>CM060065.1:45794463-46394463 GCA_030533445.1 Cyprinodon diabolis | reverse complement strand
ATCTGTACCTGATGGTGTTGGAGAGAGGGAACCAGAAGGGTCCGGAGGTTGAGGGTTCAGCAGAGGATTTAGCAGTGGCAGGACTTGACTTCAGACTTGAGATGTTCAGACCTTGAGTTGTTTCCCTAGTTCTCCCCTGAGAACTAGCTTGCAGGTTAAGGCTTTTGATCTTCAGGTTTGGCTTCACAGAGCAGGCGGGTAGATCTTTGAGTGTGAGCTCCTCCAGAGCTCCTGAGTCAAAAAAGGTCTTCCTAGGAAGATAGAGAGGACAAAGGCAAGTTAGAATCAGGTTGGCTTTCTAAGCAGTCAGAGATTCAGGCAACAGGTTTGGCTCAGGCTTGCTAACCATAACTGTTTAACACTCTGGCATCTGAAGGGAAGTTCAGCCGCTGCTTATAAAGCTGGTCTCCTGATGAGATGATCAGCCGCAGGTGTGCTGGTGGCTTCAGCTCAGGAGACCCAGGGACGCCCTCTGCTGGAGAAAGGTGGCAGATCTCCAGATCCCAAAACAGGGAGTATTACAGATTCTATGGAAACTGCAATGTAAGTTGAACAAGATAGTAAAAACAGAAAAAAATTAGAAAAGATGGAAGAAAGAGGAGATAAAAGGGAGATAAGGATAAAACATCTTCAGTCTGCCTCATCACCTGCAAAGAGATGTAAAAAGAACAGCACAACCAACGGATATAGTATAAGAGATACAATAAAGTAACACCTTGATATTACGTCGAATTATAAGTGGTATTATTTAAGTAGTATTATTTAATCTGACATCTATACTGTGGTACCTGAAGATAAGAATATGGGCTTTCTGTATGGAAGTGAATCTCTAAGTACCTGGAACCAAGCACATGTAGTTGTTTGTGAGAGTGCATTTGTGCATGTAAAGTTTATCCAAAGAAAAAATGCTCAATAGTGGTTGTGAAGAGCTAAAGATGTGCCCCTTTAAAGCACTGAGGCGGGCGCCTCAGTGGAACCCAAAGCATCAAAGACACCCAGAGGGACCCCAAGAACAAAGGCTGTGACATTTTTGTCACTTAAGCTCTGAAGACCTTATATTTCAGGGACAGGACAAAAAATGGTCTCCATGGTACAGTTCCATGGTCAAAGCAGCTGCTGACATAAAAGGTGGTCAGACACATAAGATCACAGAACCGGGTCATAGGATGCTGAGGATCGCAAAGCACAGAGGTCCACAAATGTCTGCAGATTCATTGTTGGACATGAACTGTATGTAACTGCATGTTCGACCTTCTGGAGGATTGGTCACAAATCTCCATTATTCTAAGTTACGTTAAAGCTTTCAAGGAATAAGGGAAGCTGTTGAGCTAAAGGGGTGGACCAACATCATATGGGGTATCTACTCAAGAGTAAGATGCAACTTTAGTCCATATGTGTGCAGAAAATAACAAGTTTTTAATTCTTAGGGACAAAAAACAGGAGTTAGGGCAACAGATTGCAGAAAACCTGTATTGCTTCTCTTGCTATCTACTGTATAGATAAATATGCAGTGCTTCATGCAGTTTATACATCAGATTACAACTCACATTAATAGCTAATTCAGTAGTGTTTGGTCTTTTTAATTATATTTAGCAACAATCAATAAATCAGTTTAATGAGGACCCAGGCGTTCCACCCTGTGCTGTTTATAATAAATAATTAAAACTTCTCATTTTATGTTGATGGTGAGTAAATAGAGAATTTAAATATTGGCGTGTTTGCATAAGTCCTTCCAAACCCACAATTTCTTGTTTCAGTAAAACAGCTTGAATTAAATTTAACCCCGGATGAAACTGCTGACTCACACAACATTAAAATGATCAATATTTTTATAATTTATGACGTGAATCAATAGTTCTGTCCCGTCTCTTCTCTCCTCAATGTTTTTTCCCGTTACTCTCTTTCTTTCGTGTGAGCAAATAAGGCTTCCCTGAGGTATCTGTGTTTGAGGAAGTGCCCATAGGTCGATGGACATCGATCTGCCTTATTATTCCTCTTCATCGAGTGTTCACCTCTGCCATTAACAGCTAAGTAAAACCAAATGTTGGGAGTCTCTAACTGTCAGTGGGGTCAGGATGCTTCTCTCTACCTTCCTTCTCCATTGTTGTTTAAAAGCAGCAGAGCTTTATTGACTTTTTGTTTAAGTGGTGCTTTGCTGTGTTTGGGCGCTGTGGACATAATTACCGGGTGTTTTAGTCTTGGCCGAGACTCGGAGCACCAGAGAGGAGGGCAAGATGGTCGATAGCACCCAGCAGCTAATTCAAATCTGTGTGAAACTCTTAACTTTCGCTTGAAGAAAACAGCAAAAATGGTTAGAGGCACAGAACTGGACAGGCCCTGGAAACGTGATTCCTACTGAACTAATGGTGCAGAAAATGATCATATCACTGATTGAAATTGTGATGATTTTTTACCACTGGCTTTCATTAACTTCTATTGCAATTACGTCTAAATAATAGAGAATATAATTGATCTATTTAAACAGATATATATATGACATCTTAATGGTTATGACTAGTACTCAAGTTGAGGGGGGATGAGAGGGGAAGGCATCCCCCTTCTTAAAAATTCTTCCCCTTCTTAAATGACCATCCCCCCATACCATCCCCTGTGACATTTTATCACTGAATGTGTAAATTTCTATTATGTATATTAACAGTAATGGCAATAAAATTGCCCTTTCAACATTTGGCATGCTGCACGCCTACGAGGAGCCAGACTAAATTACGGTGGCCCAGAGGGCACCAGCACAATTTTATTTTCGACCTCAGTGGTGCAACCAGCAGAGCAGGTGACGTGCTCTGAACAGCATCACTGCTAAGCAGCAAAGACAACGATTTGAGGGACTTAATTTTTAAGAAGGCAAAAAAACTAAAGCTTCAGGTAAGTCAAGAGTCAGAAGACATTACCTTTTATAAGCTTACCATTGTGTCACCAAATATGTAGAAGTTCTAATCTCTGGACATAGCGATAGCATGCACAACTCGGTAACGTACTTCAAAGCGCAAACATTTTTCTGTCTTTAAAGTTTTCATGACACACGAGAATTAGTCTAGAGTGAAGAGGCATTACTGAACATTCAATAAATGCATTTTGGTTATGAATCGACAATAAAATTAATCTGTAGACTGCTGCTGTTCTGCTAGGTGACAGCAAGAATCTAGAAGATGTTGGTGAGACAGGTGGAGCTATGGCCGAGAGCAGTGGAGGAAACCTGAAGGAGAGAATCGAAGGTTTGAAAAATTAATTTTAATTAAGCAATTTACTTTAAATTAGTCAATAGAAGCAATACTGATTTTCTGATAAACAATCTATTTTATAAAATAAAAGCTCAAAATTAATATTTGAAATGTGAGTAAAATTATTAGATTTTATAGCAGCATATTTCATTCTAATGTATTTGAATTTGTAAGCAGTTTTTTCAGATTTTGAAAATTATTTTAGCTATTTGATTTTTAATTGACTGAATTTGAATAAAAAAATACTTGACTTGAAAGGATTCACATATTTATTTGCAGTGTTTTGTGAGGTTTGGTTCCAAATCTTAATAGATTAATTGCCAAAAGATTCTCCAAAGTAAAATGAAAGATGTGTCCTACCATGACTATGAAGCTGATCGCAGTGGGAAATTAGTCCCTAACTATGTCGGTTGGTCTATGTTGGTCAAGATCAATAACCGGCATACCTGACCTGTAACAACCAGACCATGCATATTGCTTCAGGTTAATAGAAAATATTAATTAGGCTATGTATACTTCCAAAAAGAATAAAATAAAATTCCACCATCCTCCTTATTTTTTTCACAACTCAGCTACTGGTCATGACAAACAGTTAATAACACCTGAAATTCAACTCATCAGAAAATTTGAAAGACCATTAAAGAAATAATACAGGGACTGCATGGTGGAGCACCTGATTACTCTTATGAGACAATCTTTATGCTTTTTACATTTTTCTCGTTAAACTGCTTCTCTGACATCTTCATGGGACATGCTCAGGGCAGTCCGGCAAAATATGATTAAACCATGTTTATCTGCATTTTACTTGTTTCCTTCTTTAGATTCCGCACTATATGGCATTAGATTAAAACGTGAGGTGAAACTGAACTTTTTCCACTTGATGAATTCTGGATAGAGAATATTCACTGGAGAAAACATTTTGTTAAATAAAATGCCAAATTTTGAAATATATTTTTTCCAATCTTGATAATTCCTGCTCTAAGTGGGTCACACTGTCAGCATGTATTAGTCTTCCAGTTAATGATTAATCAATTACTAAACTAGTTGACGATCATTTCAGTTAATCACGATTAATCTGATTAATTGCTTCATCAGCTATAAATGTCTGTGTGGATTCCTGTATGTCTGCTGCATTAGTTTGCATCAATTTTATGGTGAGATAACGCTGACAGCTGTAATATCAGACCAAATTTCTACTATTCCTACAGTGTTATGTGTGCAGCAAGATAAGAAGTCTCATTTGAGATAAATCTTAGCTGCACAAAGCCACTTTAAGGTGTGGGGAGCCGGATAAACACATTTGAAGATGGGGAAGGTGGCGATAAGCTTGACGTGTTGCACCGTGATCTGGATGGAAAAGTAGGAGATGATAAGGAACATGAAAGGAAAGTGACTCCAGAGCAGATTCCTCAACAGGGAGCGTGTCACTGTGGGAGATATTGAACGTCCTCAGTAGATGGAAGAGGCTCAAGGTTACAGAATTACGGAGCGCAACATATAATATAACATATCAGTATGAACCTGAGAGGTGAGGGAACAAAACAGAAGATAAGATGTTTTCTCTAATAGATCATAGTCATGCACAATTAGATCTGACTGATGCTCCTGTTCAGACAGCAGATTACTTCCTGTTTGGAGACGAACAAAAAATTGGAATAAATCATAATTACCCGCTGCATTATGTCTAACTTAATGTTTTTTCTACTTCTAGTCCATCGTTTCTTTATATTGCTCTAGAAAATATTTAAATCATTTTATACTGGTTTTACAGAATGAAAATCATTATAATAAATTATGTTTAAAAAAAATTGAACTGCTGTTTGTTTCACAACAAACCAAACGTGTGAAAAGGACCAATGAGCAAATGAAGTTGTAGATGTAAAGTTAGAAATAAACAATAAGTTTATTTTTTGAGCGGCCTTGTGAAGAATATGGTGTGAAAAAACCCTGTATCATATATGAAAACTTGTGTTTTGAAGGAAATAAAGATCTCAAAGAAAAAAATAATGGAGCAATTCTTTTCTACTTCCCCCAGAAATTCCTTCCTGTTATCCTCCAAATTAACAGAAGGGACAGAGTGACAAGGGATAGGGAGTCACATTAAAAGGAACAAAATTAGTGCTGTGCTCTTAAATGGCTGTTAACAGCCATGTTCTACAGGTAAATTGATTCAGTCCTATAAAAAAAAAAAAAAAAAAAAGAAACTCAATCTATTCCTGATGGAATTTATTCTTCAGGTTAAAATTCTAAATAAAAAAATAAACAAGAGTCTTGTTATTAGGAGCAGAAAATGTATTTCTCTGCAAAACACAAAACGATTGTTCATCTTAATGATGTTCAAGTTCACTAGAAATCTGAGCAGTAAGGAGATAAATGCTGTATCAGCTGCTCACTTAGCTTAAAATCTTCTGGTTTTCTTAGCTTAAGAAGAAAAAAAAATGTGTATTCTCTTGAATAATTGTGGTTTACCTCATTGAAGAAAGCTGTATTCAGGGTTCGGTTCTTAATTGCTATGGAAAAAAGCTCAGCAACAATCAGTGTTGTGCATGAACACGTTTATTAAACGCTGTTCACTGAATACATTCCTATTTTTAGTGAACATGGAAGTAAACGGATCAGATTTGAAGTAATGAACCTGAACGAGAGTGACAATCTCTCTAAGAATAATGAGCGACAAACACAGCTCACATTGGGATAACGACACTTTTCACTGGATAATTTCAGGTTTTACAACATTTATTATGGCAAATAGAATGACAGACCAGCTACTGTACTACTGCTAGTACAGCCCAATCCCAAACCGGCCCCTAAGCACTAACCCTCCGTTTGCACGTTCCCACGGATGGACACATTAAGTGCAATCCCAAACCACATAGTGGTTAGGGCGAGTGGACATTTCAGCCTGCATCAGTTGCAGGCTTGCTGGAATTCTGCAGCAGGTGTAACAGCGACTACAGACTGGTTTGAGGTAAGTCTGAATGGCGCCTACTAGTAGGCTGAATCCCAAACCTAAGCACTAACATTTAACTATCAAGTCTCACTCGCAATAAAGTCTCACTTGCAGCTGTTTAAGGCACCTTGATTAAAGGTGGGGGTTATAAATGAGAATGGAACAATATCTTCCCAGCAGTTGTTGCCATGTGCGGGGCTGCAGCACTGTGGTGCAGGTTAAACTAACATTAAACATTTGCCCCTTTCTTGAAACAAATGCATACGGGGAAATAAAACTATTTCAAAGAAGACCTTCCATTTTGGAATTAATTACATTTCTTTTCTTTTTCCCTAACTTGTCATTTTCTTCCATCAAGCCTCTGTTACACCTACTGCCGAAGATGTATATCTGGTTGTGCAAATGAGCTGATGGTACAGATCGTGCTTCCGGGACTGATCGGTTAGCGAAACCCACTATGGGGTTTAGATCGCACTTAATTTGGCGTACCCTCTGTCGGGAATGCCCAAACGGAGGGTTAGTGCTTAGGGGCTGGTTTGGGCCATCTGCTGGTATTTCTCTGCCAGTTCAGCAAAGCGCTTGGCAGAGTTTGATCATTAACAAAGGAAAAAACTCATGTTATTGTTTAAATTGTGCCCACCAGGACTTAAGAAACAAGTCAGTATTTTAGCCGCGTCCACTTCAAATTTAAAACCAAACATGGAGTTAAAGCATCCAAGTTATCTTGGTATATCTGCTACAGAATGAGGAATGGAAGAAATCATTTTGGATTCAGATCCTTTCAGCAGAACCTGAATGTTTCTGAAGTTCTTTATAATTTGGCTAAATAAAGGCTTCACTGCACATCCAGTATTTTCCATTTCTTTCTATATATTATGATCACACATTTAAAGGGGGAAATATGAGGTTCTATTGTGGAGGATTTTGGGTTCATTTACTAAATGAACTTGAACTAGTTCATTCATAGGTTTGTGAACTTTCTTCAGTTTTGAAAAAGTGAACTATGAACGTGAGCTAGTTCATTTTCATCTGTGTAAACTGAACTTTGACCTTGTTCGTTTTAACTATGAACTGGCACAACATTGGCAACAATGCATCCATGAATAAACAATGAGATCATTATTTTTTCAGTTTTTGGATACTGATTCTGTCCCCCAATAACTTATTTCATAATCTAAAACATGGTTCTTGGATTCAATGAGGTTAACTTTGCCTGTCATGAAAAATTGTGCGCAATCTCAAAATATTTAATGAGAAAAAAAATACATTTTCAGTCCTGTTAATTCAGCTCTTGGATGAAATAAAAAAAAAAAGATTCGCTGATATTATCTACTTCTATCTAATCTCTGATGGCATTTTGTGTGTTCTGAAGAACCCATGGTAAATCTGGCAAAACATGGTCAGAATGTATGAGAGGAAAGATTTAGGACCGTTTTGATTTAATCATGCTGTCAGGAAAATTAAGTTTTGATTGAAAAGGCAAAGAAATGTAGAATTAGAGCAAGCTCTCCAAGGACAAAGATTAAATACCAGAGAAAACACAAAGCAATCTGAGCTAAATGAAGCATTTTCTTTTACATGGAGGAACGATTCAGTCCTTTCACTCTGAGTGGCATCCAGTTACCATCAGCAGCCTGTTTGCTGCGGCGCCCTGGAGGCGGGGGTCTAATGGGGGCTGCCCGGCTTCACACAGACAGCCACTAAATGATGGAGCAGTAACGTGTCAGGGTAGGTAAGCTCTTAAACTTTTAAAGAATTGCTTTCACCACTGGTGCAGAACACGGTGGAATAAATGAGACCTGAGGTGGTCCTCTTTGGTTAAGGCTTAAATGGAAAAGTTTGATTTGTTTTCTTTCTCTCAGATTAGAGAATTTGATGTTTGGGGGGAAAAAAGCATGATAAAAGTAGAAAAAATAAAAAGAAAGAGGTTTATCTTTATTTCACTGGTCTTCTTATGTGTTTCTACATATCAGTTCAAGCCTGTAGGTGAAACAATTGCCAATAACACAACAGTTTGCTAAAAGCTTAACTCTTTTTCTAACTTTCATACACAGTCAGTCCTGGATCCTCACTTTTTATTTATTTTCTATTAAAGTCCAAATGTTATTGAGATGAAGAAAGATTCTGCAGAGGAGTTGCAGTTACACAACAAAAGCCTGTCTCTAAGTCTCATTAAAACCAGGTTTTATTTTTCTGAGGCCCACCACAGAATAAGCGTGTGGGCGGAAGGCCGCTGACCTGTGCAGTAGCAGAGACGGTGATTCTCTCCATCCCTGTGAGTAATCTCCATCTGTTGTTTATGTTGGTTTGTGGTTCCCAAACAGCTACAAGAGGCAGGCAGATTTTTCCTTACATGCACATTAAGACAAGGCAGGACTGCTGTTTTCTTCCTGGTGGATTAAATATAGAGGCAAACCACTGTAAAGTGTTTTCAGTACAATATTTGATGATTAAATACTTAATATTAAAAGCAACCAGAGACAAGCAGTAGTACGTTAGCATTACTTATATTGTAAAATATATTCATTATTGTAGTAATTAAAGGCACACTGTGTAACTTTTGGCCACTAGAGGCACTAGACCTGTAACTGCCCATATTTTGCTTCTACTAAACACGGAAATACTAAAGATATATGACTGTAGCCTCAGCTCCATGACTAAGAGTAACATAGCAACAATATTGCATCTTCTCCCAACTTCCACAGGCGGAGCATTAATCTTGTCAAGCACTGTACACTGGCCTAAAGAATCATTTAAAATACTCATATGTGTCAACTTTTTAGGTCACAAAGTCTGCGGTGGGACTTTAATTTATTGGCTTGCCGATTGTTAAGTTTTCCTTGGAAGGTTTGAGGCACTAAACAGCACTCCAGCAGTGAAAGCTGTTCCACACCAGGAGGAGGCACTCAACCTTGACATAGCTGAAATGAGGAAAACTCTGAGTAAAGTCATCCCAAGAAAGGCCCCAGGCCCCGATGACATCCCTGGGTGGGTGTTTAAGGAGTGTGCAGATTTGCTGGCTGGTGTCCTCACAGACATTTTCAACACCTCACTGGACCAATCCATAGTGCCAGCATGCTTCATGCCTGCCACCATCATTCCAGTCTAAAGAAGCCTCAGGTCACCTCACTTAATGATTACCGGCCTGTCGCACTGACTCCAATCATAATGAAGTGTATGGAAAGGCTGGTTAAAGAACGCATCGTCTCCAGTCTCCTCCCAACATTCGACCCGTTCCAGTTCGCGTACCGACGGAACCGCTCCACTGAGGACGCCATCTCTGCTGCTCTCCACCTGAGCCTGGCACCACTGGAGGAGAAGAACAGCCATGTGGGGGTGCTGTTCCTGGACTTCAGTTCAACTTTCAACACCATCATCCCACAGCACCTGATAAGCAAACTGGAAAAGCTGGGCTTCAATACACCCCTCTGCAATTGGCTGTTAGACCTTCTCAAAAACAGACTTCAGTCAGAACACCTCTGATGTCATCACCCTAAGCACAGGCTCCCCTCAGGCTCCCTGCTGTTCACCCCGATGATGCCTGACTGCATCCCCAGGTTCGCCACCAATCACATCGGGAAGTTCACAGATGACACTATGGTGGTGGACCTCATCAGAGACGACAATGACCAGGACTACAGAGAGGAGATGGAGCAGCTGGTGAGCTGGTTTAGAGATAAAAATCTGATCCTGAATGTGGAGAAAACAAAGGAGCTCATTGTTGACTTCAGGAAAAATCGCTCAGTTCACCCCCAAATTCCTGGGGGTGCACATCACAGACAACCTCACCTGGACTGTTAACACCACCTCACTGGTCGAAAGGGCACACAAGCACATGTATTTCCCGCAAAGGATAAGGAGAGCTCACCTGCCCCCACCCATCCTCACAACCTTCCACAGAGGCACCATAGAGAGCGTTCTGACCAGCTGTCTCACTGTGTGGTGTGGAGGCTGCAGCGCCTCAGACTGGAAGAAAGTTAGTGGTGAGAACATCAGAGAGGATCATGGGGTCTCCTCTTCCCTCCATATAATACATTTCATCCCAGCGCTGTGTTTCCCGAGCTCGTGTTCTCCATGCCAAATAAAAAAACTATAAAACAAACCTCAAATGCAAAAACAGAGAGACTCTTATGCTTTGTTAGAAGCCAAAGAGTTTTAAGATGAGTTTCAAAGTAAGAAAGTGAAGAAAATTGTCTAATGTAGAAGGGGAAGGCAGTAACTGAGAAAGGTTCTGTCTCCTCTAAGCTTCCATTTGGACCTCGGTGCCTCCAGGAGCAGCAGGTCAGCTGACCTGAGGTACCGATTGGGAGCATAGGGGTGGAGAAGCTCAGAGAGGTAGAGAGGGGCTGAACCGTTTAAAGCCTTAAAAATAAAAAAGAATCTGAAAATTAACTCTAAAATGCACAAGAAGCCAATGAAGGGAGTCCAGGATGAGAGTTATGTGCTCCCTCTGAAATACTCCAGTTAAAAGGTGTTCGGCTGCATTTGCACCACCTGGAGACGTGCAAGGGAGGACTGGCTTACCCCAAAATAAAGTTCTTTACGGTAATCCAACCAAGATGAAACAAAGATTTGGATTATGCTTTCAAAGTGCTGCTCCGGGAAAAAATGTTAAGGACAGAAGCTTTACTGCTCCACCTTATTAAAGGAACATTTTTCTACAATTCTGGATGATAACTTGGTCAGAATTCATTTTCTTAGTTTTATAACTAATGGTAACAGTGTCAAATTTAACTTTGCATGATTTTGAAATACGATTTAATTTGTGGAGAACAACAAGCTGGGGCAGCACCGACTCCAACCACACAGATATTATTTATCTGGATGAAACAAATCATGGAAATGAGCTTAAATGAACAAAAATAACAAGTCTATTTTTAATTTGTAAGGAATAATTGCAAAAAAGTTAAGGAGTAGAAATAAAAGTTGTCTAAAACATAATTACTCCAGTTAGGTATAACTAGCAAACATTTCTACTTAAGTATTTCTACCTTGTTACTTGACATCTCTGATCATAACTGTGACATCATTTGAAGGTCAGTTCTAAAAAAGAACTAAAAACTAGTAAATGAATTTGTATTTTTGTAATAAAATGAAGTTATATGTTATCTAATTTGCTGAGGTGTAATTTTCTCTCTATCTCTCTTACTTTTGTCAATTTCAATTTACTTAACTGGCAGCTGTTTTTTTCTGTCTCTGGTCAGGTACACTGAAAGCACTGTGAAATACAAGTTCTACCAACAGCCCTTCTCCCAGTCTGCTCATACTGCTCACTTTCAGGTCCCCTCTAATAATAAAACTGATGGAGCGATGTGTGTTTAATTTTAGCGACAGGGCTTTTGCGATTGAGCAAGTTGTTACTTTGAAAAAGGAACCAAAGTAGCGCACATTCAGGTTTATTGGAGCTTTTACCTTTTCTTCCACAGCAGCGCATCAGTGAGTATGTGTAGATGGAACTGCCTTACATCTGATCCTATCTGCATGAGTAAGGAGCCATGTTATTGTTTTTATTATTATTATTATAAAAATATCCCAAAACTGTAATTTAGAGCATGGTTATGTTAGATTCCAAACTTGCACATTTTAGAGGTACATGGAAATCACTCTTATCCTCAGAATTCTTTTGTTTTTTGCTGTTTTCTCATTTTGAGTTCTGCTGTCTTGTTCCTACTTTTCATGTGACGTGTTACAAATTTGCTGCTGTATTTTTGAGAGCAAAAACTTGATAACTTTCCCCCCCAAAAAAGTTTTGAGTGTAATTCTTAATGTGTGTACGAAAAAAAAATCAAACATTACGTTGGAATTTTTCCTGGATGATTTCTTTTTTTCAATTTTTTCCTTTGCTGAGACCTTGTAAATCCATCCACCACTGGTCATATGTGTGTGACTGTCAGTGAAAAACGCAGTGCCTAGTTTAATTTTAAAAAGCATAAGAAAAAGTAGAAGAAATGCCTGCCGTATGAAAACCGAATATGACATCTGAAAAATGTAGTGAGATAGTTCAGAGATAAAAGATCTTTTCAACAATCAGATGATTACAGCTTGTCACCTTTCACTTCTCTGCCAAATAAACACATTGTTTGGACATACACTATATTGCCAAAAGTATTTGCTCACCTGCCTTGACTCACATATGAGCTTAAGTGACATCCCGTTCCTAATCCATAGGGTTCAATATGACGTCGGTCCACCCTTTGCAGCTAGAACAGCTTCAACTCTTCTGGGAAGGCTGTCCACAAGGTTTAGGAGTGTGTTTATGGGAATTTTTGACCATTCTTCCAGAAGCGCATTTGTGAGGTCGCACACTGATGTTGGACGAGAAGGCCTGGCTCTCAGTCTCCGCTCTAATTCATCCCAAAGGTGTTCTATCGGGTTGAGGTCAGGACTCTGTGCAGGCCAGTCAAGTTCATCCACACCAGACTCTGTCATCCATGTCTTTATGGACCTTGCTTTGTGCACTGGTGCACAGTCATGTTGGAAGAGGAAGGGGCCAGCTCCAAACTGTTCCCACAAAGTTGGGAGCATGGAATTGTCCAAAATGTCTTGGTATGCTGAAGCATTCAGAGTTCCTTTCACTGGAACTAAGGGGCCAAGCCCAGCTCCTGAAAAACAACCCCACACCATAATCCCCCCTCCACCAAACTTTACACTTGGCACAATGCAGTCAGACAAGTACCGTTCTCCTGGCAACCGCCAAACCCAGACCCGTCCATCAGATTGCCAGATGGAGAAGCGCGATTCGTCACTCCAGAGAACGCGTCTCCACTGCTCTAGAGTCCAGTGGCGGCGTGCTTTACACCACCGCATCCGACGCTTTGCATTGCACTTGGTTATGTATGGCTTGGATGCAGCTGCTCGACCATGGAAACCCATTCCATGAAGCTCTCTGCGCACTGTTCTTGAGCTAATCTGAAGGCCACATGAAGTTTGGAGGTCTGTAGTGATTGACTCTGCAGAAAGTTGGCGACCTCTTCGCACTATGCGCTTCAGCATCCGCTGACCCCGCTCCGTCAGTTTACGTGGCCTACCACTTCGTGGCTGAGTTGCTGTCGTTCCCAAGCACTTCCATTTTCTTATAATACAGCTGACAGTTGACTGTGGAATATTTAGGAGCGAGGAAATTTCACGACTGGATTTGTTGCACAGGTGGCATCCTATCACAGTTCCACGCTGGAATTCACTGAGCTCCTGAGAGCGACCCATTCTTTCACAAATGTTTGTAAAAACAGTCTGCATGCCTAGGTGCTTGAATTTATACACCTGTGGCCATGGAAGTGATTGGAACACCTGATTCCAATAATTTGGATGGGTGAGCAAATACTTTTGGCAATATAGTGTAAATCATTGCTTGGTGGGGTTGCCTGGGGCCCAGGGCAGAGGGGGACTCTGAACCAGCCACTTCAATCTACATATGGCCAAAAACTTTTTTTATTTTTTAAATGTTTGCAAAGAAATGCTGCTTTATTCTTAAGTTAAAAGAATATTGTCCAGACAGACGAAGTTATCTCTTCACCTCACTCTCCATCGCTCTATTGCATAAATATAAAAATGTTAACAGTGAAAATAATTTCACAAATTCAGACATACCCAGACCCTCCACGTTTTATGTAATCACAAAGCCAAGGTGGTGCAATATAAGCTTAACCGAATGTCTTTGTCTTAGAAGAGTTTCAAAAAGCAACATGTTGCTGAACCTCTTTCTGAGCTTTCTGTCCATGATCTCATATTCTTTCTTTTGACAAAATCACAACAAATCAGTGTCCTCCTGGACACTGACATGCCAGCTGCAGGTGTAGTGAACGATAGTTCTGTCACCAGTGAATAAAAATGTCATTTATAATTGCAGACCTGCATAATATATAATAATGTAGCCTAATAAAATGTTTATAAGAAAAAAGTAATAATTTAGTGGAAAACAAGGTTTGGATAACAGCTTACTGATTGTGCAAGACTCCTAAAGTCTGTAGCGCTCTGAAAATTTGTTCCTACCTGAGAAAAGATTAAAAATAGTAGAACATTTTGAATGTGACATTTTCCTCTTAATCGCTTGTTAAGGACTAATTCGTTTGTGCGAATGCTTCTTGCATGAGGCCGATTCTGTGAAAGCAAACTGACAAGTTTACAAACTGACCAGAATTGATGAAAATAGGAATTTGCATCCATGAGGGTGAAACACTTTTAAACACTTCTGTTTCATGTTTAATGGGTTTTTTTCCCCTTTGAAGTTTGTAGCATTTTAGCACTAATTAGGAGGAACATCTATAGCATGTATCAATCTACCATTTTGAATTCAAAGGCTGAATGATTTCATTAATAGTAAAACTAAAAAGCTCAACTGTGTTTTAATTTGCAACATGACACAGCCAAGTAAATAATAATTTGAATGATCCCATCCTTCCCTTGACTCCATTACTTCCAATGGGATTTGCGTGCCTGTTTTCCTTTTGCTAATTACGCAGCCATAGTAATGTGAATGAAAACATCCTCTCCCTGGCCACATCAACATAGATGAAATAAATAAATAAAGGTGCCTACATTTAAATATATGGAGTAGGAGGAATTTTCTTCCTTCATTCATTGCTATGCTATTTACATGAAATTGCAAACGTAAACAAGAAATATCTAAAGATTAAGCATTTATGAGCTCCACATCGATCCCACCAAAACACCACCCAAACGCCCAAAACAACCTTGAGGCACCTTTTCTCCTGATTGATATCCTGAGTTTGTGTAGCCAGGTTCTACCGACACACCTCCAAAAACAAATCTATGATACCCTCCTCCCCCCTAAAAATTCCTGCTTCGGAGGGAAAAACGCCTGCAGGCTAATCCACACACGTATGTACTTTGGGGGTTTGGTCTGTGTGCTCATTGATCCTCCGAGCAGAGCATCTCAGCAACGTGGGAGCTGGAATCAATGGAGCGAGAAATTAGCCCTTAATTAAGAAGTATTTGGATTCAACTCGCCCAGCACCACCGGAGGAGACACCTGTGTGCATACTAACCACCGCCTGCCCCAGGAAACTGCATGATTCACGGGGAAATCCAAATCAAACAAAAAAAGAGGGAAACTAAAAGCTGGATTTCTACATCTGTAAACCGTCTTTAAAGTTATGTTAAATTTGAAATCTGTCTACTTTTAAAACCTGTTTGGCTGTTGAGGTTCAGGCCAGAAGCCGATGACACCCTGAAGAGCTGGACTGATGGACAATCCAGAACGTCCACCTCACTCAGCAGGCAGGTTTGGTCTACCCTATGTTCAGGACTTTATGTGAGAGAGAAAGACAACATGGTGAGTAGCTGCAAAGAGGAAAATGAGGAAGCATGTATCAGATTTAAAACAAACATCTTAACAGAGGAATATCCACTTATACTAAAACTTTGCAGAAACACCTTTTGAAGAAATTCAAGATTATCTTTTTTTGAGTGAGACATTGAACCATACGCTTAATCTGTTGTGCAAAATTTTGTGCAGAATTTTAATTGATGAAAGTCTAAATTTTAAACCTCATGTTGAACAACTGATTAAGAAACTCAGACTGAAAATTGGCTTCTTCTTCAGGAATAGGAGATGTTTCTCTTTTAATTCGAAGAAGAGACTGGTAGTTTTTACCCATTCTGGACTATGGTGACCCAATCTATATCAATGCCCCAGATCAAGTTCTAAAAATTTAAGACTCAGTTTACCATGCCTCCCTACGATTTATCACAAATTATAAGCCTCGCACACACCACTGTGAACTTTACATACGTGTGGGCTGGCCAGCATTAGAGACTCGTAGACTCACTCACTGGTATATGATCATTTATAAGGGTATTCTGCATCTGCTTCCCTCATACCTCTGTGAGTACATTCAACCAAGAGCGGTTGGACTGTATTCTCTACATTCTCAAGATTCTTTGCTTCTGTCTGTACCTAGTGTCCACACTGAAGCGGGAAAGACAGCTTTTCAGTATTCTGCCCCCACAGCATGGAACAATCTTCAGAAAGACTGGAAGTTGAAGGATTTGATTCCAATCGGACATTTTAAACGATTGCTCAAAGGTTTGGAAATGAGATCTATGGTTTGTAACTGTTTTATGAATTCTAATTATAGATCGATGTAATTGTAAACTTTAATGTAATTTGTAATGTAATCTTTTGCCGCTGTCTTGGCCCTTGAAAAAGAGATTGTTAATCTCAATGGGACTTTTCCTGGTTAAATAAAGGAATGATTAAAAAAATAGCTTTTTTTGTTTTTACCAGACTCTTACTTGGATTTAGATCTGGATTCTGACTGGAACATTCTACCTTATGAATAAACTCCTATCTAAACCACTTCATTGTAGACTTCAGGAGTTCTTCCTGCTGGGAGGAAACCTCCACCACCATGTTTCCTAGACGGGATGGTGTCCTCATGGTGATGTGCATTAAAATCTCTGCTACTTTACTTTGTTTGCTGTGTCTTCTGCATGGATTGTGGTAAATTAACAACTTCTTTCTTCTTTTAACCAACCTTTCTGTGTTTGATTGCTTCTTTGTTTGATGTTTTTCTTGCCCAGTTTCCCCGTAAAGTGGATGTTCATGCCTTGGTAGATCTTGGTCCATCCTCTTCTGATGTTCAGGTGATGGATTGAACAGATCTGCGGGAGATGTTGTTGCAGAGCTTAACTTCTAAAAGCAGGTCACCCTGCTTAACTTCTGCTGAGAACATCAGAAAATAAAAGTTTATATTCCACATAAAACTGAGCCTGAGGGAGAAAGTGGAAGAGCCAGAATAAAGTGGAGAGGAGAAGGATAAAGGCGCAGCGGGAAGTGATTCCATCATCGGTGGAAGATCTCTGCTTCCACTCAGACATCACGGTGTAATCAGAGACCCAAGCTGAATCTCTTCTCGCACCACAGGGGAGGCTAGGAAGGCACACCAAGGAGCAGAGGATGCTGGGAAATGAGTGGGAAATGGTCAGACTGGGGGGAATTAAATGAGGCCTTGGGTTGTCCTGCTGGTACAGTTTCAGCTGAGATATCCCAGCAGGTGACTGTGCTCATGGGCACAAAGGGAGGAGAAAAGCTTGAAGGTGAAGGGAAAGACTTAAAGCAGAACCAGTTGGATATAAAATTTGGAAATGTCCAGATTGATGGCTGGTAATAGATGCTTCTCCAAAGCCAGTCTAAACCACTTTGGTTCATAGGAAAGATCAAACTAATACAGAGCAATAAAAGATGGACTGGTGTCGTGTTTTATGTTGCTCATGTTAATGTTAATGTCACAATTCCTACAAACTCATTTTACTGGTATTCTGAATTACTGTTTTGATATTAGTCTAAATAATCTCTAATAACCACTGATAATATTTTTGGGCTGCTTCCTGGAAAATATGTTTTTTTTTCTTTCTGCATTTACATTTTAAAAATGGCACAATAACAAATGCTACAAATGTTCCAATCTACAAAAAGAAATATCTATTAAGGAATTAATTCAATAAAACCTTAACAATCAACAGCAAATGAAAGGAGCGGATTGCGGGATACACCTGCTGAATGCACTGATGAATTGTTGAATAATCGTGCGTATCATCCCGCTAATTGGAGAGAAAAAAAATTAGCCAGCTAATGTTTAAGTCTTTCTCTGCTTAGAACCAACAAAAGTCTTCAAAAAATGTTGAATTAATGTGTATTTTTTGTACGGCACCAATTTACAACACTGTCAATTTAAAACAATCATGCCAACTGATTCCAAATCAATAAAACAATAGAGTGGTTAGCTTTTATTCACATTAGATGAACAGTCGTCTGTATAAGGAAACCCAGCAGATAACATCAAATCATTGACTCCTACCTGACAGAAACATGTTGTTCTACAATCATCTGCCGGATTGGAATGGATTAAAGGTTTGAATGTTATATCTGCAATATTTCAGTTTTGATTTACTAATAGGAATTTATTGTTAAAGCACATGTATCCATTCTCAAATATTTAACCACTGTAATAACTTTTTTTTAATCACAGTTTATCTATCTTGTTAAAGAAAAAGGAAAGTTCATTAAAACTGGTTGGTTGTTACATGCAGACCTGACTGAATTGCTCTGATGCTGTGTGCAAATGTCCTCCCTAACCCCTAAATCCCTCAATCATTATATAGAGTGGGGACTATATAGTGGAATTTATAGTGAACTCAGTTAACTGACCTTCAGGCAGATGATCGCTGCTTTTTGCTCCCTGTTGGTCATGTGACTCTGCCTCCACCAGGCGGTGTCTGCGCCATATTTGTTATTTGTCATTGACACTACCCGATCCGCAGTGGCGGCTGGTGAAAAATATTTTTGGTGGGGCTGATATAGCCTAGTGTATGTCTCCAATACATACAATTTAACAGTAATGATTTAATTTACTATATAATAACAGTAACAGTGATGATTTTGGTCACTGTGATGGGGTTCTTTGGCCTCCAAGAATCCAGGCTCAGTCGGGTTGGTGATTTATTGTGCTCAAAAACTCAAAACAGGGTGCAAAAGAAACTAAACATATACAAAATACTCTGGGCCTCAGCCTCCCTCCAGTTACCAGCAATGTAACAAAGGAACAGAAAACAGAAATGGCCGCTCTTCTTCCCACAGCCCTCATTAAATAGTTTAAGCCCCTCACCTCAGGCTCTCTTATTTCTGATTTCTTCTCATTAATCAGTTTTGTCCATATATTACCTCCACAAACAATTGATATACAAAAATAATTTTTACAACTTAATTCTTTTACACAGATTCATTGACTCATTCAATTACACCAAACTGGGTTTGAACCCAGCAAAGACGCAGCCAGACTGAAGATGACAAGTCACCGTAGCATATACACGTACACACACACACACACACACACACACATACACACACACACACACGGCTAACCCCACTTAAATATTAAGTGTGCACCCTCAATACGCCAGCAGGTAACCAGGAACAGCTTGTGTGTTTTAAGTTAATGGAGCTACTGGGCTCAGCGCGAGTGTATTGGTCCTCACAAGCATAGTATAACAGGAATGTGTGTGTGGCACGCAAAGTTAGAGAGGTTATTTTAAGCGACGAGGTGGATTCGTCACAGTCACAATAACCATGACAGGAAATTTTCATATCCTACAACAGGGATGTTCTTCTGGCAAACGGGTAGATAAATAAGGATCTCACAGAATTTGGTGGAAGCTGCATCTCGCTCGTTACGTACGCCATCATCCCTCTAATTGTCTGCACCTGCGCTTGGGGGCAGAAGCCTGTAAAAGCGCAGTATTTTCAGCGCCCCAAAACCATAAAGTTCTGAGACGCTGATTGGCCATTAAATTCACCTAGCAATAGTACATGATTGACAGATTCTCTGCAAATGTGGGGCTGTCTGATCAGCGCCCCAAGACAGAGACGGTAGGAGTCTGTCTGTGGAAATCCACAAATGAATGACAGTAGGTAGGGAAATGTAGTTTATATAATTTGTTTTGCTTATAGGTACACACTCTAGAGAGTAAAACTGACATTTATGAGTTAATTTCTAAAAATATATTTTACGTTCCTCTCTTCTTATTAGGGAGGGCGGTGCCCCAGCGCCCCCTATGGGCCGGCCGCCACTGCCGATCCGTCCCGGAAGCACGATCCGTACCATCAGCTCATTTGTGTAACCAGATATACATCCGGTTCACCATTGATTTTATTTTGACGCAGTCAACCCTGCTCTCCCCTCTGCTTTCATTCTAGCAAAGCTGCTCCACGTTTCCTCCTGCTGGCTTGCCATTTCTCCAGCTGTGTTTCTGCGTTTAAGCTGACTATTTTCTTATTTTTCTCTGCTAAATTCTTGTGTTTTTCCTATTATCTGCTATTTTCCTACTTTTCTCTTCTACTAAAAACTACTCACCTACCTTGTTTTTTTCTTTTTTTGAATAAAAGTTTGTTTTCCTCCATAAAAGCAGTCTGCACTTGGGCCCTATTTCAAAAACACCATGAATATTAATCCAGTTTATTTGCTCGTTAAATAATGTAAATCATTTAAAAATAAAACTGTTGCCCTGAGGCAAGCAGTATTAATATGCGAAATTGCATACTTTGTCTTGAGGCGACATGTCGCTGTCACCCCTGACAGCATGAAGTAAAGTTATGTGTTTTTAAAGTACATATTATGTTCAGTTGATTTATAGTTATGTATTTGATGAATGTGGCAGTAAAATCCAAGCTTTCAATGAATCCTCTAACCCTCAGTCTTCCATTACAGTGAACTTTGTCTTATAATTTCAACACTTTTTCCTCCTTTTGCACAATGAACTTAACCTCATTTTATACCCTTTAAGAAGGAGGAGGATAGAAATCACACTGACAGCCCAGCACAGTGCAGATAAAAAGAACCGAGTAGCGATGCAGATGATGAGCTTCTAGAATATTTACCAAGAGAAAAACTGACAAGGAGGAGATTTGAGAGCCTGGATAAGGGCATTGAGGGTGAAAGAACAGAGACAGGATTTGATTTTACTCTCTCTTCCTTAAAGGTATTAAACATCAAACGTGTGCAAAATGGTAGAATGTGCAGAAGCAAATATGTTTAATTTCACTGTAATTAAACAGAGTCACATGGTACAGTAGGAGGCTGGACAACCATCAAATTTATCTTCATTAGGCTTTAAAGATCAACACAAAATGATGATGAATAACTCTGAGACATTCATCATAATGGCTTTTCCCATGAAGGTTTCCTAAAGGCGACATTCAGACAAGAAGCTCTTTTAAAAGGTTCCTATAAAAATACATCATTTCTAATCTCTGCTGAATCTTTTTTACACTGATGAAAGGAATTATGCTGAAACTGAAGAAAGAAAAAACAACAATTATTAGTCACTTCATTGAAACATTTATTTCCGCTTTAATCTGTTAAATTAAATCAACAGTCTTCAGAAATCGCCTGAAGAGTAAGTGGGCTGCAGGACCTTTTGATGCGCCTTGATGTGCGTCATGTGAACTAGCTACTTCTGCTGCCTCTAGCATGTGTGGTCTGAACATAGCATTAGAGGTTTCCTGGAGAACAGGAGAGAATGAAGAGTGAGGATCCCAGCAGAGGGGTCAGGAAAGAAGCTCTCATTGAGTATAAAGCATCATTATTATCTAAAACAAAAATTTAAGGTTTACCATTTCCCAGAGCTCTGTTCAATCCATTACCTAAGCACTAAGAGAGGCTCAACCAACTTTGGCCCTACCAAGACATCTAACTAAACTGACAGGGTGTTCAAGGAAATTAGTTTAGTTTATTTATATAGCACCAATTCACAACTCATGTCACCTCCAAGCACTTTAGAGGGACAAATTAGTTCATAGAGCCAGACTGGTTAAAGGTTTTCTAGTTAATTAGAGAAAGCAGCAGAGAGGATAAAGGTAACATTGGATGAGCTGCAGACATTAACAGCTTAAGAAGAAGTCTCATTTGACAGGAGATCTATCTGTCATTATCTCTAGGCAGGAAAAGGTCCCCTGTTGACAGAGAACCAGATTAGAGCAGAATCTGACATTTTGGCTTATATTCAACATGCTTTATGTCATGGTGAACAATAAGCTGAACATAATGTGGCACTGAAGTCATCATGCTGTGGTTATGGGACAGAGAAGATCTTTGAAAAAAATCTGCTGAAGACTATAGAAGCCTAGAGACGGTTCACTCTCTGGCAGGAAAAGGACCTTAAGCATAGAACTGTTGAACTCTAAAACATGCTTAGATCAAAGCATATTTTGTGTAGCTAGTTTACCATTACTTTGATATATCTGCTTCTTTCTGTATGTCTGCTTTTCTTTACTTGAACCATCAATCGATCTCGGTAGATAGCCGCTCACACTGAGGCTGGTTCGCCTGCAGGGAGCTTTTTCTTTCCAGTGTTGCTGCATGTATGCTTGGTGTGAGGGATATATCAGGAATCAACTAAGATCATCCAAGAGGATCGCATACTGCAAGTTAAAGACTCAATGATGATGACAATGAAAAACTTTTAACCAATCTGGCTGAATGATCTGATCAAACTGTCTCTGTAAAGTGCTTATACATATGAATTGGAGATATATAAATAAACTGAATTAAAATTTTCTAGAACTATTCCAAGTTATATACCGGGATCCCATTCCCAGGTGGAACAAGAATTAGTGCCTTTCACAAATGCAAACTACTCCTATTAAACTACAGGGTTGGCTATTAACACACTGGATACGGTTCCCTTCTGGTGGCAACAATTCAAAGGATAACGCTTCAACTTAACAAGTCAAATTTTAGAGGTAGAATTTCAGCCAGAACTTTGATCTCTTTACAGCAAACCAGTGGCTCTTACAATCGTTATTAGACCTATAGGTTCATTAAAAACATTTTCCCCATGTGCTGGGTTTTTGGAGACGCTGATGACGCCACAAACTCAAAGCCCCACAGCTCTGGAACTGTTGTACCTATAGGTCTGAAATTTTCTGCATTTGTGGTTGACATGAGGTAGCTAAAGTCTCGGTTATAGTTCTAGTCTTTGGACCAGAGTCTTTGAAAAAGAAGCTGATTAGTCAGTCACCTTATCTAGATGGGATTAAATTGGTCTCAGATAATAAAGTAGGGTTAGGGTTAAAAAAAGTCACATCAAAAAATTTTTTTTTTTCAGGACCTGTCTTTTAAATCCCATGTCAAAGAGGTTTCTAGAATTTGAAATGAGGTGAAATAAGTGAAGGAACAAGGAGTGCATTCCTACCTTTACACAATAACTACATTATTCTGCTTCTTCTGAGCTTGAATGCAACCCTAAACACAGTTAGAGTTCATCTAAAGTTTGAAAACTAGCACTCCCTAATACATCCAGATTTATCTTTAGGAGGGGGGCCAAACATTGTTAAACATCGTTTTGCAGCTCCTGTTTAATGAACAAGCATCTGCAGACGTAAACAGGTTTTAATGAAATGCAGGTTTAAACAGCTTAGCGTTCCCACCCTGAATGTTCATTTATTCCACGTTACTGTCCCATCTGCTTAGCCATACGCATATCAAGGAGTCTCAACAGGACCCTCTGGGACTATTTAGTAGGAGGCCCCTTCAGAGGGTCCACCAATCACAACATTTACAGCATCAGGACCACAACTCCTCTTCTTTATTAAATTCAGCCCTGAGTTGAGTTGTCTAGAAGATGGATACATAACGTGATTTTTTGTAGGGTAAGAAAATACCAGAACACAACAAAAACACCATGAACAGGAAAAAACACACTGTCATTATTATTCACAGGATTATTTTATTTTATCGTTTTTTTAACTTGAAGTGCCATTAAGCTAGATGGGTCAGGGTGCATAATGAAAACATTCCTCTGGTCTGTCAGTCTAAAGGAGGGACTGAGCTGAAAGCAGAAGCTCTGTGTCAAGATTAGTGGATAAATGAGGACCTAAATGCAGAGCTGATGAGGCAGAGAGGATTTCTTGCTAAATTTGACGAAGAAGTAAAAATAAAGAAGCCATAATCCAGAACCGATCAACAAGAAATTTAGGAACAAAAAAACGAGGAGACACTAGCAAGAAATGAACCGAAGGAATGAGGGAATGACGAGAATCCAGCGAACAATAACTACAGAGGAGGAGTAAATATGCTAAACAGAACAATGGATGTAGTAATCAGCTGATTGGGAGCAGGTGTGGACAGAAGGATCTAGATGGGAGCTAGTGGAAAGGAGACTGAAACAAGGGGGCAACAGAGAGTAATTAACTCAAATAAGACCGGAAAACAACTACAATGACACACAATAGAAATGGAACTATTGACCTAGAAAGCACAGAATGATATAAATCAAAGTGTAACTGAAAACCCCCAAAAAACATAACCAAAGGGTATAATCATGTCAATCTGAATGAGGCTCGGACTTGGAACAATTTTTGGCCCTGGCATTTTTCCATCTATGCCAGCCCACTTATATACATACTGGATTCTTTCAAGGTCTTAGTTGCTCTTTCTGGGTTGGCTTCAGTAACGTATGACATGTAATATCTACTTTGAAAGTTAACATGAAATACTTCTGAGGGTGATCAATCTTATCTACCTGGATATTCTGTGGAGGTCAGAAACGCCTCTGTCAATGATATCTGTCCGAGGGTTGAGGGTCTGTCGGGGCAATGAGCGAAGTTTCGTCTCCTCTCTCAGTTTCTGTAACTGGATGTTTTCTTGCTCATGGTTTTTCATGTGGTTTTTTAAACTTGTGTTTCCACTGCATTTAACCGGCTTTTTACAAACCATACAGCTTGCCATTGTTTCATTTACGGCATTAAAATATAGACAAACGTTTCTTCATTCCCTCTTCTTCATCTTTTTCTGAGGAACAGCAGCACGGTTGTTTGTGTGTTTAGTGGACGAGGGAGTAGCAGCAAAGCACTGTAGCACAGATTGGGAGACTGGTGCATTTGGTGCAGTTAGTGCGTGCGGGAGAGAATAAAAAGTATCATTCATGTTAAGCGAATATTGTTCAATATCAATACCAGCTTTGGTATCGATAGTATCATTCCTAGAATCGATATACCCACCTCTAAAATACACTCACCGGCCACTTTATTAGGTAGCCCATGCTAGTAACGGGTTGGACCCCCTTTTGCCTTCAGAACTGCCTAAATTCTTCGTGGCATAGATTCAACAAGGTGCTGGAAGCATTCATCAGGGAGTTTGGTCCATATTGACATGATGGCATCACACAGTTGCCGCAGATTTGTCGGCTGCACATCCATGATGCGAATCTCCCGTTCCACCACATCCCAAAGATGCTCTATTGGATTGAGATCTGGTGACTGTGGAGGCCATTTGAGTGCAGTGAACTCATTGTCATGTTCAAGAAACCAGTCTGAGATGATTCCAGCTTTATGACATGGCGCATTATCCTGCTGAAAGTAGCCATCAGAAGTTGAGTTAAGTGTTAACGAGCAGTTGGACAAGTGTACCTAATAAAGTGACCGGTGAGTGTATACTGCATGCATAACGTAGGTAGTTAACATCGTAGTACTTCCTGAGCCCCTTGAATTACTTACTGTCACAGGTAGGTGCTTCGGGCGGAGAGGAAGTGTTGGGGCCGGTCTGATTTAAGGAGGGCCGGCCCTCCCACGCTGTAATTAGGAGCGGCCCACCGGGTAAATGCACTGTATCGCAGATTAACTGTCCGAGCCTGATCTGTATGTGTGGATACATCTGTGTTAAACTATAATACATGGAATAAATCAAATTGAAGGGTTGATTAGATTGTTTTGCTTTAAAGGGGAACACCTTTTTTTTACATTGGCCCCTTGATTGTTCGTTATTACATCATGTTCTACTCACCCATATATGTTTTGTATCATTTGGAGCCGTTCTGAAGATATTCGGTTTTGTAATATCCAAGGGCAACGAGTTGAAGGCACAAACTAAACTGTTCATAATATTATATTCGTTCGGCTAGCTAATCTGAATCATCCAATTCCATTTGGAGAGCAAGATCATCTGTGGTAGTAGCACTAGACATCTTCCAGATATGTGAGTAAAACTAGCAGCAGTTAAGCGGACACGATGAATGAATGGTAGCCAGCGCGCACTGATGATGTCATACACACTCCGCTTCGCTTTAAAAAATATATAAATATAAAAAAAATAACCGTGGAGGTCTGGGGGAAAGTGATTCGCCTACATGTTATGAATGCTGGCGTACCATAAAGAATAAATTATGAACAGTTTAGTTTGTGCCTTCAAGTCGTTGCCCATAGGCGTTACTTGGACAAAAGAAACCGAATATCTTCAGAACGGCTCCAAATGACACAAAACTCATATGGGTGAAAAAAACTGTTCCCCTTTAAACATGTCCTTAAACAATAACTTACAGATGGAACTTAATTGATTTGGCCCAATGAGTATGGAAAAATATAAAGTTCATATTCCTGTATAAATTCCTGTATAAATGCGTTCAAAGATGCTGTGGCTGAACAGTTTTGGCCTCCTGTTATGTCTGGGGAGGAGACTGCATTAATCAATGAGGCAAAACATCTCTGAAAGCCTTTAATATTTCTGCTTAAAACCTGAGACACTTCCTTCTGTATCTTTGGAACGAACAACAGGAAGCAGGTTTCGTTCAGCAGGAGTCTGCTGTCAGTCTTTGTTTTGGCTAAAGAGGAGTTCTGTTCAACAGTTAGATACAAGCTAGAGCTCAGCAGAACCTTTTTATTCACAGCCAGGTAGTAAAACAAACACTTCTTGTCTCCAGGATCTGACTCTGATTCACACCAACAACTTGCATGTGCCTCACCTGCTTTTCTTGCTTCACCTCCAGCTCTGAATTCACAAAGAGCCCGGAGGACGGTGCAGGCAGGCTGAGCAAACAGGGAGAGGACAGCCAAACAGCCTTTTGGGAGGTGTGACTGTTTAATGAGATGGATCCAACCTGGCAGGCAGCAGAACCTGGCAGCAAAGCGTGGACAGCGAGAGCAAACAGTCTAAGAGCTCCGCTTTAGAGATCAAATGTGGACGGACAGCAAAGACCTGGGCTGGAAATGATCTCTGTCCAGCTTTGGAAACATATCTGCATTTTTACAGAGTTCAAATATACAATACAATATACAACAATTTTAAAAGAATATGCACATTTTTTTGCGTTTAAAATAAGATTAACGTTTTGTCTGTCTCACTCTCTATGCAAAACCCCAGAAGTGAAAAAGTTGTAGATTCACCTGGTTCATTTTGTAAAATATGTTCGTTAAGGAGCCAATAGTATATCTAGTAAAAAAAAAAAGTTTGTTTTTTATTCGTCTAAATTATAACTCACTCCCTTTTATTTGCCTGATACATAAAAACACTGGTGTGAATACTTTTACACCTTTTGATTTTAAATATTCTCACCTATGTCTTTTTTTCTAAATATTACAATTACTATTTTAATCTAGGTTTGAAGTATTTTGCCAAAACTGTGGTTGCTGTTTTTGCGCTAACCAACTGCAAGCAGGTTTGATTTCAGGGCTTCGCTTTTTTCATGACCCTGAAAGCTTACCCAGAGTCCTCTGTTGCAGGACTTTACTGTAACCTTTGTTCCGGACAGGTTTACTTCTATTTGCATGGATTTGGTTGCTAGTTTCAACTCTCTTTTGCCCAAACAAATATTAAACATATGACCACCTAAAGGGCTGAGAAAATTGTGCTGTACTCAGGTTAATTGTAGTACGAACAAAGTAAAATAGCAATTTGAAATTTGTTTTTTATTGAATTGCGATTATATTGTGAACGCAAGTCATTGCCCAGCCCTATTTTAATCTATAACTTTAATTCTATATATAAAAGTTATGTTCATAAATTTTATGGATAGGATTTCTAGCCAAGGACAGGAGGGGGTCTGGTTTAGGGACCAGCGGATCTCGTCCCTGCTTTTTGCGGATGACGTAGTTCTGCTGGCTCCCTCCTGCCAAGACCTGCAGCGTGTGCTAAGGGCGGTTAGCAGCCGAGTGTGAAGCGGCCGGGATGAGAATCAGCTCCTCCAAGTCCGAGGCCATGGTTCTCGACCGGAAAAAGGTGGCTTGCAGTGGCGGCCGGCCCATAGGGGGCGCTGGGGCACCGCCCTCCCTAATAAGAAGAGAGAAACGTAAAATATATTTTTAGAAATTAACTCATAAATGTCAGTTTTACTCTCTAGAGTGTGTACCTATAAGCAAAAAAAATTATATAAACTACATTTCCCTACCTACTGTCATTCATTTGTGGATTTCCACAGACAGACTCCTACCGTCTCTGTCTTGGGGCGCTGATCAGACAGCCCCACATTTGCAGAGAATCTGCCAATCATGTACTATTGCTAGGTGAATTTAATAATTTAATGGCCAATCAGCGTCTCAAAAATTTATGGTCTTTGGGCTCTGAAAATACTGCACTTTAACAGGCTTCTGCACCCAAGCGCAGTTGCAGACAATTAGAGGGACAAGGGCGATTGTAACGAACGAGATGCAGCTTCCACCAAATTCGGTGAGATCCTTATTTATCTACCCGTTTGCCAGAAGAACATCCCTGTTGTAGGATATGAAAATTTCCTGTCATGGTTATTGTGACTGTGACGAATCCACCTCGTCACTTAAAATAACCTAACTTTGCGTGCCACACACACATTCCTGTTATACTGTGTTTGTGAGGACCAATACACTCGCGCTGAGCCCAGTAGCTCCATTAACTTAAAACACACAAGCTGTTCCTGGTTACCTGCTGGCGTATTGAGGGTGCACACTTAATATTTCAGTGGGGTTATCCGTGTGTGTGTGTGTGTGTGTGTGTGTGTGTACGTGTTTATGCTACGGGGACCTGTCATCTTCAGTCTGGCTGCGTCTTTGCTGGGTTCAAACCCAGTATGGTGTAATTGAATAAGTCAATGAATCTGTGTAAAGGAATTAAGTTGTAAAAATTATTTTTGTATATCAATTGTTTGTGGAGGTAATATATGGACAAAACTGATTAATGAGAAGAAATCAGAAATAAGAGAGCCTGAGGTGAGGGGCTTAAACTATTTAATGAGGGCTGTGGGAAGAAAAGCGGCCATTTCTGTTTTCTGTTTCTTTGTTACATTGCTGGTAACTGGAGGGAGGCTGAGGCCCAGAGTATCTTGTATATGTTTAGTTTCTTTTGCACCCTGTTTTGAGTTTTTGAGCACAATAAATCACCAACACCGGTAACCCGACTGAGCCTGGATTCTTGGAGGCCAAAGAACCCCGTCACAGTGACCCAATCATCACTGTTACTGTTATTATATAGTAAATTAAATCATTACTGTTAAATTGTATTTCATTTCCAATTGTTTATTTGAATTCTTATTCTGGATTAGTTGGAGACATACACTAGGCTATATCAGCCCCAACAAAAATATTTTTCACCAGCCGCCACTGGTGGCTTGTCCCCTTCAGGTTGGAGGAGAGTCCCTGCCTCAAGTGGAGGAGTTCAAGTATCTTGGGGTCCTGTTCACAAGAGAGGGAAGAATGGAGCGGGAGATCGATAGATGGATCGGTGCGGCTGCTGCAATAATGCGGACGCTGCACTGGTCTGTCGTGGTGAAGAGAGAGCTGAGCGAACAGGCAAAGCTCTCAATTTACCGGTCGGTCTACATTCCTACCCTCAGCTATGGTCATGAAATCTGGATCATGACCGAAAATACGAGATCGCGGATACAAGCGGCTGAAATGAGCTTTCTCCGCAGGGTGGCTGGGCTCTCCCTTAGAGATGTAGTCAGTCAGTGTAGAGCGGTTCTCCTCCACATCGAGAGGAGTCAGTTGAGGTGGCTCGGACATCTTCTTCGGATGCCCCCTGGACGCCTCCCTCGGGAGGTGTTCCAGGCACGTCCCACTGGGAGGAGGCCCAGGGGACAACCCAGGACACTCTGGAGAGACTATGTCTCTCGGCTGGCCTGGGAGCACCTAGGGCTTCCCCAAACAGAGCTGGAGGAGGTGTCTGCGGAGAGGGAAGTCTGGGAGTCTCTCCTTAGTCTGCTGCCCCCGCAACCCGGTTCCGGATAAAGCGGGAGACGACGAGTACGAACTTTAATTTTAATGTGTTATTTTTGCTTCTGCTTTAAACTCCTGTATTAAAGATGGAGGAAATGAACAAAGATTTTATGTATATTGCTTTTCCAACAAATATACATAAACATATGACAGAAAAGCACTTTTTTTGTATTTTATTTTTTTCTTAATCCTCTAAATCTGAATGTTTCTGCTTTGCCTGAACTTCCGGTATGACCCAGTTGTATATGAGCACAGGAGATGATTGACTTGGTCTCCTTGGTTACACATGACCTTGGCCAGGTCATTTGACCTGGAAGAATGCATCACTTTACGGCCACAGGCTCTTATATAATCATGGAGCTAAGGCTTTCGCTCTACTACTGTATTTTTCCACCTGCTCGACTACTGGTCATGGCTGAGGCAAGGACAAATTTTAAACCTTCTGAGGAGGCTAAAAAGAGAAAAAGTGAAAGGGATCAAGGAAAAGCAAGAGTAGATCTTGGAAAGGAGTTTGTTCATTGGTGCAGGCTGAAAGAACCCAGATGTAAAACCTATTCTTTTTTCTCAAGTTTATTATTAGACTGGTAAGTTAACACTTTGCTCCTAGTGTACAGTCTGATATCTTTAGTATTTTCCATGTTTAGTAGAAGCAAAATATGGGCTGTTACAGAGTTGGCGCCTCCAGTGGCCAAAAGATACCGGTGTGGCTTTAATTAGGATAAATGATAAATTAAAATCTGCATATAATGCAGATTATTGGTCTTTTAACTTCCAAAATGTTTGTGTTCTCCTTAATTTCATTTGACCAGTGAATTTCACTCAGAGACAGACTTTCATACTCCGGAGTTTACTTTAGATATTAAATTAAAGCAACACTGATTAGCTTATGTCCCTAGGATTGGCTTCAGTTAGGATATATGACTTTAAACATTCAGTACTTGGTGCTCAATATGGACTGCTTTAATAAAAAACTCCCCTATGTAATTTTAGAGGGTCGGATCCGTCACTGAATGGGTCATGTGACCCAGAACGCCACTTTATGGCTCCCCTTAAAACATAAACACTAACTTAGCAAACAGTTTTTAGGGAACAATACCTATCTGACTCCTACCTGATCAGACATATTTCTGGTTCTCTGATGCAGGATTTAATCCAAAGGGGTGAATCTGGCCTTGAATCTACAATGATTCTGTTGGACCAAAGTGGTTTGCTCTGCTCTGCTAGCAGATGCATGAACACAGTGGGAAACTGGTTTATTTTTGCAAAATTGCTGCAATGCCAACTGCTTTCAGTGGTGCTAAATGTGGGCATTTTTACTGTGAGAAAAGACACATTATTTTGCTTTACAATCAAACCTATATAATTATGCAGATGATGCAAAAAGGATCCATGCAAAAATGTTTTGATTGACTTCTTTGTCTATTTCAATGCTACAGTTTTGTGGGCTTACTTTGTTGCTTTGCGGGTTGAAAAAATGTTGACACATCTGCCTATTTTAACTGTGCTAAAAGAGTAGCAAATAGATTTTCTAACCAGATGAAACAGACTGAAAATGTAAACTGAAGAACTATTATCAATAATGGTAAAACTGGAAAAACGGTATTTTACTGAAAGAAGTCAAAGCAGATTGCCTCACTACTTGTTTAGAAGATGAATATGATGTTTATTTTATTCTTTAATGAATGATTATAACCCTGTATTTTAGTTGAAATACCGATTGTCTTTAAAAAAAAAATAATTTTAGCCATTTTGGCACCTTTCTGGATGATTTCTAACCCCTCTTCCTGGAAGTATTGGTGGAGTTGGTTTCCTGGACCTGACTGGACTTCTAGAGGAGTCCATAAATTTATTAAAAAACTTAGGGCTCAGAGAACATAAGGATGCCTCATGTTGGCCTGTTTTTTCTGCACCAGAACCAGTAGAATGAACATTGGGTATTGTTTTCCTGCTGTAACCCAAGTGTGTCCAAACCTCCACCGTGTGACCCAGACAATGAAAAAACCAAGGCTCTGGATCAACAAGGAAAAAGATGAAGTTCTGGACTCTCTGAAAAGAAGAACACTGAGGAAACTGTCCAGCATGACATTGGCAGCATTATTCTATGCGACTATTTCACAGCCTATGGTCCTGGTGGATGGGAGAATCTGTTCCAAGCTTTCTCTTAAAACAAACAGCTAAAACAATCAATGCATCCGCAGCTGGGAGCCCCGACCTAGACCCGAAAAAAAACTCTAGATCCGTCTTAGATCCAAACCCAGGTCCTAGAAAACCAAACAGTTGAAGCTACCACGACATGACTACCAGAATAAAACCAGAAAGGTTTTAATGCTTAGAAAAATGAAGGTAACCCAGCAGGAAAGATTCTGAATAAACTTTTTTCTTATAATTCTGGTTTTCTATCAAGTTATTTTCAATGCTGATATTTTAAAAAGTTCTTACAGATTGCATGTTGATGATGAATGGAAATGAACTTTCCATCAGTCCTGGAGTTTAATAAAAGTGTTTATACTGATCAGTGAATATTCTTTTAAGTTTAGATCATTCAAACTAAAATCGTTTCATTAATAATTCAATATTTTAAACAGCCTGTTTTGCAAAAGGCTTGAACATTAGGGCTTCTTTTAAGATAGTGTATAAGATGGATGGACGGATGGACAAACATGGGTTTTCCATTCAGATAATCTGTATTTTTATGTCTTTAATCATGTGAATTGTTTTATTTACAGGTATCGGAGTAAAGGGGTTGGTTGTAATACTCTGCTGGCTCAGCAGCTATTGAGCATCATTTCAAAGTCTTTAATCCACAGAGAAAGGTTCTAGCTGTTTTAAATGGTGGCAGTTTGGACTTTATAAAACCAAAGTATTCCTTTAAAGAGAGAGAGAAGAAAAAGAGCTTGAGGGCAATAAAACTGAGCTTCATACAGCAGACAGAAGAGGTTGTTGCTGTTTACTGAATCGGGTCAAAGAGCTGAATCTTTAAATATCAAATCAAAACTAGTAGCTTCCCATTAAATGCCGCTTTGGCCCCATGTGTCATTTAATCCAAACAAAAAGGTTCCTAAAGAATAGAAACCATTTCAGCAGTGTGGCTATAAACCCTCCTATACAGCTGAACTATAGTGCCATCTGCTGACGGAAAACAGAAACTACAGGTAGAGGCGAAGGAAGCAGGAACAATTCAGATCTTTGAGAAGAAAATATACAGAAAATCAGTCAGTCTGGTCTCTAGTTCCAAAAAAAAATCCAACAAACCTGCAAAAAATATGACAAAATAAACCCTTTTTGTCCTTTTCTTTCAGTTAGAATCTTGGAACAGATGGCAGATGGTACCGCTCTTCTTCTCTGTAAAATGATGGACTTCAGGCTGTCTGGAAATACCCCTTTGAGGCTTCCAGAATCGATGGGAAGCAACAGCTGTTTCACTCAAACATTGCTGATATCCTTCTGCCTTGGGATTGGTTTAACACAGGCCTTTATGCTCCAGAGCAGCTCTTATAGATCCATTCATTCTGTGCATTTGATTAGCAGCACCCGGACAGATGTCCTGGACGTATATGATGACAAACGACCAGGAAGACCATCAGAAATCAGGTTGTTTTCTTTATTGTCTTAGATCGTAGTAAAACACACAAAGTGGCATAGTTAAATGAATACCCTGATAACAAAAAATGAGATTGCAGAATACACATACAGAGATTGTTTCTCTGTTAGTAAACTACCAAACCTGTCCATATAAACAATATATAATACATTATGATGCATAAGAATCAGCTGATAAAAGGCTCAATGCTCAGTATTTTCTGGTGGTTTGTATAAAATAATTAACAAGGTAGTTAACAGAAAACAAAGGAAACTAAAATTAATAAGTGGCCATTTTAAGGATGAAATAAACCATCATGTGTTTTCATGTCCTACAGATAAAACTACGCCAAAAGATTAAAAGTTCGCTTATTGCTGAATATTCAGTTATGGCTAAAAACTGGTCACAATATGAGAAATGAAACTGAGCGTTTCTGTTTAGGACATTTAAATACAGCCAGTCAGTTCAAAAGCGCTTCCAAAACGTTTGTTACCCAAACACAACAACACGGTTAGATTAGAATAAAATCAGCAGCAATTATCTGATGTTCTGCAAAAATTAAAGATGCAAAAAACACAAACATCAAGTGCAAATAGAACAATCTGCAGCTATCAAGCACCGGACCTTCTATAGGGGTTTAGTTCCAGTTAAGGTCTGTACATCAGCTGCATGCAAATATTTCACTGCTCAGACCAGCATGAGGTAAAGCAGGTGATCAGTAATTTTAAACACCCTCATCGTACCCGTTTCAGACTGCTATGAAAACATCATTCATTCATGCTTTTTATTTTACGAAAACAGAGTGTAATACCTTCATTTGGATTTTAATATAAAGGACTTCAATGCATAGATTCTGACCTGATCTTAGGTACAAGAGGACAACTTTAAGCCCAGGAGTTCTAACAAATCCAAATGATAAGAACTCAGCATCAAACATGTTGGATGTTAACGAAGCAATAAAGATAAGCAGTAATACAAAGAGACTGCTGCTGGCTTTCATAATGTTACCTAATTTAACCAATCCTCAGCTGGAGAACACCGACTGTCCCACTGCAGACCCTCAGCTGTTGGATGATCAATCAAAAGTGCTCACATTTAAGATCTGCCATTGCAAATAATGAACTGAAACAAGTGCTGAACTACAGAACAAGGTCACTCAGCATTGGGGCGGCGCAGTGCATCAGGGATGTGTTGTCAGTTGGTCAAATGCTAAACTGTCTGGAATGCATGGTTTGCATGCACCAAGGGTCGGGAATTACTCTGCATGCCAACAATATACTTTGGGATCTAGGAGAGAAGGAAGGAAAAAGTGGATTTGGACGGATTGCTGTAACATGTTTTATTAAAGTTCTGCAATTGCTGATCATTGGAATCCTCATCAAAGGTCCTGATGTTTCCTATAACTGTATAACAAACATTATAGGAACAACAGTCCACAAATAAGGCCTTAAAGTAGCTGATTGATAAGATGCATTTTGACCTCTAACATTAAAAAACCCACAACTAGAAGGATAACCACCAGCTTTTCTGTCGATCATCAGCTGGATAAGTTTAGCCTGAATCTGTTTGCTGAAGTAGTTTGAAGGGAACCGGGTTTCCTCTTCTTAGCTGGCAGCAGCGGCACCAGGTCTGGTCATTTGCCTCTCTACCCCATCTGGATCAAAGTTTGCTTCCGGTTTGGGACAGTCAGGAACCAGGAGGATCATCCTCCTCTAGCCTCTGACATCATAGTGTAATTTCACCCACTGATATTTCCTTTTTTTAAGATCAACCCCAGGAAATTTCTAGAATGGACGGATTTTCACCAACGATGATCTGAAGTATCTAAAATACTTTGAACAGCTTTTCTGGAACCAACAGTCACTTAAATCTCCATTCTTCTACATCCTAAAGCTACGGATGAACTTAAGCAATCCATCTTCATTTCGTCTAGATACTTAAATTACATTTATCTGGAGGAACATTTAATCCTTTCTAAGATATGCACTGATTTACATAAGAGTCAGATTTTAATGCAAGTCTTGGTTCTCAGGATGGATACGTAAAAAGACAGGAGAAATGTCCATCCTATGTCAACATAATACCTGGACCACAGCGCACTTTATTCTACAAGTAAAATCAAATAAAAATGTCACTGAATTTAACTTTGGGTGGAATTATCAGAGTTACTGGGGTTTGGCCCCTTTACATATTTCTGATCGCAGGACGTCTTCATCTGTTGTTCCAGTTTACATTTATTTAAATTATTTGTTCACATAAAAGTTCAAATGTCAATAAAACATGTAGCAGGACTACATCAGGTTAAAAACTACTCAGAACATCTAGAATCCAGCTGGGGGAGGTGTTCACATTTTTAGGCAATATATCATATGTTTCTTTTATTGAACCTATATAGAGAAATGTGGATTTTATGGGGATGTTGGTTTGGGTTGTAACGAGGCATTATTGACTTCTGTAAAACATTGCAAATGTCATTATTGCTTGACATTTACACATTCCTGCTTATTTTACTGGCCTGAGTACAGATATGCAGCTGTTTTTAGATTTAAACGAATAATTAAAGATGCTTTGAGACATGAAATAAAACTACCAATATGTGATAAAAGGAGGAAACAATGATTCTGCAGTTCAGCGTCAGTTCCAGCAGATGGAGCTGCAGGTCTGCTGCTTGTTTGGTTGCTGTTATCTGCAAACAGGAGCTACTTTAATGATCTAGCAGGATGTTTTGGATTTTCCCTATGCTGAGGAGCTTTATGAGGATGCTGTTCTCACTTTACAGCATGACATGGATCAGACCTGCCCTACCAAAGAAACCAAAACCAACAGTAATCAGCATGACATTACCAGCAAACTGACCGGACCAGAACCCCAGAGAATCCATGGAGCATTAAAGCGAGGCCAGGACCAACAAACTGCACCTCATCAGAACCACATGTCCTCCATGCCACGGCGGATTAATGCAGTGATTTATGCAAAAGTAGCCAAATGCTGACCATCTACTTTGCAACTAATGGACATTTGTTTTTCTAGTATCACATTTCTGCATTAAAATTCTTTTCTATTGGTTTTAATTGAAAAAAAAAAAAAAATTCCAAGAGGCTGAATTGTTTGTTTCCCTCATCAGCTGTGGAACGGGATCCCCAAAGATAGCAGAAACAATTGAACACAATAAAAAAAAAAAAAAGATTAAGCTGAATGTTTGAAAATAGATGATAGATATAGGGCATCATCTGTTTGAGTTCATTATGGCTGAAATACTGATTATCTCTGAAAACTGAGTTTTTAATCTAGAGGTCTGGTTCTGTTTGGACCTCAGTAATGAGATCAATACCTGATCCGAGATGCATTTGATCAAATGACTTTAATACTTCTCAGCTCTGCAGCAGGAGGAGCTGGGATGGATGCCATGCTTTAATATTTCCATAATGTCATATATGAACTGAAAGTATTTTCATCCAATTTGGATCTTTAATATTTTACTTTCTTCCTTTTGCCTGAAAACCATCTAGGATGGATCTAAATGTTTATTGCTTTAAAATCTCTACAGTGTTTGCATCGTTATTGAAGACTTGTTCTCCACCTGTAAACATCTTCAACCTTCTAAAAAAGCTTTTGCATAAAAAAAAAATATAAAAAGGAAAAACACAATTCCCAAATCAAAGTTTCAGACTGGTTTGATCGTTAGAATCTTATTTTTTATACACATATTATAACAATTAATTTACTGTCATTCCATTCGTCTGCTTAAGATTTATTTTATTGCTCATTTTAATGTTGTTGTTTTTTTAAACACTATATAAAATTCTCTTTAAGGTTAGTCAGCAAATCTAAACAAGAAAATTGAAAATATGACAAAACATTGTTATTTAGAATCTGAACATTCTGGTGTGGCAAAAATTATTTGAATAAGATCAATAAAAATCTTTCTACTGTTTTAAAAAATAAACAAAGATTTTTGGCTAAAAAATTGGCTAAAGGAGGAGAAGACAAAGCAGACCTGGAAATATCCACAGGTCTGTGGGTTAATTCACCATCACTACAGCTTAAAAAACACAGGATGCTGCATAACAAGCGCCACCTGGTGTTGAAACAGTGAAGCACAGTTTGATTTACGTTGAATAACTAAGCTCTGATTTTAACCCATTTTGATAAAACAAGTTGATCGAAATAAGTAAAACATTAGATGATAATAAATAAGCTTTAAAAAAAAAAAAAAATCACGATTTTGAACAACTGAAAGTGAGGACCTGTGCAGAGCTTCAAGTTCACTTCAAGTTGTGCTAATGTTTAACCTTCAGGTGCCTTATGAGATTAATGTCCAAAATGACTTTCCATACATTTACAAACACAGCAAACTACCCAGAGTGAGAGTGGGTGGCGCTCCTTAAGTTTTCACAGCTTGAATGCTCCTTTTTTGAGAATGAGGCGAACGTGAAAGAGACCTTATTTATCAGACATAAAGTAATATGATTGTTTTTGTGTTTTCCCAAAGTAAAAGCAGATTATGTTCAGCAATAGAGCAAAGGAATCACTTTACCTGTATTTAAAATTTGCAAACCATGAGAATGTCTAACAGAGGAGACCGACATGCAAAGATTTACTGGACATAGTTTGAGTCCAGCTAACCGATGAGCTACATCCTTAACCCTGCTGTTTAGATGCTACGGCTGCAAGGAGTGCTGATGAGACCCTGGATGGCCACACCTTCCTGTGTGGTTTAATAAACAAAGAGACGGCATAGGGACTGTTATTCATCCTTCGAATGAAACATCTTGGTTAACTCAGCTTTACTAAGTCAGGACGTCCAGCAGCAAAAAAACAAAACAAAAAAGGTAAGGTGTCGTTTTTGGCTTAGATTTACTTCTAACTGAACATGCATTATGTGAAGTGATCTGTAACATTTCCCAGGGAAACTTATCAGGTGTCATTTATGATAACAATAAATCTCAGCTGTTAAAAAATGACTCAAATTAAGCTCCTCTGAACATCAGTGTGAAACTTCTTTCCTCTCGGAGTCATTAAAGTAGAGGATGACTAAAGAACTAAACAATATTTACATATAAACTGCGCCTTCTTTACTGTATAAAAGTCTCAAGTTGTAGGAATTAAGCATTTTAGAAAATGCGATGAATGACAACAATGGTCTTTGACATGTATTGCTCAGTTAGTTGTGAGTTCATTAAAAATACAGACCAAGCAGCAGAGCTGCAGGAAGTCCATGTGCTTCCATGTAACCCCTGGTTACCGTTCCTGTATCAGTGCAGAGTCCAGTGCAATAGTGCAACAACTGAAGAAAAAAGGTGACGCTGAAGAACGTCTTGTTTCAGACTCCTCACCGGATCCACATGGGTTCATGGCGTGGCGAGTTCAGACATCTGGGGTTAGTCTGCGGCGGGCGGCGTCCCGTCCAGGTCGGCGGCGAACAGCTCCTTATAGAGAGGAGGGAAGAGCGTTCGGACCGTGTCGGGGTAAACGGCTCGGAATGCAGACAGTTTCTGCGAATGCAGAGCGCACAGAGAACGCAGCGCCGACACCTTAGTCCTGAGCTGGGGAGGGAGCACAGAACACAGGAACAGCGTTTGGCTTGTTAGCCTCATACATAGCCAGATACATTTTCAAAACTTGGATATTTATTATGTTTTTTTCCTTGACCATATTCTTGAATTTTATAAAAGCATATATTCTATCTAAATCTAAAATTTACATAAACTAAACAAGTTCATCTCAAACTGATTTGGAGATGTAAAGGTTTATGTGGAGGAGGAGTGAAACTGCAACAGGAGAGGATGTTCTGGAGATTATATATATATATATAGTGAAGAACTTGAAGCACCATTTCCTACAAAGTTTTTGAAGAAATTTGCTTCAAACAAATCCTTTATTTTCATCAGATTGATAATTAATCTTTAAATTGTGAGCATTATCTCTGCAAAACTTAATCTAGAGCCCTGGAGCCAGAGGATTACACAGATTCGTATTTCATTTAGACCTCATCATTCATTTTGATCAGAAAATATGAAATAGAAAAGAATAGAAAATCCCTTTATTGTTTCCAAAACGGGGGAATTCTGGTATCAGTACAAAGGCTGCTGACTGGACTGGACCGGGCATTCGAACCAAGCCGTGAGCAGCACCGCAGCTGGCGGCTCGGTTCTGTGTTTGACCATAATCCCGGACTATTCTGAAATTCCCCCCGGACATATTTTTTTGGTATGAAAAGTAGGACATGTCCGGGAAAAAGAGGACGTCTGGTCACCTTACCATATCAACAATTTGATGTTTCAGTGAGTGAGTGCTTGTTGCTATGATGCGTCTTTGCTCAGTTCATTGTAAACCAACCAATCAGCGCACAGCTCATCTAAATATTAATGAGCATACCATAAAAGGAAGAAAACCTGTCATTTCTTTCTAGGGCTTTTAACCAGGCTCACATTAGGGCTCATAGAACAGCAAATATGCCATTTTCAGCGAAACCAATGTTACACACCCTATTCAGAAACCTTAAGGATCCGCACCAAATACCCTATATAATCATTCTATGACCCCTTTAAAGCTTAATTAGGTTTTAGAGTTGCAATTCAGATATTTTCCACAAGGTTACAGCATAAGAGCAGTTTCATGTAGCATGCTGCTTTTTCTGCACTTGCTTTGTGTTTATAATCTAAGAATACTAACAGTGGCACACTGACTGATCAGCACCTTCCTCTCTATAAGTGCTCTATTGACTACCTTCTCAAACAGTCCATCGTCTCTGTGGTTTTTCTGCAGAACGTGCTGAAGAGCAGACTCTGTCTTCTGCTGAAGCCTCTCCACCTGCAGCTTGTCCCGCAGCCACGACCGGTCTGCAGAAACGCAGCAACATGAACACAGGCATGAATAAAAGAAGCTTCAGAACGGTGCTGTGTGTAAAGTCGGAGCGCTTACCTGCGGAGAGCAGAACAGATGCAGAGAAAAGGGCGATCTCTTCCTCTTCCAGGTGCAGCGAACACATGCTCTTCGCGAAATCAAACACAGACGCGATTAAGTCATCGCATCCTGGTGAAAACAAACAGGAGAGAGCAGCTTAGACAACATCCCTATAGGTGGTCAAGTGCTTTAATTGAATAAATCTGACTGGAATATCAGTTACAGCTGCTGGCAGATGCTCCACACACCTAATGATTTGAAAACGTCAGGGCCGGCAAATTTCCCATCAAAGTAGACAGTGTTGTTCTGAGGGTCAAAAACCCGACACATTCGTACGAAGATGACCTCTAGAGAACCTGCCAGGGAGAAAATAAACATTGATTGAAAGTTTGGAAATATTACCAGTCACATATAGTAATTAGTCACTCAGTTACTCCTTTTTCAAAGTAAAAAGCTTTTATGATCTAAAATATTGATTCAATCTGGATGAATTGTGACTAAATACAAGCAGAATTTTAATTTAATAAGACAATAACTCATAATTGAATGATTAAATAATAGATTTTTAATATTGGTCATTTAATGAAAAGGACAACATATTTAAAATTGCTGAATACTAATTTATACTGTTTTGGTGTGTATGGTTAGATAAGTCAGCCAAGATACTCAATTGTAAAATATTTATATTTAAGGCTCATAATCAAAAAACAATAAGGCAAACTTTTAGAATTTCATATTTTTTGAATTGTAGAAAACCTCCTAAAATGATTTAAATACTCGACAATATTGCTATTTAATTAATGAAGTGCAGAAAATGGGAGGATTTTTTTACTGATTTTTTTGTGACTGTTTTTCCAATTTACAAAATTGCTGTAATAACTGTATAGAAACAGGCGCCTAATTGCAACAAAATTCACCCCATTTAAGAAGATCTAGATCTTTTCATCTTAAATGTAAAATTTTTATATTCTGTTCACAGTTTGTGGTTAATTGTTTTGTTATTCTGTTTAATTATTCTTTTAGCAAATGGCATATTAGACTCCAGTGTACAAATTAACTAACAAGTTAGTTACTGATTAATGTCTTTGATGTCAGCCTGATTGCTAATGGAAAACCTCATTAAACTTTGCTTTAACTGTTTCAAACATGAGTCAGGCATTGATGATGGTGGTTATTAGAAGGAAAGTTGGGCAGTGATATTTCTCTCCTTTAAGCCCTATTTATTTTAAGTTTATGTAACTGTTTACTAGCAGCAGACCTTTAACATGTGAATAAGGTTCCAAAAGCTTTTGAAAGTAGACCGAGATCTTTTAGTTATCAGGCTCCTCTCCTGTGGAACCAACTACCAGTTTTAGTCCGTGAGGCAGACACCCTGTCTAATTTTAAGGCTAGGCTTAAAACTTTCCTTTTTGATAAAGCTTATAGTTAGAGTGGCTCAGGTTATCCTAAACTATATCTAAGGTAATGCTGCTATAGGCTTAGACTGCTGGAGGACATAGGGACCACTTCTTCCTCTGCAACATTTCCTACTAATCTCCCCATACATGCTAACTATTGATGCCACTTGCTTATTGATTTCTCTTTGTACATAGATGGTGACTCTGGCCAAATGCTACTGATGTCATTTATCTTCTCCATGTTTTCTCTCATTAAAAAGTGCTTTTTTCACTTAGCTATCATGATTTTTCTGTAACTCCTTTCTGTTTCAGAACACCCAGCATGTGGCTGGTACTGACCTGGGTTCTGCTAAAGTTTTCTTTACATCTTGCTTTAAGCTTGACAGGGATGTTTCTATATTGATTTGACTAATTTGGGTTTATTTTAGATAGAAATGGAGTCTATAATATCAGACGTGTTGGTCATGTAATGTGGAGCTACTGGGTTGAGTAATGCTCCTCACCAGCTTTCAGCAGAACAATCTGGTCATTCTGGCAGAGATTCATGAAGCCGTCAATTCGCTTTGCAAACTCCACCACATATTGTATGGCGTCTGTGATCTTGACAGCACAGAGCTGCCACATCGCCTCCTGAGGCTGAACAGAACATAACAGGAAGGTGAGAAATAAGGTGAGAAAGGAGGTCAGAAAACAGGACAGAAAAGGTGTTAAATGGGTTTAAAAAGGCTTCAGGGATGCTGTTGATGTCTTCATGCCTTTTTTTTTATCAAAAGTTATCCTGAGTTGAGATTAGACAATCATGTAGAAGCTTGATATCAACCCAACACGTGCTACATAACGTACTTTATAATCACATGGAGGAATCTAAAAGAAGATTGGATGTATGAAGTATAACGCAGGTTGAAATAAACCTGATCCAATCTGACTTTAAGTTTTGTGTAGAAAACTTTTGAACGCACCGACGGAGCAAACAGACCTTATTTTGAAACTTTTCCACCTCTTCCTGCAGGAAACAGCTCATCTCCTGCAGCTCCTCCCTCAGGTACTGACACGTTTCCAAGTGAGACTTAGAGATGATTTGAGCCAAGTGATCTGAAACCAAACAAAGATTCAGTCTGCTGGGTTGGAATTAAAAAAACAATCAGACTCTGTTTCTTGGTCAAGTTTTATACTCATCCATCCAGGTAAAGACTTTAAAGAGTTATTTAGAAGGGATGCACTGATATTTTTCACATCTAAACATTTACAATGACTAAAGAGGACCAAGTTTCTGGAAATGAACTGTTCTGGTTCTACTCAAACATTACGCGGAGAAAACACAGGAGTGATAGTTCTCTGGAAAGGCTCTGAAGCTTCTTTCAGTGCATCCTCACTCAGACAACCTGTCCGATCGCTGCTCTATCACACAGTTATAATCTACCATCTATCAACAGGCTGCTCAGAAAATTAGAATATCAGGACTGAGTGCGTTCTTTTGGCTGCAGCCTTACATCATAAAGGTACATCACACAGAATATAAAGTTCTGTATTATGAAAACCTTAAAATGATAAGCCTCAGAAAACTGTTGTGAAAAAGATTTGCTGTGATCAAAGAAAGTTAAGCGGAAGGAAAAAGGTGCATCAGCAACAAGAGCCTTAAGAGGATTGTAGAGGAAAATCCATTCAGAGAGAGGACTAAGGCCGGAGTCAGTGCATCAAGATCCACTGCGGTCGGACTATTCATAGAACTGGTCTGAACACAGTGGATCTTGATCGGAACCAAATAAACCATCAGAAGTGCCCTAGTGTCCTCGGTGGGCCGTCCTGCATTTCATTTGGAGCTCAAGGTCCCTAACCTGACTCCGTCAGATGGATTTGCTCCGCATATCCATCTGGAAACCTTCCGTTGAAGTAATTTTGGGAAGGGGCGAAAATACTGGTTGGCTGATTGGCCTATGTTGGTGATAGACGGGCCAAATAAACCAATCAGATCAACAAAGCATATGACGTACTAACAGAGCGACGACGAAAACACAACCACAAGCCAGGCTACTCTTGCCGAAACCAGTCGGGAGAAGAGCAAAAACATCTTTTCCTCTGAGAAAAGCCTCCAGAGCAGATCTGCGAGTGAAACCTTGAAAGCTCGCAAGATCAGGATGGTCTCACGAGGCTACAAGGTCCCAGAGTCTAGTGAAAGAGGGGAGAGGCACCAAATCCATGCTGGTCCAAGTCTGGAGAAAGGCTTCCATACGCAGCAACATTTTTTAGAGCACCTCATTATTCCTTCTGCTGACAAACTTTATGGAGGTACCAGAGGTACCTACCAAAATCTGGTCCAATGACCATAACGGTACTGTGGGTGAGCTGATAGCAAACCAGCCTGAACGGAGCCCCAAAAGAACCTATAGTGTAATGTTACGAGGGCCACTACCAAAGCATGCTGGGCTTCCATTGGACCTCAGCAGAACCACAGTCTGATGGCCTCCATCCAGAACTGTGCTGATGCAGAAATATAGATGTAGAACTTAGTGTCCAACAGCCTGAAATGTCTTAAGTTATTAAGTTAGTGAAAAAAAACACAAAGCTAATCTAGAACAGAAAATCCAAAAGCTTTTTATACACTGAGTGAAAAGTCCAAGGAAGAACCTCCAAAGACCTGCAGAGTTTTTCATAAGAGCCGCAATCCTTGACAGTCTTTCTGAAAATCATGAATCTGAGATTATTCATGTCAAACATCTTTAATTCACATCAGCATCATTTTAGACCTTTGACTAATGAAAATAGGGGGTAAAAAAAATCCTTTCTTTTTGCAGTTAATTAGATAAAAATAATCCTTAAACGAGGCGTTTCTTTGAGCTTCAGAGTCATGCTTTTATTTAATGAGAATAAAACTACGGATAAAAAAGTCTGAGATTATAATGGAGGTTCTGTTTGGATGAGTTTGTGAGTTTTGGGGGGTTATTGTACAGTAAATCTCCTGGGAAAATAAAGAAAAGATGATTTTCCCAAACGAACACCCAGCTATGTCCCAGTTGGTCCTAATTAACAGATAACTAATTACCTCACAGAGATTTTAATGAGCTCTGAAGATGAGCTTCCAACCTCCTGCTATTTTAAACCACCTACTGTCTCCGTTTGCCCCACAGTCAGCATCTTTGCTCGCTTTTTTCCTCCCTCGCTCTCCTCCTTGGCTCCGTATGCCTTCGTTTTTGCTTTTTGCTTCACCTCTTTCAGCAGATTTCCTCATCATCCCTGTTTGTTTTGCCTGCAGCTGCAGACAGCCTCGCAGCACATTTTATGGATGTTCATCCAATGCGTTTCACACATTGCAGTCAGGAATTAAACCTGTTCGTTTCAGGATAATGATGGCGATCGGAGCTGGAATCCGACAAGAGACCCAGAGAATTGGTAAAGGACCACAGTGGAGTCTGGGTTCTAAACATTTATGGGTTCCAAAAGTCCTTTAAGAAGGGTTACAGAGGATGAGCATGCATCCACCATTTGACCTAATCTTTCTCTGGGTCTCAAACTGCTAATAAAGCCTGCAAATGGTCCATTATAGCTGTTTTTGAAAGGTATTAATTGTTAAACATGTGAGGAAGATGACTAAAATACATTTTGTCACCTCTCAAAGCAACCAGTCAGCTTAAAGTATCATTTGTCAGTTGGAAGTAGGTGATCATTGCAACAAGAAAGTACACAAAACATGTTTTTTCTTTTCGTTTTTTATGTCATCTTTTTTTATGCAAACACTGTTGTAATGTAATGGTTTTGGTCGGACTTACCATGAGCAGCCGTGGTTGCGGTTGGAGATGCATCTCCGTTGCTGAAGGAACAATACGGGAAGAACTCGTCACTGTGTCCGTAGTCCCAAAGCGGCTCCGGTTTGATTCCATTGACATCCAGGCCAGACTGATCCGGAGACGGCTGAATATCCAGGTAAAGACCCCCCCGTCCTCCGTCTCCTCCACCAGACTCTGCCTGTTTTACAGGTGACAGAGCTTATGTAGAAATTATTGGTAATCAAAAGATTTTTTTGAAGAGGTAAAACTACAGACTTTGGATGTCAAAGATTCTCCATCAGGTGAGCTTCTTTCCATGTAGCATCCCAGGTCATCTGAAAGCTCTGTGAGGCCCGTGGAGCACAGGTTGTACTGTGGGGACAGAGACTCTGCCTCGTCGGGACTCGGGCTGCCAACGCTGGGCGGGGTTCGGAGAGGAACCTGCTGCTGCTGCTGTTGGAGGCGGTGCTTTTGGACCTCAGCATATAAACTGTCCCGCTGCTTTTTAGACATCCGGCCGAACTTTACAGCTGTGTTGGAGGAAGGTTGAGAAAAAGATGTGCAAAAGTTTACTATCACTGTTAGAACAGTCTTCATTAACTAGGGCTACCCAGGGTTGTATTCTCTCCCCATTTTATTTGTTTAATACATAAATGACTATCAGAGCAATTACATTGGGTGGCACAATGTGAAGTTTGCATCCTGTAATTAATGCATGACTTTAAAAATGCTTCTTTTTTAAACATGAGTGAAGTGATCAACAACCAAAAAGTGGAGCAGGTGCCTCAACATGAAAAGCTGGCATTGCCCATTAATAATATACTGAACTTCTTTAACCAGGTAGAGTCATTGACAAAAAAAAAAAAAGCATGGCAGCATTTTATCAGAAACTTGGAACTTTTAATGGAAGTTCTTTTTTTCCTGAAATGATTTTTATTCTTGTTTTATTGGGTCCAATTTTATCTTTCATTTCATCCATTTGCTTAGGCCACTTTCTGTCTGGAATAAGAACTGTTCAGGGAATTTGAAAAAGAATGCCGTAAAAATCATTCTAATCTATCTTGTAATATTTGGGAAGCTGACTATAACATTGTTACCATTCAACTAAACTAGATGTAAAAGCATAACCCTACCCCCAGACAAGTTTTCAAAACTTCCAAAGTGTAAAAGGTCAAGAGTCATTGAGCTAAGTACAGCGAGTGGAATAAGTATTGAACAATCCATGCAATCCACACATACAAAGAAATGAAACCATAGATGTCCAGACATAAAGTTATGTGTAATAAAGTGAAATAGCAGAGGGAAAAAAGAATTAAAGACATAAAGAACAGGATTGCAAATCATAATTATGGCATTAGGTACAGAAGGATTTCTAAACTTCTGAATGTTCCATTAAGCACTGTTGGGGCGATAATCCAAATGCGAAAAGAACATAATTCCACCATAAACCGACCACAACCAGGTACCGCCAGGTACCCCCGCAATATTTCTGACAGAGAAGAGAAGAGTTGTACAAGAGCCAAAAACCACATGTGGAGAGCTTCAGAAAGACCTGGAATTAGCAGGTACAATTGTTTCAAAGAAAAAAGTACTGCACTCAACTGCCATGGCCTCTATGCACGCTCACCATGCAAGACTCCACTGGTAAAGAAAAAGCATGTTAAAGCTTGTTTAGTTTGCCACAGAACATTTAGGCATAAATATCATGTTTGGATGTCAAACTGTTTTTCGGCATATGGTATTGGTAAACTTTAAATAATAGAAGGAAGGATGAATGGAAAAATGTACAGAGACATTCTTGATCAAAATGAGCCCAAAGAAATAGCCGAGGAAACTCTACGTTGGTTTCAGGGAAAGAAAATAAAGCTGCTAGAACGGCCCAGCCAATCCCCTGACTGGAATCCAAAAACATTGCCAACGAAGGAGTAAATAATCCAAGTTCCTAAAATAAAACAATAACATGATTGACAGGTAATCAAACACCACTTACGTGGTGTCCATTTGTGTCCATTTGTACTGATAGTAGGGTAACTAGTTAGAACCTTGTTTTTGTTATTGTCAAGGTTGCAGCAGTGGTTGTAATCACCATAAACAAACAATAGAAAATATAGAATTCATAGGCAGAAAACTGGAACCTGGGTAATTAGATAACTCCCACTTTCAACATAAATCGCAAGCACCTTTATTTCCTGACTAGACTTCCGGTCTGGAAATTAAAGACGCACATTTTGTTATTCAACGGCAGTCGCCCTGATTGAAAACATAGAGGGCAGCAGTAAGACGGTTTTGCGCCAACTACTGCAGAACATTAACACAAACATATCCAACTCTGCACAGGTATATAAAATAGCACACTTAAAAAGTGGATGGAGGTTTAGTCACTCTTCAAGGAAAGCTAAGATCATCCTAAGATCTATGCATTTGCTCCTGTCCATCTACTACAGACAGTCTTAACTTTTGTCATTGGAACAAAGATATCAATAAAACCCTTCTATAAAACCAGCACGGTGAGGAAATCTTTCATTGCCAGGATCCTCCTAAACTCAGGATTGATTGTGTTGAGAGATTTTTGTTGCCCTTTGGCAATAATAAAGCTCAACAGAACTGAACTTGGTGAGTGGCGGCCTAGTGGTTAGGGCATAGGGCTTTGAATCCTGAGATTGGGAGTTCAATCCCCCACTCCCCCAGACTGCCACTCTGGGTCCCTGAACAAGACACTTAACCCCACACTGCTCCCCTGGCACTGCACAATGGCAGCCCACTGCTCCCCAAGGGGATGGGTTAAATGCAGAGATAAATTTCTCCAATGTGAGATCAATAAAGTTCAATTTATTTTTAACTTATTTGGGGTTTCTAAGATTTTTGGAAAATAGCTTGATGGTAAAACTTCCTTAGTAATAGAACTACCAGAAAAAAAGGACATGTATAAGGGACCAGTGTATTTCTAGCAAATGATGATATGGCCCACAGACATCAGGTGCATGGGGAAGCAGAGGCACAACTGCAGTCTGTAAATACCAACTGGGTCATTAACTAGGCGAAAGTCGGAGTTAAGTGAATGCGTCCGTCTATGAAGTCATCATATTAAGTCGGGGTGAGGCTGGAAATTGTTTACAATAAGTTTTCTGCCACAACGGTCTTGGTTATATCATCTAGGTCTAATCCCCACTTTATTGCTAACTGCAGTGTGTGCTTTACAAAGCCCATAAAGAAGACACTAAGAGATCAGGTTTGCATGCCGAGTGCACACCGCCATGTAGGTGAATGCCAGCGGGGCAACTTTTTACTCGTCCAGATTCGAATCAACTTGAGATAATTTTTGCGGGATGGGACGATTTATGAAAACAGTCCGAACCGTTCGCTTTGACTGTCTCGGTTCGATTCGCGTGTGTTTCGTTCGGTTCATGCTGCTCCTTTTTCTCATAGGCGAAGCATGGAAAAGAGGAACCTGGGAAAGAACAGGAGTTGGAAGACGCGACAGCAGCACTTTATAAGTCTGCTGTATGGGACCGCTTTGCATTTAGAGTGACCTACGATGACGGCGGAAAGAAAGTTGTGGATAAAAGTGCAACAGTGTGCAAGCATTGTGCAACACGTTTTGTTTATGCTAACAGCAACATGTCATGTTAACCCCGAAATCCCTCATACTCCGTCAGCAACCCCCGCTCCGCCCCAGACCGGCTGCTCAAAGCAAAGCCTACAGCCTCCACTGTGGCTCCCGTCCGCTCCGCTCTGAGTCCCTTGGAGATGGTAGAGAGCATGCGCGAGATGATTAAATTCAAAGCAGCAAAACATACGGAAATGATCCAGGGTTTCCGCGGATTATTTAAAATAATTACAATTCATTATTTTTTGGGAGATTTTTTCATTAATTTCATAACTTTTTATGGGATTTCGGTGTAACAATTAACATATACCGAATCGAACCGAACCGAAAACCGTGACCAGAAACCGTGAATCGAACCGAACCGTGGATTTTGTGAACCGTTCCACCCCTAATATATATATATATATATATATATATATATATATATATATATATATATATATATATATATATATATATATATATATATATATATATATATATATATATATATATATATATATATATATAAATATAAAGGTACAAGAAAAGTTAAGTCCATCTCACCGTCTCTGGACATGCCTACAGCCAGGCATTTCTGCAGGCGACAGTGCTGGCAGCGATTTCGGCTCGTTCGGTCAATCTGACAGTTTTTCTGCCGGGGACATGAGTAGGTGGCGTTACTCTGCTGACTCCGCCTGAAGAAACCCTGAGACAAAAGACAAGACAGCATCACTTTAGAGCATTGAAAATGTCTATGATAGTAAAGTACCTGATCTATGATATGACTTGTTTGAGTTCATTTGCTTCACAGCCCTGTGCACCGTCACTCATCAGTAAAATCATCGTAAATTGTTGGTTGTTTAATCTCAGGCAACCTGAGGTACTGAAGCTGAGCACTAAGCTATGGACATGGCTTTATGAATCAGAACCTCGAAACTGATCGTCTCCATGAAGCATGTTTCCATTTCTATTACAAATACAGTTGCAAATGATTCAACAGGCCTTACATTGACAAAATTATTCCAAAAAAACGTAAATAAATCTTAGGTGAAACCAAGCGGGATCAACAGACTAGTCTCATGGGTAGTTGCCCAGGGAAACACTACAATGGGGAGGCAAAGGAGTGCCAGTTTGAGAAATAAGTGTACTTTTAGTAGGTAGAGCTCACTGACATGTGTCTACCTGACTCTGCAAGTGAGAGCACTGAAGGTAACGGACAAACGTCAACACACTGTGCCAGCCTCTTTGGTGTGTTGACTTTATTTAGACCAGCTTTTTTTTAAAGTGGGAAGGGAGCAAAATAACAACCCATGTTTGAAAAACACGCGTTAACCTGCTATTTTCAGTGGAAAAGAGGCTTCATTCACTGCCCATTTTAGAGGATTTACTGAATTTTCTGTGGTTCTTAGAAGGTAAGTTGTGTCAATCAAACTGGACCCTTGTGGACTTTGATCTTCTCTTTGCCTTTAGCAAACAAGTACCACATTAACTGAGGCACCACCGGGAAATCTTATGCATCTTCACCAGATCTTTACTCTTGCAGTGAGTGGGGGTCAGAGGAGTTTGCCCCTCTGGTCTCCTAATGATTCAGCTGATGGACATGCTCCCCAGAGGTATTCTGTGGGGTTGGCTTATAGGGGTAATTATCCTTCAGTGCCACAAGCAAGAGATGTATCTCCTTTCTCTGCATTAAGTTGAACTTGTTCCAAGTTCACTTTGGACTGTGTTCCTGTCAGAGATACATTCCACTGGGAGGAGACCTCCAGGGAAGACCCAGAAGTTGCTGGGGGAATGATTTATACCTCTGAACTGGGAACACCTTAGGGTCTGTCAGAATGAGCGGTGGAGGATCACTCGGATTTCTGGGTTTTCCTGTACTGCACATGGTGTCTTTGTGAATCAATGTCAGATATGGTGAAGAAAGGTGATAGATAATTTCTTTTGTGCATATGGACTAAAAGAAAAGTGTATATGCATATCTACAAAAACAAACAAACAAAAAAAAACAAGTAGATCAGAAATTAATCTGTTAATTAATTAATAAGCACCTTCTCATAAATGAGTGACTTGAAGGTTTAGGATCACATAAAGGGGATTGCGATGCTTACCTTACAGCCCTCGCAGGTAATCACACCATAGTGGATCCCTGAGGATTTATCTCCACAGATCTTACAGGGGATGATTTCAATCTGAGCTGCAGGAAGGAAACAAAGATGGTCAGACACAAAGAGCTCAGAACATGGTGAAGAGGCTGCTGCTGAGCCAACAGATGAATCCAAAAACACATCGACTTTCTTCTTCTCACGACATCACAGGATTACTTATACAATCATATAGTTCATGATAAAAACAGAGTCTTATTTTAAAAATCACAGCTAAAAAAACTATTGTTTTCTATACTGTTTAAGGGCTTAAAACTGTGACTTGTCTAAAGCTTGATTTAAAATGATCTTTGCTGCTGGGCCTGGAAAAAAAAACTGAAGAATCAGAGAGAAAGCCCACAGGACCACTACTTTTTAATCAGCTTTAAAGAAGCAGGCTCTATATAAAAGAAAATTGTTTATACCAGATGAATTCCAGGACATAGAATAAAAAAAAATCTAGATTTATGTGTTGAAAGTGTTTATTGCACATGTTAAAGGCTTTTCCACTCAAAAGCAGAGACACATTAAGAGTAGGGGTGTGCAAAATAATCGTCATGACGATGCATCCCGATTCAAATTTTTGTGATCTGCTGCATCGATTCTTGATGCCAAGTATCGATTCTTAATTAACAAAAAGGAATACATAAAATACATGAATGGTTGGCACACATCAGCCAAAAACAAGTGGAATACAACTTTCATTCCAGCAGATGTCGCTGCGGATACTGCGACGATTCATTCAAAAACAAAACATGGTGAAGACTGAGAAAATTTGCCCAGTTTTATCACATTCAAAGCCAGATGTTTGGATGCATTTTGGCTTTAAAAACAAAGAACGTAAAAACGAAATTGATATAACGCAAGAAATGTGCGAAAGAGGAAATGTCATACATTTGAATGTTTCCATTTCTGGTTTAAAGGACCACTGAGGCCATGTAAACGGCACTGTTATTTTAAGTTTTATAAATCCTAAGCACCTTTTGTCAGTGTGTCCACTCCAGTAATAGTAATATTTCTGTCCACTATTTGTTTTCATGGCAACACCTCCAAAAGTCATTTCAATAAATACAGCTATGTATGAATTCAGTTGCTTTCAGTTATGTATCAATTGAAGACACTATCCAGATCATACCCAGCCAGTCAGCCACTGGTAATAGCTGTATTTCTTTTCTTACAGTGTTCAGTGAAAATATCGCAATGCATCGCAACATTGCAAGTATCGCGATGCATCGTGATAGAATTGCATCGTGGCATGTGAATCGTGATTCGGATCGAATCGTGACTTCTTTGCCAATACCCACCCCTAATTAAGAGTCAAAACAGAAAAAGGATAACACCCCGTCTGGGTGTGAACTTTTGTACTGAATAACCTGAATAAGAACTGTTCAGTTCTACAGCAGTGGAAGACGAAGCAGAAAAATAAAATCATCATTTGGTATATATAAATTATTGAAATTGGTCATGATCATATTCTGAACTGAGGTGTTAAAAACTTTTACTTAAGACAAAACTCCACCTCAGGATAAGGCAAGGCAAGTTTATACGTCCCATTTCAGTGCAAAGACAATTCAAAGCTTTTAACATGAATTAAACAACAAAATAGAAGGAAATAAAGTCAAGATAAAAACATGATAAAAGCAGGTAACAAAGGAATCAAATCACCATCTCAGTGAGGCAAGGTCCAGCTTTTGTTTGTGGTTTTTTTTCCGCTCAAATGTTTTTGGAGCTTCAATAAAGTTTTTTTCTTAAAATAATAATTTAGCCTGTGGAGTAAAGCCCCAGCACAATATTTACAACAGAAGTAATGTTTTAATCTGTTTCTATGAGGGAGCAGAGAATGAGAGGTATAAAAATACAGCAAACATGCTCATTAGGGCCATGATTTTCTGTGGATTTACTGTTAGATCTGATCTGTCAGACAGCCTAGAGCCAACCTGACTGAGTGTATTTATACCCACAGAGTGACAGCTCGGCTCTCAGATGCTATATTAAGCAGAGGGATGTTATGTAAGAGTGTCGCCACATTAGCACAACAAACAGAGAAGTTTGACATATCAAACACTCCTCTGTAGTCTGACTTTTAAACTGATCCAGGATCAGAATAAACCTCTAGGTTTGCTTTAAAAGATTACCATCAAATAAACTCAGTTTGGACCAAAAGATTAACTTACTGCATGTAAAAAATATAAAATATCATCAAAATTAAATGTTTGAGCAGTGCTAAGCTTTCTCTGCCTGTGGGTGGTACCTGCATGAATGGTGGGGGTTATGGTGGGGGTCTCCCCCCCTCGGTCTATGGTTTGGCCCCTTGTCTATCTCCATATGTTCCCTACAGCCATCAGCATGGGTCCACCTGCCACTTGCTGCCCCTTTTTCTTTTATTTGTGAAAAGGTCTGAGGTACATGAATTTGCTTGAATTTGGAGGTTAAAGTCAACCATCTACTCTAAATATTTTGTGCAATGAAGCTGCAGCATCTTAACATATAAGGGCATGGGGTCACTGCATAGCCAGATACAGCTGGAAATGATGGTGGAAAAAACAAAGTGTATTTATACTTCAAGGGTGAGAGCTGCAGCAACTGATCCAGCCTCTGCAGATCTGAGACGTGTTTAAGATGAAACCGACACTGAAACCGACACTGGCTGAGTAGCTGCGGCAGGATGAAGCTGGTGCTCGGACATGAACTGTTAAACGGTAAAAAATATCTTATGTTTGAACAACTTTAAGTTTGAACAACTTTAAGGGGTTTTTGGAAACAAAGAGCAAACTCAGACAGAAAAGCTCCAGCCTACACACCAACACAGCCTCAGAAGCTAAGGCCCGCGTGCTGCAGTCTCCTCTCTACTGTAATTAGCTCTACGAATGTTAATCCCGAATGAATTCAGCATTTCAACATCAAAGCAGATGTTGAACAAAGCCCCTGCCTAAAATTAGGGCTGATGTGGGAGCAGCAGATATTTATACATACAGCTGCAGACTTCTGATTGGGTTCTAACATCCAGCAGTGTCCCCCTCAGACCGAGCGCTGAGGCCTTCGACGCTACGATATTTTCTTCTGTTCCCGGAGATAATAAAACATTTCATGAAGAAGAATAATCTAAAGGATGAGAGGGGGGGGGGGGGGGGGGGGGGGGGGGGGGGGGCTGGGGGGGTTCGGGGGGCTGAGGATAACTGCTCAGTGGGTTTCATAAGACATTAAAAATAAACATAATTTATTAGCATTTAAACACCTTTATTAAGGTTTATACCACAGTATATGAAGTCACATAAGCCTGATTTATTTCTGTAAATCTTTAAACCTGAAATAAAATAAAAAGCTTACTGTAATGAAACAGGGTGGCTCAGTGGAGCAGTGGGTAGCACTGCTGCCTTGCAGTTTTGGGATCAATTCCCCAGCCCGGAGTCTTTCTGCATGGCGTTTATATGTTCTCCCTGAGCATGCGTGGGTTCTCTCTGGGTACTCCGGCTTCCTCCAACAGTCCAAAAAAGTGACTGTGAGGTTAAATGGCTTTTCTACAGTCCCCTTAGGTGTGAGTGTGTGTGTGAATGGTTGTCCTGTTTGTCTCTGTGTTGCCCTGCGATGGACTGGCAACCTGTCCAGGGTGGACCTTACGCTCGTCCATAGACAGCTGGAGGTAGGCACCAGCACACTTCCCGACCCCAACAGGGTTAAAGCTTGACAGAAAATGGATGGATGGAATGAAACATGTTAATTTTTAATTCAAGTTTTTTTTCCATTTAGACATAAATTGTTGTTTTAATGGGACCATTTCTGTTTAGAATGGTGCAACACTGAGAATACCAACTAACACATCCCAGCAAAGTGCAGTAGTGTTTCACAGTGAGCTTGTCGCAGATATTTTTTATTTATGCCCAATATTGAAGCGTGGTCTGCGCTGTTATTCCATTCCACAACGCAAGAGGGACAAGCACTAGGACTAAACTAGCTGTGGGTTTAGATACGGCCGGGGCGGTGAGGAAGTGGGGCAACTTTGTGCGACAGCGGAGGGACATGAGGGTGAAAAAGAGCAGCGATCCAGGTGGAAAAAAGGGTCCTAGCATTCTCATGCACCTCGCTCTTCTAGCTGGTCCAACTTCACGAGACGTTTTCCACAATGGCAGTTATACAAACAAAACAAGCTGGTAAGTTACCAAACAGGAAGTACGTGAAGTGTAGAGCGGATATAGAGTAGATTTGACCAATCAGAGGCCTCCTGTCTGCGCCACTGTCTGCGGTCACTTACAATTTTAGAAAGAGTGTCTGCAGAAGGGGTGGGGGCATATCTGAGTTAAGATGTTCTGCTTTAAAAGTTCTTTATCATGTCTTTTTTAAGTCTTCTAAAATTGTTGGGTATATAAGATGAAATATGTCTTTTAGCACTACAGAGTATTCATTTGGTAAGAAATATTAGCAGTTTTCTGGTACTTTTTTGCCAATCTTATGAAGAGAGATGTTTTAAATTACAAAAGGTTATTAGAACTCATAACTCAGTTACCTCAAAGTTTTAATCTAGAAAAAAATCTCATGTTTTCAGATATTAAATGTCTTATGAGGTTCTACAGCACTAATTGGATTTCGGTGAAATTAAGTAAGTTTATTATTTCAGCTTTTAACATTTTACCTACAACTTTTTAAAGTTTTCAGTGAAATGAAGTCACTTTATTATTTATTTTGCTTTAAAGATGCTGTTTAAAAAAAACTCTATAAAAGCTCATTGTGTATCTTTACTTAGCATTAAAAAAACTATATTTCCACCATGCAAACGTTTAAACATTTTTAGTTTTTATAAAAATTACGAGTTTTTTTACTTACTTTTTTAGGTTCTATGAACTTATTCCTGTGGTTTGAAAAGCTAAAACATTAAGTCATAGTAACTGGTAATAATTGATTGGCTTTAATAAAAAATTGTACACATATTTGAGTTGACATAATAAACATTATAATCCAACTGTTATCAAAAAATTATCCAAACATTTATGTTGTAGAAAAGTGTGTCTTTAAGGTTATCAACAAAATTGAGGCAATCCAGAGTGAATCAAAAGCAACCTTAATATAAAACGTGGCACAGAAGCAAAATTAGCTATTTTTATTTCCTGAATGAAGCAGTTGGAAACAACAATAGCAAATAGGTAACTGAAGCATGACTAGAACTAAACAAAGATGCTGTAAACAATCACAAATACCGTAGAGCAAAACATGATTAGAGCAAACAGGAACTCCTGCAACATCTCAGAGTTTAATATATGTTACAAGGCACCATCCATCACAAAATATATGTCACTTGGCTCAAAAAGGAAACACTTTGAGCTTAAACAACATCACACTTGGTGAGGGTTTACCCATCATCTATCTATCTATCTGCCTCGCTCTTTCTCCTCCTCTCCTTGGTGAGCCTTTTCATGAGTCAATTTGAAGGGAAACTCATTTTAATGACTCATCAGCTGTCAGAGCTGCATCCATCAACCAAACCGCAATCTTTCATGTTTGTCGCTCAAATCTGCAGCGAAAAAAACACTCGTCAAACAGCGGAGCATGCAGAGGCGCCGTGTGACTGAATCCTTTTGAGCTGAGGGTTGCTGGACTTTGTAGAAAGCCTGCTCTGGTTTTTCATCACTTGTGCTCTCAGATGAAGCAGAGATTCTTCTCATCCCAGCTTCCCAGGCTGTAAGCTGCAGTCATCGTAAGAGGAGATCTAGGATGGAGTTAGGTTGTAATAAGCACTTGATGTTAGAAAATTCCGTACTTGTTTGTGCCAACTATAACAAGATAAGCAACTCTCTGTATTAATCTGCTGGTTGACTAGAAGCAAAAGGAGCATAGAGGACTTTTTCCTCATAATTGACTGCAACAACAAATTCACATTGACATTTCTGATCTGTTATTGTACCCTTCATAAAGATTCCTAATGATTTTCACGCCACATCACCTGCAGCACCGACTTTGCTGCTTACAGACAGCTCTACTATCGGAATCATGCTTCCTACAGAAACGAGTCCAGCCCTTTAATCCACTTCTTCCTGTGTGAAGCCAGTTACAGCGAGGGTCTTCCAACGGCAGACATATGGCAACACACATGGCGCTCTAACACAGCCAGTCAGCAAACGAAGCAGCAGCTTGTTCATCAGGCACAGTTGGTAGATCGATCGGTTTCCTTCCCTGCAGAATGGAGGGATGGAGATTCTACAGACTGAAACTGCCGTTAGAATTTGTCTTTTCTATGCAGCGGTTGAATCATGAGAAGGGTACTAAGCTTTAACCTCGAATCTCATTATGCAGTCTATACTTGGTTTTGAGCTGAAACCAAAAACAATGCAGATGTAAACATCTATGTGAACCCCCTTTCAGAGGCAAAAACCAGTATTGGGTATTATGGGCTAACAAAGAACCCAAAACAACTCCCCATTCATAAGGGACTGACCCGTTCTTCTGGTTCAATTTGTATGTTTTCTAAGCCAAAACAAGTTTTTGTCTACTATATACTAGCCTCGTGAGACCATCCTGATCTTGCAAGTTTTCAAGGTTTCACTCGCAGATCAGTCTGGCTACTTTCCATTAAAGAAAATTTGGAGCAGTTCACCAAACGAACGTCCAATCAGCGTTGGCTTTGAGGCGGCTTGAGGTGGGACGCAACGAGAAGCGCGACAATTCAGTCTATAGAACATGGCGGCTTCAGCCGATGAAACTAGCGTTAGCGTGGCTATCGAGCAAGTTTTATCGGAATTACAGAGTATTTCTTCACTGAAAGAAGAGCAAAACACTGCTCTGGAGGCTTTTATCAGAGGAAAAGATGTTTTTGCTCTTCTCCCGACTGGTTTCGACAAGAGTTTGATCTATCAATTGGCTACTCTTCGTCGTTGCTCTGTTAGTACGTCATATGCTTTGTTGATCTGATTGGTTTATTTGGCCCGTCTATCACCAACATAGGCCAATCAGCAAACCAGTATTTTCGCCCCTTCCCAAAATTACTTCAACGGAAGGTTTCCAGATGGACATGCGGAGCAAATCCATCTGGCGGAGTCAGGTTAACTATATACAGTTTCGAACTCAATGCTAATTCTGACATTTTGAACTGAAAAAGCTTCCTGGATAGGAAGCGAAACATCTCCAAACATGGAAACCAACTCCATTGGATTGTTTTTTTTGGAATGACTTTGACCTGGAGGACTGAGAATCTTAACCGGCATCTGCATTTAGATTGAATTATAAATGTGACTTATTATAAGAGATGTAAACCAAATCCAGATACACAGGAACCAAATCTCCCTCATTTGTTATTTAATTTCTCCACACAAGTTACACACAAATTTTCCTTACGTTAAAACACCTGTAGACTGACAGATTTTTTATATGCAGTGTTATGCATGAGCACATCACTGAATGTGTTCCTATTTTTAGTGAATGGTGAATGGATCAGTTTTGAAGTAATGATCGTGAACCAGAGTGACGCTCACTCTAAGAAGAATGAGCGACACACACAGCTCACGTTGGTGTTTAACTGATAACATCACTTTTCATCGTCAGGTTTTGTGGCACTTATTACAGCAAACAACCTGACAGAGCAGCATGTTTACTACTAGTACCAGTCTGCTCCATTCAGACTCATCTGCTGGGATTCCTGATGCCATTTTAGTAGAGCACTTAGCTGAGTTTGATCAACTAACAAAGGATGACTGGAGAGAAAGCCACGCCCACTTCAAATTTAAAGCCACACATGGAGTTAAAGCATCAGATCTTGGTAAAAATCTGCCATTGAATCAGGAACGGAAAAAAACATTTTGGATCCAGATCTTTTCAGCAGAAGCTGAACGTTCCTGTATGTTTCTGAAGTTCTGTGTATTTTGGCTAAATAAAGGCTTCACTGCACGTCCAGTATACCTTGACTGCATCCAGTATTTTCCATTTCTTTCTATATATTATGATCACACATTTAAAGGGAGGAATATGAGGTTCTATTGTGGAGGACTATGGCTCCATTTACCAAAAAAACTTGAACAAGTTCATTTATAAGTTTGTGAAGTTAGCTGATTTTTGAAAAAGTGAACTTTGAACGTGTGTTAGTTCATTCACCTGTGTGAACTGAACTTTGAGCTTTTTAGATTATGAACGGTCATAAAACATTGGTAATATTCAATTCAATTCAGTTTATGTATATAGCGCCAATTCACAACACATGTCATCTCAAGGCACTTTACAGTTCAACCAGATCATACAGTCAAATTGATTCAGTTTTCTATCTAAAGAAAACCAGTTGATTGCATCGACTCATTGACTCAAATAAAATCCCCCACAGTAAGCATGCTTGTAGCGACAGTGGAGAGGAAAAACTCCCTTTTAACAGGAAGAAATCTCCAGCAGAACCAGGCTCAGTGTGAGCAGCCATGTGCCGAGGCCGACTGGGGTTCAAGGAGACCGAAGCAGTGATACAAAAAGCGACTGTAAAAGGTGGCCCCGTTCAGGAAACACACAGCCAGGCAGACGAGATCTGAGCCAGCTCCCATGTCAGAGGATGAAGAAGGCACATCCAGCCAGTCCCGGTCAGAGAAACAGGACTACACTGGAAAACAGGCCGATCTTCAGCATATCCATCCGATTATCCATGAGAGGGTAAAGACCTGGCTCAGTGTCCACAACCTGCATTCAAGTACCATTTCAGGTTCTACTTTGTGCTTTGCAGGTGTGGGAAAAATGATACCTGTGGTGTGAGGTCGGATGGAAGTATGCGGTGAAGCCGAATTTTAGGAAGTTTTAGTGTTTTTTCTCTTGGTTTTCTCTATAGAATGACAGACTTCAAAAAGTTTGGGGACAAGAAAGAATGGAATGTCATGATCGCAGCCTCAGTAGCTGATCAAATTATTAACTTCATTAACCTGCCGTACCCTCCCCGCTCTCTAATTATCACTGATCTTCTCCACCTGCTCCCGCTGCTTTATATGCGATTCACCCCAGCTATCGAGGTCAGATCATTAGTTATTCGTGTTTTATTCATGGTTTTTTCTGTGTCGTTAGTTTAGGTTGTCTCTGTGGTTCATGTTTCCATCCCTGGAGGTCAGTGGATTGAGAGGGTTTAGTGTTTGTCTTCTGTCTCCTGATCATGTCCCGGCTCTTCTCCGCACAGCCCTCTCGGTTTTGGCATGTCGATCGGGGGATCCTGGGTCCTAGCTCTTCTTTGCGCAGCCCTCTCGGTTTGGGCTCGGTGTGCGGGGAGAGCCAGTATTAAGTCCCGTGATCCTGGTTCCTGGATGGAGCCAGTTTAAAGTTCTGCAGTTCTCCTGGTACCATGTTTTGTCTCTGTTCCTCTCAACTACTGGGCCGGCCTGTCTCCATCTGAGAGTGTCTGTCTGAGCTTGCTGCTTGACTCATGGAACACTGAACGTACCTGGGCGCTCTGTGAATTCCAAGAAATCCTGGATCTGTTCCTGTGTGGATCAAAACCCCAGGTCGGGCTACGAACACCTGGATCTCAGAATGGTACTGTTTACCTAAACTGTTTCCCTGACATGGATTGGTCCCTTGCCTGTTTTCTGGGGTTACTGCAATGGGACACACTGGATGGCTCAGCGCCGCATCACATTGGCAGTGCATCGGCTGATCCTGCCTCAACTGAGAGGATGAACTGAATTGCCTTCTGTCAGATCATCGTGGTACGTTACCTGTGTTTCTCCCACATCCAGAGTGCCTGTGTTGGACAATGCTCCACATTCCCCCCGCAGACGCTGCATGTCCACAGATCTAAAGCAGCCCGCGTTCCGTTCTGTTCTGTTTCTGTTCATTTTTTGTCATTAAACGTTTTGAAACTTCCCACTGTCTGTCTCGCCTGAATACTGGGTCCATCTGTCCCGTTTTATGACATGGGATGACTTGATTTTTCAGGCTGGACTTGAGTTATATTTAATGATTGATAAATGCTTTGAATCTGACAGCACCTGGAAACTTCTTTCCCACTTAAATCCAGTGTAAGTGGCGAGCTTATGCTAATAGTTTCATGGCTGTGTTGAAACTTTATGAAAGCTTTCTTTATCAAAGGACTTTGAGCCTCTAAACAACTGTTGTAGCACTGCAGCAGCTTGTAGGTTTTACTCTGCATGCAGCCTTGACAAAACCAAAGCTGCGAATGAACACTTGAACTTTAAAAACTGTTCCCAGAGGAACAGTTTTGCACTCAGATGCTGCAGCAGAAAGTGTAATTTACCGGATAGTGGGGATAAGTGGAGCCCTAATGAGCAGAAAGAACTTCACGGCAGCCACCGCAAATGCCAAAGCTGTGGGAAAAAAAACGATTCCCTGATGGATAAATTATCTCAAAACCGAGCTCCAAAGAAATAATAATGTTCCTCAAAGCCCAGATCAAAGACCATGTTTGAAACGTGTCGGCCTGCTGCTTCATCACCTGCTGCAACTGAAGTCTCCCCAAAGGCTCTGAATCTTTTCCTGCGACATGTGCTAAAGAAAAGCTGCTGCAAAGACAAGAGTGTGAAGATGGGGGTCTGTAAATCCAGGGAGAACTTGAACGCACCACAAGCAAACTGGATTAATTAATAAAGAGGCTTAAGAAATGAGCACAAGTGAACCAAAGCCAACACAGGCCATAAATAATTCCTGGATGACTACATACATACAGGGGCGGTCTAATTCCTGAATAACAACAGCTGCTTACCGATTATAAAGGGATGTGGATAAATCAGTTGAGTAGCAGGTTTTTAGACAATAGTTCATCATTAAACACCTTAGTTCTGCTGCTCATCAGAAGTGACTCAAATCTGTTATTCCGTAAAAATTATGTTTTTTGTTATTTCTTTGTCGCAAATTTAAATTAAATTATGAAACTTAATCTTCATTTCTATAAATAGAAGAGCCTAAATGGTTTTTGGTCATATGTATATATGTTTTTTTACATTTCAGTTATTGAGACTGAAGTGATGTCACCTCCTCCTCCTCTTAGTAACAGTTAAATAATCTCCTGGCTTTTGTAATCCTCTGACATAACAAGCTGGCTAAATGCCTCCTGCTGCTGTTTTCCCCTCACAGATTGTAATTCTGCACAAGACAGATAAAAAAACATGGAACCAAATTCAGATGTATTTTGATGCATAATTAAGGATAGTTAGTTTTTCTTCAGGAACAATTTAGATTTATTGATCTTCAGTTAATATAAGCAGCAAATACCTTATTTCACTCATTAGAAAAGACAAACTAAGGCTATGATGTAGGAAAAGATCCAACACCTTAAAACAGCTTAGCTTCGCGTTTAAACTATCTGCAGCAGAACAAACTAGGTGCTACAAACATGTTGAAAGAGAAAATAAAGTTCAAACATTTGATTTGCTCTGTAGGGTTTCTTTTAATCTGACTTTTGCTGAACATGATTTATCAGTGGTCCCGTTGTTTGCTGCGCATGGAAAGATCAATAAAAGAATTTTCAGCACAAGATACATCACATGTGGCGCTTTAAAAAAATATCAATCCCTCTTCTTTTCAGTCAAGGAAAAACAACACCTGGATGGTCTTAGCTCGGTTTCATGCCGTCCAGCCATTTTCACATGTCTCTTTGGTAAAAGAAAAATTTGACTTTTTTTTTAACAGAAATTTAAATTTCATACTAATAGGTTAGTGTTGAATTATTTTCCATGCTGTAAATTATTTGCATGAAGGACCTCCTGCTGGGGGCCAAATCAGAGTACCATCAAACCATGAACAAAATGGAAACAGACTTATGTTGTGCATGAAATCTCCTTAGCTGACCAGAGGTGTAAAATACTATTTTCTGTCAAATACAATGCATAACTTCATGATTTCTGTTACATAAAGTGCAACGCTCTTTTATTATTGCATTTTTTCTTCTTATTTTTTCAAGGTTAGGGAACAAATATTAACTACTCAGGCCTCAGTACTCATGAGAGCAGTGGGCTTTAGGCGGCCCTGCAAGGCTTTAAAGCTGGGTTTGAATAGAGGCTAAGCCATTTCAAGCACATACAGTATCAAGGTGCTCATTCGTAGCCTGGATCGATATTTACTTTTGATTATGGTCTTGTTGGAGATTCCTGCTTCACAGCAGCAGGTTGAGCCAAACATACTCTAAATGTGCAGGGTCATCTTTGAGCACCATTTCACGTTTTTTTTACTACCGCAGTTCTTCCAGCAGTCTACCCTTTCTCTGCTATCTTTTTCTCATCGTCTTCCCCTTCTTTCCCATCGCCCGGCTTGCCACAGGTTTGACCCAGGCTGACACAGCTCATTGGCTTATCTGTAGCATTTGTAGCAGTGTTAATTTTGTCAACCAGGACGAAGACGAAAATATTTCGTCAATGCCCCTTTTTCCCGTGACGATGACAAGACGGTGACGCACAAAAATTGTTTCCAGAAAATAAAAATATGACGAAAATTAAAAAAAACATTTCGTTAACGAGACAAAGACCAGACGAAATTTACAAGCCATGGCCGATTGGACATTAAAAAATGTGATCATGCCGCTCAGTCAGTATTGGCACAGGGCTTTTACTCCTAGCTGAACTTCGCAGTCATTGCGTCGGCCTCAGATACCGGTGTACGGTTTGTTGGAGGAGCTGTCCTAAAATAACGCCTTGATGTATGGAGCCATTTCGTTTACAGCGTAAAGGACAACAACCTGCATGATAATGATTGATCATGCCGCCGATGCGGGTGTGGAGACACCGGATGAAGGATGCCACCAAAGAGTCTGCAGCTTCAAAATGGCAGGGAAGAACACAACGAATCTCAAGCAACATCTGAGGTGCCAACATGCTGGCATATGGAAGAAGGTAAGGAATGGGTGGGCCTGTAGTAGTAGGAACAGGTGTGTGTGTGTGTGTGTGTGTGCGTGTGTGTGTGTGTGACTTCCTGTGCCTGTATCTGTCCGTCTCTCTGTCATAGAAGAAAGATGTTCTACTGATACACTGGATATTATTCGTTTAAATTTCTTCCTCCCAACTAGATTCCTGACCCAGTGACACCACAGCCAAATTAGACGTTGGGGAAGGAAGGGAAGTCTGATGCAGAGATGTTGGGTCTGATTGTTGATTAGTCTGAAACATATTCATTTTATTAAACAGAAGGCCATAAAAAAGGATCTAGTTTTGGTAAAATTGACTGTTAAGAACCTCAGTTCAGAAAAGCCACATGATGAAGAACAAATAAAGAGGGTCAAAATCTATTCAACCGTTTTTTCAATTTGTCATAAATGTGTGCTATATTATTAACCCGGCAATGCAAAACTGGCAGCCAAACAGCCCCACAGCATAATGCTACCACCACCATGCTGGAACAGAGATCTTAAGCTTTGAAAAGCACTGACTCAAATTGTCTCTTTTTGGGACCAAAATGAAGACATTTAAACAAAAAAAATAAGTAAAAATATTGAAATAAAGCTACAAAAAGTCATAACCATATTTCAGTTTAATAATCGGCCTTGTATAAAAGCAGTGAACAGAGAGCACAGAGAGATGACCACACAGATCTAAACAGACCAACACCACATTAAATATTTACCACAAAAGGCCAAGTTTATGAAGAAAACAAAGAAATAAAACCATAATTATTAGATAGATATTGTATAAAAAAAGGGCTGCAAATATCAATTATTTGTCAAATCAGTTAATCTGTCAATTATTTTTTCAATTAATCAATTAATAAATCCGAAAGGCAAAGGTTCCTTAAAGAATATTTTTTTTAAACATTAAAACAGTTCAAACTAAAAGTTTTCAATTTGAGGAGTTCCTGATAAAGCAGATTGAAAGACAAAAGTTTAAATGCAAAACGTGTACCTATATATATATATATATATATATATATATATATATATATATATATTTCTTTTTTTTTTTTTTTACAATTTCTATATAATTACTGCGCTAAGTGGGTTTCTCTGTCAGCTAAAGTTATGTTTCTGAGTCTCTATACTCCGTTTTACGATTAATTGATTACTAAATTAGTTGATGATCATTTCAATAATCGATTAATATGATTAATTATTTTAGCCCCATATAAAACAAAACAAAATATTCACAAATAAAGACACTTTATGACTACATATACTGTAAATTGGTGCTAAACTGAGGTAAAAGTCTTCAGGGTATACAATTTATTGTGAAAGAAAAACATAAAAAGCATTGAGGAAATGCAAACTGCACATAAGGGATATAAATGATTAAAATAAAGATGCTGGAAAACAGAAAATCTACACCAAAAAAGTCCCAATGTTAGGTTTTCACTGAAGTCAGTACAGAGACACTTTATCCCGATCTCTGCTATGAAGCTTGTTTCCAATCAGCAAGGGTTGATGCAAAAGCTACTTAGATCTGATTTTAGTCAAAAAGCTTTGAAAAAACTTCAGATCATGTAAAACTTCCAGATTAGTTTCTGGCAGCTTGGATTTCCTCCAATCTGACAAGCACTTCCAGAACATTCATCCTCTCCCTGTCCAACACTGATCGTCTCACATCACAGTCTCCTTTAAAGTCTGCCTCCTAAAATAACCAGGCGTTGTGCTCCACTGTCAACAATCAGCCCATGGTTCAAACAGCACAGCCTGAGAGAGAGCTGACAGCCAGAGGAGAAGCTACCAAACACCCAGAGCCAGAGAGGAACAACTCACAACATCTCAGATCTGAGGAGAGGATCTGAACTCACCTTTCATGGCAGAAATGACAAAATACATATTTATAATCCAGACTGATGGAGGGAGCGACGGAGAGCTCTGTGTGTGATCTGCAACAGCTCTCTTCCAGCTCTGTCATCCTCAGGCTGCTCTGCACACAGCATGAGCATCCATGTGACTGTGACATCACGACTGCCCGGCCACGCCCCTATCTTTCTGAAAACACTGCCCACATGTCTCTGAACCAATCAGAACCCTTAGAAAGGGTTTCCAAAAGCCAAAACAGTCTTTTTTTTTTCTTTTATAACCTTCAAAAAGGTAAAACTGAGCAAAAACATCCAAAGATCTACTTAAATATTATATGTGAAGCTGGAAAAATTCAAAATAAGCAGGTTTCAGATAATCTCTGCATCAAAATCAAAAAACAAAACTTAGAGAAAAACAATAAAATAACCAAAGTTGGCACCAAGGAGATAGGAGATGAAAAAAGAACTAAAAGGGACGTATATACATATGAAATGAGGAGACAATGTGACATTAAAAATACAAACACACACAAAAAACAACAGAAAGTGACACAAAAAGACACTTTAGTGGAAAAGCTAAATGTGGGGTAATTCACCCAGAAAAATCACTAACCAAAATGAAATGAACAAGAAAAAACATAAACATATAAAAAGCGTCAGACCATAGCAAGAGGGTAAAATCATAATAAAAACATAAACATCATAATGCAAAGTCTGTGTTGTAATGATAGAATTAAAGACAGGAAAATGCAATTTGATAAAGTAAAAATATCATCGATGAGCTACAGCGGTGTGCAGAGACACTTTTGGGGGTGATCAGGTTCGTAAAGAGGCACCTGCCAATCTGCATGGAGCCGCCAAAAGCAGAACACCACCTGACGTTTAACGATCTTTTGCAGTCCACAGGTAGCAATGCTTATTGTATCACTTAAATAAATACATAACAGTTTAAAATCCACTAATATAAAGCCCAGGATTCCAGAATATTTTCAAGTTTATTGGGTATATATTGCATATTAACTCAAATTTACACTTAAAATATGAAACAAACCAACTCTATTATCTTATTTCAAGTGCATTATATCTAATTATCAAATTTTAAGGTTAAAAATTATCATTTCCCTTCTTATTTTCCTGCTAAGATTAGAGACAAATACAGTTATTATCAAAAAATGTTACATATTTTCAGGTCATTTTTTGCAGTCTAAAGTAAACACAGAAATTGAAAATGCAGCTTAATCTACACACCCCACTTTAACTGGACAGAACCTTATTAAAGTTATTTTAAGGAATTGTGAAGATTTGACCTTATGTTTGCTTTTAAATTAAATGTTTAACAGACAAAAGGTAACTTGTTTGGTGTATTTGACATGATCACATAGATGTGATCAGGAAGTCGCTGACCGGGATAATTACAGCAAATCAATAATTGCATCAATGAGATGCTTTAAGTTAAAATGTTCTTCTAATTTAATTAAGGAGTTGCATTTTAAACCGTTCCTTGGCGCCTGGTAGAGACCATTAAAAACGTTATGTTTGAACTAACCAAGTGGAGAAGGATGTTCTCATGTGTTTGTGAAACGTCATCTGCCCCAGACGTAGTACTGTTCCAATTCACAGGAAGACCGAGAATGGCCAAAGTCCCCCAATGTTGTCCTCACCCCTCGCTCTTTACCCAGCATGCATCAGAACAGACTTCTCCATTCTCCAGACTGACAGCTATCCCAGCATGCACCATGGCAGCAGCAGCTTCCAGGTTAGCGCTCACAGACCTCAAAGTATTAAGTTAAAAGTATTTTTTTCTTGCCGTTGCTCTATAAAAGTACATTTTAAAGTCACAGGGAAGCAGCTGTCACAACCGTCGCATTTACGAATTCTCCCGAGTGGTGCCCGACTTTGCATGAGTGCATAAAGTGAATGTGATTTGTTGATTATCAAGTAGGCGGTATTGTTGTGGTGGAAGGTTCTCAACCAAGTTTAATTGTGGCCAGTGTATCGAAAGCATCTTGCTAACCAGTAAGCAACTTAGTGCTAGTTGGTTCCCAATGGGAAATTACATTGGGAGCAGTTGGTGACTTAGAAACGACACTGTCAAGGAACGCTATGGACAGCGGAAACATGCAAGAGGAGGAGAGTTTGGGGTCGGAGGTCATGGATGAGTCTCCTCCATCACACATTTTTTATTTAGAGGAAAGGGGGGATGAAGTTGTTATGGAAGCGGACGCCAGGGCGGCAGAAGCTTGGTTTGGTGTAGAAGGCTTGCAGCCGTACATGTTTAAGCCCTTGCCTCGCAACGCTGCCAGTTCTGTTAGCAGACGTCCATACCCGTGAACACTGGGACGGAACTCAATGGGACTTAACTCATGTTCTTGTGAATTGAGAAAAGGCCTGAGTTTGATAGGCTTTTAAATTCATAAATGGTATTTTGGGCCAAAGACTAAGAAAAACGATTTCAGGAGGGCACTTTTTTGTCCAGAGTGGTAAAAGGCAGGTGCTCTAGCGCCACCTGGTGCCTATCTATGCATGTCCCTGGATGGGACATAAACTCAGATACTGATTTCAACTTTTCTGGTTCTTGTTTTTAACAGTCATTGCAGTTCAGAAGCACATTCCCCAGTTTTACTTTTTTTGTAACTGAAATGCTTCCAATCATCAAACTGAAGATAATATTACTATTATTTTACCAACATGTGCAGCTAAAAAAATAAAACTGCATTTTCTATCATTTCTGTCTTTTAAAGGTGGCTGCCATCTTGGCCTCATTGCTGACTAATGTGCTGTCACTCAAATCACCAACTGCAGCGGGCCCTGAATGAAAGCATTCAAGGCAATTCTCCAACGATCTCAGGCATTCGGCTGCAAAAATGAACCACATGTGAGCAAAGGGAAGTCCTTTTTCAAACTTCCTGATCATCAAACAATGCAGGTGTGCAAAAACGAGCAGCAGCAGCAGGGCTGCAGCTCATCTACAGAGAATGACTGACTGCAGTTAGCTGAGCAATGAGAGGGTGTGTTTACCTTCTCGTTGGTCCAGTTTTTACTTAGGATTCTGGATCATTTGGTAATTCTTGAGGACTGCTTATAGTCTGCTCTCACAAATGTTTTGGGGCATTTATGTGTCAATTATGAACATCCTTTTTATAGTTGAACATAAAACACATTGATAAAGCCAACCAAAATTCCAGTTGAAATAACTTTTAGGTCTTATCCTTTCAGATATGAATGAATGGAAAGTGTCTGAAAATCGGCATATTTGACTTTAATACAAAATGCAGGAATCAAATAATGGATTTCTATTTATCTTTAGGGGAAAAGTGCTCCATATCGCCCTACAGTAGGTCTAAGTAGAAAAGGAGTTTTTCTCTAAACCTACGTATCTGTGCCTCAAGCAGCTGCTTCCCAGGGTTTGTAATTGATAGCAACACTTCGGATGACTTGTCACTCGCTTAACTTAGCAAAATAGTTATGATTCAACCAGTCTGAGAAGAATCCAACATGTCTAAGCGTAGACTTTGACTAGGCCATTCAAAAACTCACCTGTCCCTGTTTTTAGCCATTCAGAGAGAGATTACCATGTCTGTTTTTGATTATCATTCAATTGTTAAATAAACCAAGTAAACGTCAGATTAAGTCACAAACTGATTGCTGTAAATGATCTGTGTAAATTTTTTTTATAAAAAAAATAAACTTACAAGAGTGCGTCTTCTTCACAGCTGCCAACAAACCTGGGACACAGAAAAAAGAAATGTTATGTTTTTTCCCTAATTTTACTGCTGAGTCTGTCATGATCTGCCCTAATATCTGACCTTAATTGTTCATGTCTCTCACCTGCCTAACTCTGCCTTGTCTCTAATTATCATTCATCTTATTCACCTGCTCCCTCTGCGTCATATACGGCTCAGCCCAGCTATCGGGGCCAGCTCATTGTTTCTTTACTATTTGATGTTAGTTATGTTTGTTTCATTAGTTTTGGTTTCATTTCCAAGGTTCATGTCCCTGTTCCAGTGAGGAGATTATTCATGAGCCTTTGTCTTCAGGCGAGTTTATTCACTAGTCACTTGAGTGGTTTCTGATTTCCTGATTCTGTTCCCTCTCACCACTGAACCTGTCTGTCCCCGTCTGATCTGTTCGCCTGAACCATCTTTGTACTCCTGCTGGATTCTGCCTGTCTGCATCTGTGCATTTCTGTCTGAGCTAACTTCTGGACTCATAGAACTCTGAACCTGCCTGAACGCTCTGTGGGTTCCTGGAACCCTGGACCTTTCTGTTCCTGCGCGGACTGGAACCCCTGATCAGGCTACAGACTCCTGGATATCAGAACTGTTCCTGTCTGATCTGTATCCCTGACCTGGATCGGATCCTGCCTGCTCACTGGGATTGCCTCATTGGGAGACTATGGACAGCTCAGCGCTGCATCTGTTTGACAGCGCATTGGTTGATCCTGCCTCAACTGAGAGGATGAACTGAACTGTTAAACCGGGTAAGTGACTCCAAGGGCGTAGGTTTGATTTCAACTTTGGTAGGGACACTATTCTTCAGTTTCATTGGTCCTTTGCAAAAATATTCATGCTCTTTTTTATGCTTAATGTGAGCTTCATGGCTCATTTTGTTTAAAGAGAAAAGCAGCATTTCTTGCTACATTAATACAAATCTTATAAGCACTACACGCACTAGATGCTGTTTATCAATATTTAAAGCATAACTGGCTCTGATGAATGTGGAATTAGGACTTTTTCCACTTTGAAAAGGATTGCATTTAAATTTACCTGCTACTAAGACAGTGTCTGTTTAACCAAATATAGTCTAAATATGTGGATTTATCCTGTGTTTTCTTCTGAAGATAGAGAATTGTGCAGAGGTAAAACCCACTCTTATTTTTTTTTTTTCTAATATGCTCTCTCTGGATCATGCAAAATAATACATTCAAGGGACGGCAAATAAATGTATTGTATTTACATGTGCACTGGAACTAGAAGAGGAACTGACACTGAGCATTTAAAGTATATATTAGAAGTTGTACATCTGGGCTGTAGTTACTCTGTGTAGCTAATTTCATGTATTTTATCTATGGCTGAAACAATTAATCATATTAACAAATTATTTAAATAATCGTGAACTATGTAATTGATTAATCGTTAACTGGAATGTAGGGCCACTAAAATGTGCCTTTAGCCGACAGAGCAACCCACTTAGAGCAGGAATTATACCAAGATTGTAAAAAATATGTAAACATTTTGCATTTAAGAAGTAAAAAAAATAGTTTTTGTCTGTCAATATTCTCCATCCAGAACTCCTCCTGTCTACCAGTCCCTTTACATAGAAAGGAGAAAGTTTGGTCCTTGCAACAAGCCCAACACATCGGCCCTCCACCACCATGCTTGGCAGTGGTTGATATTTAGTTTTGTTTTCTCCAAACATTTGCTGAAACGTCCACTCCTTTCAGTTCAATCCGGAATATCAAACTGTTTTCAAGCTTGCAAATAGAGTCTTTCTCAGGAAAAGAAGCAGGATGGCTTTGCAACATTACCCCTCCTGGACTAGCATGTTAAATCACTGATGGTTGCAGCTCGGTTTGGAACCTCCTGCTCTTACGGAGGAGCTCACACTTGCTGATATTTCATTCAGGTGTTTAAAGCAGCACAAGATTTTCAGAAGCAGTAGCAGGAACAGATTCTGCTTGAATTTGATCATTTTTTCCACAACTGAGGCCATCGACTGTTTCAAATGATGATAAACTGGAAGCACAGCCATTAAGCATGGTTGCTTCTTTCTTTAAGCTTTATGGAGAAAAAAAAATTCAGAAGTTCACAGAACAGTCACTGTCCTCTGTCCTGATAGTGTTAGATAAAACTTATCTGAAAAGGTTGGCTTCCTCTGATCTGCTTCCTACCACATGATTCACAACACGGAGGTGTTACAGGGGAAAACCTATACATTGTTCACAAAGTCACACATGCAGAAGAAAGATGGAAGAAAACACATCTGCCTCGTTTCATTGATCGTTTGACTCTAAAACTGGAAAAAAAAAACTTCATCAGCAGAAATGAACTCTGCAGCAAACACCTTCATTTATCTGCAGCAGCCTCTGAATGTCCGCCTTCTGTAAACAAAGGAACTCTATATGTCAGAGACGGAGGCAATTCTATAGCAAAGCCTCCTCATGGTATTCAGCTGAAACTCCAACAATTATTACTGATGATAATAATAATTTATCGAAAATAAAGATAATTTATCTCTAAACTGCAGACTTGAAGAATTTCCTCATCTCTGCGTTAAGAAACAGAAGAGAGGGAAACGATATAAATCCAAACATGGAGCACAACTCCATGTGCAGCCCAGACCATGATGCTCACACTTTAAAATGTCTTCTTTTCATTTAGGTTTCTGTGTAGTTACTTTGCAGGGTTTTTTTTACATATAACTTATGGAATCATTACAAATATCTTTTGGTAGTCTCACACTTTTTTCCTCGTTTTCTTTATTTGCAGACCATCCACAAAAAAAACAAAAAAAGATTTGTGCCTTTTTTTTAAAAGGTAGATTGTCTAAAAGACATTGGCCTGCATTTTGCAAAAAATAAAAACAGCAAGAACACTGCAAATGACTTAAAATAATCAGGGTATGAATATTTGCTTCAAAACAGTGGAGCCGAAATGTGAAGTTCTCATTTTTAGCGTGTCATTATTAGGTGCAGCCTCGGAGTGGACTATGAATGAATCCTTTAAGCAGCAACAAATCACCAAAGTGAAGATTATTCTGTCGAAAGAGGATTTTTCACAGAGTCCTTCGTTTCTTTATGCACCTTGATTATACTAATGTTCTGTACTACCGTGTCACACAAGCTGCCTTCTCTCACCTTCTACTGGATTGAAGTGCAGCGACTCGCCTTCTAATTGCATCACAGAGGCGAGAAGACATCACTCATGTTCTGGCTGCTCTTCACTGAATTGAGTTTAAAATCCATTTATTTGCTTTTAAATCTTAATGGCTTTGCTCCACCGTATTACTTGGACAACAAACCCAGGATACTGTATTTATACCTTTGCTTTTTTCCGTTGTTTAATGCTGAACGATTAGGGAGAATACAAGGATAATATATTTTACTGCTGGATTTTCTTTTTGTATTTAAAATATCAGGTGGAATTTGTTTTTTTCTTCTTTTGGGCCCCCCCTCAGTCAAGGGCCCTTTGAATCTTCCTAACTTGTCACCCCCATATGGCGTTGCTGGATAAGGTAAGGGTTGTATCTTAGCTCGCTCTGGTGTTTATGGGTAGTTTAGACTGGCTAAAAAAATGGGCTCTTGGTCAGATGACCATTCGGTGACGGATCCGACTTTCTAAAGTTACAAATGTGAGTTTTTAACAAAGCTGCTTGCAAAGAGCATCAATACGCGCCAAGAATATTAACCTGAAATATCAAAGGTTATAGAACTATGGAGTGAATTTTGTTCCACTATTGTTGCTTCTGGGGGCGGGCTTTCCTCTGGAGTAAAGACGCATTTATTTTGATCTGCATGGATGTTTACAACAACTTTGAATTTTTGAAGTGCTCATCTGTTGCTCGCTCTCAGACTGCAGTCAGATCGTTGCTTAGCAACCTGTTGAGCCAATAGGACGACAGCCTGAGAAAGGGAGCGCTTGTTTAGCTCTGAGTTAGCCTGTGGTACCACACCCCTCAGAAGAGCGTGAGCTGAAACTGCTTTGTGGCCATTCAAATGTTACTCGGCTTCGGTTTAATGTTCATGAATATGTATTTCACGTCATGTGCTCCATCCAATGCAGATCATTGGCGCCATCAACGTCTAGTGAAAATTTGTGTAATTGGATGAGTCATATACCGCAAACACTCATCGGTTAGCTATTCGTCAAATTTGTGCTGACGCCAAAGGAAATCATCAGAAGTAAGCAGATGTTCTTCAAACTGAAAACGTGAATTGTCTATGCCATGCTACAATGTCGGATTCAGAAAAAGATGTCGAAATGTCTGAAAGGTCGGAGACAGCGTATTGGGAGATGGAGAAGGAGACCAACAAGACCTCCCTTATCCTTGGCCCTATCTCAAAGAATTTTTCGAAATAGTTGAAAAATCAGTACATATAGTGGCATCTGGCTGTTTTGTTTTTTTAAAGTTACTTTATACTTTTATACTTTAAGTAGTTTTTGGAGCACATACTTTTCACTTTTACTTGAGTAAAGAGGTCAAGATGATACTTCAACTTTTACCAGAGTCTTTTTAAACGGCAGTATCTGTACTTCTACTTAAAGGGAAACACCGTTTTTCTACATTGGCCCCTTGATTTTACGTTATTACCTCATGTTCTACTCACCCATATTAGTTTTTCATCATTTGGAGCCGTTCCGAAGATGTTCAGTTTTGTAATATCCAAGTAACGTCTTCCTTTGGGCAACGATTAAAGGCACAAACTAAACTGTTCATAATTTATTCGTTATTCATAACATATCGGCGAATCACTGTCCCCCAGACATCCGCGGTTATATTTTTTATATTTATATTTTTTAACAACAAAGCGGAGTGTGTATGACGTCTTTTTACTATCATGTTTAATAACAACCTTCCTCATGACAAGAGGGAAGTAACCCTAGCTTCCTCTTCAGTTGGTGCTAGACATGGAAGAAGATGGACTTGGTTGAAAGTTGATCTGCCTGATAAAAAAGCAGTAAAACAGCAGAGCAAATTGATTTGATTGTTGTTGTTTTTCAGCTTATTTCAGTAGCTTTTATCTTAAAAAGCTATTTTTTTGTTGCCAAGTTGTACCACGGGCAGCTGCTGGAAAGGTTGCTAGGCGGTGATCTGACTGCAATACGAGAGCGAGCAAGAAAAGACAGGTTTGCGAGCGTATCTGAGACTCGAGCACAGAGTGGTTTTCGTGCGAAGAGAAGGAGACAAGCGAGAGGAGAAAATATCTGTGCAAGGATCATTCAATCCAAGAGCAGAAAACAAAGATTTGATGGAAAATAGAATATGTTGGCGAGAAAGCAGATGTTTGAGTGTGAGCGTTTTGAGTGCAAGAAGATTCAAATATTTTCTTAAAATTGAAATTTTCTGCTCTTGGGGTTTTTTTCAGTAAAAATCCTCCATATGCATCAAGATGGAGCTTTTGTACTGGAATATAGGAAAATGTCATGTGATTAAAAACTATTTGGAAAAAAAAAAAAAAGGAAATCCAACAGAAATTTTAAGATAAAAATCGGAAATATAAAATATGGTATGAAGAAAAGAAAACTGAAAAGAAATTAAGAAAAATTTACATTAGAACAATAAAATCTAAAAAAAAAAAAAAGAAAAGAAAAAGAAAAAAATGGAAAACAAAATATAAATAAAAAATTCTGAATTTTAAAAAAAAAAATCTGAGAAAACAGTTACATTAATTTCAATTCCTGGATTTGCATTTTTTTTCTTGTCAAATTTACAAAATGCGTTTTTTTGAATATTATTGTACATGTTTTCTCTTCATGTCACAATAATAATACTAAATTCAGGAATTTGCCCCCTAAAAGGAGATTTGTTTTCCACCATCTGTTATGTCTAATCTTACTGGTCGGTTGTTTTTATTTTCATTCTGTTGATGATGTAAAGCAAATTATTTGCATCCATTCGTTTTGTTTTTTTTTCACATTTTTATAAATAAATTGTGTTTATTGGACTGATTTTGGATATTTTGGTTGTAAACAGAGACCAGTAGAAACTGTTAATCCACCCACATCTAAGCAAAAATTAAACAATATACCAGAATTCATGTTGCAGTTATCCAATAAGCATCATAAAACCTCACAACCTTACTACTTTAGTAGATATATTTCTCTGTTTAAATACCTCTGCATCCATCTGCAGCTCAGAGGAGCAGCGAAGTGATTTACTCCTAAAACTGAGACTGCAGAATGTCACTAAACCTCGCTCACTGACACACTAACCCAAGACCTGCAGCTAGATGCTGAAATATTTAGAGCCACAGTGGGAGACCGTCTGCCGATAGAGAGCTGTCCTGTGCAACAAAGAGACGAGAGTCATATGAACCTGTGAATGCAAATCTGATGTGAAAGCAGAGGTGAATGAAGAGCAGAGTGAGGCAGGAGGGATGTGCTTCCTGTAAGCTGATAGCAGGACATGCAGTTTAAATTCGCTGAATAATCACAGGCGAAGAAAGAATCTTAAAGTTGAAATCCCCGTAACAACACAATGTTTTAGAAATAGTTTGTTGTAAAATAAAAGGATCACAGCTTGATAAATATCTTCAGACATATTCTAATGAGACACACTACTAGGTATGCTTTACTTCCTATGGAAATACTAAAATTCACTCTAACTTAATTTCCTCATCTGCACACTGGAGTTGCTTTTTAATTTTTTGGACACTGATATCCACAAACAGGACACATATATTCCTCTCACTTTAACTTCATATAATGGCAGAAAATGCCTAAAATATCAAAAAAGCAAGACGTTAGGTGGAGTAAAGGCTGTTTTCCATAAGAGCAGCAATAGGGAAACCCTACATCGGACTGTTCCTGTTTTTCTGTACAACCAATTAGAAAAAAGGTTTAGCATAAAATACAGCACAAAATATGCTTTTAATGTGTGTGACTCAAAGTTTAATTGGCTGATAAAAGGAAACGGGTTAATTTCAAACGGTGATAACTAAATTTAGAGCTGCTTTTTGTTTGGTTTCATGGTTTTAATCCATCAAAACTCTAATTTCTGTCTGTTGCCATTTTAGATGATCTCAGTGACTCTAACCGTCCTCTGTCAATGTTGTTCCAGCATTATATATTCTATAACAAGGAAAACAGATCTAAGAAAACACTGTAAAACTATAGTGAATATTTATTTAACTGCTTAAGGAACTTTACATTTTTTTCCAGCACAAGTGATAAGCAATAAAAATGTGTGTGGAGCTGGTTGAAAGTCGCCTTTTATATATGTATCTCTGCTTCTGTCTCTTTGAACCCTAGTCGGCCTGGGCAGATGGCCCCTCACACTGAGTCTGGTTTTGCTGGAGGTTTCTTGCTGTTAAAAGGGAGTTTTTCCTCTCCACTGTTGCTACAAGCATGCTTACTGTGAACTTTGAATCAGTTTGACTGTATGATCAAGTTGAATTGTCTCTTTAAAGTGCATTGAGATCATATGTGTTGTGAATTGGCACTATATAAATAAACTGAATTGAATGGAAATAAACGCTAAAAAAATAAATAAAAGAGCGGTAATGTTTTATACTGAATAGAATGGAAAAACATGCTTGAAAGAAAAAGAGGTTGATGATTTCTCTTGTTTCTGCTGATCCTGGGCTAAGTGTAGCCAAATGTGCGCTTCGAAATGCAAATCAAACCATGTAGTAAATAGGAAGGGATAGGACGAAGAGAGCAATCAGTCATGGCCAGCTCCTGTTCTGCTCACCTCCATAATTCATCGGCAGGGCTGAGCTGAAAGCAGCAGCACACAGCAGCGCATGAGGGACTTAGAGGCTGCTTCCAGTCGGAGTCCCCAGCGGAGAGACGGGGCTTTAAGATGAGAAGCCGGCGACAGACTGAGAACATCCCTCAGGGCTCTGATGGATGGGGCCCAGAATCGGCCGTCTGCAGCGGCTACACCGTCAGCCACTGCTTTATGACAAACACCTCATATAGACCTCCTTCATTTCTGAGTATAACGTCTGGTTTTACTAATTTAGAGCTAGGCCATCAAGATGTCCCATCTACAGGATGAAGATCTCATGAATAATAAGACAAAAATGGTACAAAAAGAAACATCCCTGGTGCTTTATCACTGAAAACATGGGAAAGAACTTGTATTGTTTGGTGGGCGCCTGTTTATCAATAAGAAATCGAGTTTGGATCTGTTTCAGAACCATTTTCAGGTTGGAACATTCAATCCTGTCCTTGTTTCTCTTATTTGAACCGAGCGACGCCCTTGGATGAAGAGAAACTTGTGTTGAAATTCAGGGGGACCTCAAGGACCAGAAAAGCTTAAATTAAACATTTTCCTGCCTGTAAGACAAAGATGGAGCTTTGCTGACGTCATGATGAGGAAGTTTATGAGGCGTCAAAGGGGAATCTTTGAGCTTCCCTCAGACAAAAAAAGATCTGACTCAATTTATAGTTATCTGAGGCTGAATCAATGCCTCTTGCCTCAAATAAATTAAAGATTCAGTGCTTGGTGAGTTCTTGTTAAAATATGAGCTCATGAGCCTGATGTGAAAATGTCAAACATCTAAACAGAAAGAAGAAAAAAAAGAGTTATATACTATAAATAGGTTAAAGTAAATCCTGGGCTGTTTGTAAGTTGATCTTTTTAAAGAACGATCTGGAGGAAAGCTTAACACCTTCAGGCTACAGCAGTCTGCGCCGCTTTGCTGAGTCTTTTCTAAAGCTCCCAGATATGTACGCCAAGGCAGGCTGAAGCTCAGAACAGGACCCCTCTCTGTCTCCCTCAGCAAAGTTTGAAGCTCCAGCATCTCTTAATTGTTCAGAGCGAACTGCTCCTTGTGCCAATTTCAACGCATTAGCAGCAGCCGCCACAGTCATTTCAGCGCTGCTCTTCAGGGAGCTGAGAACAGAAAGAGGAAAACAGAAAAAACGCCGTCCTCTGGCTGCCTTCAGCCGCCTGCAGCGTCCGATGAGCTGCGGATTTAAGATGGAGGTGATAAAAGCAGATTTAGGGATTAGACAGACAGATATGAATGTACTTTCACTGAGTCTAATTTCACTACCGCACATATTCTCAGAAAAAAAAACACCCTTTAGGCATATCCTCCATTTCCCATAATGCATCGGTAACATCTAATCTACCGCCCCACATCTATTCTTAACTTATTCTGACCGTCAAGATGAAACATGTTTACGTAATAATGAGTTTAGAGGTTTCACCCGACATTTCCTTTTTCACATCAGTCCATCACAGATCTCATAAATGTATTTATTTTCATGGAGACCAGACACTTTTACATTTATAACCCCGGCTTATTTCCCTCAAATATCTCAGCTTTTGGATCGCCAGTGAAAGAAAACATGTTTTATGTTTAAGAAACAAAAATAGAAGAAAGCCTGCAGCTAATTAGGACTGAATACAACACAAACCTGTATCATCAGCACCATGCATGATTTCATCCATTTGATAATCCTGCATTCCCTTGCATGGGAAAAGTGCCGATCTACAGCTGTGATTCAATAATATACGACGTGCAACCTAGTCTAACTAGGCGCTAGGCACAAAGTACAAACCATGTACACATGCATTAAAGGCCACTTAGAGTAAAACATAACATCATCTGTTTGGACGGTTGAAGAAAAGACCCCAATTCAATTCAATTCAGTTTATTTCTATAGCGCCAAATCACATCTTGTCGTCTCAAGGCACTTTAAAAAGACAATTCAACCACATCATCCAGTCAGGTTGATTCAAAGTTTACTATCTAAGGAAAACCAGCTGATTGCATCGACTCATTGACTCTTCAGCAATCCCTCACGCTAAGCCTGCTTGTAGCGACAGTGGAAACTCCCCAAAAGGGAATTGGAAAGCAGGATCCTCTCGCTTTAAGGCAGCAGCTCTAACAACTGCCCCACCTCTAGCCTGCTCCTGCAGCAAAAATGGCAAATCACTTTAATATCAAATGAAAGGAAGTGGACCAAGAACTAAGCCTTGGGGTTCACCTGCATTAATTGCTGGAACAATGGTTTCTTGCTTCTGATGACAAGGCATTGTTCAACATTTTGTTTTTAATGTATAATTCGAGTAAAATCAAACTTATCTTAAAAAAAAAGAACACAATTTGAACCTAATGTTCAAGACAAATGGCTTTAGAGGCAGAAAAAGCTAACTTTATATCTTTTTAACAGTTATCTATCTATAGAGGTAAGATCTTTAATGTTTGGTTCAGTTCTTTGTTTACCACAGACAACCAAAAGAACAACTAAAACTCCACCCCAGGAAGCATGCTCTCCTGTGCAAAGTGTCCTTCAGGGCTGTTTACACTGGGCTCTGATGGAGGTTCGCATGTTGATTTAAAAAAGAAATCAGAAAAAAGTCAGAATTTGCAACTTAGCGTTAAAAGCTGCAGCTGAATAAGATTGCAAAGGTTAAATGTAAACTGCAGATTCTTGAGTCTGTGGGTTTTAAAGGCCTTTTAACTAATTATAAAAAATATATCTATGAAATATTACAGCAACTTTCATTGCTAATCCTTTTTAAATATAGATATATACTAAATTTGAGTTTTTAAGCCTACAGCTTGTGCATGAGTTTAGAGCCAAACAAGCTATTTGTTATGTTTTCAGTTGTTATAAAGGGGTTGAATTAATGTTGTTAAGCCAACCTTGTGGAACTAGCCATTTAAAGACATCAAACACCAACCCTTTCCCTCTGATGGGCTCTTAAAGAAGCTGTTTGAAACACATCGAGGGGTTGCTTTCCACATGCAGACAGAACAATAGTCAGAAACGCACAGGGAGCTTCTGGTGGCTTCCTGTCTGACCGCAGTAACGTTCGCTGCCACCTCAGTACAGCAACAGATGAAAGGGCTGCAGCTTATCACCAGCAGCCAAACAACCGACTCTGCTGCAGCAAGCGAAGCTGCAGCGGGTCTGCGATCCGGGGGAAGCACCTCCAGCCAACCAGAGCAGACGACGCTCGCTGCTCTCTGCTTACTTTGATCTGCTTTCGTCAGAGTACTGCTTGATGCCCGGGTTAGAGAAATAAAGCCTCTTTTTTCCTTCTGTCTTGCATTTGTCATATAATCACAATAAACTTAACATTGTCATGCAGACTCAGTTAGAATAAAGAGTCATAATATGGCATGGTGTGCTAATATCCTTTATTATACCAAATTAATAAAACATTTGCATTTTTTAATAAAGAGAAAACAGTTTGAGAGATCCATAACTTAATTTTGAGTTATAAATGATTGCCTGGAACTGAACATGTAGATGCCAGAAAGATAAAAATGTTTCTTTATATTCAGAATCAGGGTAAAAAAAAACTATTAGATGCATTCAATGTGCTCACTAACCAGATAGAAGCAGGCCCTGGTTCTGTCGAGGCTTTCCAGAACCTTCAGCGTCATGGTTTTATTAAAGAGTCTGGGTCGGCGTGGAGGGGATCCACATCAGAGTCAAACTCTCAATCAATTTTTTCTTTCCCTTTTTTTTTACTGAGGCTCTGACTAAACCTGTTAGACACAAACCTGTGCAGGGGGAGAATTCCCATATTGCCAGTCTTATTAAAAACGTGAACCTGATTGTCTGAGTTTCCCTGTGCTCTTTGAGCAGAGCAGAGAAACATGCTGCTCAGCCTTCTGTGCCCCGTCTGAACCCCGCCCTCGGGCTCGTCCATATGGACTTGATGGATGGAGCCGGGCGACACGAGGACAACACAGTGGCAGAGATGGCAGAGCTCAGCTTCTCTGAGAGGCACCAGAAAAGACAGAGGAGACTGATGGGGTTGCTTTAGAGAAGTGCTTTGAATTCAAATCAGAAAGGGTTTGTCGTATTTGCAAGATCAACAGAGGTGTGGAAGATCTAAAATAAATAAAAAAAACACCTTTAAACAAGATTAGATTATTGTTTACCTTTGACTAAATAGAAGTAGTTAAGTTTCCTTTTCTCTGGTATTCTACTGCAAAGAACTTTTCTTTTTCCATGTGCAGCACTTTAAATTAGTTTTCTGCTTTAATGTGTTTTACCGTATAAATAATCCTTCTTTGTCATGTTTAAAGAAACATCATTTTATTTCTATTTTCAGGGTAGAGCATTAAGAAAACATCAAGAGGATGGATACAATTTCTTCAATGGGGCATTTGTTATTTGAGGAAAATGGTGTAAAAAAATATTTACAAAAAAGTAATTAAAATATATTACTGTTGGGTAAATTCTATGCAATTTTTCTCTAAAAACAAAACAGAAAAGCTGCTAAAAACCTGTACAGTTTTTTTTTTTATCACTGTAGATAAAGTTAATTAGGAAGGAACCACTCAAAGCTCCAGAGCCATAAGCTTAAAGAATTCTGACACTGATTTTTGTTCCCTTATTTTAGCTGATTTTTATCTGTTCTTTAAAAAAAAAAGAAAAAGTTAGAAGCTACCAAATCATTCCTTCTTTAACCATTGACTGTGCCGGCTTTAATCCTGGTGCAGTGGTTAGCGCTGCTGCCTCACTGCCAAAAGATCCAAGTTTCAACCCTGATCTACTATCCTGCTCTTCCGCTGCATGTGTGGGTTCCCTCTGGGTACTCCGGCTTCCTCCCACAGTCCAAAAACTGTCAGGTTGTCATTTATTCTAAACCTGCTGTCGGTTCTGCCACTTTTAGATTTTTGATGGACTCCACCTTTTCCATGATGTAGTCCTACCCGTCCGGCCCAATGACGGCTGGAAGTAGGCAGCAGCTTTGCTCCCCGCCAACCTTCCAGAATAAGAGGGCATAGAGATGATGGATGGATGAATCTAAAATCCTCGGAATCCTTCAGTAATTTCAGGAATGTTTTTCTATAGAGCTAGGGAACACATTGAGATGGATATTATCGAAACATAAAGCTTTATCTTATATGACAGCCAAAGGAAGGTCACACTCCGTACAGATGGAGGTATAACGTAAAATACAGTCTTTGTGAAAGGGGAAACGGAGGGAGCTAGCATTGCTTGGGGTTTGGAGGCCTCAGGGGTAAACATCTCAGACAGTGTTGTATCTGTTCTGTTTCTCCCCCTACATTTCCATGAAACCCATCACTGTTGGTGTGTTTTCTATCCAGCTGCTGTGTAGTGGTAAATTAGACAAAAAAAAGTTTTTGCACATAAACTAATTCTGCATGTAGATGCAGCATGAGCCCTGGCGGCGCAATTAAACGCCTCTGTGACTCAGCAAACTGAAACAGACACTCAGTCATGCACGTAGCAGCCTGCAGAGAGTCACGCTCTCAGAAAGGCCACAGCTATCATATAATCCACCACATAAAACATCACATAAGGAGGGGAAATTCTCACAAGTGCTGATTTCACTGATATTATGTCAAATCTGCTGGATTTTCTGTCCGTTGCGTGAGAAATCGGCCTCACAGTTGCGGCGTGGGAACAGCCCAAGCGTTCTTCCTGCACAAACTGTGCCGCGACCACCTGATGTTTCCAGGTGTTGTGGCTTCCTTTGTCCCACAGAGTGTCTGGGTGTTTTTTTTTTTATCTGTAAAAGCACCTGCACATAGTGTGAGAGAGTTATAGCAGGGAAAGGTTATGTAACAGTGACATCTGCTGGGAGCAGATGGAGGGCTGGTGTTCAAACTTCTGTATCTTTGATGCTTTCAGGTCTGCATTTACCCTCCTGCTGCTTCCTCTCTGATCTTCTGCTCAGCTCAGCCCACAGCTTTTCATCAGGATTAGGGCTGGGAAGGCCTTAGAAATAAACATTTATGTCTTGATTTGGCTACATTTACTCAATCTTCTCAAGTCCTTTAAAAGAGAAACTACCCCACAGCATCACAGATCCTCCACTGTACATAACAGTGAGAATTACATGTTTTTTCCATGTATTTATTCATTATCATCCACATGTTTATATTTATGATGGTAAGACACAAAAGGCTTTTTTTTTTAAGCTGAGCATTCCTTAGAAACTATTCCTAACTATCTGCTGTAATGGGATTTATGGACACCAATATTCAATTCAATTCAATTTATTTATATAGCGCCAAATTCACAACACATGTCATCTCAAGGCACTTTACAGTTCAACCAGATCATACAGGCAAATTGATACAAAGTTTTCTATCTAAGGAAAACCAGTTGATTGCATCGACTCATTGACTCTTCAGCAATCCCTCACACTAAGCATGCTTGTAGCGACAGTGGAGAGGAAAAACTCCCTTTTAACAGGAAGAAACCTCCAGCATATGGCGCTTTTAGCTAAATTTGGCCTTTTAATATTTTTTCATAGCTCTTGTGCACAGTTTGCAGTGGTGTGATGATGGCTTCAGCTGTTTTAATCTTTCCGATTGTTTCTTTTACTTTAGATGGGACTTTTTCCTTGTCGGAGGACTAAAACAAAGGATTTACTTCAACAGAATCCACTCAAGAGTAGTTGATAAATATTACACAGATTATTAGCTAAATCTTGATTTACAAAAAATATTAGTCTAAAAAGTAAACCAAGTAACTTTTTTAGCAGAGTTTTTTTTTGCTAAAATCCCTTTTGTTTATTTTTACCTTTAATTTTAGCTAAAGAAATAGTCCAAGTGCTGGAAAAAAAAAGCATAAAATATAGTTTTTTGGTAAATAGTTTGTTTCATGCAAAGGAGCCATTTCCAAAAAACTCCCAATTATGACATTAAAATAATTCGACAAAAGAGGTGCAAGCAGAGTAGAGCACATTATTTTTAGATCAAATCTTGCATTAAAATTATATTTGTTACTGGAATGAAAACATCGCAAATTTATATTGGCAATGAGAAAATAATTCACTAACACTGATCTCCATGAAACACTGTCAATCCCATAGGGAGGCTAGTGCTATTAGCATTTCATTTTCTCTCAGATTCTTGCGGAATAATCTTACACAAACCAGCATTGCGCAGACAAACAGAAGGTTGTAGGCAGTTGAGTAGATATAACAGTTTAATGCTGCAGGAAAAGAGAAAATTAGGCCTGTCACGATAACAAATTTTGCTGAACGATTAATTGTCTCAAAATTATTGCGATAAACGATAATATTGATTGAAGACCATTTAACACTGATTTAATTGAAATGACGTAATAATGCATGAGATTTCCAGCCAAAGATAAACGCACTTTATTTACAACAACACTTAACACTGGAACTGGTTAACAAAATAAAACGAGAAATAAAAAACAAATGGACTCTCAGTCTCTGTTAACTAAAAATACACTTCAATAAAAAACTAAACAAGATAAAACCACGGTGGAAATAAAAACCTTGTATGTACAACATATCATGTTTGTGATATGTATGTTTTCCTCTGGAGTTCATCCTGACTATCAAATGTCTGCAACATTTTTCAAAATGCCAGCTTTTCAACAATAATAAATGGGAGAATCTCTTTAGCAATTACATGAACTATGCTGTCTGTGAGCGCGCGCCACTTTGCGCCGTCCTTTTTGTATGCTGCCTGTCGATTAATTGCTTCAGTGACGGTGGACTGTCGCGAACTTGAAGACGTAGACGGGCCACCGCTTTTACTTTTTGTCCCCAGCTGGAGAAACTTTGCTGGGTGGTTGTGCTTTAAATGCATGTGTAGGTTGGTTGTATTGCTGCTCTTAGTTGCTACTGTTTTATGACAAACGCAACAAACTGGCTATCGTAGGTTCAGCAGTTAACCTAATTACTCCCACACTGCGGCAGTTGCGTTCGGCTTTGAAACCAGTTCCATTTCAAGCTTTTCCCACCAACATAGGATTTTTTTTTTTTAAACCTCGCTAACTCCTCTAACTCCTCATGGGGCTCTAAAGCTGCAGAAGTACAAAATGATGTGCGCTGACTACCTGATGCGATAGTCCACTTCTCCTCACTCCTCATTTTTCCCCTTCCTAACAAATGAGGTAGGGGAGGGGTCAGTGGATAGCACCGGAGCTAAGCCTTTTCATCCAGTGTCATCAATAGAAAGAGAAAAACACAATAAATACATAAATGGATAGTTGGATAGTTTTTATTTATCGTGGGATTAATTGATTTATTGATTATCGCGACAGGCCTAGAGAAAATGTTTGCTGATTTCATGCTGGTTGTGCAGAAGACCCCACATCCGCCATTTTCATCCAAATGTAACTATTAAGCAAGGGGATGTGAGGTCTACAGCTAATTTGTCCGATAGTGAAAGAGCTCTAAAACAGCTCATTGTGAAAGGTGAATTAATCCAATTTTTCCAGAGTAAAAATATGCTGCTGCAGTGGAATATAAACATATACTTATGTTCTTTTCATAGCTATCTATTGCAGCAACTTCAGGAAACAAAGAAAGCTGCTGAGAGGCTGAGGTCGGGCCGTTCCTCGTCCGATGTGCTCATTCAAAAAGGAATCCATATGAGATCAATATGGTGCTGATGTGAACTTTATTCACGTCAAGGGTATAAACGACATATCAAAAATATAACTTGTCAAAACATTGATTACAGTTATTTGCATTGCGGTCAACAAAAAATACAGCGGCCCACTCACCCACTCTCTACCAGTGACACTCCCCCAGGTGAGTAATATGCCTAATTAAAAAACTTCTCCCAAATCTAATTGATCCATTCCCCTGCAAACAAACAACCAAACCAACCAACAAATAAAAACAAAACCAAAACAGCTATTAACTCAGACAAACGAACATCAAAGCATCTTTTTATTTATGGCTACTACACTATCAGTAAACATGATCCCACCTGTACCATATGCAACGTTTTAAAAGCTTGCAGCAGACTGTAGGTCAGTAGGTGTTGAATGAAGAAGAAATAATCTCTTCAACAGTTAAATATTGGTTTGACTCATGCATGAGGATTTCGTCCTGGTTCTCTAACCAGAACATCACCCAAACTGCCACCTGCTGCAGGAACATAGTGACCGCTCAGAACTAATGACCACAACCCCGTTTACACTCACTTGTACATCTCAGGGGATTAAATTAATCTAAGCTGTCTTCCTGTCAAAAACAACTTTAAATGATCACGTTTCTTCATGGAGAACTTCTACCTTTGGCTTCAAGAACAATAAAATCCCTTTTAGCTTAAGTAATTAGAAACAAAACTGCTCTAAAAGATACATGAACCTCCTGCCGTTACAGGAAAATGAATTGTCTTCTTTGGATGTGTTTACTCTCTATGTAACGAAATAGCAGATCATATAAACCCTTGTTTGGTTTAAAAACGGAGGCATAGAGCTTAACTGCTGCTTAAACTGCAGCTGCTACATCCCACTCGCTAATTCGGCTGCAAATTTGCATTTGTGCTTCATTTTTCCTGTCCTCTTCTCATCAGCTTTGCAGCTCTTCTAGCGTTAAAACGTCAAACCCCCTCAGAGTAACAAACTGGGGAAATTAATCTAACGAGTGCTGAATGGAGCCTCTCTGGCATCCATCTGCACGATGTTCAGGGGGGCCGTCAGGCTGAGTTTAAGAGCTCTAAACTGGTAGACGATAAGTTAATCCATTTATCCGAATCCTTGCTGCGAGGCGACTGAAATAAACAGTGCAGAGGGAGCTGGAGGAGTCTGGTGAAGGAGGGAAGTCGGAGAGAGAACCACAGACGTAAATCTGAGGGAATTAATTAGAGTGAGATTCAAGGCACAAAGTCTAAAATATTTAACACGCAGCTTCTTCCCGACTTCTAAGCTGCCATGTTGGTTAAACTGCAGAGCTGGCTTCATACCAGTGTCCCCTTCATGAAATGTTTTTTTGTTTGCTTCTGATAATGATTCCTTTAAAGAAGGAAAGAAAGAACTCTGTCAACCACCAGCAGCACCTCATGGGAAGGTCAATATTAGACGAGCTGCAACCCCACAGCATTTACAGTCTGCAAACAAAATTCAGCTTTTTCATGCTACAAAATGACTGTTATTACTGCCCTTGCACAATCAAAAACACACCTGTGTTCACCTTTAGTAAAGTCAGTGCGTGCTAGGTGACCCAGACAGTGACAGAGCACATAAATGGCGTAACGATGGAGACAATAAACAGCTCTTCCTGCTCCCGGTGTTTCACTCTTCCTCAACTTTTCAACTTGGTGCCACTGATGCATTTAAGAAACGGTTAAAGATGTTTGTAGGTGGTCACTGAAAAAAATCTAAATCTAGATTAGTAATTTTTTCTTGAAAAAGGTGCATTTGTTCTTGGATTGAGGAGGTAAAACAGACATTTTGCCAATGACACAAGACAATTTACACTTAAAATAAGAAAACACAATTGCATTGTCTTATTTTAAGTGCAGATAATCTAAATATCTTATTTTAAGAGTAAAACTACCCATTCCATTGGCAAACTATCTCATTTACCTACTCAAATTAATGGCAAATACACTTAATTTAAGAAATGTTTACTTATTTCTAGATCGTTTTTCCAGTGTGGATAGATGGCGGAGGGAATATGAGCACAGTCAGCTAGCTCTCCGGAGTCTGGGAAAGAAATGCCCACAACAAAACTGGAACTGGATAGATAAATCTAAGGCATGAGTGGGATAAGCAAGAGAAGAAGCCGGAGAAACTATAAAAAGCAAGACAGAACTGGAAAGCTGCCTATAATGGAAGAAATCTCAGAACACGAAGCTAGCGAGCACGAAAAAGCCCCAGCAGAACAAATGGCAGAACATGATCGCATGGAGATGCTGCAAAATGGGCTCGCAGCTATTAGATGTGATATTAAAGCCCTTAAACGAGCTGTGCCGGGAGCTGATGGTATTTAAGGACAGCTGAAGAAAGAAACGAGTGAACGAACAAATAATGAATCTTTGACAATAAATAGACCGTAGGTTGTCCGAGAATGACCGGGAGCTGCAGGCGCAACAAGTGCATATCAGCGAGACACAGACACACATAGGAGGGGTGGAGGACGGATGCTAACGAGGTGCTAACAAAGATAGTTAAACACACACATCGAATTCAGGAAAAACTAACCGATCTCGAAGGGAGATCAAGGAGAAACAATATCAGAATCTTAAGCTTAGCAGAAGACGTAGAAGAGAGATCCACAGCAACATTTCTGGAGAATTTTTATAAGTAGGAACTCGAACTCCCGGAGGGGATCAATCTCCAGATTCAACGAGCTCGCCGAGCCCTTGCCCCGAAACCGAACCCAAATGCAGCACCAAGCTCAGTCGTGGTTAACTTTCTACAATTTGAGACCAAAGAAATTATCTAGCAGAAAGCCTGGCAGAAAAAGATCAAGCTAACAGGTAAACAAATCTAAGGATTTGGAGGATACCAAATTGAAAGTGCTATTGGGGATGAAGATAGATATGAGAAAATCCAGAAATATACGGATCCAATTGCAGTGTTTACAGTGGAATGATGGTTCAAAACATTCAAAAAACACAGGATAAAGAAAGAAATGAAAGTGCACAGGTGGGTAGCATATAATAGCGATTTCAAACCTGCAATATATGATAAAGGTTCTAACAATTAATAAGCAAGGGGGTCACATGATGGTGTAGCCTTCAGTTCATATGGAAAAATCTTATATGATTTTTCATCACACCTAAAGTCAAGAATAGAAATAAGGACACAAACATGAGCTGTTGGCGTAATTATGGATCAATGAGCGCCGATTATTCTCAAATATTTTGGAATTGTCCTAAAATTGTTCAATGTTGGAAAAATGTACATGAAGATTCTGGGATGTGATATTCCTTTGAGTTGTGTGTTACTATATCTTTGCAAATTTAATAACACAAAAGTAAGGGTAAAAGACAGATATCTGATTAAGATAATGTTAAATGCTAGTAAGAAAGCTAGGAGGAAATGGGGAAAGGCTGACCCCCTCTCGTCAAGAACAATGGACTGAAATAATGAAAGAAATCTACATTATGGAAAAACTGACACATGGTTTTAGACTTTAGCAAACTCAAATAGAAAAGTGGATGAAATGGACAACATTCAAGACAAAAGACAGCGACAAAAAATAAAGAACTAGATAAACTAGATTGGACAAAGGTGAAAAAGAAAAATACCTCCCAAGCAAAGGTTTTGTGTTATGTTGAATGTGAAGTGTTCATGTACATTGTGTATGTAAACAATTGTGAAAAATACCAATAAACAGTTAAATGTTGTACTTTGAGCTTAGGAAAACAAAAAAGCAAGCCCAACCCATCCCCACCTCCATGCTTGCCATTAAATTTACTCTTTGCTCTGGTATGCTGTTTGGTTTTCTCTTGACGTGTTTCTACACCTTATAGTCAAACATCCCCACTGTGGTCTCATCTGTCTAAAATAGAGGTTTATGCTTTACTCAGATGCAGCACTGGAAACCTAATGCTGCATTCATATGGAATGACAATGGAGCAACAAAAGCAGCGAAGCAAAGAGTAGGATGAGATTTGGGGGAATAAAGCAAACAAAACCGCCAGTGAATGCAAAGCGAATTTTGCTGGAATTCAGCGAGGTACTATGGCCCCCGGGGCCGGGCCCCTCAGGGGACTGTGTCCGTTAGTGTTCCCTGTGTCCCCTACAATGCCCAGACACCCTACAGTGTCCTGGTACTGTAGGGAAAGTCTGGGGCAACCCACACCTGCTATTAATGATACTTCCCTTCTGAAGAAGCTTTGTAAATCCATTATATACGAGCGTGCTCCTGTAAACATAACATGGGAGTTTGGTTCCAGGTGTTCACAGATACATTAAATACTAAACTGCAGCTACAAATATATACCACCATGAATAATATTGTGAAATCACCATAGGTTCTTACTCTGACATGTATGGATATCTGAAGGATGCCTGTTGCTCCTGAAGCTTCATTCAAGCTGCAGTTCATTGTTATTATTTTCCTGATATGTGAAACCGCTAAGACTAAACGAGGGTGAATATTCTATTTCACAGCACCGTATCCTTATCTCATGCATCTATCTTGTTTACTCAAAATATGTTTCTTAATAAACCAAAACCAAATCATTTATTTGTTCCTGATCCGGAAGGATTTCAGAAGGAACAACATGCACGATTTTGTAGTTCAGCGCTTGTAGAATAGGAAAACTGTTGACAAAAGCAAAGTTTTCCCCAAGACTTTAAATAGAAGAAGCAGTTTATGTATGTATATATATATATATATATATATATATATATATATATATATATATATATATATATATATATATATATATATATCCAGACTGCTGCCATCCTGTTCAGAAACAGGTTTACATGGATGTAAAGCAGCACTCAGCTGTCAGTGCAGTAAATAAAAACAGGAGCTGGTGTTTGTTCTGCCTGCAGCCTAAATTAAGCTTTTAACATGAGAGCGAGCAGGTTGTGACAGCTGTTCATTCATCCAGCCGTCACTGCCTCCCTGCAGAGACCGTCGGCTGTAGTGCTTCCAGCTGGATAAATGGACTGAGGGTTTCTTCTGCTGCTGCTGCAGCCATTAGTCCCAAACATGATCCCTGCACAGAAACACTTTTATTTGCAATACTCTAAACCACAATGAACTTCTGAAAATACAATGGGTATTTATTTATGGCATTGCTGCAAATTTTTTCTTATGCAGGAGCATATGTGCAAAAAAATTAATAAATTTATTAATTGAGGATGTGTGACCAGTGGGACTGAACGATGTTAGCATCACCAGGACAGGAAAACCCTGATGAAATTAACACAGAAGGTCATTTTTATCTTACTTTACTCAGATTGTGACATTCTTGTAATGAACAGAGGGACCCAGTATTCATGCAAGACTAACAGTGGGATAACTTAGTGGGATAAACTGGTCATCCAAACAGATCAGAACAGGGGCAGGCAAGCGCAAAGATCCAAAGACACAAACCAGTTGGAATCAGGCAATCAGAACACTATCAGTAATGCTAGAAAACTCTCACACCAAAGGCTCAAGAATAATCTGGCGCTGGCGACTGGGACCAAGCCGCTTCAATAGAGGCAGGAGCAGGTGGATCAGATGAGCAGTGATGAGAAAACTGGACTGAATAGGACAGGTGAATGAAATGAGCAATTAAGCCAGTCATCAGCGCTAAGATCATCACAATTCTGGTATTCCCTAGTACAGAAAAATGACGTGAAACAGAACCCTTTCTTTTAGTCACTCTTCAAAATGAGAAATAAAAGAAAACAGAAAGGGAAGTGTGTGCTTATCTTCGCAAGTCATTAATGGACAAAAAGAAAGCAGTTACCTCTCTAAAGTTGTCTGAATCTATAGTCAGAGTGAAACAAGCTGAAACAGACGGATTGTTGAGGAGGACCAAAGTAAATCTCTGCACCAGGCAGTCATAACGTTTATTTGTAGAGGAGCCATATGCTGCAGGGAGCAGACAACAGTTGGCAGGCAGGGAGAGTAAAGTCCAGGAAGCAGGGAGAAGATCAAAAACTCACAGCAGAACCGGGGTAGAGCACAAGTGGGACCGGCAACAGTGGGAAACAAGGAGAAGTGAAGGAAACAAAATAAAAATAGATGCACAAACAGAAAAAGATGTATGAAATCTCAGAAGGAAAATGGAAGGGACTAAACTGAGAAGCTCAATGATGAGGTGATTATATTTAATGAGCTGCTTTGATAGAAGGAGCAGGGAGCTGAAGCTAATGAATGGAGCAATTGATGAAAACACAAAATAACTCTCAAAGGTAAACAATAACTAAACAGATCATGACTAAGAGTAAGAAAAACAAGATAAAGAAAAACAAAACAAAAGCATAAAGAAGAAAACAGTTAGTGGAAAGTTTAAGAGAAAAACTTCATGTCGGATAGACTGACGCACACACAGATGCTAAGGAAGGTAAAAACACCCGAACAGCAGGAAATAGGTTCCAGCTTAGGGCCACAAGCTTCCATGACAACCTATAGAGCGTTTCTATGTGCACACCTTTGCTTTGCCTCACTAATGAAAACCAACATGGAGTTTCCTGAAATCCACCTGGAATCAAGATTGAAGTTTTCAGCCAAAAAACCCAGGTGGGTCTGCAAAGAAACAATAGATGGAAAAGAACCTGTTGCCCACTGTGAAGTACAGTGAAGGAGCTGTGATGCTGTGGGGCTGCCTTTGTGGCCCCGAGAGCCTTCTTCGAGAGCTTCAAGACCCGTTTGAACTACCAGGAGAAATTCAGCCTACATAATAGGGATAGAATGGTTTATGAAAACCATTCGAACCGTTCGGTTCGACTGTCTCGGTTCGGTTCGCGTGTGTTGCGTTCGGTTCATGCGCTGCTCCTTTTTCTCATAGGGAAAGTGGGACCACTTTGCATTTAGAGTGACCTACGATGACGGCGGAAAGAAAGTTGTGGATAAAAGTGCAACAGTGTGCAAGCATTGTGCAAAACGTTTTGTTTATGCTAACAGCAACATGATCAACATGTCAGGCTAACCCCGAAATCCCACATACTCTGTCAGCGCTCCGCTCCGCCCCGCTGCACTCCAGACCGCCTGCACAAAGCAAAGCCTACAGCCTCCACTGTGGCTCTCGTCCGCTCCGCTCTGAGTTCCTTGGAGATAGTAGAGAGCATGCACGAGATGATTAAATTCAAAGCAGCAAAACATGCGGAAATGATCCATGGTTTCCGCGGATCATTAAAAATAATTAGAATTCATAAATTTTGGGGATTTTTTCATTAATTTCATAAATTTTCATTTCTTCATAAATTTTTATTATTTTTTTTATTTTTCGATGTAACAATAAACATATACCGAACCGAAAACCGTGATCACGAAACCGTGAATCGAACCGAACCGTGGATTTTGTGAACCGTTCCACCCCTACTACATAATAATGCATGCAACTTTTAGGTGCATTAACGCATAACAATAATATATTATGACAGACAGACAGAAAGATATAGATAAATATATATGACAAATAATAAATGATAATTTATTTCAAAATGTGGAGGGTAATCCATGTTGGGGGAGTGGGTTTGGCGTGGGCTGTGGTCAGCCTGAAACAGCAGCTGCATTTACTAAGCTTCAGACACATCTTTATCTTGCTGGTTCTAGTCGACGCTTGCCGGGCTGAGTGAGAATCCATCATGGCTTTTATTACCCAGAGATTCATGCTGCATCAATCACACGGGAACTCAAACAACCTTGTGTCCTGACTTTTTGTCTTCCTCTACAAAACAAGGATTCGGCTGGGAAAAGGCTGCAGCTAACGTAAACCTCTTCAAACTCATAAAGGCGTCAAATAAACACCTTTTATTTTTCAGAAATACCTGCATTACTGAGATTAGAAATAAGACCAACGAGCATTTATGAATCAACTTTCCTATCAGATTTGTAAGGCAGAAAGAGAAACTGCAGTAATTAACTGTCAGATGTAAACCTGCAAGTTTTATCACACCTGCATTGAGGCGCTGACATTCATTAACCCTGACACGACATTTTATCTTATTGCTAGAAAGCTGATTGTCACTCACTGAGAGCTCATTCTGTAGCTGCTTTATTACAGTATGAAGAAAATGTATTCATTCTGGCTCCTTTATATATGGACAGATTAATGGGTTTCAGTCTTAAAGCTACAGTGTGTAATAATTACAGGGATATACAGTCAGAAATGTAATATATTATACATAACTATGTTATTTATCATCATCTACGAGCTCAGCCTCTTAACCTTAATATTTGCGTTGCCTTAGAATTCGTTATTTATAATTACATAGGAGCGGGTCTCGCAGCCATGGAGGCAGACATCTTTGCGCTACGGCAGCGCAGAGCCAACAAACTAGCGATTGCGAGATCGCCCATTACGTTCGAAAGTAACTACAGCAAGTTGAGAGAGATGAACTGAGACGGTACTGAACAATATAACGTGGGCTACATTAATAATTGGCAATCCTTTTGGGGAAAGCCTGGTCTGATTCGGAGAGACGGCATCCATCCCACTTTGGATGGTGCAGCTCTTCTTTCTAGGAATCTGGCCACATTTATTAGTCCTCCAAAACCCTGACCACCCAGGGTGCAGACCAGGAAGCAGAGTTGTAGTTTAACACACATCTCTGCAGCTTCTCTACTGTTACCCACTCTTTACTCCATCCAGACAGTGTCTTGCCCACGACCAAAATCTAATAAATTAGCAAAGATTCCCAAAGGAGTAAATCATGATAATCTAATTAAAATCAAAATAACTCCAATTGGGGAAAAAGTTAAAACAATTAAATGCGGTCTGTTTAACATAAGATCGCTTTCCTCTAAAAGTCTGCTAGTTAATGACTTGATTTGTGATAATCACATTGACTTGTTTTGCCTTACAGAAACCTGGCTGCAGCAAGAGGATTATGTGTGCATAAATGAGGCAACTCCTTCAAGCTATTTACATTTTCACATACCCAGAAGTTCTGGGCGAGGAGGAGGAGTAGCAACAATCTTCCAGTCTGACTTACTGATTACTCCCAAAACAGTTAATACCTACAACTCTTTTGAACATTTAACCCTTAATTTCCCTCATCCAAATTTCAAGGCAAGAAAACCTCTTCTTTTTATAACTTTGTATCGTCCGCCAGGTCCTTACTCTGAATTTCTAGATGAGTTTTCAGAGTTCCTTTCTGATTTGGTATTAAATACTGACAGGGTCATCATAGTGGGAGATTTTAACATCCATGCTGACATTGAAGGCGATAGCTTAAGAGCAGCCTTTAATGCTATCTTAGACACTATTGGCTTTGTTCAAAATGTGAATAGTCCCACACATTCTCATCTTCATACTTTGGATCTTGTGCTGACATACGGCATAGAATGTGAAGAAATAACAGTATTTCCTCACAACCCTGTCCTCTCTGACCACTTTCTAATAACCTTCAGGATTACTTTAACAGAGTTCTCCTCCCCCAAAAGAAGGTTCAATTTTAGTAGATCTTTATCAGATAGTGCAGTTATAAATTTTAAAGAATCTGCTTCACTTTCTCTCTCCTCTGTGTCGCTAAGCAGTGCTGCAGAGTGCAAAAGCATAGCTTATTCCCCTTCACAGGTTGATGATTTTGTTGATGGGGTTGCTAGTTCTCTGCGTACTGCCTTAGACAACGCAGCTCCTTTGAAAATGAAAACCTTTAAAAATAGAAAGCTTGCTCCTTGGTTTAATGCAGAGCTGCGTACTTTGAAGCAAAATGCTAGGAAACTGGAGAGAAAATATCGCTCCACAGGCCTGCGGGAGTCCTTCCTAGTCTGGAAAAATGGTTTACTGCTGTATAAGAGGACCCTTTGTAAAGCAAGAGCAGCATACTTCTCCTCATTAATAGAGGAGAATAAGAATAATCCTAGATTTCTTTTTAATACAGTTGCCAAACTCACCCAGAGCCATAGCTCTGTTGAACCGTCCATTCCACCTGCTCTTAGCAGCAATGATTTTATGGGATTCTTTATAAATAAAATTGATCTTATTAAAAATAAGATCATAAGCACTCCTCTATCCGCGATTGTACCTGAGGTAGTCATGGAATCTGAACCGGGTTTAGATTGCTTTGATCCAGTTGAACTTTCTGAATTAGCAAAATTATTGTCTTCATCTAAGCCTTCAACTTGTATGTTAGATCCAGTTCCAACCAGGTTATTTAAGGAGGTATTCCCTTTGATCTCCTCCTCCATTTTAGATGTGATTAATCTATCTCTGTTACAGGGATATGTACCTAAAGCTTTTAAGGTTGCTGTAATTCAACCTCTGCTTAAGAAACCGTCTCTTGACCCAGATGACTTGGTTAATTATAGACCTATATCCAATCTTCCTTTCTTATCCAAAATTCTTGAGAAAGTAGTTGCCAAACAAGTTTGCGACCACTTACACCATAATGAACTTTTTGAAGAGTTTCAGTCTGGCTTTAGAGCTCATCATAGCACTGAAACAGCTCTGGTGAAAGTCACTAATGATATTCTCATGGCCTCAGATAATGGACTTGTATCTGTGCTCGTCCTGTTGGATCTTAGTGCTGCATTTGATACAGTTGACCATAATATTCTTTTAGAAAGACTTGAATATTTTGTTGGAATTAAAGGAACAGCACTAGACTGGTTTAAATCTTATCTATCTGATCGAATTCAGTTTGTTTATGTTAATGATAGATCTTCAACACGCTCAAAGGTTACCTGTGGAATACCACAGGGATCAGTGCTAGGACCAATTCTCTTTACTTTATACATGCTCCCAATTGGTAGAGTTATTAGACAGCATGGGATTAATTTCCACTGTTATGCTGATGATACCCAGCTATATCTGTCTATAAATCCAGATAAAGCTAACCCATTACATAGATTACAGGCATGTCTTGAAGACATAAAAACCTGGATGACTCTTAACTTTCTGCTTCTGAATGCAGACAAAACAGAAGTTATAGTCTTTGGACCAGAGTCTCTGAAAAAGAAACTGATTAGCCAGTCACTTCATTTGGATGGGATTAAACTGATTTCAGATAATAAAGTAAAAAATCTTGGTGTTATTTTTGATCAGGACCTGTCATTTAAATCCTAGATCAAAGAGGTTTCTAGAATTTCCTTCTTTCATCTGAGGAACATTGCAAAAATTAGAAATCTCCTATCCAGGGGTGATGCTGAGAAACTAGTCCATGCATTTGTTACTTCAAGGCTGGACTATTGTAATTCTTTACTATCAGGAAGTCCACAAACTGTAGTTAAAAGCCTTCAGCTGATCCAAAATGCTGCAGCCAGAGTTCTGATGAAAATTAAAAAGAGAGATTATATCTCTCCTATCCTGGCTTCTCTTCATTGGCTTCCTGTTAAATCAAGAATAGAATTTAAAATCCTCCGTCTCACATATAAAGCCTTAAATGGCCAAGCTCCATCTTATATCAGAGATCTGATTGCTCCTTATGTTCCTAACACAGCACTTCGCTCTCAATCTGCAGGTTTACTAGTGGTTCCTAGAATTTCTAAAAGTAGAATGGGAGGCAGATCATTTAGTTATCAGGCTCCTCTCCTGTGGAACCAACTACCAATTTTAGTCCGTGAGGCAGACACCCTGTCTACTTTTAAGGCTAGGCTCAAAACTTTCCTTTTTGATAAAGCTTATAGTTAGGGTGGTTCAGGTTATCCTGAGCTGTCTTTAAAGTTATGCTGCTATAGGCTTAGACTTTTGGAGGACATAGGGACCCCCATTTCATCATTCTGCTTCATTCTCTCTCTGTTCTCCTATTCTGCAGAATCTGTTTGTTCAATCTCTAACCTTCTGCTCTCTCTGCTTTTCCTCAGAGTAGCTTTGCCTCGTCTGTTCCTGTTTGGCTGTGACGTCATCCAGGAAAGAAACATCAGCTGTGCTGCTTCCATCAACACCCTTGTTTGTAGATGTTGGAGATCGGCCTGTCTTCAGGTGTGGTGCTGTTTCTCTGGCCGTGGCTGGGTGGATGTGCTCTCTTCATCCTCTGGCATGGGAGCTGCCTTGGAGCTCGTCTGCCTGGCTGTGTGTTTCCTGGACGGGGCCGCCTTTTACAGCTGCTTTTTGTATCTCTGCTTCTGTCTCCTTGAACCCCAGTCGGCCTCGGCAGATGGCCGCTCGCACTGAGCCTGGTTCTGCTGGAGGTTTCTTCCTGTTAAAAGGGAGTTTTTCCTCTCCACTGTCGCTACAAGCATGCTTAGTGTGAGGGATTGTATTTGAGTCAATGAGTCAATGCAATCAACTGGTTTTCCTTAGATAGAAAACTTTGTATAAATTTGACTTTATGATCTGGTTGAACTGTAAAGTGCCTTGAGATGACATGTGTTGTGAATTTGGCGCTATATAAATAAACTGAATTGAAAAATTGAATACCCTACACAGACTAATGAAATACTATCTGTAAAATTATCTATGTAAACAAACCTCATTACTTGAGAAGGTAGGTGATGAGGGACGTCGTGGAAGACATTTTGTCCCGTAACGCTCGCCGTACTGTTGGGGGGGAGAAGCGGTGGGGGGAGATGTTCATGTTGCTGCGGTCTGCAGTCTGGACGTTAGATGTCGCTGAAAATTACACACTGTAGCTTTAAAAGCAACCAAAAGACGATGATGGTTCCATCTGATTGGTTAATTACTTGTGAAGCCATCAAGACGCTCTAACTTTACTATAAATAAATCAAGCCTTTTTTTTGGTTAGCATGTTTATTTTAAAGGTCCTTTATTCTGTTTTTCAAGCCTTTCAATGTTAACTACTGTATAAGCGTATATATGATGAAATATTTCCTTTGGCACAAAAGAACATCTGTTACAAAATATTAGTTGTTTTCTTCCAACCTGGATTTGCATTTCCAGTATGGAACAACTTTGGCATAGAAAAGAACTGAAAGTTTTTAAAGACTCTGAAAATGCAACTGGAAAGAGATGTGTCTAGACTCCCTGAAGCAACTGACAAAAAACAGAATCTGAAACCCAAGAAAAACTCAAGTTTTAGAGAAAAGAAACGTTCGTGACTGAAGAATCTAAAAGCACGATCTAGGAAAAGACTTTGCGTTTTGGAGGTATGCTTTCTGGTCAGATGCATCAAATGAATTAACTCTAAGTCACGTCCTTTAGTTACCTTCTGATGGGGTGATATTTCTTACATTTTATCGATTGCCATATACTGCACTTTTAACTCCTAATTTGGTATCAAGTATACGTATATACATATATATATATATATATATATATATATATATATATATATATATATATATGCATATATATACGTATATATATATACACACACACACGTATATATATATATATATATATATATATATATATACACGTATATACATATATATACATATATATACACATATACACATATATATATATATATATATATATATACTATATTTCTTAGGTTTTTTTGTTATGTCAAGCATCTTTGTTCAATAAAATGAGCCGTTCAACTGCTGCCTGCTAACACTGAGCAAACAGCTCCTCTGTCACCCGGCTGCCTCCATCATGCAGCCTCCACCCATGCTGAAAAAGAGGAGGATGAGAGCCTGAATCATTCAGAGTGATGGAGACGTCTGCAGCAGCGGGAGCTCCAATGTTTAATGTTAAAACCTCGATTTGTGGTGGGTTGTTCATGACAGAAACACAGGCACAAAATAACAATAAAACTAAAAGGGATGTTTGTGTTTGTCATGAACTTGTTCACCAAATGTTTTCCAACCTTCTCAGTCAACAGAAATATTCTGTTGGAGTAGCTCAGTTGAAGCTAAGATGGAACACCAACATGTAAAGTAAATGGTTATATCATAAAAAAAACGAGTAAAAAATAATAATTAACTTTGATAAATAGACCTAAGGCATTCTGTGATCAGCAAAATTGTCCAATTTCGTCTGGTTTCCCACAAACTTCCACAGATCTTCATTTTCTTAAATTCAGGGGTTTTTTTTCTACCTTCCAAATGTGTATCCACGTTTTTTATTTCCTCGCTCACGTTGGCTGTCATATTTTTGACCTCATTTGGGTCGGTAACAGAACGGATGTTGTTAGGAGATGATTTGTTAAAAAAAAAAAAAAAAATCTCATGTTTGTCTTCATCTGCTTTGATTCACACTGCTGCAGCATTCGGCTCCAAGCCCTGATGGCTTGGATCTGAAGAGCAAAAAGAATGATGGTGAGGTTTTCCAGTCACCTGGATTAATGCTGGAGGAAACGCTAGCTTCCGATCTGTACTAATGTATCCCTGAAGCACTTCTTAGAAAAATCAATATTAACAAATCATAACAACTGCTAAACATCTGTCTTCTTCAACAGTCTCAGGTTTTAGGATCCTGTATTTGCTCTTGATTGCATACATTACAAGGAGACAGTAAGTTTCTGTTTCTTCAGGATTTCATCAGCCTGAGATCAAGAGATCAGCAGCAGAAAGCTCCTTCGGGAGGCTGAACGGGGTTCGGATCTTCTGCTGCTTCAGCCTTGAACTGTCATAACTCAAAGGCCAAAACATTTCTCTTCATCCCAGCTGAACAACACGAGCTGCAGATACGATCCTTTCATCTAACACTGGTACCAATGATCAGATTCAGTTTAAAAAGAAAGCAATCTGTCTGAATTGTGGTCTGGAAGGAAAAACATCAACTTTGGGAGCCAATGGAGTTCTTTATGAGTCATATCTTTCCAAGTTCAAATCAAGTTAAAATTCTCAAATGACTGAAATTAAACATTTATCATGATTTACTTATTATTATTAATACTAAGAAGGCTGTTATTGATTTTAAAACCATTTTAAATCCTTGATAAGAGGGATTGCCTGCAAGTCAATGAGTCGATGCAATCAACTGGTTTTCCTTATATATAAACTTTGAATTAATTTGAACCCTAAAATGCCTTGAGGTGTCATGTGTTGTGAATTAGCACTATATAAATAAACTGAATTGAATTGAAATCTGTAAATTCTAAGACAGAAAATGGTACAAATCCTATTTATTTTGTTTTTATAAAGTCGATTTCAATGTAAATAATTTTTTCTCAATTGGACACATGATATTGCATTATATCCGTCTATTTGGGAATGGAATGGAAATTGTATCGCAACAGACTTTGGTATCATATAAACAAATTGATAACACCATATTCCTTCAGCTTCTTCTGAAACAGTCTAATTCATGGTTTCCAACAACTGTTAGCTGGTCATATCCTGCTGCAAGTGAAAACATTTAAAGTTTTAAGAATTAAATAAAATCTAGGACATCTATTCCCAGATCTATATTGGCAAAACAGGACACACACAAAAAAATCTAATAAAGAAAATCAACGAAAAATGATCTCAAACATCAGCTGCTGTCCTCATTTTTGTCTGTGTAGTTTTAGTCAAACTACACATCCATATGTTTCTAAATAGGTCATATTTCCATCAAACATAGAATCATAAAATCCCAGGAGCGTTAGATGTTTAAGAGCCTAGACATGTGGGTTTCATGAGGCATTTTCCTCACCTCTGTGAAGGAGTGTCTTCTCCATCTGCCCCCAGCAGATTGCAGAGGGGAAAGTTCACACTCTGCCAACCTGGCTGTCAGGAGGTGAAAGCCATGCTGAGGAATCAAACACGGACCAAGACACTTGGTCTCTTATGCAACCCGATGACTCTGATCTGACCCATGTCTTATTTATGTATTTGTTTTGTCTTTTCATGTTGATGCACTGAGGTTCTGCCCTACAATGGCTGGTTCTGATGGAAGTGGGGAATCCCAAAAAAGTTAAAAAACAATCCACTGGAGTTTGTTTCCAAGTTTGAAGATGTTACGCTTCCCATCCAGGAAGCTTTTGCAATTCGTCCAGTTTCCTGGATGGGAAGCGAAATGTCTTTAAACTTTGAAAGGAAAGTCCAGTGGATTTTTTTTTTTTTTGGAATGACTATCACCTGGATGACTGAGAATCTTCACCAGCGATCTGGGGAATCACACACTGACAACTAACAAGTCAAAAGCAAACTGGGTTGTTCCAGCGATGAAGATTAAAGGGGTCATAGAATGATAAAACAGGGTATTTGGTGCTGGTCCTTAAGGTCTCTGAATAGGGTGTGTAACGTTGGTTGGGCTGAAAATGGCATATTTGTGACCAGACAGCCTCTTTTTCCCAGACATGTCCTACTTTTCATACTTTAAAAAAATGCCGGGGGGAATTTCAAAATCGTCTGGGATTTTGGTTGACTACAGTGCAGCAGAACCGAGCCGTGAGTTCCGGGACTGGTCGGGGCTGGGGACGGAGCGACCGAACCGGACCCGGTAGCCTGGACACCGGCGGCCCCAAGTTTCACAATTTACTCCAACTTTGACCACCAAATTTTTCCTCAGCGGACTGTATTTATTGGCAACTAACATTTCAACAATCCAAATGCCTCCAACCACCATGCATATTCTACTGGAACTCCATTTTTTAATGAATAGACTTGAGCAAACCTTGTTCACTACCTTATGAATACCCCATTAACATTTTAAATCTGTAAAATGTATTTCAAAATTCTTTATAACATCTATCCTACAAATAATGAAATAGCTAAATATCTTGAAATAAATCCAAATTATTCCTTCTGCAATATTGAACCTGAAATAACCCCTCACATATTATTTACATATCTTGTTACCACATCCCTCATGAAAAGCAATAGAGCAGTACTTATCTCAAAAATTTAACTCCAGTTTAACCCTCTCTGGCCATAGCATTATCGCTTTTTTTACACACCCAAACAAAGAACTGGCAAAACTAATTGATCTATTTATATTTGGAAAGTTTCACATTTATAGCAGTATATTCAATAAAACGAAACCTTCTTTATTCACGTTAGATACTGAAATAAAGAAATTCATACAATCTGCAAACCATATCAACAATAAACAAGCTAACTACATAGCTAAAAAATACCAGAAACTGATCCTTCATTTACCCAAAATACCAAATGAAGTTAAATCTTAAAGCCCTCACAACTTTATCTGCCCAAATGTCAAATGCACTTATCATTAATGATTTTGCAAATCTACTGCTTTTTTTGTATTATGTACTTGAAATTACAGTAATATTGTTGTCTCTTATTCTATAAATATTGTAAAAATATACAGGAAAATATCTATTATATCTCCAGAGAGGGCTTTTGGGCTAGTCAAGAATGGTCTCAGAGTTGTTCCCAGGCCTGTCCTTTGTTATTTTAGCTGTGTGCTTTGAGTCATTGTCTTGTTGGAAGGTGAACATTCGGCCCAGTCTGAGGTCCTGATCACTCTGGAAAAGGTTTTCTTCTATCTCTGTACTTGGCCGCATTCTTCTTTCCTTCGATGGCAAACAGTCTTTCTGTTCCTGCAGCTGAAAAACACACCCATAGCATGATGCTGCCACCACCATGTTTCACTGTTGGGATTGTATTGGGCAGGTGATGAGCAGTGCCTGGTTTTCTTCACGCATACCGCTTAAAATGAATGCTAAAATAGTTCAATCTTGGTCTCATCAGACCAGATAATCTTCTTTTTCATAGTCTGGGAGTCCTTCATGTGTTTTTTTGGCAAACTCTAAGCGGACCTTCATATGTCTTGGACTAAGGAGAGGCTTCTGTCGGGCCACTCTGCCATAAAGCCCCAACTGGTGGAGGGCCGTAGTGATAGTTGACTTTGTGGAACTTTCTCCCATTTCCCTACTGCAGCTCAGTCACAGTGATCTTTGGGTTCTTCTTTACCTCTCTCACCAAGGCTCTTTTCCCATGACTGCTCAGTTTGGCTTGATGGCCAGGTCTAGGAAGAGTTCTGGTCATCCCAAACCTTTGCAAAGGATTATGGAGGCCACTGTGCTCTTGGGAACCTTAAGTGCTGGAGAAATTCTTTTGTAACTTTGGTCAGAACCGGCCACAATTGTGTCTCTGAGCTCCTTGGTACTGTTCCTTCGACCTCATGATTCTCGTTTGCTCTGACATGCACTGTGATTCTCGTTTGCTCTGACATGCATTGTGAGCTGTAAGGTCTTATATAGACAGGTTTGTGCCTTTCCTAATCAAGTCCAATCAGTTTAATTAAACACAGCTGGACTCCAATGAAGGAGCAGAACCATCTCAAGGAGGATCAGAAGAAATGGACGGCATGTGAGTTAAAGGAAAAGTCCGGTCACCTTTAGAATACAAACTTCTGAAAGTGCTTTATGTTTGACATTAATACATACAAAAATAATAAGTGTATTTAATTAAGAGTAATTTCATTTGAATTTGCTTTAACAGAGACATCCATGTTTGTCAAAGAACACTACTGCCACCTACTGGTTTGTGACTTCACGGTGCGGTATCAGCTGTTGATCAAGTCCCAGTGCTGTATCTGGTGTTTGTTATGATGCGCTATTATCCATGATGGCGACGACTAGTGCACTATGCAAAGCAGAGAATAACGGATTAATGACGTGTTTTTTTTTCTCTGGCCAGAAGTTCAATGGCAATCCTCCCTCTTAAAGTTGGCAATCCAACGACGAACCAGTGGTGGATCATGAATTGGAACGGTTAAATAATTATTTATTTTTTCCCTTTTACCCGATGTATTACAACATCCAACTGCCATGCATGTGGGTATTATCAGTTTAACTATAGCTCTTGTGAAATTCAATAGCCAGGTCCTCTTGAAATCTTAAATAATTGTTGTTTATTGTAGGTGTGTCTCATAGTTCCCATTGATTTTGCTTGTAAAGCGGAGAGAATGGCGCTAGGCTCACCATGACGTAACTGCCGGAAAATTTCAGGAGTGAGGTGTCACTATGTTTGGGCAAAAATGGCTGTTCCTAGACTCAGTGATCTTGATGAAAAATATTGTATTATCCTTTTTACTGATTAACGCTAAATTCATTATATCACCGCCAACGTATTAGTTTTAGGTATAAATAATGACTAATTGATTATTTCTTGCTGACCGTATTTTTCCTTTAAATATGATGTCACAGCAAAAGGTCTGTCTGAATGACCATTTGATATTTCAGTTCTTTTTTAATAAACTTGCAAAAAAGTCCTACATTCTTTTTTTTCTGTCAAGATGGGGTCCTGAGTGTACATTATGAGAAATAAATGTTCCTTTATTGATTTTAGCAAATGGCTAGAATAAAACAAAGAGTAAAATATTTAAAGGAGTCTGAATACTTTCCATACCCACTGTATGTGTAGATGTACATTTTTAAAGTCTCTCCCTTTTCAAAATTAGCATTGCTATCCATTGTTTACTTCTCTAAAGCTAAGCGGATTCCCTGATGTTACGTCACTTCCGGCACCACCGTTTCATATACGGATGTTAAAAAATTGATTGATTGGATCTGATAAGAAAAAAAAAACCTTAGAGGTAAGCTTTTTAAGCCATATTGCCCACTCTAATGATCTCTGACCTTAGCTAAGGAAGTTATGCGGTTCTGGGTTCTTCTGTGTTGCTTGTCAGCGCTCTATTGCTGTCATTTTAAAAGGTGGGCCGGTTCTTAGAAGGTTCCCCACTTTTCCACAAGTTTTACATTACTTCTTAAGAATTCTAACTGAAACTTTCTGGGCTCTAAAAGCCTAAGAAATGGCTTTGTAATTATTTTCTTGATTAAACATGTCAAAAACTATGTTCCTCATCAGTTTTAGAGTTTGTTTTTAGAAATTTAGGGCACCATTTGTTGATTCGTTTAGCCTACTTCATGATGTCAAACTGGTTCTAATTAACTAATGTCTGCAAGGGCAGAGACCAGTTTAAAATCCATGACCGGGTTATGAAAAACAGGGTCAGATAAACAGATCTAATGCACTGAGGTCTTTTTTTAAAGAGAGGAACCCTTAGAGCAGCGAGTTATTTATGCATTAAATATATACCCAGCTCATTCAGAACTGAATAAACAGCAACATGGATAAAACCTTGAAAACACAGTTTAGTAAGTGTTATACTGGAGAGTCTAGGCGTGCCAAGACTGATAAGCTGTGTATTAAACATTTGAAGTCGGTAAGTCAGTTTGCCAGCCTAATATCATCACATACGCTTCAGTGCTTTAGATGAAATTTCCTCTAAATAAGTATACTCATCTTTTAAAAAACATCTTTTTTGTATTTCCTCCCATTTAAGTATGACCAGAAAATTAAAACAGATAATACTTGGATAATTTAATAAACTCCCGTAATGATGGTAACATGCCTGCTTATGATGCCTGTGTAAGTGAATCAGATTTAACCAAACATTGGAGGTTTGCTCCAATCATCCATATTGAAGCAACATTTCAAACCAGACACTGCCAACTCTGCATATCTGACAAACCTACAGAGCGACAAAAAAAACATTAAAGAAAAACTGATTTCCTTCTAAGATTTGGGGCATAGGTAAAGAAACCCTGCAGGCAGTTCTGGAAAATGCTCAGCAGCAAATTCAGTGAAATATGAGGGATGTGTCTTCATACAGTAGCTGGGTGGGCTTCTTTATTCATCTTCTGGAAAAGGTCTTGGTGTGCAAAATTTTATTGGAGATGTGTGGTGAAAAAATTTAAATAAAAAGCCTTATTAAATTGTTTTTTTTATTATTAATTATAAAGGCTATAGAGAAAAAGAACACACGCAGAGAATGTCTCAGGTTTGGGGACTACAGCCTCCATACGATCCGCCTGCTGTAGCCATGCAGCACCACAATTAAAATAAATCACTGAATAATCTTTGAGGTGGGTTCATTCCATGAACTCATACTTATTTTAAATAAGTTCAAAGACTTAATGTTATTACTTTTGTGAACTTTACTTTACTTTTAAAGTTTAATTAAATAAAAATCTCAAACAAATTAGGAAACTAAGCTTTGACCTTGTCAATTATACTTTTTCTTAGGAAGATCTTTGATGTACCTGTTTCAATTTGGTCCATTTTGACCAGTTAGTTTATTAATAGAAGATTTGATTGTCTAGGTAACTTCCAGTTCTACCTCTCTTCACACTAGCCTTAAACTATCAGCATGTGAGACAGAAATATACAGCTAAAAATAATTGAATTTTCTCATTGAACTCACTCTTCAAGCAGGAAGGTGAGCAGCAGAGCTGAGTTTAATAAATGTTGGAGGGAGAGGTGACCAAGAAGTGCAGAGATGGAATGTTAATAAGATTCTATTTACTAATATCTAAATTATGTTTCGAAGCAGCTGAAGAGACTGAAACAGAGGAAATCCTCGGAACCGGAAGGCATCCCCCCCAAGGCTGCTGAGGACCAGTGCTCATGAGCTACAACTACAACCTGAGCTTGCAGCTCCCCCTGCTGCAACCAGACTCTACAATGCGACACTACAACAGCCATAAATTGTCCAATTACAATTTGATACCCTGTGCAATAACCTGTTTCTCTATATTTGACACTGGGTGGAATAACTATATAAATATCTTTCTATATAAATACCCATGTAAACACCCTGTGCAATAACCCTGTATAATAATCCTACTATTAAGAAAACCTGTCATATGTGTATATACTGTATATATCCCATACACCTTTTTCTACCTTTGTCACATTCTTCTTCTCCTTTCCTTGACTATTTCAGCTGATGTAACGAATACATTTCTCCACTATGAGAGCAATACATTAAATAAATCAATTAAGTTAGGGCACCTAAAAGGTAGGATAAAGAAATAGAAGGAAGGATAGACACAAAAGGGATATAGTTGAACATGGAAGAGTGAAAGAGTGAAAGGAAAGAGGGTAGGGTACAAGAGAATGAGGAGGGAATGAAGGAAGTAATAACATTAGGAAGGAAAGAAGGTTTGAGTTGATGGAAAAAGGAAGGAAGGAAGGAAGGAAGGAAGGAAGGAAGGAAGGAAGGAATTATCAAGAATAACATTGAAAGCTGATGTATTTTATCATTTTTTCAAGTGGGAAATCTATTATTAATTAATTAATAATTACTAATATCCAAGATGGCCGCCCACTAGGAAAGTCGGCCATGATGCCTACAGCATCCAATGAGGCTTCTAGGTATATAATGTCTATGGCTGTGACGGGCAGCTCATTTTCCATGTGGGTTGTTCGTGAGTCCACCATAATGAGCCCTTTAAGGGCTGCTATACTCAGGTATGACACAGACATTTTTGATTTATACTCAGTATTGAAGCGTGGTCTGAGCTGTTTATTCCACACCACAACGCAAAAGGGGAAAATACAAACAAACAAAATAAGCCAGTAAGGTACCAAACAGGAGATACGCATGAGTAGAGCTGATGTAGATTTGACCAGTGAGAGGCCTCCTGTCTGCAGCACTGTTTGCAGTCACCTACAATTTCGGAGAAGTGCAGCAGAGGGTCTGCGAAAGGGGCAGGGACGTCTCTGCGTTCACAGCGACACCTACGCAGACGACCTAATTTCAAAGTGTAACTCAGCCTTTAGTCCCCCCTCTGAGCCAAAATTCATGTTAAAGTGACCTTCTCTGGAGCCAAAAGACATGTTTTGTCGGAACATTTATTCATATCTTTGCAACGAGAGAACAGATCATTCCCTTCCTTGAACCCCAGTCGGCCTTGGCAGATGGCCGCTCACACTGAGCCTGGTTCTGCTGGAGGTTTCTTCCTGTTAAAAGGGAGTTTTTCCTCTCCACTGTCGCTACAAGCATGCTTAGTGTGAGGGATTGTATTTGAGTCAATGAGTCGATGCAATCAACTGGTTTTCCTTAGATAGAAAACTTTGTATCAATTTGACTGTATGATCTGGTTGAACTGTAAAGTGCCTTGAGATGACATGTGTTGTGAATTTGGCGCTATATAAATAAACTGAATTGAATTGAATGTTACTGTGCCAACTTTGGGAGCAAAAAAGCGTGTTAGGATGTCCCCTTTGGGAGCCAAACGTATGTTAAACAGTGGTGAGGATACGGTATATGTTTCCTTTTTTTCTTTACCCCCCTGCCCTTCGAAAAGACTTTGTACACCACTGCTCAGAGCTCATTCGCTTAGCTGTTTGTTTACTGGATAAGGACACTAAATGAGCTGATACCATTAACATTTTGAATCTTTTTTTCTATTAAAAAGTAAACTTGACTGCATTGTTTTGATAGATAGGATCACTGAATAGCTGTACTTTGACTTTGACTATCCCTGTATGATTGTACTTAAAAGTTCCTTGAGACATGTTATGAATTGGCACTATCTGTATAAACTGAATGTAATGTAAGCAGTGTATTAAAATTCCTCAGAGTAGTCTAAACAATTTCCCTGTAACTAAAGGTAATAGAAAGTTCAAAAACTGAAAAACTCAGCTCTGACTGCAGATAAACTGTTAACTCAAAAATGCAAATTAGGCAAAAATGTTGTAAATCATGTCTTGATAAAGACTTCATGTTCTCATTTCATGTGTAAAATCTTATCGCCTCAGGAACTCTAGATTGCTATTTAATACACACCCCTGCTTGTTTGCACTTTATAAGTCAGTGTTGAGGTTTTTTTTCCCTTTGTGAATACTGACTAAAGTTGAAAAAGTGTATAAACAGTGAACAACTTGGGATCAGTTGGGATTTATGAAAAGCTGCTGAGCTACTGAAGAGGAAGGAGTGAGACAAACATAAAAAGATACAGCGAACAAGGTGAAACCACACTTTCACTCTCACTTTGTGACTTTGTGCAAAGTCGCAGAGACAAACACATCCTCAGAATTCACAACCCAAGACGTGCAAAAACCTCCTTTGAAAAAAGAAAAAAATGTCATCATCCAGAGAAGGTGTGTGTGTCTCTGAGACGGGTCAGTCTAAGAATACTGGCATGAAGAGTTAGGAGAAACTTCTTCATCAATCACCAGCAGCTCAAACTTTGTCCCAGTTTCACAGGAGAAGATGGCCAAACCCTCCTTGCTCTACTTGACACAGAATCTAAAACCTTTTCAAGGTCAAAAGAGACATGAACAAGAAAACTCAGCAAACTTGGGGTCTGATCTACTTTTATGCTTCAGGACGTCCAGCCGGATGGTTAAAATTCAATCACAACTAGAAAACTAGTATTATGCTGTGCTTTGTCACTTAATACTGTACATTAACACGCAAACACTTTGCTCTCATCTGTCCAGACGACATTGATCCAGACGTTCAGTTGGATACATTTGTTAGAAATCTAACCTGTTTAGCCAGATAATCCTAAGGTGGAGGAGGATTTCTCGTTCGAGCTTCACGCTTCAAAATTGTAACCTGACTCCACCAGATGGATTTGCTCCTCATATCTTCTGGAAACTTTCTGTTGAAGTAATTTTGTGAAGGGGCAAAAATACTGGTTAGCTGATTGGCCTATGTTGGTGATAGACGGGCCAAATAAACCAATCAGATCGAAAAAGCTTACGACGTACTAACAGAGCAACGACGAAGAGGAGCCAATTGATAGGTCAAACTCTTGCCGAAACCAGTCGGGAGAAGAGCAAAAACATCTTTTCATCTGAGAAAAGCCTCCAGAGCAGTGTTTTGCTCTTCTTTCATTGAAGAAATACTCTGTAATTCCGATAAAACTTGCTCGACAGCCACGCTAACGTTAGTTTCATCGGCTGAAGCCGCCATGTTATTTAGATTCTTCTCATTGCGTCACACCTCAACCCGCCTCAAAGCCAACGCTGATTGGACGTTCGTTTGGTGAATGGCTCCAAATTTTCTTTAACGGAAAGTAGCCAGACTGATCTGCGAGTGAAACCTTGAAAGCTCGCAAGATCAGGATGGTCTCACGAGGCTATCAAAATTGGGCATCAATCCAAAATATCTGCATCATACCTGAGACAAGCTCACTGCGACACACTGCTGCAGGAGTATAACCAGCCCCATAGAGTGTCAGAGCACCCACAGAGGAGCATTTGAGCGTATGGGCGTCCGAGCGTTACAGGCTGTAGTTCAGAAATCGGAAGTTTTGCAGCTTGACGCCGAGCGCCAACCAATCCTGCAGATTTTTAGGAGACAGGCAATACATAACAGACATCACATGCACATGAATGTTTCCACAGCAGGAGTCATAGCCGGACTAGGCTGGCCTGGTCAGTAAGGGTGTGCAACATAATCGTCATGACGATGCATCGCAATTCTAATTTTTGTGATCTACTGCATCGATTCTTGAAGGCAAGAATCGATTATAAAAAAAAATGAAAAATGAAGAAATATAATACATTAATGGTTGGCGCACATTAGCCAAATCAAGTGGAATACAACTTCCAGTCCAGCAGATGTCACTGCCATCACATTTCAAGTCAGATGCTTAGATGCATTCTGGCTTTAAAAACAAAGAAGGTAAAAATGAAATTGATATGACGCACGTAATTTGCAAAAGGGGAAATATACATTTGAATGTTTTCGTTTCATTGGTTTAAAGGACCACTGAGGCCATGTAAACGGCACTGATTATCCTTATTTTGTTATTTTAAGTTTGATCTTTTTGTCAGTGTGTCCACGCCAGTAATAGTAATATTTCTGTCCACTATTTGTTTTCATGGCAACACCTAAAAAAGTCATTAAAATAAATACAGCTATGTATGAATTCAGTTGCTTTCAGTTATGTATCAATTGAAGACACTATCCAGATCATACCCAGCCAGTCAGCCACTGGTAAGGGCTGTATCTTTTTTTTTACAGTGTTCAGTGAAAATATCGCAATGCATCACAATATTTCAAGTATCATGATGCATCGTGATAGAATTGCATCGTGGCATGTGAATCGTGATTCAAATCGAATCATGACTTTTTTGCCAATACCCACCCCTACTGGTCAGTATGAGTGACTTTCTGCCACACACCTACACTAGATCAGGAAAGCAGCAACACCGTAGTTTGAGTCCAGCGTTATAATAGGTGTCCTGCTAACACCTACTGTTTTTTTCTTTGCACACTCAAGGTTTTTTTTTTCTCACAACTTTGAGACTAAAAACAAGAATTCTGTTTGTCTGATTTTTAATTCTGAATTATACATGTGTTAAAAAAATAAAATGTAAGTATCTGTTTATCAGTATTGAGATGGACAGAATGGCTGTAGTCCTTTGGAATCGGAAGTAAAGGGAACTTATATGGGTGACACAAGAGTTAAGCTTTGAGGAACCCCAAAGTAGTTTTTCTTTTAAATATTTGTGTTTTGTTTACTCAGCTTTAGAGTTACAAAAGGACACACAGTATTTCCTGCCTCGAGGTAAGACCTGAACCAGTTGACCACACCAAAAACTATCCCACCGACCGTTTAAGTCAAGATAGTGACCAAACAAATCTCTTTTGAGGATATTTTCCAGTACCTAAAGTCTATTATTTCTTTTTTTTTTCATGAGAAGTTACTGTGGAATACTGTCAATAATTAGATCTAACAGGTAAGGCAAGTCGTCATTATTTTGGAACAATAAAGGGAGTTTCTATTCAAAATATACTTTAACATGTCTTTAGTCAAAAGAAATGATGGCTCCTTTAGTGTTTAGATCTATTACAGAGGGTTTGGTTTTTCATCTGCAGACGAAGGAGACGTCAGGAGCCTGATGAGGCCCTAACGCTTGAGCAGCATCACCAGCAGAGCGAGTTGAAGACTGCCATCAGATCAGGCTGTCAAGAAACACCTGCTTTGATCTCAGCTGAGAGCGTTGGTTTTACATTTTAAAGAGCTGCAGGCTGCCTCTGATTGAGAGTCTCTTCAGCCGAGGAAGAGATGAAACGTTGCGGCAGAAGTTCACCAAGTTCACTTGTTACGTCACTTCTGCTGGCAGATGTCATGAAATCTACAACTGGTTGCTTTAGTCGACGCAGTTTGGGCGAAAAGGTTTGTTTGTTCCTGAAAATGGAGGAATGATACAGATAAGGAATGATAATAAAAATGGATGAATTACTTGAACCCTTACATTTTCAAATTGCTAAAAATTCGTCAGATAAAGCTAATAAAGACAAAGCCTTTGCTTGGTTGTGTTCTGTGACTAAAATGTTTTCTACAAGCTCATATCTGTCATAGCAGGTTGAGCAATATGGCTGTTTAAAAAAAAATACTGAAACTGCTGCAGCTTTTGAAGGTTTAAGAGAGAAAGTTGCATCCCTTTGCTTTCTAATGCAATGAATTAATAGATAATATGTGAGCATGACTGCTTGTGTTGATGCAAGAGCTTTAGCACTTTTCTTCTTTGGAGCATACAGGTGTATGTTAATAGAACTAAATAAAAGTAATCTGCTTCCAAAATCATAATAGGAATGTTTATGAGTTTGTGTTTCAATAATACAAAAACAGTCAAAAACTATACACTAAGAGGCAGGAACTGAAACTATACTTTTAGAACAATCAGAAAATCAGTGTGCAACACAATTTAAAAGACTTTGGTCCCCTTAAGAGATTTCTTTGATGAACAAAAACACAAGAAATGAACCGAGGTTTCCACCTCTCCTTTATTTCCTTTTTCACTCACTTTCACTCTGCAGAGTTGAGAAGCATTACCGTCGTGATATGGGAGAATTATCCTGCCATAATGCAAGAGCACATAATTTCAATTTGAGAAAAGAATCTCATCTTCTTGCACTCAAAACTTATAATGCTCACACTCAAAACATGCGCTCTCTCTCAAATATTTTCTCTTCTCTCTCAAATCGTTGTTTCTTCTCTCAGATTTAATGCTTCTTGCACAGATATTTTCTCCTCTCGCTTGCCTCCTTCTCTTCGCGCACAAACTGCGCTCTGCTCAGGTCTCAAATACGCTCGCAAACCCGTAGGCTCTGCTTGCGGATTTTTTCTGCTCTCTCTCGGATTGCAGTTGGATCGTCGCATAGCAACCTTTCCAGCCAATAGAACGACAGCCTCGGGAAGGGTGCGCTTGTTTAACCCTACTGAGTGTGCCTGTGCTACTACGCCACTTATAAGAGCGTCAGCTGAAACTGCTATTTACAGTAGTTTTGTGGCTCGATTCAGCAAAGTTCAATACTTATGGATAATCCAAAAAATTCTGAATTAAGTAATTTAAACAATTAGTGGTTTGTTATGTACAAAAGCAAAGAACCGACATATTAAATTATTATCTTGAAATACTTTGTTAGTATTGATTTCAAAATGTAGGGGAAAAAATATATTTTTTTACAAAAAGTTAAAATGTTGGATAGTTATTTCCAATTATTATTATGGTGATATGTGTCCAGTCAGTTTTCTTATTGACGTGAACACCCAGGTATTTGAAACTCTCCACAGTTTCTATGTCCTGCCCCTGAATGTTCACACGGGGGTCGTCTCCTGAAGTCGATCACCATCGCCTTGGTCCAACTGGTGTTTAAACACAGGTGTTTTTTCTCACAACAGTCCACAAAGTGCATGATGACTGACCGGTACTCCAGCTCATTCCCCTCAGACACACAGCCCACAAGGTGAAGGTGTAGAGGGTGAAGAGAATTGGAGACAGGACGGTGCCCTGGAGGCCCCAGTGCTGCAGACTGCCACCTCTGACTGATAGCCTTGCAGCCACAGGGCTGTCAGTCAGAGAAAATCCTGACTTTGATTTTCTTATAGAGGTCAGGAGAAAAAGATTTCTCTTCCAGGGTCAAGTCATCCACGCCTCCGAAAATTAACAATCTCACTGTTAACTACATATAAAATTTGAGGTCTGATTAAACATGATAATACAATTTAAATAAATAAATACCAATTTTAATATCATAATACAGTACTTATTATTTATTAACCTGCTGATATAGCCAACAAACCGCATAGTTAGTCCAATGAAAAGCTCCTTTGAGGTGAAAACAGCGGTGGCTTTCAGAAGACATAAGTCTCCTTTCCTTGTAATGTCCTACTTGAGCTGCAATTGGACTCCTCTTTCGGACCAATTGTCCACTTCTCCAACATTTTAAAACATCCATAACTCACTGACTGGTTAAAACGTAAAGATTTGCCATTATACTAACAAAATATTTCAAGAAAAAGTTCTATGCTTTTGTACATAACAAACCACTAATTGTTTAAAATTACTTAATTCAGAATTTTCTGGGTTATCCATAAGTATTGAACTTTGCTGAATCGAGCCACAAAACTACTGTAAATAGCAGTTTCAGCTGACGCTCTTATAAGTGGCGTAGTAGCACAGGCACACTCAGTAGGGTTAAACAAGCGCACCCTTCCCCAGGCTGTCGTTCTATTGGCTGGAAAGGTTGCTAGGCGACGATCCAACTGCAATCCGAGAGAGAGCAAAAAAAAATCCGCAAGCAGAGCCTACGGGTTTGCGAGCGTATTTGAGACCTGAGCAGAGCGCGGTTTGTGCGCGAAGAGAAGGAGGCGAGCGAGAGGAGAAAATATCTGTGCAAGAAGCATTAAATCTGAGAGAAGAAACAAAGATTTGAGAGAGAAGAGAAAATATTTGAGATAGAGCGCATGTTTTGAGTGTGAGCATTATAAGTTTTGAGTGCAAGAAGATGAGATTCTTTTCTCAAATTGAAATTATGTGCTCTTGCATTATGGCAGGATAATTCTCCCATATCGTGATTCAACAGCCTTGATGTCTGGGCCTGAATAAATGCTGATCTCTAACACCCTGAAGGGAAAAATTATGTAGATCTACATGTGAAATGTGTGAAAAAAGAGGGATAACAAGCTGCAGCATAAAATGAGAGAATGCATCATATATTGATATAATTACTATTATTTAGTTTCTTTCCTTTCTCAGATCATTACGTTCCAGCAATCTTTACTTATTATTTGTTTTCATCTGCACCACCTTCTACTTATGAGGTTCTGTTTGTTTCATTCCTCACAAGTGAATATTGCTCACCTGATTGTGCACCGAGTTTCCTCTGTCTAGCTTTTTTCTGCAAAGTAGGTTCTCACTGACAGACTTAGCCTACAACACTACAGATGGACTGTCAATAAATAGGCTAGAAGCCAAAATAAGGCCATGTAAGTATCAGGCTAAATAGATAACTTGTCATGATTGGTTTTAATTCAAACCCACATGCAGAACACAACAGAGGCTGGGTAAAAGTTTAACAGAGTTTATTAAAGATTGTTAACACGAAAACATGAACAGGATCTGGAACTGGTCCGGGTTGGGTTCACTGAAGTCTGCAGAGATGGATAGTTTGATTAGCTGGGCAGACAGATGATTAATGAGTCCTTTAAGATCATTCTGAGTCTACCTTGACGGAGTCCAGGCTTCTCTTGTGAGAGAGGGAACCGTTGGGTCCAGAGACTGTTGGTTCAGCAGAGTACACAAGCAGCTGCAGCGTCTAGCTTCTGACTTTGAATGGCAGACCTTGATCAGAGTTTCCAGCTCTTCACAGAGAGCAGCAGGGGATATCCCAATAGGAATCTTCAGGTTTGGCTCACCAGGGCTGGAAGGCAGGTTAAGCTCACCCAGAGCTTCAGGCTTGAGACAGGTTTCCTGTGAGCAAAGACAGAGGAGGGTTAGAATCAGTTTTCTCACTTAGAGACAACTTAGATTCTTTCAGGTAGCAGAGGCTCAGGTTGCTAACCAAAGTAAGGTCAACACTGCGGCGTTGAAGGAAGGTCTGGCAGCTGCTTATAAAGGGCAGGTCTCCTGATGAGCAGACGAGCTCCAGGTGTGCTGGAGGGCTCCAGCCCAGGAGACCCACGGCGCTCTCAGCTGGAGAAAGGTGGTACATCCCCAGATCCCAACAGTAACCCAGTCCCTAAAAGAAAATAAAAAACAGAAGAGGATCCTCGGCGCCCTCTGGTGGGCAAGCCTCAGGATCCCATCATAACTGATCTGCAGAATTTGATAACTTGATACTAGAATAAAATATCAAATACTTTCTGATATAATGGGTATAATAATAATAATAATAATAATAATAATAATAATAATAATAATAATAATAAAAGTTCTTAATAAAAAAGCATAAAAAGTTATTTAAGATTCTGAGAAAAACTACCGGAATTCTTTTGTAAAACAGTAAATCCTGTTTAAATATTAATTTAGACTCGATTAAACAAGAAATCTAAAGTATCATTACACATTAATAATTATTTTAGACAGAAAAATGTCATAAATGATTATGTGCAGAACTATAGGCATCTTTTTAGATGGGCTGAGCTGCCAATCAGGGCTTAGACTAGGGCTGCAACTAACGATTATTTTAAAAATCGATGAATCGGCCGATTATTTTCTCGATTAATCGATGAATCGGACAAAAAATATTTTTTATATTAACCTCTTTATTCCAAAATAAACATTTTAGAGAGAACAAACAAGCACACAAGTACAGGTTGCTCATTAACTGTACTGGTGCAATATGAAAAAATAAATGTTTGTGTTAAAACTACGCAAACTTACATGAGAAATGTAGCTGTACATCCACAAATTATAGGCTACTTTGTTTCATAAAGCACAAAAAAAGACATTTTTGTTTTTAAAGCCCCTAAGGGGTTCAAAAAATAGCCCCCCCCCCCCATTTCAACAAATGAGTTTTTTTTTAGAATAGAAGAATTCTGCCTTTTAAGACAGGAAAGTATAGCAGTTAAAGTTGCTACTTGAGAAAATACTTAACCATAGAGATAAAAATAGCCCTGTGATTCAAATTATAAATTGTATTTGGAATAAAAATGAGATAACTAGGGGTGCTAAAAAACACATCCTCCAAAGACAGATATTAACATGGGAATGTGGCATATAATTAATTGACATATTACTGATCTTGCTGGATTTTATTCTGCTTTACTTCCATAAATTGCAGGATCTTCTTTACTTTATCTTTGCCAGAAGATTTAAACTTTAAAAGCCTTGCCCTCATAATTTGCAAGTTAATTTATTTATAAAGAAAATAAAAACGCTGCTTAAGCTAATTCAAATGAAATTAAAAGAAAATAAGTAGCCAACCTTATCACTGTCTGTAACCTACTAACACAGTAAGGAAAGCATCAGATGAGCTACCTGAGAAACTAACGTTACGTTTCCCCACTTTAAAACGAAACAAACATGGTCGCTCACCCTGCTGATCAGCTCTCTTCACTGCCATCGAAGGCTCCAACGTGTTTTCTTTTCAGGTGCTGCATCATAACAGTGGTGCTTCCGCGCCATGTTATTTTGTTTTTACAAAAGTTGCATGTTACGACTTTTTTCGCTTTACAAAGCGCAGGCTGTTTTAATTATTGTGATCAATTTGCTTCATTTGCAGTCTGGACGCTGAGGGTAAACATCCTGCGGCTCTGACTGCAGCGCTGAGAGGGACTCCTGCGGGAGAACGGGGTTGGGATGGGGGAGGCGCCCAAAGGCAGTAGAGTTGGAACGATACATGCTTTCGCGTAAGAGTCTCCAAAAGCCGCCAGTGACACTGTAAAAGGTCGCCAGATTTGTCGCTAGTCTCTTTTTTGAAAAATAGTCGCTGGAGGGGTCTAAAGAGTCACTGGCAACACTGCACCTGCGGCACTCTGCCGTATTTTTTTTTCTTCTCCCGTTTCAGTCAATTGGCAGTGATGGCGGCGGATGACGCATTAATCGCGCGAAACAACTAATCGATGATGAAATTCGTTGCCAACGCTTTTAAAAGTCGATTTTTATCGATTTTATCGATTCGTTGTTGCAGCCCTAGCTTAGACCCTCCCAGCCCATAAATGACCAGCGTCAGCGTAGTGTAGGAGCAACTAACTTAGATTGCTTTAATAGGAAAGCCACTGCTATTGGTGTGATACATTACTAACTAAACATTCTACTAACCTCATTAGCTGCAAAGTTATACTGTTTTATGCTAATGGTAAAACACACATTACTACTCAGTAATTGACAGACAGACAATGCATTTCCAAAACATGAAGTTCTCTTGTTAACAGCATTATAAATTTATGAGTTGCTTACTTTTTTTTTGCTTTGCAAATATGTGCATACATGGAGACGGGTGAGAAGGGTGAGGGAAAGGGTGGATCAGGGCAGGGTCGTATTTAATAAAGCAAGGTTAGTGATAATCCAGGGTAAGTTCAGGGGTAAACTCTCGCATACCCCGGCTTTTCATAACCCTGCAGCAACCCGGAGCTGTTCATCTTTTTTTGCAGCGATCTGGGTGACCCTTTTGGGGTTTAATGGCAAATATTTTGATGATATCTCCATTAAAAGATATTTTTTATATGTTTTATATTTTGTAAAGGAATATCTCTTCTTGTTTATTTTTTTTAATAAACACATCATATTGAATATTTTTAGAAACCACAAACTAAATTGTGTATTGTTATGCAATTATGTGTACAGCATGAAATATTAGCGATGTGACGATGGCCTGCAATATAAAATATATTTTGTAAATATTTTCAAAATCAGATCAATGAATACTGCCTGTAATGTTGAACCTAGATAAACACCTGGTAAGCCCAAACATATTGTGAGAAGGAGGGTGTGTTCCAACTACAGAAGAATCACAATCTTAAGGGGGGCACTCCAGGAGAATGGAGTACTGGGCCCTTTAATAAGGGCCGTTAGGTCTCTGTATGACCAGTGTCAGCGCATAATCCACATTGCAAGCAGTAAGATGGACTCCTTAACTCAGCAGTAAGTCTAACTCTCACTTCCAAGTCAGAGTTAGACTCCGCCAAGGTTGTCCTTTGTCACCGATTCTGTTCATAACTTTTATGGAGAGCCAAACTGTCGAGGGGATCTGTTTTGGCCTTAGGATCACATCTCTGCTATTCTTGGATGATGTGGTTCTCTTGTCTTCACCAGGATGTGATCTACAGCTCTCGCAAGAGCAGTTAGCGGCTGACTGTGAAGCGGCCGAGATGAGGATCAGTGCCTCCGAATCCGAGACCATGGTCTTGAGCCGGAAAAACGGTGTCTAATCAACTGGTGAGGTGTTCCAGGCACGTACCAAAGGTAGGAGACCCAGAGGGGGCCCAGGACATGCTGGAGGGACTATGTTTCCCGGCTGGCCTGGGAACGCCTTGGGATTGGAGGAACATCTGGGCCTCCCTACTGAAGCTGCTTCCCCCGTGACCCAACCCCGGATAAGCAGAAGAGGTGCTCTGAGTAAGTTGCAAGTACCCGAATGATCCCAACAGACTGCCACTCTGGGCAGTCTCTCTGAGCAAGAACCGGGCACCGCACAATGGCCGCCCACTGCTCCCCAAGTGGATGGGTTAAATGCAGAGATAAATTTTTCCAATGCAAGATCAATAAAGTTGAATTATTATAATTATTCAATTATCAAAACTTGCACAAAACCCATACTCTTAGATTTGTAATGTATATTTTTAGAATCACCTAATTCTCAATTCTCACTCGCAAAGCATTCAATCACTTTTATAGATAACAATTAAAATAAATAATTTTAACTTATATTATGGGATAAACATTTTTATACTATAATTTATGAGAAGTCTTATTGGTGTAAATCATTTTATGAAAGTAAGGCAAAAACATTTCAAAGAGTCTCATTCACTCATCATTCACCTGTGTAACAATCATGACTAGAAGGTATACAGCCATGCTACAGCAGAGCAATCAATCAACCAATACAATCATTCTAGTTTGTATTTTTAACGACCATCAAAATCTCCCCAAAATGAGAAGAGATAAACACACCTGACTGAAGAAGACAATTACTCGTTCTAGACTCTCTGCAAGAACAAAGAGAAAGCAAGAATAGCTTTGTATGCAAATCAGGCCCAACCGCCAACTCCACCTCCACCAAAGGTAAAAAAATAAAAAAAATACAGAGATCAAAGGCAGCGGCTGACATGCCTCAGACAGTGCAGCAAAAGGCTGATTAGTTAAGCAGTAACTAGCTCTAATCCTGCGGTGGAGCTGCAGCTGAACATCAGCGCACACAACCTCATGCATCTTAGACATCAGAATAATGTTGATGCAACATTAATGCTATATAATCAGCACAGAGCTACAAGGAGCTTCAAAAAAAATAAAGAAAAATGAAAGCTTGCAACTGTGAGAACAGAGATCTGATGTAAAATCTGACACAAAGGAAAACTATGGGATGTTTTTTTTTCCAGGCTTAAAGCCTGAATATTTAGCTGATTCCCAGTCATGAATAATGCATTAAGTTATCTTAACTATCTGCAAATAGCCCTTCTATGGATGGATTAGATGTCAATTTGTGAGGTTTTGGAGTAGGACCAAAGTGCAGGGTAGATGTTGGGCACTGTGGAATGAAACAAACAAAGTAAAACCTCCAAGAAACAGAAGGAGCATGGATGGAGAAACAGGCAGTAGTAACAGAGAGGGTAACTAGAAGATCAAACGGAAAACAATGGGTGTTTTTATGCTGAGGGGTCGTGCAGGGTGGAAGAGGATGTCTCTGTTAATCAAAAGACAATGTGGAACAGCTGAGGCAGAAGTTAAGCTGAGGGAAGATGAGTATTAGCGTATTTCTGATACATAGATGCATGCTTAATGATCTATATGCCCTTGTACTGTACGGAAACTGCACTCAGGCTTCAGATGGACATTCTGCCAGGGATTTCATGAAGCTCAGCCCGCTCAAGTTAGCTCTCTGCTGGTTCTGATTCCTCGGATCGTCCTCCTGTTATCAATTCTCTATTTATGTTTGGGTCAGGCCAGTTTAATGGTCATTAGGATGGTTTAACAGCTGAATGCACCTACTGAGAAGGTTCAGTCCGCTGACCTACAAAACCCAGGGCTTGTACTAAAAAACAAATGGCAATGTTTGAAATGGTGGCGGGGGAGTAGAGCCAGGCCAAGAGGAGCCATTGGAAAAGGGCATTAGATTCTTGTCATCTTTGACGGAGAAGCCGTCATCAGCAGGGCCTTTGTTATAAGTCTGTGTCAGCATGCGTACACGCATACGCACAAATACACAATTTGCTAAAATTAATAAAGTTAATTTTATTTCTCATTAATGTACACTCAGCACCCCATTTTGACAGAAAAAAAACAAAAATGGAGAAATTTTTTTCAAACGTATCACAAAAGAAAAGAATTTAATATCACATCGTTAAAAGTATTCAGACCTTTTGCTCAGTATTAAGTAGAAACACGATTTTGAGCTAGCAAAGCCATGAGTCTTTATGGGAATGATACAACAAGTTTTTCACATCTGGATTTGGGGATCCTCTGCTATTCTTCCTTGCAGATCCTCTCCAGTTCTTTCAGTTTGGATGGCGAGCATTGGTGGACAGCCATTCTCAGGTCTCTCCAGAGATGCTCAATTGGGTTTAGGTCAGGGCTCTGGTTGGGCCAGTCAAGAATGGTCACAGAGTTGATCCCAAGCCTCTCTTTTGTGATTTTAGCTCTGTGCTTAGGGTCATTTTCTTGTTGGAAGGTGAACCTTGGGCCCAGTCTGAGGTCCTGATCACTCTGGAAGAGGTTTTCTTGCAGGATATCTCTGTACTTGGGCGTAATCACCTTTCCTTCAATGGCAACCAGTCTTCCTGTTCCTGCAGCTGAAAACCACACCCATAGCATGATGCTGCCACCACCATGTTTCACTGTTGGGATTGTATTGGGCAGGTGATGAGCAGTGCCTGGTTTTCTTTACACATACTACATAAAATTAAAGCTTTTCTTGCAAACTCTAAGTGGACCTTCATATGTCCTGCACTGAGGAGAGGCTTCTGTCGGGCCACTCTGCCGTAAAGCCCCGACTGGTGGAGGGCTGCAGTGATAGTTGACTTTGTGGAACTTTCTCCCATCTCCCTACTGAGTCTTTTTTTTTCCACCACTAGTGGCTAATTTCTTCAACAGTAGGCTGACAGGAAAGAAGATATGAGAAAGGGGGAGAGACATGTGGCAAAGGACCACAGATCGGATTTGATCTGGGGATTCGAACGGATTCGGACTAAAGCCTCTGTACATGGGTCGTGCGAGCTAACAGCTGCGTCACCTGCATGCCCAAGATCCAAGTATTTGTGTTCAGTTCACTGCGTTGATCTGAGCGGATCTGGACCTGGAAAACGAGTTGATTTGCATCCAAAACCAGAGAAAAGAACCCCAGAGAGATGCTTTGTTTCAAAATCCAAATAATTTTGACTATATTTCAAAGTAGAACACAGCCTCAGGATAGCTTTTCAAAATCAGGTGCTTCTGGGTTAAAGCATAAGGATTATCGTTACAAAATGAACTTACCAGAGCAGGAAGAAAAACAATATATCTGAGGTGAGAGCAAACTGTACTAAATTATACCCAGTGTCTGGCTGGAAGAGTTAATGATGTTATTAAAAGTGATAATAATTTCATTTTTGACAGGATCCAGAATTCAGGAGGATAATTATGACAAGACAAACTCTCAGACTCTGAGATTCATCACAGAGAGAAACAACTAGAGATAGGTAAAGGTGCCAAAGACTGAATACAATACAGAGATGAAGGTTCAAGTTTTATTGTTTCTAATGACGTTGAGACTGAGAACCCCTGAGGGGCAGAGATGCCAGCATCGTCCCAAAGAAGATAGAAAGGAAAAGAGAAAGAAAACAACAGGATATGGAAAATGAAGAACGCTGAACTGACAGTGAAGGACCAACAGCAGACAAAAAGAAAAACATTATAAGAAAGAGACTTTAGAGGAAAAGTATTAGTTGAAATGTCAAAGGCTCCATTAGAGACATCCCATTTGTAATAAATACAAATATGTAAGTAAGTTAAAGTTTACATATATAAATTACCATATAATACTTTAAATTAACACGATTTTCAAATAAATCCTCCATCACTTTTGCAAGAAATTATCTACTACATTCTTAAAGTTGTAGCTAGTAGGGCTGGGCAATTAATTGCATTTGCAAAAACATCGATTTAATAAAATTAATAAAATGAAGTTTTATAATTACAGAGGCATTTAGTTTTAGTTCAATTGTATTTAACAAGATTAAAACCCTAAATTTCTCACTCCAGCTCTTGAGGTAGCATTAAAACTCTTAGTGGGTTTTCCGCCACACAGAAAGGTTGAGAGAGTTGGAGTTACCACACAGACCCATACATGCAAGTAGAAGTAAGCATTTATAGAAACAAAGGTTACACTAAAATTCTGGAACAATGGACTCCTTTCACTGCAAAAACGATCCAGAAATAAGCAATAATGTCTAAAATGTTGTGTATTTACCCTTACTTTGAGTAGGTAAATAAGATTATTTGCCAATGGAATGAGTATTTTTACTCTGAAAATAAGATAATTAGATAATATGCACATGAAATAAGACAATGCTATATTTTTTTCTTATTTTAAAAGTAAATTGTCTCGTTCCATTGCCAAATTGTCTCAATTACCACCTCAGTTCAAGAAAAAATGCACTTATTTGGGGAAAAAATTACTTATTTAGATTTACATTTTTTGCAGTGTTGAAGCAAGCTTTCAAAAACAGAAAGTCTGTGATTAAACATTTACAAGCTTGGGGTTAGTATAAAGGAAAATCGTAATAAAATTGCAATCGTAAAATTGGTGGAAAACAATCACAATTTTGATTTTTGGTCAAATTGTTCAGCCCTAATAGTTAGTAGCTCCACCAATCCTTCTCTGCCAGGGTTGTCAGATCTGCCCGTTTCCAGCCCAAAGACAATGTTAAATCCCAAAACTCTATAAAAAAAAATACTGCATAAATTCCTCTGAACCTTCTGTTAAACTGCAAAACTAAAACACCTAATACTAAACGGACAAAGGCTCTGCTCTGGTATTACAGAAGCTTTAAGAAATTTTGCTCTGGATCATCATCTGGGACAGCAGTCATCTACAAACTAAGCTAAACATCAGCCTCTGCTACCTTACCAATATTTGTAACATTTCTCCTACCATAAAATCATCTTAGCTCAGATGGTAAAATGGTAAATGGCCTGTACTCATAGAGTGCTTTACCCTACATTCAGTCATTCACACATACACTCACACACTGATGGTGGCAAGCTACATTGTAGCCACCGCTGCCCCGGGGCTCACTGACAGAAATGAGGCTACCGTACACTGGCGCCACCGGGCCAGATAGGTAATCAGTAGACAATGCAGGTGAAGTGTCTTGCCCAAGGACACAACGACACTGAAAGCCAGAGCTGGGGCTTGAACCCTGGGCAAACTCCTACACCAGACGCCACTTTAAAAAGATCAGGTGTTTTTGTAAAGCGCCCTTGAGATGTTAGTTTTTGTGAATTTGGCGCTATAGAAATAAACCTAACTGAATTGAACACCAGCAGGGTCTTAATAACAATCCGTCCATGTCCGCCTCAAACACTCTTCCCCAGGAGGACACCATAGGTACGGCTGCTGACACGTTCCTTGCTATTAAAAGTGAGAAATTCCTGTCCCTCCTCTCCCCATTCTTGCTAAGAAAGATCGATTGCAGTTAAATTCAGTTTAAAAGCATTTTTATTTTAAGCTTTTTATATGATTTAATTGTGTTTGTATTGAATTTAATTCTATTAACATTGGATGATTAGCAACGGTAAAATACCAGTTAAATCAATTGCATCCGGATTTTTGCTGACTTCAACACTTTTGTTTAAATTCAAATTTTAAAGGGTAGTTTCTGAACTTTTGCTAATAACAAACCTTTCATATTTTGACTGTGCGTTTTATTATTATTAATATATTGCAGAGCTGCAGCTAACGATTATTTTGCCAATCGATTCATCCGTCGATTATCTTTTGATTATCTGATTAATTATCGGATAGCCAAAGTTTCCTTAAAGAAGATTTTTTAAAGAATTTAAACCAGGTAAAACTAACTCTTTTCCACTTAATGAGTTTTAGACAAAGCATAGAGACAAAGGAAAAAGTTACTTTTATTTTAAATTTGAAATGTTTATATATTTTTTTTACTGCTTTAAGTGCATCTCACGGTCAGCTAAAGGCATGTTTTGAAGTCTATACTCCAGTTAATGAGTAATTGATTAGTAAATTAGTTAAATTGGATAAATTACGATTAATCCAATTAGATGTTTCAGGCCCAATACATTGCTGACATTATAATTAATATATTTTGACTGAAAACATTCTTTTTTGCTTTCGTCATTCTAAATATTATTTCTAAAATGTTGTAGTTTTTCAACACTTGTTTGAAAAAAAAAAATACATTAAAGCTCACCAATATTTTAAGATTATTGGTCAAAAGCAGGACAGCTGACAGCGTTGGGACAGAGTTGAAGAGTCGGGGCCCGTCAAATATGTAGTGTATGTACAGTGGGGAAAAAAAGTATTTAGTCAGCCACCAATAGTGCAAGTTCTCCCACTTAAAAAGATGAGAGAGGCCAGTAATTTTCATCATAGATATACCTCAACTATGAGAGACAAAATGAGAAAAAATAATCCAGAAAATCACATTGTCTGATTTTTAAAGAATTTATTTGCAAAATATGGTGGAAAATAAGTATTTGGTCAGTTACAAAAGTTCATCTCAATACTTTGTTATATACCCTTTGTTGGCAATAACAGAGATCAAAAGTTTTCTGTAAGTCTTCACAAGGTTTTCACACACTGTTGCTGGTATTTTGGCCCATTCCTCCATGCAGATCTCCTCTAGAGCAGTGATGTTCTGGGGCTGTCGCTGGGCAACACGGACTTTCAACTCCCTCCAAAGATTTTTTATAGGGTTGAGATCTTGAGACTGGCTAGGCCACTCCAGAACCTTGAAATGCTTCTTACGAAGCCACTCCTTCATTACCCTGGCGGTGTGTTTGGGATCATTGTCATGCTGAAAGACCCAGCCACGTTTCATCTTCAATGCCCTTGCTGATGGAAGGAGGTTTTCACTCAAAATTTAACGATACATGGCCCCATTCATTCTTTCCTTCACACGGATCAGTCGTCCTGGTCCCTTAGCAGAAAAACAGCCCCAAAGCATGATGTTTCCACCCCCATGCTTCACTGTAGGTATGGTGTTCTTTGGATGCAACTCAGCATTCTCTCTCCTCCAAACACGACGAGTAGAGTTTTTCCTAAAAAGTTCTATTTTGGTTTCATCTGACCATATGATATTCTCCCAGTCATTGTATGGATCATCCAAATGCTCTCTAGCAAACTTGAGACGGGCCTTGACATGTACTGGCTTAAGCAGGGGGACACGTCTGGCACTGCAGGATTTGAGTCCCTGGCGGCGTAGTGTGTTACTGATGGTAGCCTTTGTTACTTTGGTCCCAGCTCTCTGCAGGTCATTCACTAGGTCCTCCCGTGTGGTTCTGGGATTTTTACTCACCGTTCTTGTGATCATTTTGACCCCACGGGGTGAGATCTTGCGTGGAGCCCGAGATCAAGGAAGATTATCAGTGGTCTTGTATGTTTTCCATTTTCTAATAATTGATCCCACAGTTGATTTCTTCACACCAAGCTGTTTACCTATTGCAGATTCAGACTTCCCAGCCTGGTGCAGGTCTATAATTTTGTTTCAGGTGTCCTTTGACAGCTCTCTAGTTTTGGCCATGGTAGAGTTTAGAGTGTGACTGTTTGAGGTTGTGGACAGGTGTCTTTTATACTGATAACGGGTTCAAACAGGTGCCATTAATGAAGGTAACGAGTGGAGGACAGAGGAGCCTCTTACAGAAGAAGTTACAGGTCTGTGAGAGCCAGAAATCTTGCTTGTTTGTAACTGACCAAATACTTATTTTCCACCATATTTTGCAAATAAATTCTTTAAAAATCAGACAATGTGATTTTCTGGATTTTTTTTTCTCATTTTGTCTCTCATAGTTGAGGTATATCTATGATGAAAATTACCAGCCTCTCTCATCTTTTTGAGTGGGAGAACTTGCACTATTGGTGGCTGACTAAATACTTTTTTGCCCCACTGTATATATATAAATATAAAAAAAAACACAACAGTTTTCTCACCCCTCGTGGGGTGGTATGTGTCATCCTCAAGCTCGGGTCCTCTACCAGAGGCCTGGGAGTTTGAGGGTTCTGCGCAGTATCTTAGCTGTTCCTAGGACTGCGCTCTTCTGGACAGAGACCTCTGATGTTTTACCTGGAATCTGCTGTAGCCACTCTCCCAGTTTGGGGGTCACAGCCCCCAGTGCTCCAATTACCACTGGCACCACTGCTGCTCTTACTTTCCACATCTTTTCTAGCTCCTCTTTCAGCCCTTGGTATTTCTCAAGCTTCTCGTGTTCTTTCTTCTTGATGTTGCTGTCGATTGGGATTGCCACATCTATCACTACTGCCTATATATATATATATATATATATATATATATATATACACACATATATATATTAGGGGTGGAACGGTTCACAAAATCCACGGTTCGGTTCAGTATATGTTGATTGTACCCCGAAATCCCATAAAAATTCATGAAATTAATGAAAAAATCCAAAAAATTTAATGAATTGTAATTATTTTTAATGATCCGCGGAAACCCTGGATCATTTCCGCATGTTTTGCTGCTTTGAATTTAATCATGTGGCGCATGCCCTCTACGATCTCCAAGGAACTCAGAGGGGAGCGGACGGGAGCCACAGCGGAGGCTGTAGGCTTTGCTTTGTGCAGGCGGTCTGGAGCCCAGCGGGGCGGAGTGGAGCGCTGACGGAGTATGTGGGATTTCTGGGTTAGCCTGACATGTTGCTCATGTTGATGTTAGCATAAACAAAACGTGTTGCACAATGCTTGCACACTTCCTTTTTGATAAAGCTTATAGTTAGGGTGGCTCAGGTTATCCTGAGCTATCTCTATAGTTATGCTGCTATAGGCTTAGACTTCTGGAGGACATAGGGACCCCCATTTCATCATTCTGCTTCATTCTCTCTCTGTTCTCCTATTCTGCAGAATCTGTTAGTTCAATCTCTAACCTTCTGCTCTCTGCTTTTCCTCAGAGTAGCTTTGCCTCGTCTGTTCCTGTTTGGCTGTGACGTCATCCTGGAAAAAAAACATCAGCTGTGCTGCTTCCATCAACACCCTTGTTTATAGATGTTGGAGATCGGCCTGTTTTCCAGTGTGGTCCTGTTTCTCTGACCGTGACTGAGTGGATGTGCTCTCTTCGTCCTCTGGCATGGGAGCTGCCTTGGAGCTCGTCTGCCTGGCTGTGTGTTTCCTGGTCAATTTGACTGTATGATCTGGTTGAACTGTAAAGTGCCTTGAGATGACGTGTGTTGTGAATTTGGCGCTATATAAATAAACTGAATTGAAATTGAATTGAATTGCACACTGTTGCACTTTTATCCACAACTTTCTTTCCGCCTTACATTTACTAAATGTATAAATATATGAACATGTGATGATCAAGTTTCACATTAGTTTCAGTGTCAGCTGTAATCTTAACACACTAGATAGACAGAATTAAAGCAGTTTTGGCAGCACTTTCTCCTCTGTTGGTTTGCTGATTGTGTTGAAAACTGATTCAGTTTGTCATTGTTGTTTAACTTGTTGCATTTGTAACAATCAAAAAACTTTGATTGTTTGAGTTAACCTATGAAACAAACCATTGTACCTAAATATAATTTCATGTTGTCCTTATGAACTTTCACCCTCTAGTCAAGCACACATACTTCCAATAATAAGGACAAAAGCAGCGTTGGAACAAAGACAAAAAGTTAGCTGCATTCCACCTCAAATTGTATAAAATAGAATTTCAGCACTTATCATATGAGACTAACCCCAGTTTGGTCACTTATCAGACACCAAAACCATTTCAACTCTAACTCCCAGCTGCCTCTGACGTGCTTTAGAGACATCTGGGTTTTTCATGGGTGTCAAATCTTTAGTGCTGTGCCAAGACGCTGGTGTTAAAGGTATTTTGGATTCAGCCAACTCACTAGTTTTAAGTTTCACCCTCCCAGTCACAATATGCAAGCAAACCAGTTTGCCTGCTGTCACTTGACTAGAAAGTACTCGAAGGCATTTCTCGGCAGGAATTTGACACACTTTGTGTCATCATTACACAAATGAAGATCCAAAAATGGATCAGAGAAAATTTTCCCCAAAATCGAATTTTATTTTATATGCATCACATACCTTCCGATTAATTCAAGTCAAAAGAACTTGCTTAGAATCATTTATCTGATGATTTACCAAGATTGCACAAAAGGAAAGTAAATTACATTTTAATCAGATTCCATTATTAATTTCCCAACTTTACAAACATCGTATGTGCCTGATTACTGTCAGACACATAGACACAAGAAATCCTTTAGATACAACCTGTATGACAACATTAGTGAAATTATCTCAAAAAGATGATCTATCATCAAGGGAAGGGTAATAAAACCATTTCTAATACATTTCGAGTCCACAGAACCACAGTGAGAACCATAACCAACATACCAGGAACTTTAACGTGGTTAGAAACCACAGGCAGCTTTTAAATTGAAAGTCTCTTTCAAAAACTATATTGGTTTATTATTTTGCATCAAAATGTTGGGAAACATGAGTCGACTATATCATGGCCCATCATAAGAAGAAGGAGGAGAATAAGAATAAAGAGCAAAACTTAACCTGTGATTATTACGCACACACACACCCCGGGGACAACAGACCCGCACTGTGCCCCATACACACACACTTAAGGCCATCAAGTGTTTATTAAATAACAGTCATTTCTGAAACACAAAACAGATTGGTCTTTTATTTTAATACTTTCAATCATGTAGCCTTGATTATCAGCTGTGCTTTCTGTTTTTCATGGGACTTCAGCATACATTGCACCTCGCCACGGTGACATCATTCCTCACCGTGGCAGGTTCTAGACAGGGGCCAACGGGGGCCAGTGCCCCTGTAGATCATGTACTGGCCCCTGTTATGGCCCCTGTACTCAAGATACAGTGGGGCAAAAAAGTATTTAGTCAGCCACCAATAGTGCAAGTTCTCCCACTCAAAAAGATGAGAGAGGCTGGTAATTTTCATCATAGATATACCTCAACTATGAGAGACAAAATGAGAAAAAAAAATCCAGAAAATCACATTGTCTGATTTTTAAAGAATTTATTTGCAAAATATGGTGGAAAATAAGTATTTGGTCAGTTACAAACAAGCAAGATTTCTGGCTCTCACAGACCTGTAACTTCTTCTGTAAGAGGCTCCTCTGTCCTCCACTCGTTACCTTCATTAATGGCACCTGTTTGAACCCGTTATCAGTATAAAAGACACCTGTCCACAACCTCAAACAGTCACACTCTAAACTCTACCATGGCCAAAACTAGAGAGCTGTCAAAGGACACCTGAAACAAAATTATAGACCTGCACCAGGCTGGGAAGTCTGAATCTGCAATAGGTAAACAGCTTGGTGTGAAGAAATCAACTGTGGGATCAATTATTAGAAAATGGAAAACATACAAGACCACTGATAATCTTCCTTGATCTCGGGCTCCACGCAAGATCTCACCCCGTGGGGTCAAAATGATCACAAGAACGGTGAGTAAAAATCCCAGAACCACACGGGAGGACCTAGTGAATGACCTGCAGAGAGCTGGGACCAAAGTAACAAAGGCTACCATCAGTAACACACTACGCCGCCAGGGACTCAAATCCTGCAGTGCCAGACGTGTCCCCCTGCTTAAGCCAGTACATGTCAAGGCCCGTCTCAAGTTTGCTAGAGAGCATTTGGATGATCCATACAATGACTGGGAGAATATCATATGGTCAGATGAAACCAAAATAGAACTTTTTAGGAAAAACTCTACTCGTCGTGTTTGGAGGAGAGAGAATGCTGAGTTGCATCCAAAGAACACCATACCTACAGTGAAGCATGGGGGTGGAAACATCATGCTTTGGGGCTGTTTTTCTGCTAAGGGACCAGGACGACTGATCCGTGTGAAGGAAAGAATGAATGGGGCCATGTATCGTTAAATTTTGAGTGAAAACCTCCTTCCATCAGCAAGGGCATTGAAGATGAAACGTGGCTGGGTCTTTCAGCATGACAATGATCCCAAACACACCGCCAGGGTAATGAAGGAGTGGCTTCGTAAGAAGCATTTCAAGGTTCTGGAGTGGCCTAGCCAGTCTCAAGATCTCAACCCTATAAAAAATCTTTGGAGGGAGTTGAAAGTCCGTGTTGCCCAGCGACAGCCCCAGAACATCACTGCTCTAGAGGAGATCTGCATGGAGGAATGGGCCAAAATACCAGCAACAGTGTGTGAAAACCTTGTGAAGACTTACAGAAAACTTTTGATCTCTGTTATTGCCAACAAAGGGTATATAACAAAGTATTGAGATGAACTTTTGTAACTGACCAAATACTTATTTTCCACCATATTTTGCAAATAAATTCTTTAAAAATCAGACAATGTGATTTTCTGGATTATTTTTTCTCATTTTGTCTCTCATAGTTGAGGTATATCTATGATGAAAATTACTGGCCTCTCTCATCTTTTTAAGTGGGAGAACTTGCACTATTGGTGGCTGACTAAATACTTTTTTTCCCCACTGTATAATACCTAAAAGAAATTCTAATGATGATCTGCGTTGGAACAGACATGATTACTGATAGGTCCTTTGGTTCTATTTCATTCTTTTCTTTACAAATTCTGTTTTACTAACTATTCAAAAACAATAAGGTGATAGCTTCAGTGGTACTGAGATAGGATCCCATATTTCATCTGCTAAATGTTTTTTTTTTCTTCACAACATATAGAAAAAAAAGCTCTAATTTTTACAGAGGAATTAAACAGTTTTTCTTGAATTCTAATCTAAATTTGATAGAAAATGGTAGTTTTAACTTAAATTAAGTCAAAAATATGTAAAATTCCTAAATTATAAATGTATATTGACCTCATAAGAAATAGAATTTTTATTGAACCTAATTGAAAAGAATTTTCCCTTCATGCAGCTCTCTTTATATACTTGAATCCCTTGCCCTGTTTTTTATTTCATGCTTTTCTGTGCCCCCATTAAAACACAATGGCCCCCTCATGGCCCCCTGGTTCATTTGGTCTAGATCCGCCACTGTTCCTCCCCTTGACTAGCGTGGATATACTTTAGTATTTTCTGCTGTAAAATTAGTCCTATATTTTCGTTTTTTACTCAAGGATTCAACCTCTAACTTTTCACAGGATGCCCAGAGAACCCAGAGAAACTTATCGGACTGATCAAATCAGCTCTTTGATCAACCAGCCGCCTGGAACGCTGGTTGAACAGAGCATCGCTTTGGACAGATACGCTGCACAGGTTTCACCAGCAACCTACTTCCCACACCCCGCTCTCTTGTTGTCTGCGCAATCTCAGTAGTTCTAATCCGCACATGATGCATGAATTATTGTTTCGCCTGGCCGCTCTCACTCGCATTAAAAAAACACCACCTCGCAGTCTAAAATCCGGGATAATTTATCAAACACGTCGGCATCCATGAACAACTATCTATCAGGGAGACTCCCGGAACTTCCGGGAGACTTGGGATGTCTGTCATTAGTACTTTTTTACTTTCATTTTCAAACACTATTAACAACAATTGGAAATGTCTTAAGCCCGACTGGTTTGAGGGAGCTCTTACTAGGGATTCCCAGTGGTACAACTGGCCTGAATTACAGCAATAAAATGTAGGGTTCTCAATGCAGTCTTTAGTTTACGTCAATGGAGAAAGCATAGAAGCATTAGAGAATTATCTCAAGAGAGACTTTCCGCATGTGAAGGCATTATGCAGTTTGGTTCAGTCCACAAGCTCTCCCTTTTTGCATCTTTCTTTTGTACATTTCCCCTCCAGTAATGGCAATACTCAACAATTCGGAGAATTCAAGATATAAATTAAAGATTCAAAAGAGTGCACTTTTTATGTTAATCAACTTGTCAAACAACTTCCGAGTCCGTTATTTCCTTTCTAGACTGCTAAGGAGGGGCTCAATACATTGGGGTCAACATTTCAGCCCCACCTAAGATTTTGTTTTGTTCAGAAACTTTAAGCTTCTACATGACAATTGTCAGGCAGATATGTTGAGGTGGTTGGCTCTTCCTCTAGCTCTGACGGAATTTATGAGTTCCTCTATGTCTTTTTTCGGTATGTCCAGATTTATATTCCACTAAAATGCTTTAACAAATCTATAAAAGTGTTTATTTGGAATAATAAGACCCCCTTTTTAAAGAAATATTCACTCTATCAAAAACCAACATGGGCCTTCCTCTTACCAATTTTAGTAGCTATATTTAGGCCTGTAATATTGTGACGTTCCTTAACCAATTCTTCCAGCTTTGTCCTCTAAGTTTGATTGGAAAGAGCATCACCACACTTTTCCTTGGACTCAGAAAAATAGAAAGGCCCATGTCACATCAAATGATCCCAAAGACAATTGGGAAAACATTCTGCAAACTGACTTCAAAGAAAAAGTGTGCATTCAGTTAAAGGTGCAGAACCAACACAGCATTAGAGAAACGGAACCAGTCAGGGATGCATTACTGCCTCAGGACCAAAGGTTAACCAAAAAACTCTCTACATGACCTACTGTAGTCATGATAATGACCAATGTTAAAAATCCAGCTTGAAACATTTAAAAAAACGAATCAGAGCATTGTTTTGTTCACAGCTTTATGTCAAGATCACATCTTAGTTCTAACTTCTATAATCTTTCTGAAGCTGTTTGGAAAGAAGGCTTTCATTCAGGGCATGCTTTAAATATTTCAAATGCTATAGGTTGACGTAGAGGAAGTTTAGGTGCAAATGAGAAGTCATCTATATTCTGTGAGAATAACAAACAATCCTGTGCTGTGATTCTTTTTCTATCTGGCTAAACATTTAGGAGCTGATAGGACCAAACACAGCGTCTGCCCCTCAGAAACTTTTATTTATCCTTCTGTATTTACTTTGCTATGGCCTTCTCTGCGATCCCTCCCGCAGCTGAATGTCTCAGTGAGAGAAAGGCGATCCACTCTTCTCCACTTCCACACAGCTCACACACACGCTCACTGTGATCCCCCCACCCCCCCTTCTCTTGAACAGCTGTTACGTAACCAGCTCTGCCCTGAGAAACTCAATGAAGCACCATCTGAGCGCCTCTCCTTCTGCCTGCATACCAATAACAGGCTGCAGGAAAGTCTGCGGCTCACAGGGGACGTGACCTCACATGCTGTCTTTCACTTCCTGTGTGGGTGCCATTACTTCTAACAGAGAACTCTAATAAGGTGCAGAAGCAGATCTGACAGGTATGATGGGATTTATTTGAGTGGCAGTTATAGTAAAGTTTCAAAACTTCCCTGAGAAGCAGAGGACATTCAGAACACAGAGGCTGAATTAATTGTTGGCAATTAAATGTTGAATCTCATTAATGCACTGGCTGCCCTGAAACCATTTAACACCGACGGGAGAGCTGTTGTTCACCCTTCCATTAATCTATTAATCCAACCATGCATATTTCACTCATCTACTGATCAACCAATCTCTTTGACCATACATACTTCCTTGAAACAGTTAATCCATCCTCTGCAAGCATCATCTATCCATCCATGATTAAATGCAGGTTTATTTCTGATATAAAAGATAAGGGTGATATCAGCATGAACAAATGGCTTTAGATGGGCTCCATACTGCTATTTCTGTCAAGTGCTGCAAAGAAACTGACCACTTTTCAACTGTATAGTGAGTTAAAGCTACTGGGAAATTTGTTTTATTGTGACTAGAAACAAACCAGAGGAAAACTTGTATTGCATTTCATAGATTACAGCACAAAAAGTTGAAGGTTTGCAGCTCAGTGGGCAGCACCCTGTGGCTGACCTTCAGCTGATTGAAGAAGTTCAAGTGTCTCCCAGACAGAGTGGAGTGTTTGCTGTCAATGAGGACAGAATGAATCATCTCTGCGCTTCGCCTCCGTGTTTGAAGCCTGGCTCATGGGTTATTAGGCAGATGATCTAATCAGCCCTACCTCTGCCTTGACTGGACCCGGAGGATCCGGAGCGGCTGTGTGTCCTCTCCGGCGCAGCGTGCGGGGTCTCCGTGGCTGCTGTAGCGGTCTGACAGCGACTCCTTCCCGCGTCAGTCACTGAATCCTGCGGGGATGGCTCCATCCAGTGACCGAAGGAAATCCAATAAAAATAAGCAACAATGAAAAAAGGCACAAAAAAAAAAAATCCTGATTGTTTAAGTAGGAGGAACCGGAGAGCAGCCAGTCCGGAGCGGGAGAGGAGCGGCTGACAGGGCGCAGCGTGGAGGAGAAGGAGCCGGGCAGGGAGAGAGTGAGGGCGGCGCTGCGGAGGGCTCTGCCCACCCTCTCTCGAGGCTCAGACCCAAACAGGATCACCAGAAAGTCATGGAGTTAAAAGTTTTAACAGTGAAATGTACGGAAGAGGATTAGGGCCACTGAAAAATAAAAAAATTAACTGATTTTTAAATTTTATTTCAGTATAATATGAGAAAAAAAGTCAGAATTCCGACTTTAATCTCAGAATTCTGACTCTAATCTCAGAATTCTGACTCCAATCTCATACTTCTGACTTTATTCTCAGAATTCAGACTTTAATCTCAGAATTCCGATTTTAACCTCGGAATTCTGACTTTAATCTCAAAATTCTGACTTTATTCTCAGAATTCCGACTTTAACCTCAGAATTCCGACTTTAATCTCAGAATTCCGACTCTAATCTCAGAATTGTGACTTTAATCTCAGAATTCTGTACCTAAACTCAGAATTCTAACTTTAATCTCAGAATTCCGACTTTAATCTCAGAATTCCGACTTTAACCTCAGAATTCACACTTTAACCTCAGAATTCCGACTTTAATCTCAGAATTCTGACTCCAATCTCATACTTCTGACTTTATTCTCAGAATTCAGACTTTAATCTCAGATTCCGACTTTAACCTCAGAATTCCGACTTTAATCTCAGAATTCTGACTCCAATCTCATACTTCTGACTTTATTCTCAGAATTCAGACTTTAATCTCAGAATTCCGACTTAAACCTCAGAATTCCGACTTTAATCTCAGAATTCTGACTATTCTCAGAATTCTGACCCTAATCTCAGAATTCTGACTTTAATCTCAGAATTCTAACTTTAATCTCAGAATTCCGACTTTAACCTCAGAATTCCGACTCTAATCTCAGAATTCCGACTTTAATCTCAGAATTCCGACTTTAACCTCACAATTCTAACTGAATTCTGCTTGATGCTAACAGCGTTAGGCCTTTTGTTTTAACCACCTTCTGCTCTTCCCTGAATTAAATAGCATCTTTGTGTTAAATAGCATCGCATCATGTAAAAAGTCACCTAATTCTGTCATTTTCCACCAATGTGTTACTGGCCCTCCCAAACAACTTTGTCAGTGAAGCTGCGTGCTCCTACATCTCTTCCTTCATGATGCCCATGTATATTACAATCGAAAATTCTGAGATTAAAGTCAGAATTCTCAGAAAAAAGTCAGAATTCTGAGATTAAAGTCAGAATTGTAAGATTAAAGTCAGAATTCTGACTTTTTTCTCAAATTATAGTGAAATAAAATTTTAAAATCAGCTCACTTCTTTTTTATTTTTTCAGTTAGGATACACCCCATTCTACAAATCGAGCAAAAACAAGAATGCATTTCTCTGCCACATAATGAGGAGTCTTGGAATCCGAGTAGACCTGGGAGCTGCACTATGACGTAATCGGCCTACCAATCTGGCCTTCGGAGGATGCAGCCGGAGGATGAATTCGAATTAAGCCATAGTCTTTATCTTTAGGTTTCTACTCCAAATTGAAGTGCCCTCTACAGTGCTGAGGATGCGCTGCATGTGCTACTTTTCTTTCTGCTCCTGCCCTTCAAAAAGTTTGTGCACGCCAATGCCCCTGACTGCTGTTAACTCTAAAGTGAGCTCACTGCTCAGAAGTACCCGACAGAGGCCTTACAATAAAAAGCAAAGCAAGAAAAAAACACTGCACCAACTTTTTAAAAGACTAAATTGTGGATAAATTATCTATGTACTCCTTACTGTACTTTTGATATTTGAAATACTTCAACCTAAAGCTTCCACTGCTCAAAGTTCAACAAACAAATTCCACAAACATTCACAAATGACCAAACTGTGATTTTCTCCTCGATTTTGGACTCTCCTGCAGCCTGATTTGGTTGTGCACCCCACAGCCTGTCTTACTGCCTCCCTCTTCACCTTTTCATCATTGTAGATTTTTTTTTTGCCCAAGAGCTCAAATTGCCTGGAAGAATTTTGCAGGCAAACATTGCTCCAGATTTCATCATCCTAATTAGTTAAGATGAAATGAAAGAGCTGAGTTTTATGACTATTAGAGGAGCGAAGCAGCTGGCAGTTCTCGTTTACCTGCAGTAAAATGCCCAAGGAGTTCTGCTTGCACATTTAGCTCATTTCTGTCTCATTGAGGTGTGAAAGAACCCATCTCCATAGCATGCAATGTGCAAACTTTAAACAGTCCAGGTCCATCCAGATAAAATAAACCTACAGTATGATGTTTAAAATCACTTTAAAATAACATCGGAGCAGCATATCATGTTTAAATGTATAAACAATGAGAACACTTTGAATGGCTAAAACTAAACTAATACATAGTGTTGTGATCCTGTGACTGTTTAAGCCACATATTACCAACATTTTACAAACCCTCCACCACCATGCCAAATAGGCATGAATTTTTTTCACTTTTAACATTGAGGTGTGCGTTAACACCAAACGTCTCTTCTAGTTCTCATAATTTCTTCAGACGTATTTTTCAGTTATGCTGCCATGTTCTCTTCTTAGAGAGAAAATGTTTTTTCCAGCCCAGTTCTTTTCTAGTAGTCCTGTCATTGCCAGAAGAGTAAGATGTTGGGAGCATTGCTTTATTTTGAAAATTATCTGAGCTGCAGGCTCTGACCTCTGGATGGCTTTGCTGGGATGCCCACATCTAGAATGAGGGGCAGCTCTTTTAATTAATTCACACTTGCATATAAACTCTTGTTCTGTAAAGTGATGTATGAAATTATGAGGGTTGCTTTCCTGGGATACTTGATTTTTTTTCTCTGAATACCATAGTTTTCCCATTTGACATACCCTCATTTTATCATTTATTTATTTTTTCCTTTATATATATATAAATAAATAAATATATATATATATATATATATATATATATATATATATATATATATATATATATATATATATATATATATATATATATATACTGTTTTGCCAATATAATTCTGGGAATAGATGTCCCAGCTAGCTGATAGCTAGACACCTTTGCTTTCACAAGCAGACCATTATGACTGTTGTCAGAAGTTTCCCCTTGATACCTGTGCACTAAACTTTATTGAAAATTATTTAGGGAGTAAAATTGTATACAACGGACACAGACGGAAAGGAAGGTTAGAAAGAACAGGGGGATAGGAACTAAAGGGAGAGCGTGAAAAAGATTGAGACGAGAAAGAGTGCATGGAAATAGATCAAATAAAACAAAACAGAAAATACAGCCACAGAAGATAAATAGCAATTCCCGGATGTCTGATTCCATAGCTCCCATTTAAACTGCTTGGTCCTAGTCATCAGCGTCAGATTATTTTTTAGCCTTTGGTGTGAGAGTCTTTCTAGCTTCACTTATTGTGTTCTGATTGCCTGATCCTGACCTGTTTCCGTCTTCGGACCTTTGAGCCTGCTTGCACCTGCTCTGATCTGTTTGCCTGACCTGTCTTCGGATTCTGTTGGATTCTACTGTGGACTGAACCTGGATCTTACTCTTCACTTCCACCTCTGCAGACGACTATGCAGACGACACACAGCTTTACATCACCATGTCACCAGGTGACTATGAACCAATTCAAGCACTGAGGAAATGCTTAGAAGAAATCAATGCCTGGATGTGCCATAATTTTCTTCAACTGAATGAAAACAAAACTGAAGTAATAATCTTTGGACCAACAGAGGAGAGATCTAAAGTTAGCACACAGCTTCAGTCGCTTCAGCTAGTAACCACTGATAAGGCCCGAAATCTAGGTGTAGTGCAGGATTCAGACTTGAACCTCCAAAAACATTTAAAGACAATTACAAGGTCGGCTTTCTATCACCTGAAGAACATTTCCAGGATTAAAGGACTAATGTCTCAACACGATCTAGAAAAACTAATCCATGCGTTTATTTTTAGTCGAATTGATTACTGCTACAGTGTTTTCCCAGGTCTCCCTAAAAAGTGGACCAGACAGCTGCAGCTGATCCAGAACGCTGCTGCCCATGTCCTCACTAAGACTAAGAAAGTAGAGCACATCACCCCAGTTCTAAAGTCCTTCCACTGAATCCCTGTATCTCAGAGAATAGACTTTAAAATACTTCTGTTAGTCTATAAATCACTTAATGGCTTAGCACCTAAATACATCACAGACTTGCTATCAGTGTATCAACCCTCCAGACCACTCAGGTCTTCTGGCTCCAGCCTGCTCTGCATACCTAGAACCAGAACTAAACATGGAGAAGCAGCATTTAGTTCCTATGCTCCACTTATCTGGAACAAACTTCCAGAAAACTGTAAAAGTGCGGAAAGCCTGAGTTCCTTTAAATCAAGACTAAAAACACATTTGTTTAGGATTGCCTTCGACTGTTCTAGTTAAACAGTTCAACTAAAACATATTTTCTTTATTCCAACTGTTTTTAATATTCTTTTTTGTTTCTGAATTTTTTTTTAATCTTATTTATTTTTTATTTTTTCCTACTTGCTTTGATTCTGTTTTATCTTCCTGTATTTTAATCATGTAAAGCACTTTGCATTGTCTTTGTACTGAATTGTGCTATGCAAATAAATTTGTCTTGCCTTTGCCTCTGGATTATCCTGCCCTCCTCTGTCATCTGCTTTGTTCTGATCTCCAGTAAGTTCTGTGTCCTTCAAGGCTTCGGTACCTGGAACTGTCAGTGCGACAAGCGCTGTCTTGTCAGGTCACTGGATTATTGATGACATTTTTGATCTTATAAAAAGTTGAGTTACTTGCTCAAAATATATTTTAGTTTCATTTAATTAATAAAGGCAAAGTATCGGATTGGGACTCGAAACTGAATTGGATTTGAGGTAAAAAGATCAAATCGGGATCAGAGGCCTAAAATGCTGACCCTACATGACAGACTTTATTTCTTTTTTTTTTTGTTCTTAATAGCATTCTTAAAAATATAAATATATGAAGGAAACATAATAGTGTTCAAAAAAATTAGTTAATAATAACAATAGTATTAATAATTGAATAGAGATTTAAAAAAAAAAAAAAAACCCTCTGAAAGTTTTTTTTATTGTTTTTTAATATCTCCCCTACAAGTGTTAAAGATTTTTTCGGGTCCACAGCATGAAAAAGTTCAGCAACTCAGTTTTGAGACCACTGTGTCACAAGACAAACGTTAAAAATCATATCACCCAGCCAATCGTTTTTTTAATCAAGAGGCCTTTTCCAGCCTCCACCTGACACCACCTGGTGAGAAAACATGTTTTTTATCGCCATATATCAGGATTAAACCCTTGATAGTCTTCCTTACCTGATGTATAGTGGGATAAAACTGCAAAAAAAAAAAAAAAACATAATTTAAGCAGCATGACTTATTAAAATGCATCCTGCATGAAAAGAAAAAAAATCCTGACTATTAATGAACGCCATTATAATTTAAAGCCTCCCTTTGTAGTGTGTTTCATCAGCACCGGGTGTGATGAAATGATCGTGACACTCGATTAGACATTAATGTGGAAATTAAAACATGTGCATGAGATTCAGTTTCATTGCAGAAATATTTGAAAAGGTTATAATTTGATTCTCAGCAAAGTTCAGCTGTTTTACTTTTAACATAAAAAAGAAAAAAAGAAACGGTTTTATTTTTTATGTTCTTTTTATAAAACATAGTCACCCACCAAAAGAAATAAATTATCTAGTAAAATATTCCTTTTAAACTCATTAATTTCTGATCCTATTTCAAAAGAAGCTTGTCTGGCAACATGAAGTAAAAAAAAACATATGATTTTATAGTACTTGTGCCTTTTTTTTTTTTTTTTTGGACAGTAGGCTGACAGTAAAGGGGTATAAGAGAGGGGGAGAGAGATGCAGCAAAGGACCACAGGTCGGATTCGAACCCTGCTTGACCACATTGATGACTAAGGCCTCCGTACATATGCTGTGTGCACTAACCACTGCGCCATCAAATAACACCCTATAACTTTACTAAATACTCAATCTAATGGACCTCATACTACTGCCAGGATTGACTTTGGGAAGAAAGCTGTTTGGTCTGTGACATTTTGAATCATGGAGGTAGATGTTATGTAGACTTGTTGTTTTGAGACAACGGCATGTGTGTCTGGGCAACTGTGCGGCTGCCTGTCTTGGCAAGGACACCCTTCGAAAATAAAATTTTCTTGGTTAATTAGAGATTAATTTTGTTATGTTTTCTCAGTAAGTAACTTTACATCAGAGACCACAAAAATCACATGATGGAATGTCACTAGGTGACTATGAATGCATTCCAGAGCTGGTTAAGTGTAGAGAAGAAATCAAAGCATGAATGGACAAAATGTACTTCAGCTGAATCAAAACAAGAATGGAGGATGAGGGTTGAAAGTTATCTCACAGCTTCAGTTGATGCAGCAGCTAGAAATCACCAATCAGGCTTTGAATCTATGTGACAAAGTCAGCCTTCAATCACCTAAACCACATCTCCAACATCTCCAGGATTGAAGGACTAATCTCTCAGCAGGGCCTTGATTAAGGAATTCCTGCTTCTTTCATCTGTAGTAGACTTGATTTCTGTAGCAGAGCCTTCACTGGTCTGCCCTCAAAGTGGATCAGACCGCTGCAACTGATCCAGAACGCTGCCTGCTTCCTCAATAGAACTGAGAAAGTAGAAAAAACAGTCCAGGTCTGGAGTCTATCCACTGGCTTGCTCTATTTCAGAAAACAGACTTTAAAATACTTCCATTAGTTTTTAAATCGCTGAATGGTTTAGCACCAAAATATATTAAAGACTTGTCAGTGGATCAACAACCCACACCTCTCAGATCTGCAGGGTCAAATCTAAGCTGCATACCCAGAACCAGAACAACCATTGAAATGTCTAGCTATTTAGATAGATATAGGTCAACTATTTTTAATATATGTTGTGATTACTTATAATTTATTTATAACTGATAATCCAGCATAAACGTGTTTGCTCAGCATCTGTTCAATTTCTGCGTTCTTGTTTAGCGATCGCCTTTACATTCAGCAGGGCATTTTACTATTGGTTCTGACTAGTTTCTGTATAACAAATCAAATATTGTTTTCTTTAAAAAAAACAACTAGAGCTCTTATATTGGGTTGGGGTCAGAGGTGTGGAAACGAGTCACATGACTTGGACTCCAGTCAGACTGAAATTGTGATTTTATTGACTTTAGACTCGACAAAATGTAGAGACTTGCAACTCGACTTGGACTTTCACAACATTAAACTTGTGACTTCGCTTGGAATCAAGCCTTTTGACTCGACAAGACCGGCTACTGCCCCCAAATTCAAAGATGAAAAAGAACTTAAACAAAACTCTCTCTCTATCTTCTTGCCCACTGAAAATAGCGGGTTAACGCACTAGGAATAAAAGCTGGGTCTAACCTCTCGCTGGCAGCTCTGTGGCCTCTGTTCCTCCACGGCTGCATCGCTGGTGTCACCATCATGCTGGTTTTTTTGTGTCGATGATGTCACCACTGCGACAGAAATCAGGAAGGTAAACAATGATGAGCGTAAACACGGAAGGAAGCCAGGGCGTAGTCAGTGTGCTTTATTGTTTCGCTCTATTATCTGTCTGAATCCCTCTCACCAGAGTTGCTCCATGTTTATCGAATGTAAACAGAGATGTTTCCGCTTGTTAGATCAGAAATGACTGGCGCTGTGCGTTGACTTCTGTACGTTGCGCTCAATGGTATCATGTAAATTAGCGGGTTGACCAGACTCTGGTGATTATGTCTCTCACAGTGGACATTCACCTACGATGAGAATTTCAGACCCCCGACATGACTTCTAAGTGGGAGAACTTGCAAAATAGTAGCATTAACTTATTTTCCTCACTGTATGTGCTGTCAACACAATAACCAATCAAATTAGTTCCAGATTGTTTAGATCCTTTGATAATCATCCAGTACTCCAATCTCCTGCTGTTAGCTCACTTTGCTCCAGTGCGGGGCACTCTGCCCTGCTCTGGCTCGCTACTGGGTGTTTGGAGGAGGATAGCAGTAGATGGGAGGCTGGGTCTCGCTCTAAAGGCTAACCGGGTAGATCAGATGCTGGGCAGAGCGCTTCAGAGGAGATGTTAAGATGAACTCTTGAGGTTACGTGAGGATAGATGATGATTGATTCAACAATCCGTTTAAGGGCTAAATTAAACCAGCTTTTTAAAAGCTAACCACAAACCTCTAAAGAGCAGTCCTAACTTCATCCTATCTCAACATCCTTTTTCTGTCTTCCATTTTTAAATAAAAACAATGTTTCCACTGCACTCTTTCTTATTTATTCATACGTTGTTGTTTATGTGGATTTGTGTCTTTAACATAGTCTTTTAGATAATATAATTGTCATGATGGGTTCTCTAGTGAGACCCAGTTATGCAGAACACCACGGAGACGGAAACAGAAGTAAAAGGTTTAACAATGTTTATTGTCACAAGCACAGTTTAATCACTGGTTCTGGTTCTGGCCTGGGGACTGGTTCACTGGAGTCTGCGTGGGAGACAGTTCAGTTAGCGTTTGCTCAGAGGAGTTTGATTCAGACAGTTTCAGATTTGTACCTTGAGGGTTCTTGGTTAAAGCCTTGAGAGGGAAACTGTTGGGTCCGGAGATAGTTTGTTCAGCAGAGTCTGTTAACTGCTTCAGCGTCTTACTTCTTGAGAAAGAGCTGACCTTGGCTTTGAGTTTCCAGCTCTTGGTCCAGAGCTGCGAGGAAAATCCAGAGAGAGACTTCAGGTTTGGCTCAGAGGGCAGGCTCGGCAGGTTAAGCTCTTCCTGAGCTTCACAGGAGAAAAACAGGTTTCCTGGAAGACAGAGACAAAGGTTAGAATCCAGTCTGGATTCAAAGTCAACAAAGGTTCTCAGAGATACTAGGCTTAGGTGCTAACCAACTGGATAAAACACTGCGGCGTTGAGGCAAGGTCTGAAGACAGCTTAAATACTGTGGATCCTCTGATGATGGGATGAGCTTCAGCTGTGCAGGAGGCTCGGCTCAGAAGGATCCATGGCGGACTCTGCTGGAGGAAGGTGGTACTTCTCCAGCCCCCAACAATAATCCTTAAAAAACATAAAACATGTCCATGCACACACACCCCCACACACACCCACATACACCTACACCGTATGAGGTAAGATGCGTAGAATAGAATAGAAAATAGAAAAACCCCTTTATTGTCCCACAATGGGGAAATTCTGGTGCATACAGCAGTAAAAAGATAATATAAAAAAATATGAAGTGGATATGAAGTGTCGACTACTGGGCCGCTGACTGGACCTGCAGAGAGCAGAGAGCCATGAGCCGCCCATCCTCAGCCGGAGGAGGGGATCTGGGGGCCGGTAAGGTGGGCAGGGGGGAAGGATGGGCCGCAGGTGTCTAGGCTACCGTTCCGGGTCGGGTTCGGTCGCTCCGTCCCATGCCAGCTCCCTGGCCACGTCCGCCAGGGGAAAAAGACGACATCTGGTCACCATACTGTGGTTTACAAGATGCAACTCAAACTACAGAATTTGAGAAACTTGTCAGTCTTGACTTTGAACTTGACTTGAATCAAGGCTTAAGGTCAAAGACTTTGGAGTTACTTATGACTTGCAGAACAACGATTTGGTCCCACCCTTGCGTGGTACAGCTGGTCACTTCACCCAGTATAGCCAACTGGCACCATGTGCATGTACCCACTAGTTCTGTGCAGATTTCAAACCAGCTTAGCGCTGGGAAAATGCTTGAAGAGAATATATAGATTGCAGTCAATGTTGATTAGTACATCAGTGATTTTACAATGTATGCCACTTAACTTTTGCAGCTAAGGGAGCTTTACCCAAAAAACCCTATGGGTCATATTTGGTGTAACATCCAACAGAAAAAAACATTTTGAATAATGACTGTAGCAATTAAAACACATTAAAGCAGAATGGGCTGTTCAGATCGCTTACAATCCTATATGACTGCGTACAGATGGTCCAACGCATCTGACTAGGGGTCTGTTTTGGTTGGACTTACTAAGTAATTTGATGGGAATGTTATGTTTCAGACAAGAAGTCAGACACTGTGACAAACTGAGGTCAAATTATAAGATCAACATTACAGAATTTAAGATCACAGAAGTGAATTTTTCTGTACTCTCACCTGAATACTCGCTCTCGTGAGTGTGGTGGTTGGTCTACGGCAGGAGCCAGCAACCCAAACTATTCAAAGAGCCATATTGGAAACAAAACAAAAAGCAAATCTGTCTGGAGCTGCAAAAATATTAAAGTCTTACATAAGCCTTGTAGTACAACACGGGCTCTAAGTGTAATAGCCCACTATAAAAAAGGACTAGGTGAGCCTATATATATTAAGCATTAATGTCACACAGTTGCATGAGGTGAGGCAGGAGCAGTGAATGCTCTCACTGCATGGAATTCACTGCACACCACTTTACCGCCCTTCACCACACGGTTTAGTTTTTGTTGCATTGATGAAATTATAGAAACATGATAAAGGAATCTTTCTATGGTAGATATTTTTCCGTTGCGAGGAGTTGATTGAGTCACAAGGAACCAAGCAGGACCTGACATCCATCAGAGCAGAGCTCTCTAACCCCGAAATCCTACATCCTCCGTCCAGCGTTCCTTGGGGTTATTTCTATTTGGAGGATTTTGGGAAAAAATTGAAGAAAGTTAACAAACCTGCATAAGAGCGCTACCTGTTTGATCTGTGGAAAGTTTTCCATGCATGCAATAAACATAGCAGCTATAGTGGAGTTTGGAGATGCAATCCATTTCTTAAATCTATCGTTGCTCTCCTCTAATTTATCCAAAAGTTCTGCAGTCACACTTTGTCTCTCACTCCCAGCTTGGTGGTTGGTTGCATGTTTAGCATGCCTTCCTTGGAAATGCCTCTCCAAATTACCGATTACTTGGAAACTTCTTATTACAATGCAAACATGCAGGCAATCTTTCTGCATTGGTAATGAAAGAAAATGATTCGGTCCATTCTTCTTTGAATCCTCTGTAATTGAATCCTCATCAGCTATCTTCCTTTGTTTCACTTTGGCATCCATGGCCCGAGACACATCCACACAGCCACCTGCCTGGCACCACGACGCACTGAAACATGTTGCAGGCTATGACGTAAATCTTTGTTTAAATGTATTTATTATACAAATTTGTACAGCATTGGAAACATAATAATTTGACCTCCTGCACACCATATACATTTTTTCTAAATCCATCTTTTTCCATTTTCATACATTTTTGAAAAAGCTAAAGGGAGCCGCTACGGTCTACGGTTATAAATCAGAACCTTTATGTGTTCTTATTATGGGAACCGAAGGTGTGGAGCCCTTCACAGTTGTCTGGAGGTAAACTGACCTGTTTAATTGCATTAATAACACATCTGAAAGTAGGCCTCTGTATTGTTTTGGCTTTTCTTTTTCATCAGCCTCATGCTGTGAATTCCCTGTGAATACTCTTTTGTGATTACCTTGTTGACAGAAGATCATTAAAGTTGTTTTCCTCTCTGGATGTTGTTTTCTTACCATGTTGGCTGAGTTTATAAACTTCAACCTGCAGCTCAGTATTCTGGACATCAGATTATTGAGATTATCCTCAGTGTCTTTGTACCACTATTTTGTGTTTTGATAGAAGTGTTGTTGTTAGTGGTGTTTTGGAGGGCACTATTCAAAATCTAGAATACAAAGTCTTTCTGACCTTTAAATGGTTGTTCATGACATAGCCAGAAGAAGGCAAGAAGATCTGGTAATTTTTATTTTATTATATATATATATATATATATATATAGTCTCAATGTAATGATCATGTGAAGCCACAGTCATAGTTCTAGTTTATAGACACAAACCTAGTCAACAAAGCTGAATCTGATTCTGGTTCAACCATTTATGAGGGTTGGGGATATTCACTTCTCACCCTGGACCAGGAGGGTTTTAAAAGCCTATATTCCTTAATAAAATTGAATTATTTAGCTACATTTTAGATTACTCAGGAGGTCTCAGCTTTTATTGGTAAATATTTCTAGCCGGTGCAAAGCAAAACCAAATTGTGTCTGGGTTTCCAACTTGCAACTAGAATGAGCTCAGACATTTTTTCCAGACCCATAAATTTAAAGAACAAATGTTTGTTCTGCTGCCTGCAGAAGCTGATTGTTTCAGAGGATATAGCTTTTTCTGCACTTTGGTTTCACAGCTCAGAACTCTGTCTCAATAATTAATACATATAGACGGGTGCTGAATTATTGAAGTAGGCTGTTAGTACAATGAAAACTCAAGCTCTGCTACTCTCAGGGCAGTTTGGATGTTTTTTTTGTTTGTTTGTTTTTTCTTCAAAATTCTGAGTGCTATTTTCATCAGATGGAAAACAGTGGATCCTTGTGTGGGCTGGTTTCATGGTCTTTGCTGTCAGATTTTTACACATAAACAGGTTTCCTGGTTGTGATTTACAAGATGAATCCTACCTTGACTCTCTTATGGCTTCTTGATGAACGCTGGGAATGACTGAAAGTCTGCCCCAACATTTAAATTGAAGCAAATATCTCCTGCAATTAGTATTTACTTTAGTCAACATTGCTGCTGCTGATGAAAGGAGGTCCTGGGTTTCAATCCCAGCCTGTACTCATTCTGCATGCATGTATGTTTGTCCCATCTATGTAATGAATCTCTACAAATACTCCAGCTTTTTCCCACAGCCCATGCATTAACTGGTCTTATCAAATGACCTTTGACGATGAGCGTGTGCTTCACATTGCTGCCGTCTATTTTGCCTTTCGCTGGAGAGGGGAAGAGACAGGAGACTGTCAGCAGTCCTTGCAACTAAAGTGGGGTTGAGGCTTTTGCAAAAACGCATTAAGGCTTCTTCTTGCTTTCTCCGTGTTGTATTTACCTATTTATTTATTTTATTTTATGGACAAATGTGATGAGGGAAGTAGAAATCTAATCGCCATTATTAGGTGTTATTTAACGGATCTGTATGGGGAAAGGTGCCTATGGGTGAGGAGTGAGAATTAGTGATGGTTTAGTATGAAATTTGACATCAGCCAGCTTCTGAGGGATCAAGTTGAAAGGAGGAGTCACACGTATTAGGAAAATATTTTTATTTAATCCAATAATGGAAATTATAAAATACTGAGCTCATAAAAGGAGGTTAAATAAATAATGTAAGCTCGGGCACAAATGTGAATAAAGAAAGCCTTGGCACAAAGACATACCTGACTTCACAGAGGAATGATGCTAAAGGGTGCATATGCTGGCCGATTTGTTAATAAACTAAACACCAAAAAGGAAGATAAAAAGTCCTTAACATTTAAAATACATTTTCACTTTAATGAAAAAATAGCAGGAACTGGTGGTGCAGTCCAATCAGTCTATTGTTTTTGGCAATGGATTCAAACAGGTCTCTGGCTTTCACCGCCCGTATGCTCCGTCACTTAGCAACCATGACAGTTAACACACCAAGCAGCCAAAGAATGGATACTGAACTTCTCACTACTGTTTTGGGTGCTAATTACATTTTCCAGGAGCCTCAGCAGCAGTACTGTCATCTCAAGTTTAGATTTATAGTACCCAGACTGCAGAGATATTGGAATCTGAGCTTAAATATCAGCAAAACCCATTTACACAGGGACAGATAACAAAGCCAACCAAACATTACCCGCCACATATCTGACCCAATGACCATTTAAAACAACTAGTTTCATTCATTTCAGATAGAACTAGTCACCACTGTTTGGCTCCAAATACCTTTTTCCTCTGAGCACAGAGCAGCCTGCTTGTCTGGACTCACAATGAGTCCTGGAATACCCAAGTCTAAGGAGGATACAGAGGAACTGTCCTTCAAAACAGGAAAAAAAGAAGGCTGCATTTGTCGGCTGCATAATGTGGAGTCTTCCAATTTGAACAGAGGATGCAGCCCCTGAATTTGAACTCAGCCTTAGTGTTCTCCACTCTGGCAGCATCTTTTATCAAGAAACTCCCTGAAACAAGAATCAGCCATTAGCACAAATAAATATTGAGAAAAGAAACAGAGGAAAAGCTAAATGTGTCTGCTTGCAAATAGATTTTTTATTATTATTATTATTTATTTTTTTATCATTTTACTACAAAGTAGTCTTGTATTTAAATGAATGGTGCATAAAAAGTTACCGACCTTAATGGAGCGCTATAGGTTTTGTCATCACACAGCTGCAAGATTTTAGCAGAGATGGGAGATCTGGACCAGACCCTGGATAAGCGGAAGTAGATGGATGGAATTTGATTTTGTTGTTTTTTTCACAAAGGTGTTTTTTGTCACCAACTTTAATGACAGATTAAGTATAGATTAATTGAATGAAGGCTGAATATTTTTTTTTTTATTTTAGTTTATTTTGTGGTGAACGGCTGACAAATACTTCGGCCTTCAACTGTTTAATGTTGGATATACGAGAATTGCTAACTGTGCTTAAATACTTTTACATTCAGTCAATCTATATTTGAAATGCGTCCTATTCCGACAGTGGCAGAAAAGCCACTGCTAAAACAACATTAAAAGCCAGATTACAGTTTTTATATGCATTCGCGTTTAAAGACGTTGACATTTCAAAGCATGTCTGTGGTTTGATATAATTAACCTTGCAGTGATAAGTCATGATGATCAGTGTAATATTAAAAAATGGGGGAAACCTTGCTAGTCCCAACTGTAGAGTAGGGTGGAAGGAGCATCGTTATGTTAGGGTGTTTTGCAGCTTTTTACCAAACATTTTGCATCACAAGTAGCATATTAAGATTCATTGTAGGAAGTTAATGGTTGGGTCCAAATGTGTCCTACAAATGAACAGTGGTGGAATTTCACAAAGTACATTTACTTGATTACTGTACTTAAGTTCTTTTTTTGAGTATCTTTACTTGAGCAATTATTTCGTTGGTACTTATTACTTTCTTCTCCACTACATTTCTAGGAAGCTGTTACTGTAGGTCCTTATTCCTTATGGCTAAGCTCAGCTTTGTAATCCACTGTTGCCTTTTTTACTTTCTTGGAATTTAATTTCAACATGGCAGACAGCAGCCCTTAGTACGGAAGCTGAGAGCGGTCATGTCCCTCAGATACTTTTTAACGGTGGTTTTCTCAAGAAAACAAGTTAGTTTTCTCATTATCTAAAGATAACAAAAGCTGTTTTCTGGTGATATAGAGGTGATAGTTTTTTCATTAAGAAGCTTTTTTCTCATGATATCGAGATGATTGGTGTGTGTTAAAACTGATTGCATCATTCAACACCACAACAGCAGGAGAGGATTTATAAGTCATAGCAGCCTATGTGTAATTCTGTAAATTCTGATTCATTAGCAATTAGACCTATGCCTCTGCTGGCTTAGCACTGGGTGTTTTCTGAACAGCCCTGGTGTTACGCCTATAACAGGTATAAGATGCATTAACCCCCAAAATGAGTCCAGATTAAAGATTTTCATTGAAAAACAGTCATAATTGTTTCTACTGCATTCCATGCAATCCAATCATCCACTACGACCTGACAATAAGTGAAAGGAAATAGGAAACTAAAAAAGTATTATTTGCGCACACATGGTACCGAGACTGCATAACCCCTGGCACAGCAGGCATGGACGGACTGGGAATCCAGGGCTGATCGCCATCCTCATTCGTTACTCATACAGGTTAATAATCTTGTTAACTCGAGAAATCAATAAATGTTTTCTGGTGATAACGAGATAATTATGTTGTTATCTCGAGAAAACATGATAACGAGATAATTATCTTGTTATCTCGGGAAAACAATTATTTGTTAAGCCATGATAAAGAGATAGTTAAGTCGTTAACCCGAGAAGACAAAGGACAAAAAAAAAAGTGGGGTATGACCTTTCTCGGCTTCCGTACCTTAGGACTGAATTGGACACCACTGTTTTAGAGATTTGGATGAAATTCTACAAATGTGAGGGTCAGATATTATAAGGAGTTAATCATTTGATTAAGGTGTTAATTGTTGTTATGTGGTCAAGTTGTTCGGTAGGATGAGTCTTAAAGGAATAGTACACCAAAAACATGATTAGCCTTCATTTTCTACTCACCCCCATGCTGAACAACACTCTGGAGTACTTTTTTGATATCTCAAATGCGTCTGGAGATCTGGGAGGCTTCTTACTGTCTGCTGACATTCAAATAATGGAGGTCTATGGTGCCCGAGGCAGAAAGGTCCATAAAAGTCCACAAAAAACGTGTCAATATTCCTCCATACTGCTCGTCCAATGTATTCCAAGTGTCCTGAGTGGGTAGCGTCCATAATTTACTCGAAACGAAGTCATCTAGAATGTTTTTAGAGCATAAACAGTAGTGTATAGGATTTCCTAAAAGCGCGTGCCTGCGAGTTCACGAGCCTATGGAAACCGCGGCAGACCAAGCCAGATGAAAGTGCGCATTCAGCTCGGCAAAGAATTCATGCTCTTCCTCAACACTGAAGTCCTCAGACATTTTTCTTTCGTTGTTTCTTTCTTTGCACAGGTAAACAGCAAATTTCTTCTTCTACGCTTGCATTATCAAGAGCAGACGCTGAATGCGCACTTTCATCTGGTTTGGTCTGCCGCAGTTTCCGTAGGCTCGTGAACTCGCAGGCGCGTGCTTTTAGGAAATCCTATACACTACTGTTTATGCTCTAAAAACATTCTAAATGACTTTGTTTCGAGTAAATTATGGACGCTACCAACTCAGGACAACTGGAATACATTGGACGAGCAGTATGGAGGAATATTGACACGTTTTTTGTGGACTTTTATGGACCTTTCTGCCTCGGGCACCATAGACCTCCATTATTTGAATGTCAGCAGACAGTAAGAAGCCTCCCAGATCTCCAGATGCATTAGAGATATCAAAAAAGTACTCCAGAGTGTTGTTCAGCATGGGGGTGAGTAGAAAATGAAGGCTACCGTAATCATGTTTTGGGTGTACTATTCCTTTAAAGCAGAGTTGGAGATTATTTGTGGTATCAGATTTAACTGTAAACCTCATTTCATAGTAAAAGTGTGAGGACTTTTCTAAACAAGGATATAAAGACTGCACTTCAAACATCTTCTATAATTTAGGTGTGTTTTTTTTTTGTTTTTTGTTTTTATGGATACTACTAGATCTCTGTGTGTTATGTTGCAAAATAATTTGTAAATAATATAAATAATGTTTGGACAATAAAGCATCTAATCCCCTTTAAATGGATAAGCAACCATTTTCCCTTTGGTTATTGTAACTGAGGTGATAAAGTTTTGACCAAAGGAGGAGAGATCCAGAGTTTTCTCATAGATTGACTAAAGGTTCTGGCTACACTACCTCTGTTTTTTGTCTGTGCCATTGCTTTAAATGTGAAACTGAGCATAAATAAACTAGAACATCCTGTAATTCCAGGCTTGATTCTGTATTTTGGTTTTGGGGGAAAACCCCTCAGGGGTTGAGGGCTAAGGAGGGGGTTTTAAAGTTTTAAGAATCAGCTGATACACCAACTTCTGTGACCCTTCATGTATTGTGATTCAAATGTGTTTCATCACTGCCTCCTTTAGGTTTAGGTATTGGTGTCACTGTGACCTCAGGGTTAATGTCAGTGTGACTTCAGGGTTGGCAGAGAGCAGAAAAAAGAGGGTGCAACATCGGCTCCTGAGTGTTGGACTTTCCCAGACGATGCATGACGTGTGCCTTTCTGCAGCTTCTGATCAAGATTGAGGTAGTTTTTAAGAGCAGTCCTGACTTAGCATCACTCTTTAGCATGAAACTTTCTAAAAATCCAAAGAACTTCCTTCTTCTCATCCTTCTCGGTTTTCTGCTGCTGCTGGAGACCTTCAGGTGGGTGGAAACGACCAATTTCTAACGGCTTAAAATATTTAAACATACAGAAGGGTTAAACTATGAGTGCTGCAAATGTAAGCGAATAAAATGGACAGTAGGTAATTTCTGCAAGCTAACTGTAAATTTAGCTTCTATTGTACTACAAGCTTGTTTGTGGAGATTACTCAACAGCCTTAAACCTACAGTAGATAGAGAGCATTATTGTAACATAAACAGCTGAGAAGAGCATGGAGTGACTCCAGCACAACCAGAATGGTCCAGACTCACTGGCTCTGTTAAAAACATTAGATCTAAAAGCCTGAACACTATGGCTGTGAATTTTTAATCTCTGATCCAAATTTTTTCCATGTCACACAGACTGCATATAGAGAGGCTCCCACTAGGCATGGTGAGCAGATCTGTCCAGATAATTTTTTTTAAATTCTGTCTCTGAGCCACACAAATTGAAAGAAGATTAAGAAAAGTTATTGAAAATAGGCTAAATACATAAAATAAAAAAAACAGCGGCACATTCTATAAAGCAAAGCCCCACTTCACGATTCTGAAGCATCTCAAACCAGAACAGATAAACAATGTTCATATATTTAAAAAAACATAATGAGATCTATGTCTAAAGAAAAGAGAAACACAGCAATAAACGCAGTGGGACGGTTTCTATGCTGACTGAGGCAGAAAGGCGACTCTCAGAGACAGATCTGGGAAGTTTATCCCAGTTTTTCTTTCTTTTTTTCATAAAGAGGTGAAAGAGATACACCCATTCCTGCTCTGTCTGGCCCTCATTATTTTCTTTTGTGACTGTTTCCCTGTGCAGATTTTATGTTATATATTTACTTTGGATCCGCGTCTCTTTTCCTCTCAGACCCATGAAATTGCTGCTGCATTGCTGCGTAGTCTGACTGAAATAGACCGGTCACACATAAAGCAGGCAAAGAATGTATACCGAACTTCTTAATACTGTTCTGGGTGCTAATTAAATTTCTGAGGAGCTTCAGCAGCAGTACCGTCATCTCAGATATCAGATTCATAGTCCCCACACTGAAGATATATGGGAATCTGAGCTTGAATGTCAGCCAAACCCATTTTCACAGGGACAGATAAAACCTTTCAATAAACCAAACATTACCCACCAAATATATATATACATTTGGACTTCTTTTGGTCTGTTCCACATAGTAGAAAATGGTTTATCTATCAATATATCAAAAAAGTAAAAAAAAAAAAAAAAAAAAAAAAGTATACAAAAAATATATTTAACAGTAAGAATGTAAGCTGGGAACAAGTATGATTTAAGTAGACTACCTTCCCCTGTCACTTCTGGCGTTCCTCAAGGCTCAGTTCTTGGCCCCCTCCTCTTCATCACTTACCTTCTTCCCCTTGGCAGCATTTTCCGGAAATTCAACATTCACTTTTACTGTTATGCGGATGACACCCAGCTTTATTTATCCAGTAAACCCACTTCCTCACTCCCCCCCTTGTCCCTTACTAACTGCCTACTTGAAATTAAAGACTGGTTCACCTCAAACTTCCTTAAACTAAACAGTGATAAAACAGAACTCCTCCTCGTTGCCACTAAATCCACCCTATCAAAAATCAAAAGTTTCTCACTACCCATTGACAACTCCTTAGTCTCCCCCTCCCCTCAGGTCAAGAGTCTGGGTGTCATCCTCGACTCCTCCCTCTCCTTTCAGTCTCAAATAAATACAATTACCAGGTCTGCATACTTCCACCTTCGCAACATTAACCGTCTCCGTTCCTCCCTCACCACTCATACTGCCTCTGTCCTTATCCACAGCCTCATCACCTCCCGTATTGATTATTGCAATTCTCTTCTTTTCGGCCTCCCTCATAAATCTCTCCATAACCTTCAACTTCTTCAGAACTCCGCTGCTCGTGTCATCACCAGAACCCCCTCCTTCCATCATATTTCCCCTGTTCTTCACCAACTCCATTGGCTCCCAGTTCAATTCAGAATTCAATTTAAAATCCTTCTCTATACTTTCAAAGCCATCCATAACCTTGCTCCTCCATATCTGTCAGACCTCCTTCACATTGCCACCTCCTCCCGCTCCCTTAGATCCTCCTCCTCCATCCACCTCACTGTACCCCCAGCTCGACTTGTCACCATGGGGAGCAGAGCCTTCAGCCGCTCTGCACCCCAGCTCTGGAACTCACTTCCTCCCGACCTCCGCAGTATTGACTCTCTCCCCTTATTCAAAGCCAGACTCAAAACTCATCTGTTCCAGCTCGCTTATCTGTGAATATACTGCTCTTTTCCCTATCCATAATTGTTTTTTGTTTTTATGTTCCTGTATCTGTATTTTGTGTTTTCATCTCTTTTTATTTATTTTTTGTATTATTTGTAAAGTGACCTTGAGTGTCAAGAAAGGCGCTGTTAAATAAAATGTATTATTATTATTATTATTATTATTATAGTTTACAACATGTCACCAGTTCTTCAGACGCATAATCTCCTGGCGTACTGGGCCCATGCTAGCAAAAACTATGTCTCAAATAAATTTAGTTAATTTTGTAGTCTATTCCATAATTATGAAATAGTATCTCAAACTAAACTATGTAAACCAGTAATGGAGGTCTAACCAGAGTAGAAAAAGAAGTGGGAGGCCGCGTTGCACAACTGAGCAAGAAGATAAGTACATTAGAGTCTCTAGTTTGAGAAACAGACGCCTCACAAGTCGCCAACTGGCATCTTCATTAAATAGTAGCCTGTTTGTGCTGTCCTCTGAAGGGAGTAGTACACACCGTTGTAGGAAATCTTCAATTTTTTAGAAATTTCTCGCATGGAATAGCCTTCATTTCTAAGAACAAGAATAGACTGTCGAGTTTCAGATGAAAGTTCTCTTTTTCTGGCCATTTTGAGCGTTTACTTGACCCCACAAATGTGATGCTCCAGAAACTCAATCTGCTCAAAGGAAGGTCAGTTTTGTAGCTTTTGTAACGAGGTAAACTGTTTTCGGATGTGTTAACATGATTGCACAAGGGTTTCTAATAATCAATTAGCCTTCTGAGCCAATGAACAAACACATTGTACCATTAGAACACTGGAGTGATAGATGCTGGAAATGGGCTTCTATACACCTGTGTAGATATTGCACCAAAAACCAGACATTTGCAGCTAGAATAGTCATTTACCACCAGAGATGGGAAGTAACGAAGTACAAATACTTCGTCACTGTACTCAAGTAGATTTTTCTGATATTTTTACTTTACTTTACTACTTATTTTTATGGCGACTTTTTACTTCTACTCCTTACATTTTACACAAATATCTGTACTTTCTACTCCTTACGTTTTAAAAAATTGGCTCGTTACTTTAGTTTTGAATCATTTTAATGGAGTTACCGTTATTATTTTTCACGTCATCAAAACCAAATTCAATCTAATTGGATGGGAATCTACGTTGCATTTGACGCACCACTACAAGATGAATCGACAGATTCGGCTGTATTCATTCGCGACAAATCATTGCAGCTTGGTGGCGGTGGCGTTAGCATAGTAGTATGGACGACGAGATGACTGAAAATGAACACAACGGAGATCTAGTCCTATTGGCAGACATCAATTTAAAATGTAGGCAACGGCATGAAAAAAGTGGTTTCTACTTTTACATTTATACATTAAGTAAATTGACAAGCCTGTACTTTGTTACTTTTACTTGAGTAAAGAAGTTTAATCAGTACTTCCACTTTTACCAGAGTATTTTTTAACACAAGTATCTGTACTTTTACTCAAGTACGGAAAGTGAGTACTTTTGCCATCTCTGTTTACCACATTAGCAATGTATAGTGTATTTCTTTAAAGTTAAGACTAGTTTAAAGTTAGTTTCATTGAAAAGTACTTATTTTTGAAATGTCCTTCAAAAATAAGGACATTTCAATGTGACCCACAACTTTTGAACGGTAGTGTATGTCCAAAAGATCAGTGGCTTTCTCATAATCAGAGGATAATATTAGGAGGAGGAAATGTAACCTGTCAGAACGACCGGGGTGGGTTCAGCAAAATCATGCTTTAGTTTTTGACATCTTCTCAGTAATGAGAAAGTGGCTAAAAGCTTGATGACAGAAATTCACACAATATTGTTTAATTAATATGCTTTGTTAACATTATATCTTCACTTTTAGAATAGAAACACCTCAGTAACAGGACCACTGAGAGTAAGTGTGCCTGGTTAACTTTTGTCGTTCTGCAGGTCCCACTGGCCTTTCAGGATCTCTCAGCCACCCAAACAAATACCACATAATGGAGAACCGTCTGGTGAGCGTGATTTACCTCAGACGACGCCATCAGCAAACAGAGGTTTGTTGGATATATGACTAGTCAGTGCTTTTACAGCAGCTCTGATGTCACTCCTGTTGTCAAAACTCCAGGAAACTTATTTGAATAAGTTTGTTTGGATTTTACTGTTCAGGTTGAGGAATGTATCTTTGAATTCTTTCTGTTTTTAAAGGAGAATCAGCATCTTTGCTGAGAGTTAAAGGAACAAAGACCCTGCTGGTATCGGCCTATTTAGAGCATCGCACAGCAGAAAAAGAAGTAAGCACGGTTCTCTCTGTTCCTTGAAGCCATCGAAAGATTATGAATTTGAAAAAGAAAAATTAAAGCCTGAAAATCATGTTTGTGGATGTCTTTTTATTGAACTTTTTAAAGAGAATTGTCCTGAAGAATCCTTGAATCTTTTTCTTCTGTTTGCTTTTTTGGGGGGAGGGGAAGTCATTAGACACTGAACTAGATGGTGACTCATGTAAACATTTCATTATTTCTTGCCTTGTTGCTTTAGGTTTTTTGTGTTTCCTGTGTGTGCTCAGTGTAAACATGTCCTTAAAGGCACGTTAATGTCATTGCAGTACAATGAAGCTCTCATGATGTATAGCATGACAAAGTAGGCTATGCTGATTGGTTGTTGAAGGATTAGTGATCGCATACATGCATGCATGCATTCACTGGCTCATCAGTGCGTTCATCAGCCATGCCTCGAGCTCACGTAACATGCATGCATTCCTGCTCCCTCCATTTGTCCATCATTGCTAATCCTTTTTTATTTGTTAGGAACATTTTTCTCATTCATCTTCAAACATTTCAATGTTTGTCTCTGCTTCAACTCTGTTTGTTGGAAAGCCAAACCCCTGGAATTTGGGCTAAAACATTTCAGTCCATCCCTCTGTGGTTTGTGTCTTGGAGCAAAGAAGAAGCACTGATATTTCTGACATGTTCAGAGTCCTTTTTATGCACCACTAATGGTTCTTCTTGTGATGCCAGGTTCGTGTCATTGTAATTACGCCTCGGAGCGAGCAGGCGGTCTTTAACTGCTACCTAGACTGCCAAAGACAGCTCTACATATCCGAAGGTGTCATCAAGCTCAACAAGGACTTCTTTGGCTATCTATACGGGACGGCAGACATCATGTGTCACCTTCCTCCAGGCTGTGAAACACCAGTTCATGTGGCCATCACCCTAAATGGCTCTAAAGGCGAAGGTACATGATATGATAATCATGATGGTTAGGAGCTAATGATGATTTTGAGCTGAGTCACAACAATGATTGGTTTCAGATTTAATCAGTATTGATGTTGAAGATAATATATTGGGATTTATTCGACGTAAAAGCTGAAAAGTTACCCCAGAACTGAATGTGTCAAACTTGAGGCCTGTGCTCTGTTCTGTAGCTTTAAAGTAGAGAGCAGTCTATCTTTATTTACTTTATGAGTTGGAAAATAGTTTTAACACATTTATAAATGAGAAAGTCGACCTCCAAGCATCGTCTGTTCATCAGTTCAATAGGATTACGATCCCACTAGAATATGCAGGTCTTGTTCTGAGCGCCAGACCAGCATACAGCCAGGAGGCAGCACTGGAAAACCCCACTGAAAGCTCTCTGCTGCAGCCAGCCTGTGGGGGATTTCCTGCTGCCGTTTGTTGCAGCTGGATGTGAATAGAAAGAGTTTTTAAAGTTTGTGGCAAAAACTTCAAGTATCTATGAAAGAGGATTAGGGCCACTGAAAAAAAAAAAGTTAACTGATTTTTAAATTTTATTTCAGTTTAACATGGGAAAAAAGTCAGAATTCTGAGATTAAAATCAGAACTCTGAGAAAAAAGTCAGAATTCTGAGATTAAAGTCAGAATTCTGAGATTAAAGTCAAAATTCTGAGATTAAAGTCAGAATTCTGAGATTAAAGTCAGAATTCTGAGAAAAAAGTCACAATTCTGAGAAAAAAGTCACAATTCTGACTTTGATCTCAGAATTCTGAGAAAAAGTCAGAATTCTGACTTTTTTCCCATGTTAAACTGAAATAAAATTTAAAGATCAGTTAACTTTTTTTTTTTTTTTTGCAGTGGCCCTAATCCTCTTCCTTAAGTATCGGAATATACAATCAAATTTTTTTTCATTGGGAGGTTTTAGCATTTTTAGTTAATTTGGGTATTTATAAACTTTTTCGCCATAGTTCATAAAAAAATGTTTTAGTTCAGCAATAATGATCAGAGCTTGCGCTCTGTTCTTTTAACATAATTCATTCTTCCAGCTTTTTTTAAACCTTTAATAAAGCAGTTTAAACCCTTTATATTTATTTATTTTTCATATGCAAAATGTCTGCAGAAGCAATAAGAGCTTGCAGGTAGGGCTGGGTATTGTTCAAAAATTTTCGGTTCCGGTACCAATACCGATACCTTCACTTCGATACCGGTTCCTGAACGATACTTTTTTCGATACCAGTTTTATAAAATCAATTCGAAGAAAAAGAAAATTACACAACATAAAAAAGTACAAATCTTGAGTTTTATTTTAAGCTCTGATTTTTCCATTTACATTTTTCCTTTTACATAAAAAAAAAAAATCAGTGTCTAATATTCACTGTTACATTGTGAGGACCTTTTTAACTTAGCAATTTTCCTTTAGAAAAATTACCATGTCTGACAAACAAGCCCGTTGAATGGGATCCTACTGACAGCACACCGCTGGTATGTGGGGGTCTGAGCCGCTCCGACAGAAATATTGGAAGGCAGGTTGAACTGACTGCACTGATTAAGTTTTCAGGTGGATTTTCCCACTTAAAAACATAATAAAACTACTTTATTCCCACTGATCACAGCAAATATAGCTGCAAGGCAAATAAAGGATAGTGAAGCTCCGCCCAACGCGCGTCAGACACACTTTTGCACCGCGCAGCCAGAGCAGCAAAGCTTCTTCAGCCGCGCGTCAGAAACTGGTACAAGCAGCAAAAAAGGAAGCAGCAGATGTGATTTTGCTGCTCCTGCTGCGTCCAGTTTGAAAGCAGCATGATTCACTCCGCTCTGGCTTTGCTCTGCCCATGGGCTGCTGAGAGGAGGATGGCTGCGCCGGCTGCGGTCCGCTCTTCTTGCAGTCAAACACCGAGCAACTTTCTGCTCTTAAATTGTTTCCGTGCACAATGTATTGCATTGCGCACTATTGGCATCAGTCTTAATAAAGTGAAGCCACACTTTTGACCTGGGGGGCATTTTAAAGGGGTTCCATGATGCTCACAACCAGTTCACAACAGATACACATGAACCCTGGCTGTAGGCGTGACCACCTGTGTATTTTTCCTGGATGATGCAATCACGTTAAGTGTTACAGCCAATCACCGAAACTTGGTACCGAAAGACGAGGCATGTTTCGATACTCTGTAGAACCGAAGCATTTCGGTCGGTACCATAAAAGAACCGAAGTTCGGTACCCAGCCCTACTTGCAGGTAGTGTCTATCTACCCCTGAAAAACTCCTGGATCAGCTTTTCTCCGGCATCCAGTTGCAAAAGTTCAATGTTTTGGACTCCAGTGTCGAACGTTCGGATGTTCCGATGCTCAGATGTCAGAATCCTTGGATGCGCCACTCTCGATGCTTGGATGCGCAGCTGGACCCCTCAACGCTGATCCCCATAGACTTTGCATGTAAATCAGACACTTTGACGGGGAAAACACAATCAGTGTGAACGCAGCATTAGAGTGCTAAGTGATAAAATTATGAAATTGATGTAGGGAAAGATCAGATAAGAAAGCCTAGGAAGATATTGTTAACTGTTATTGCCTTTATGGCAAAAATTCAATGTTCAATGCTTCTTTTTTATGTGAATGGAAAAGAAACATCTTAGGACTATTTTTTGAGAAATAAAGGGGCAAAAATTGGTTACAAAGTCAAGACAATGAAAAGATGACATTTTTACTTCCAAATTACGTCTACATTTGGTTGAAAAGTGAAAGCTGAAAAGCTGCAATTTTCACTGTTGAAAACAACTACTTGTTGAATTAATCAAGACTATGACGGACCGATGTAGCCTAAAAGCCAACGTCTAAATGATGTCTGGTGTTTTGGAGTTCCTCTTTCAAACAACATTTATTAATCTATTTCAGGGAGAACAGATACAGTCTTTAACAATGTTCCGTCTGTTGTGGCCAAACAAAGGACTCCACTAACTACTTAAGACTAGAAGGACAAAAGTTAGGTTTTCTCTCATAGAGAGTTTCCTTCTGTTTTCACAAACAGGAGGATTGTTGATGTTTAAATAACCTTGAACTGAAGGAGTCTAGCTCCTTATCAAAACTTTTAACTCTGTAAAACTGCTTCAGAGGGAGCAGTAATATGAGACTGACATGAAGCCTTGTAAAGCAGGCTTACTGTACCTCTTTATTTTCAAAAACAGGCCAAGCTCTAACATCTATAAACGAAGGCACAGCTGATATTTCTCTTCAGGATGGAGTCACAGCCAAACAGGAGCAGACCAGATGAAGCTGCTATGAGAAAAAGCAGAGAGAGCAGAACGTTAGAGAATACATTAATAAATTCTGTAGAATAGGAGAATAGAGATAGAATGAAGTAGAATGATGAAATGGGGGTCCCTATGTCCTTCAGCAGTCTAAGCCTATAGCAGCATAACTATAGAGATAGCTCAGGGATAACCTAAGCCCCTCTAACTATAAGCTTTATCAAAAAGGAAAGTTTTAAGCCTAGCCTTAAAAGTAGACAGGATGTCTGCCTCACAGACTAAAACTGGTAGTTGGTTCCACAGGAGAGGAGCCTGATAACTAAAAGATCTGCCTCCCATTCTACTTTTAGAAATTCTAGGAGCCACTAGTAAACCTGCACATTGAGAGCGAAGTGCTCTGTTAGGAACATAAGGAACAATCAGATCTCTGATATAAGATGGAGTTTGGCCATTTAAGGCTTTAAATATAAGAAGGAGGATTTTAAATTCTATTCTGGATTTAACAGGAAGCCAATTAAGAGAAGCCAGGATAGGAGAGATATGATCTCTCTTTTTAATTTTCATCAGAACTCTGGCTGCAGCATTTTGGATCAGCTGAAGGGTTTTAACTACAGTTTGTGGACTTCCTGATAGTAATAGAATTACTTACTATTGGACAGGAGATTTCTAATTTTTGCAATATTCCACAGATGAAAGAAGGAAATTCTAGAAACCTCTTTGATCTGGGATTTAAATGACAGGTCCTGATCGAAAACAACACCAAGATTTTTTACTTTATTTTCTGAAATCAGTTTAATCCCATCCAAATGAAGGGACTGGCTAATCAGCGTATTTTTCAAAGACTCTGGTCCAAATACTATAACTTCTGTTTAGTCTGCATTCAGGAGCAGAAAGTTAAGAGTCTTCCAGGTTTTTATGTCTTCAAGACATGCCTGTAATCCAAATATTAATCTATGTTACCTTCAACTGGATTAATAGACAGATATAGCTGGGTGTCATCAGCCTTTTAATTTTTTCAAACACTAAGTTTTGTGTCTTTATTATCTTTAGGCCATAAAGATACAAATACATTTATTTATCCGAAACAAGGATGTTCAGTTTGCATCTAAAGAAATATGCAATATTTCTGCAAAATTGCAAATAAATATTTCATTCTATTTGTGAGGCCTTACTTTTCATGCTTCATCAGAATGATGGTACCCTTAGACGACTCATTAAAGGAGGGGTACCAACAATTTCTTCAACATGTGTATATACTCAATTGTGACACCATTCTTGGCTGATGTTAACATACATGTGTATTTGGATGGTTTTAAAATGAATCCTGCATATTAGTGAAATATTAATCTTCAGATTTGCCTTTTGTTTCTTCTTTTATTTTTAGATCATGACTTTCTGGAGGTTAAGAACCAAAAGGCAGAAACCGAATCCTTACCTTACAACTTCACAGTGTGTTTTCCTGTCATGTTTGAGTTCGCAAATGTCCTGCAGGTGAGATTAAAATGAAGGGTTTTTACTAAACTAAAAAGCTCATTTAAAAACATCATAAATAATAATTGCCAATGTGAGGAAACACATTTCCTTCTGGGTGTCATTAGCTCATTATGTTGCTTTTGCAGCTTAGTTGTTCTGGAATGGCTTAAAACATTATAAAACAATGACTTTATCATGGGAAAAGTAAATGTTTTAAAATAAATAAAGAATTAAAAAAATACGGGCATAGCTGCAAAAATTTCAATAGAATATTTAGGTAAATATGAAATGTTTTCAGTGGTAGAAAATACATTTTCTTTGAGTGTTTTGTTACATTTTTTGCAGATTCTACAGTTTGAATCCCAAAGTACAAAATCTGAAAATCTAGAATCTAAAATCCTACAGGTTCACTGGCATCTTGACTCTTCATTTCTTTTAGAGAGTAGAACCTGAAAGCCTCCCATGTGTTGCAGCTGGTGCAGAGTTTGGAGATGCTTCAGTTACTGGGAGTGAATAAAGTTGTCATCTACAAGACTAGCTGCAGCCTGGAGATTCAGGGTGTGCTGGACTACTACACAAGCACAGGTTCAGTATATAGATTTTTTGTTTACATGAATAGCCTGATTTCAATTCAATGTATTCTAACTCCCAAGTAGTTGCTCAGACCAAAACAGTCTTTTAAGTTTCCCAAATGGGTGGTTGAAAGAACATACATGCAATGTATCACTAAAGTAAATGCAACCCTCACTTCTCTGCAGATGATTAAGAATTTCTTTTCACGGGACAACACTGCGGAAATGTTATTTTGAATCTATGAAACACAGTCTGTGAGTAGCTTATATACTGTAACAGTGTAAATTTATAGTTCACTTATCATACACAATATGCAGCCATCAGAGGTATTTAAAGTTTTATTGTTCACTACTCCAGTAGAAGTATAAATCCTGCTGTTTAAAAAGACTTTTGTAGAAGTTAAAAGATCAACTTAAGCTTTTTACTACAGTAACATTGTAAAAGTACTGTTTTTAAAACTAGTAAAAATTAAAAATTAGAAGTGATGTAGAAAAAATGTTAAGGACAGAAGCTTTACTGTAATTATTTCTGGATGATGTTTTCTTTAGACTTTATTTTCTTAGTTCTATAACTTATGGTAACAATGTTAAATTTAACTTTGCATCATCTTGAAGAAAGTATTTATTTTGGTATGTGATGAAAAACAAGTTGGGGCAGCACCGTGTCCAATCAGAAATAAATTGTCTAGATGAAACAAATTATAAGGAAAAGAAAAAAGTTTATTTTTGAAATATAAGCAGTAGAAAGTAGAGATAATTGCGAAAAACTGTAAGGATTAGAAGTGAAAAGTTGTCCAGACAATAATTACTCCAGTAAAGTATAGATAGCCATCAGTAAAGTATAGATAACCAAAATTTCTACTAAAGATAATATATATATATAATATATACATATTTATACAACAAAAAAATGAATAAAAATTATAAAACTGAATTAAAAAATAAATATTTATGAAAAAAAAAACAAAAAAATGAATGAATTGTAATATTTTTTAATGATCCGCCGAAACCATGGATCATTTGCTGCTTGAATTTAATCATCTGGCGCATGCCCTCTACGATCTCCAAGGAACTCTGAGCGGAGCGGACAGGAGCCACAGCGGAGGCTGTATGCTTTGCTTTGTGCAGGCGGTCTGGAGCGGAGCGCGGCGGAGCGCTGACGGAGTATGTGGGATTTCGGATTAGCATGACATGTTGGTCGTGTTGCTGTTAGCATAAACAAAACGTGTTGCACAATGCTTGCACACTGTTGCACTTTTATCCACAACTTTCTTTCCGCCGTCAGCGTAGGTCACTTTAAATGCAAAGTGGTCCCATACAGCAGACCTATAAAGTGCTGCTGTCGCGTCTTCCAACTCCTGTTCTTTCCCACTCGCCATACCCATATAATTCTCCACAACAACTGATTTTTTTTTAGCTACACCCGGCTACGCTGCTTCGCTTCTTCTTCTTCTTGTTTACTACTGGTGGTTGGCTTTGGTCGCAGTACCGCCACCTTCTGCTCTGGAGTGTAATCGCTTCCCCTATGAACGCAACACATGCAAACCGAACCGAGACAGTCAAACCGAACGGTTCAGACGGTTTTCATAAACCGTTCCATCTCTGATTCTCATTCTGATAATAAACTATTTGTACTTTGTTACTTGACGCCTCCGACTACACCCCTAAATGTCCAAATAAAGAACTGACATTTGTCAGTCATTTGTCCTCCAAAATGACTTGTTAGGTCTCAAGTGTTCAGAAGAAGCAGGTGCGTTCAATTTTGTTGTCCAGCTCTCTCTCTCCCCCATACTGGTCATGGCTGCTCAGGAACTGCTAGAGTAACACTACCCGGCGTTGTCCCTGATCTGGGCCTGTCTAAGCTGTTTGCTTCTAGGCCTGGTCTAATTCTTGGATGCTCAACTACCCAAGGATGGGCTCAAGCTCTGATACTCTTTCTAAACAAAATACTACACTTATTACACACGTCATTATCGTTGCAGAGGAAAACTACATCTTGCACAGAGAGTAGGAGATCTGTAACTGAATCTATATAAACAGCAGCGGTCAATTTTCCGCTAACAGTGTGTTTTTTCTGTATTGAGGTTTGAAATTACATTTTGTTTTTGGGTTTTGTCTTTTCAGGTTTCGTTGAGGTGGTTCCTTGGTCTCTGTCAAAATATCTGAATGTATCTCGAGGTTTTATGTCTCATAAGGATCCAGGTGATATCCACTACTTTGGTCAGATGCCTGCTCTTAGTGACTCCCTCTACAGATACATGTACCAGTCAAGATATATGGTCTTCCAGGACCCAGATGAGCTCATCTTGCCACAGTCTGTCAACAGGTAGTTTATCCAGTTTTTTACAGAGATGTGAAATTAATTGTGATGCATTTATACTGCCTGAAATATACAGTTAGCTTCCATGAACAACATTCATAGCTGTAAAGTCTCCCCTTTTGGCTGGGAAACTGCCGTATTTCCCCCCTCTTTTCTGTTGTCCCCCTATATTAACAGTCTCCCGTAAATCTCCTGTATAGTGTATAATAAAATGATATATAAAAGAAAATATTGATCTGCCTCTCTAAATTGAGCTATCTGGTTATCTTATTATAATTTGCAGTTGTTTGAGAAGTTGTTATTTTAGATTTCTTGTGCATATGTTATAAAATATTATAGCTACTGCAGCTTGCCTGGGGTGGTCGGACGGCTTGCAGCGGATATCCTAAAATTTCCTGTATTATTAAATCCAACACTTGACAGATATAACATCAATATTAAAATGCATGTGTTACTTTATTAATCTTTTTTGTATATTTCCATTGAGTGTTTGACAAAAGCAAAAACAGCAGAAATTTATAAGGGTTCAAAAATTTTCTGTGGAGTTTTCATGTTCATGCTTTCATTTTTTATTTTTTTTTCCCCAGCTGGTTGAAGTTGTTGCCTGTGCTGGAGAAGAGATATGGTGCTAACAAGTGTTACATGTTTGAGAACAACGTGTTTCCCAGAGAGAGATCGCTGCCTCCTCCCAAGCCCCAAGTTTTGCCCCAACAGAACCAGTGGCAGAATGTATCAGGGGTAAACATCCTAGCTCACCTGTACAAAGAGCCTATCATGCCTCAGTTTAAATGGGCCAAGTTTAAAATCATCGTAAACCCCAGAGCTGTGTTCACCATCACCGTTCACGGAGTGGTAAAATCCCAAAAGGGTTGTGCCTGGATCGACAGAAACATAGCGAGGATGTACCACACAAGGTAGGTCAACAGCTCCGTAACTAAAAACACTGATGATGTCACACGTAGATGAAACCAGAGGTCACATAAAACGATGTAACCTTCTATAAATCACACTAGATTATGTTTTCGGTGTTAGGTCACTTCTGATTAAAAGTCATTTTTCTGTTGAACAAAAAAATAACAGAAGAGAGGTACAGTGTTTGTAGATCTTTAATTGAAACACCCTACAATGTAATTAAACACTTTCCATATTTGCTAAAAAGCTTGCGCAAAATTAAGTAGTCTAGAATAAAATCTGCACAGCAGTGTTTATCCCCAAAGAGGAAGATTCCAAAGAAAAGAGTCATTTTGCTGTGGTAGGAAAGATCTTCAGTTTTTTGTTGAAGCGGCTTCTTCCACAGGAACGGTGTGTGTTGTGATTAAGCCTGGCAAATCTCTACTGCTATTTTCCCTGCAAACTGGTAATGGAGACACTGGTGAGGCATTTCATTCCAGTCACAATAAGACACCTTGACATAGATCACTACAGTTATTTCGGGTTTAGGGTCCCGCTAGAGGGGATGATACAGATTGGATTTAGGAAGCATTACAGGCTGCACCACCTCAGTCATCCTTCTTGCCCTGGCTATGGACATGTTTGTAAAATCTCCAGAGACAGAATGTTGTGGTCCCAAGTCCAAGTCTGGAGTTACACAACCACTAATCCGGGCCTTATGAATGACCTAACATTAAGCAGTGAGTCAAGCCATCAAAATCTAGATCTTTGGAAAAAGGGTAAAGCGACAGACAGGTTCTGCTTTGTTATCCCCGGGAACAACCATTCCTATCTAAGAAGACAGTTAAGAGCTTTGGGAAGTCCTTTGACTGATAGTACCGCATCAATAACTCATATGAAGACCTGGAGGGATGGCTCAAGGAGGTTGAAAGGACAGGTCTATGATGGAAAGCCAAGGCGTGGGTGTAGCAGAATGTTTTGTCAACGAAAATTGGTACTGCCTCGGAAGTCTGTTCAGGAGGAGGTTACAGTTTTGCAGGTAAAGGACGTACTGCAATGTTGGGTGTCTGCGGATCCTTAGGTCTCTGAAGCAGCAGAGTATGCAGTACTGGTAGGAACAGGGATAATGGGATGGGCAGAGCTAGGAAAGGAACTGTCACACCACCTAATTTTGACAACGTTTGGGGAAAACAACAGAGACATATTTTTCAGATTGAATTAAAGAATTGGATGTGGAGAGAGTTTGTTGACCAGTGGGGATGAGACAGCAAGGACCTGGATGGGGGAAAGATGAGAAAGTGGAAGATTTTATGGCATGACCACTGGTGGACGGAGCCACAACAAATCAGATCTCAGTCCAGGCTGTCAATAAGAACCTACCTAGCCATTCCAACCAGCATTTCTAAGGCTTGGCTAACAAACCAGCATACCCCTTGTTTCAGGAAAAGTGAACCCTTAAGTATATATCAAAATGCTGCAAAAAAGCTCTGGGAGAAGGCCAAGATCGGTAGCTTCACAACAAGGTGCTTAAGACGATTGCAGAGAGCATCTGTAGCTCCATTGCCAGTTGTCATATGACAAAATAAGAAAAGCAAGCCATGACCTTCATCTTTGTCGGAGAGAAACCAAAGAAAACAAAAATCAAAATATATATATATTTTTTTAAACACTGCATAGGTTAGGCTGCTTTCAGCAGAATTGCTCAAACTAGGTTTGCCTAGCATGTTGCTAGCACCACCCTTAGACCTGGCAGTAGTCTAGTATGAGTGGCAACAAAGTTTATGGTCATTCTTGAACTCTTGAAGGAAGCATCAGAAAGAAATAGGGATAAATACAACCACCTTGTCAGAGACTGCCACAGAAGGGCTGTAGGTGAAGGTGCCTGCATGTGGAGGTAGAGTGCAGAGACTTTGTATGTTAGTCTCTGAGTAGAGTTTACAAAGCACTCAGCATTACAGGGCAAAGGAGGAAGAAGGCCATCTACAGCAGCACAGCAGAGAAAGTATATAGTTGGCTATGGGTTGAAAGGACCTGTGGACAAGGGCTGAGATTGACCTCAGCTAGCTGTCCTGAGTGAGGGTTTATGATGTTCTAACCAACCTAATTACCTCAGGATAAGTCCTTCATCCACAAACATTTCTGCTTTATGATAGAAAATATTCCTTTTCAAACAAGAGCCATTGTGTCTGCTTGCGATTAGCTCCTTTGTCTATAAAAACACAGCTAAACACGGCTAAATACACACATCTGCAATCTAGGGTGGCCAGATGTCCGGCTTTAGGGCGGACAGTCCGGATTTTCATTGCACTGTCCGGCGTCCGGCGCCGCATCCAGCCGGACGTGTATTTGCCCTCCTTTACACCCAGATTCCACATACTCTGTCAGTGCTCCGCTCCGCTCAAGTACGTCGTGCAAAGTACTTGTCTGTCATGTAAATCAATGAGAGCTGTTCCACATCCTCCGCTACTCCTCCGCACGTCTCTGTCCACGTACGTCTTCTCCGTCTTTCACCGTCAAAATACGGAACTGAGCTCTTTTTGTCTCCGCTCCCGTCAGTCCAGATCAAGACCCGCAATTGCAATCGCACCAAACAGGATAAAGAATGTAGTGAAGACCCGGTTTGTCAAATTAAATTATAGTAAAAACAGGTCGGTTACTAGAAATTAGAGCATAGTTCGTATATATTCCCAAAATTAAGAGCAATTAATTAAATAACTGGATGCAGACTATTGGTGCTTCAACAGACCAAAAAATTCTTATTGCAGGAATGGATGAAGAGATGATGAGTTTGGAAGCGGAGAACAAACATAGTTCATACAAACTATGGAGGATCCTGTTTATTCCTGTTACAAAAATCCACAGCAGAAAGAGAAAATATTTGGGCAGGGACTGAATATCTGCTGGATGATGATGGGGATTTTTTTTAATATGTCATATTAAATTAAACGTTCACAGGGTTTATACCGGAATGAGGAACTCTAATTTAATGCTCTTTTAATGCTATTAGAAATAATTTTAATTTCATCAACAAGTATCATGTACACAAGTTATTAGTATACATGAAATAAGGAGCTGTAAGCACAGTTCCATGACTCAAGTTTGTGTATATATATATATATATATATATATATATATATATATATATATATATATATATATATATATATAGATATATACAGATAGATAGATAACATGGTGAAATCATCTTTACTCTCGACAGGCTGCAGCCATGTCACGAATTCCTCTTTTCCAGCCACTTTTTGACATTTGTATTGTCCTATTCTCTAGCTCTCTCTCCGCCTCAAGCTTCTTTTCCAAACAACTGCTTTATGATCAATTGCAGCAGTTCTGCTCAAATTAATCGTGTCAAAAAATAGTCACTTTTTAAACACCACAATGTATTAAATAAATACAAATGCTGGGAACCAATTCTTTTTTTACATCTCTTTAATATTTTGTTCTATTCAACTACACAAGCATCATCTTTAAACTACTAAGAATTGTACTATAAATGTGACTTTACCCGATTCTTATGTACACCTTAGTAATTGATATGCCGCACAATGTCCTCCTTTTTGGTGCTATAGAAATGGCCACCCTACTGCAATCTGTCCTACCCTTTGCTTTTCTCTCAGGAATAGTCACCATATTAAAAATCAATTATGTAAATGCTCTGCTAAGGTGAATCAATTAATTAAAAAAAGTTCTAAATTAAATTTAATTTGTAGTGATGAATTAATATGAGTTAATTTCACTTGTTCTTATTAGTAAAAGACCATTTAACCTCATTCCATTTTCTTTAAGATAAACTTTGGTTCTCAAACGTCAAAATCATGCTTAACTGCAATAATACTACTTTAGCCTGTTGATAATAGTTATCAATGTTTTTGATTTTTACTAATTTGGTTCAGTTTTTAAACAGAAATATGATTGACCTGGAGTGAATTACTTTTGCTAATAAATTCTTATATTTTGTTTTGATGTTGTGAATTTATTCAATATATTTTCTGAGTTAAACTATGATTTGAGCTTCAAAAACACAACTGTTGTCTTAGCACACAGCTAGTTGGGTGTAAGTCATAGGAAAGTGTGTGAAAGTTCCAAAGTTATTTAAATAAACGAATATTAAAAAGGCATGAATGCATACAAATGCACAACACAGTGTATGTAAGTATCAGGTTTCATCTACAGATTAGAGCGCTTTGCCAAGGAATAACATTTGCATTTTTTTTCTGCAGGTCTGAAATGCAACCCAAGCTTAGAGATGACCAGCTAATTTACGACGGTCGACTGCTGAACTACAGCACCGATCTCTCAGCAGCGGTTAACACCGTGTTGAAAGAGAGCCGACTCCTATCTGGCACAAAGTGATGAATGAAAGTCATTGGATGTACTCTGGTGCTAATGCTAATACTGACTTGAAAGCTTTGCTTTACATAAAAAAATACTGTTTGATAAAAATAAACATGAAAACATGTTGCTGTTTTTATTCAATTGCCACCTACCATGGAGTAAATGCAAAAAAAGTTTCTTTTCATATAGTTGTCACTGTAGGGGTGGAGGTTTGACAGGAGGGCCCAAATGCTGACTAAAGCTGAAGGAGGTTACTTGAAGATTTATTCTACAAAAAAGTTCAACAGAAGCAAAAATGCAAAAACATAAATCTACAAAAACATTAGTACTCACAACAAGGGGCAAAGAAATGAAGACAAACGAAAAAGGTGCATATATGGGAGAGAGAAACAAAGACCAGGCTAATCAGCAGATTGGGAGCAGGTGTGGACTGAGGAATCTAGAAGGGAGCTAGGGAAAGGGAGGCTGACACAGAAGGCAAACAAGAAATACCTAAGAACTCAAATACTATCAAAAGTAACCCAAATAACACACAATGGAATTAAAACCAATGAAACCTCAAAGATAAAACTTAAACAGAACCAAAACCATGACAAAAGTATTTTTTAATCAAGAAAGCTTCAACCAGTAGCTTCTGTTAATGGTAATCTGTTCATGTTGGCTGAAGCCTCAGTATAATACCCCATGAAGTTCTTTCCAAATTAGCACTGAATTAAACGGTTCAGTTAGGGAAGGAAACAATGACTTTCTCATTTTGCTAAGCTAGCATCAAAACGTCTAGTTGGAAATGCCAAAAAGATTAAATGTGGGTTTAGAAAATGGTCCAGCTTTTGCAACTCAGAGTAAGGAGTAGAAACTCCTCCAAACCAGATTTAGTAGAAGAAAGGAGGGGACAAGATGAAGGCAGGGATAACCAACCTAGTTTAAAAAAAAATAGAAATGAAGAAACATCTCTTTGCATTTTTCGCTTAGAAAATAAATGTGTTTACATTTTGACCAAGACAAAAATTATATATTTTCAAAATTATGTTATTCAGCCTTTTGTGCTTCTTTTGAAGGTAAGTTAGATGTGAATTCCTGTCTGCAGGACGTATGTGGTGCCTCCTAGATCAGATCAGATTCAGGACCACATAGCCTGGGTCAAATATTAAAAACATCATATCTGTGTTGTTCAGACTGTCATGAAAAGATCAGATACAGGATGCATGTAGGTAAAAAAAATTGCTATGGATTTAACCTCATTCCATTTTCTTTAAGACAAACTTTGGTTCTCAAACGTCAAATTCATACTTAACTGTGGGTAAAAAAAATGTGGGTCACTGCAGCTTTGAATGTAGCATTTGAATGTAGTCTCTGTTTCAATGCACCTGAAACCAACAATCAGGCCATTAGTATGACTCTGGAACACCTGTCTGCAAGCTGAGGAGGTAATTCAGCTATTTGATCCAGGTGTGGAAGCAGAGAAACCTCTAAGGTACTGGACACTGGGCCCTGAGGAATTGAGGAACCCTAGTGTAGGCTGTGGTTCATCATGGTTCAAGCCTCATGTCCACAATACTTGCAGTAGAATGAAGTCCTGTTTGTCCAAGTTTTTGCTGCATTTACACTATCAGCTGTCTCTGCTCTTCCTTCAGAAAGATAGATAGATAGATAGATAGATAGATAGATAGATAGATAGATAGATAGATAGATAGATAGATAGATAGATAGATAGATAGATAGATAGATAGATAGATAGATATATGGCAAATGTTTGATTTCTAATGAATTCTGCGAATATCTTCCATTACACTACACAAACAATCCGAAATAAGTCAACATTTACTAAATTAAGTGTATTTAACCTTAAGTAGGTGAATAAAATAATTTGCCAATGGAATTAGTATTTTTACTCTTCCATTATGATAATTAGATAATATGCACTTGAAATAAGACAGTACAATTGTTTTTTTCCCCCTTATTTTAAACATACATTTTCTTTTTCCATTGGCAAGTGTCTCATCTACCTCCTCAATTCAAGAAAAGATGAACTTATTTTAAGGAAATTAAAAACAAACCACTAGACTTTGTTTCCAAGTTTGAAGACGATTCACTTCCCATCCAGGGAGCTTTATTATTATTCAAAATGAAATGAAAGTAAAACCAACCTTAAACAGAGAGGATGAACTCTGGTTTCAGCTTTCAAAAACCTACAATGCAGCAATTGAATTAATCCCTTCCCGCTATCATCACAGCCCCAGCCCCTGTATACAGCAGAGCAGAGGACCTCACCTTTCAGCCAGGCCAACAATCCACTTTAACGATGCAATGCCCCATACCCTTTCAGACATGGGTATGGGGCATTGCAGGCTAACAAGGGAAGCCAAATGACCCCCGTTCTAAAGGGGTGAACCCCTTCGTTCCAATTTGCATGTTTTCAAACAAAAACAAGGTTTTGTTGGGCTAGTGCATGAAACCTGAAACTCAATGCTATTCCTGACATTTTGAATTGAAAAAGCTTCCTGGATGGGAAGTGAAATGTCTTCAAACTTGGGAACAAAGTCCAGTGGTTTATTTTATTTTATTTATTTATTTATTTTTTTTTGAATAACTATGACCTGGATGACTGAGAACCTTTACCAGCAACTTATTTTAAGAAAAAAATACCTATTTAGGTTTAATTTTTTTCCAGTTTAGGGTAACCAACTGGTTTAGCTCTTTAGCGAGGCTTCTCACAAAAGGGAGAGAGGGATGTTAGATAAATTGTCAAGCAGGTCTAGTTATTCAGTGACTGATTCAGGTTTCACTGTCCCAGCAACCAGTGGGATCTCTGGACCTTCAAAGCGAAAAAGTGTGTCCCAAGTCATTTAGCAGATCTAGTTTCAGTTTTCAGGTGTTGGACTTATTCTTAAAATATTAGACTGATTAAATGTTAACTTTGTGTTACTCTGTTTCTGCAGCAGCTGGTATCTTCTCTGCAAATCGAACCCTGTTTATCAAGTCAGGGTCTTGGAGAAAAACAGTCTTGCAGTTCGCAGTTTGGCCTTACGGTGACATTTTGATTTTACTTTTGAAGGAGTAATTTGATTTTGACAGTTAACCTTAAACAAAAAAGAGGTTGAATTACAATCAAACAAACCCTTTTCAATCCCTACAATTGCCAATGAAATATTAAGCCGTTTCTTTTTTTTTTAAACAGCTGATTTAGAGAAGAAAGGTGTTTTTTTAGAAGCTGACAGGACTAAAAAAAATCTATTAACTTCGAGTAAGGTTTGTGTTAATATGTGCAGAAAGCTCATAAAGAATAACTTTCCACAGATGCCCTCTCTTTAAAACAAAACAACCTACAAATGCAGTCTAGGTAATTAATTCCTATTTATCTCTTTGAATTGGGAAGCTGAGCTCAGCTCAATCCCACCCGACCATAGAAATATAAAGAGGAATCCAAAGACAAAGACTTAAATAAAAACAACTCTAAACCTTTGGGTGAAAAAAAACTAATATATATCTCATTTGTCAAATGTGGAAGTTATGTCCCCCTGATAGCGGCTGCGCCTCAGAACTTCCCTACCGGTTCTTTTCAGCCACACCCCTCTAACCTGGTTCACTTCATACCTCTCAGATAGGACACAGTTCATACAACTCAAATCTCATAAATCCATCTACTTCCCCGTTTCTGCTGGTGTGCCCCAAGGTTCTGTCCTGGGGCCCCTCCTGTTTATTATCTACATCCTCCCTCTTGGCTACATCCTCCGTAAGCATCATATCAAATTCCACTGCTACGCGGACGTCACCCAGCTCTACCTTTCTACTCAACCATCTGCCTCACTCCCACCAATCTCCCTCACCCTCTGTCTCCAAGAAATCCATTCTTGGTTCTCATCCAACTTCCTCAAATTGAATAGCTCTAAAACCGAAGTCCTCCTAGTAGGCACACCTCACACTCTCTCCAAAGCTAATAACTTCTCGATTACCATCAATGATTCAACTGTCCTCCCCTCCCCTCAGGTTAAGAGTCTGGGTGTCGTCCTCGACAGGACCCTCTCCTTCCAGTCCCACATTAACAACATCACCCGGTCTGCCTACTTCCATCTGCGTAACATCTCTCGTCTCCGTCCCTCCCTCACTCCCCAAACTTCGGCCATTCTTGTTCACAGTCTCATCACTTCACGCATCGATTACTGTGACTCCGTTCTTTTTGGCCTTCCAAACAAGTCCCTCCAGAAACTACAGCTCCTCCAAAACTCTGCAGCACGCCTGATCACTCGGACCCCCATTTCTCATCATATCACTCCCATCCTGCAACAACTCCACTGGCTCCCCATCAAACAAAGAATCATCTTCAAACTCCTCCTAACTACATTCAAGGCCCTCCACAGCTTGGCTCCATCTTACATCTCAGATCTCCTTCACGTTAAAACCCCCATCTGCTCCATAAGATCCTCCCACACCTTCCAGCTCTCCGTTCCCTCGGCCCGTCTGGTCACAATGGGGAACCGGGCATATATTCGCTCTGCTCCCCACCTCTGGAACTCCCTCCCTCCGGATCTCCGTACTCTGGACTCCTTCCCTCTTTTCAAATCCAGACTCAAAACTTTCCTGTTCAGACAGTCTTATCCCATCTAGTTCTTACGCATCACTCCAATATTGTTCTCTTCCTTTTCTTCCTTTGGTTTTATTTTACTTCCTGCTGTTTTGTTTTCTGTGCAATCTTTATGCTTGTACTTTTTAGCTTCCTGTTTTTAATGTTTTTATCAGCCTGTACAGTGTCCTTGGGTGTTGTGATAAGGCGCTTTCAAATAAAATGTATTATTATTATTATTATTATTTTCCTGGGAGCAAGTTTTTTACTACTCTTAATTCAAACTGAGTAAAACCATATAAAAAAGGACTATAAAAACAGGAGTAAAAAAGTAACAGAGTTTATTCCAGATCAGGTCGTTACAGGACAGAGAAATTGCTTGGAGTTTGCACAGCTGTGGGCTCAAAAAACCTCAGCAAGCGTCCGGCAAAGATTGAGCTCCGAACAAGGTCATCTCCTCTTTCTTATACCTCATGAGTCCATGTTTTGCGTCAGTTGAGGTCAGCTGTCCGTATCAGAAACTGACACGCCATCCATGCCCTGACCTGTATGCATCTAGCCTCTATGCCCAAGAATTACAGATAGCTCTCCTTTATCAGACTGGCTGCAAGATCTGCCCATATCCTGTGTATTTCTAAAGACACAAAGGCTGTCCAGATTAGATGACCTCCATACACACAGTGACATCCACATTGTGAAGGAAGGCCCGCTACTCTGTCTAATCTGGCTAACAGAATAACAATGAACATGCTGTATAAAGAATAAATCTAATGCTGGAGGAACTGTGGCATGGTCGGTGACCATACACATATATTTTGGGACTGCCCCAAACTGCAAACATTTTGGAAAAATGTCAAAAAAGAACTGGAAAAGATTTTGGCAGTGGATCTTCCTATGGACCCTTTGTTATTTTTATTGGATGTGTTTCCTGACCACCTGTTTACCGCAGAACAATGCTACATACTACATATTCTATTGATGATAGCGAGAAAATATATTACTATTAACTGGATGAAGTCTGACTCTCCCACGATCCCTCAGTGGCTACAGAAGGTAAAACAGGTCTACACAATGGAACATATGACTGCCCAACTACAGATGAAAGTGCCTCTTTTCCTGAGAAGATGGACCCCAGTTATTGATTATCTTGCTTAGGACTCTAATACACTTTTACTCTATCCATGCATCACTATTATTGTTGTTGTTATTATCAAGGCTTGATAAGATATGTGTTATACCCTCAACAGTATGACAGACTGGACCCAATTTCTGTTTTATTTTTATTATTTACTGTTTTTTGTGTTTACTTATTTTTTCTTTATGTTTGCCTGCCTCTTTCTGTTTCCCTGTATGATGCATAATGTTTGATAACCTGCATTTAAGGCAATAAAGTTCCAAAAAAAAGAATAAACCTAACACACTTTAAAGCCTTTCTATCCTGTTTTCCAGGTTTTTTCAACACTACTGTTTTATTTTTGAACTGGTTACAGCTATGTGCTGTAATTTGCTGAAGTTATGGGGTAAAAACGGTCACTTGCATTAAGATAAACTGCCACATTGCTGAAACAGTCCAAGATAGCTGTTGTCAATAATGTTCAGTTCTGCAAAAGCAGGACGGCGATCGACCAGGAGCAGAGGCGAAAACTGCTTTCCTACATCTGTGATACTGAAGCGAAATCTCTTTATGACTGTGTGCTCAGTGTGCTATTTTTAAAATGACCTTTCAGCAAGAATTTCATTGTTTTATGAGATTAATTTCCACTCCTTCCTCCCATGTTTTCATGTTGGACCACCTGGAGAGATTTTGATCAGATACCAGAGTTTCTGACCAAAGCACAAAGTGCTATCAAAGCCTTCCTTGGACATTAGCAAACGTAACATTTATTTAAGTTTTCAAACTACATCTGGTCATTCAGAAAGAGGCTAATGCTTTTATGGAGACAGAGTAAGTCCAAGGTGTCAGTCTTTGCTGCAGTGAGGTTTGGAGACCTTTCTACCTTTCTCGCCTGACCACCATCATCCTCGCTGTCCTTAGTGAAGATGAACTTGACTTTGCTTCATCCAGTTGATATAAGCCTTTAAAATCTTGTTCTATTTGTTAATCTGGAATTACTTAAGCCAACAGTTTTTTTTTCTTGACTTTTGAAGATCAGCACATGATTGCATTGCTTGAATCATACATTCTGATAGAGAGATAGGGCTCAGTGGACAGTCAATACATGCAAGGGAAACAGGAAGTCATTGATTACTGGTTGAAACTTCCTAGGTGAAACAAATTTTATTTTAAAAAAGTGCTTTATTTGTATATACTGCATTGGGAGTGCCAGCTGGACAATTAAAAAAGTTACTTTAACAATTATATGTAAACACAATGTATTTACTTTTTATACAAAGCACAACATGCAAGTCACAGCACCAGAGTAAATCAGAGGATCGTCACTTTGTGCCGTCTCCAGGTAGAAGATGGGGCTCTGTCAACATGGTTTTAACAGCTGCTATGAGAGGTGAGCTGTAGCTCAGCAGTCGGCCATCATAAATTAACTGGTCGTCTCTAAGTTTGGGTTGCATTTCAGCCCTGTAGAGCAAATATAAAACCGTTACTCCTTAGCAAAATGTTTTAATCTGTAGATAAAACCTTACATTAACATTCATGGACAAAAAGACTAAAACATCTTTCCTACAGTCGACAGTAAACCTTTTTGTAACATAAGACTTTACTTAAGAAAATGTATTTTTAATGTAAAAATTATTTTGTAAAAGCACTGCAATCCGTTTTCTTTTAATATATTTTAAATATTGTCCCTTGAATATCGCCAGTGTTTTAATGCATTCTGGGTAATAAACGAATGCTCCTGTAGTGCTAACTCTGTCCAACCAGAACTGCAACAAGTAACCATTAATAAGCAATATAATAATAATATGTGGGCAATAATAAGCAATATGTTTCAGTTTAAAGCGTAGCAGAATAAAATAGACGACGATAAAAAAAATCACAAGAGCATAGCTGTCAAGTCTACGGAAGAGGATTAGGGCGACTGGAAAAAAAAAAGTTAACTGGCTTTTGTTGGGATCCAGAGGCTTGCCCACCAGAGGGCGCCAAGGATCCCCTCCTGATTGTCTGTTCATCTGTTTGGTTCTGGAGTGCTGTCTACCTTCCTCCACTAGAGGGTGTACTGGATCTCCTGAACCTGGAGCTGTCTTCACCAGCTGATTCTCATCTGCTCATCAGGGGACCAGTATTTAAGTAGACTGTGGACAACACTCCGACGCCAGAGTGTTTGTTTATCACGGTACAGCAACCCTGAGCCAACCAGCCTGTCTGATTCTCCGACTCCTCTGTAACCAGAACCAGAACTTGATCAGTTGTGTCTTCTCTGCTTCTAGGAAGAAACCTGACTGAATCCTGGGACTCTGGAGGGGTCTCCACTGCTGAACTCTGCCTGCCGCATCTCAGGAGCTCTGGAGGAGCTCATCGTCTGAAGCCTGCCAACCTGCTCTAGACTGAACCCTAGAAACTCTGGAAGAGTCTCCCTTGCCGAAATCTGCCTGCCGCATCTCAGGAGCTCTGGAGGAGCTCATCTTCAGAAACCAGCGTTCCTGCTCTTGGCAGCCAACCAGAAGCTCTACAGTCTGAATCTGCCTGCCTGTTCTCTAGATGAGAACTTAGAACAACTCAAAGACTGAGTCTCAGCTAGTCAGAAGCCTAGCCCTGCTGCTGCCTAGCCATCTGCTAATCCTTCTGCCTCCGGATGTCATGATGCGATGGTTTTACTAGCCCAGATGCAGAACTCACAGACAGAGAGGCAGGGAAAAGTCCAGTATTTTATTGGAACCGGTTGACAGATTTACAGGTTGGCAGATTCAGACAGGCATGGTGGCACAGGAAACACAAACGATCCAGCTCAGAGGGGAGGTCACACTCAGCTTATATAGGGAGAGCTTCCTTAATCAGCAGAATGGAAAACAGCTGTCCATGCTGAGTCCAAGCTCCCCAGGCATGGATCCACGGCGCCCTCTGGTGGGCAAAGCCCCGGATCCTAACACCGGACTCTGGCTTCCTCACTCAGCCTGAACCATTTCAGAGATCCCTGTGAAGCCAGCCCCGGACCTGTACAAGTATCAGCACTATTCCCTGGATTGTGATTACTTTAATAAACTGTTGAACTTTTAACCCTGTCTCCGTGGTGTTCTGCATTTGGGTTTAGCTTCCTTTAACCCAACATGACAATTTTTAAATTTTATTTCAGTTTAATATGTGAAAAAAGTCAGAATTCTGACTTGTTTCTCAGAATTCTGACTTTAATCTCGGAATTTTGGATCTTAATGTGGTTGGGCACCATGAAGGAAGAGATGTGGGAGCAGTCAGCTTCACTGACAAAGATGTGAGTTGTTTGAGAGGAACAGGAACACATTGGTGGAAAATGATGGAATTAAGCAAATTTTTACATGCCTGAGGGGTCCCCTCATTAATGGAGGAGCAGAAGGTCGTTTAAACAAGAGAGCTAGTCTCTAAAACAGACATGGCTATGGCTTGATGCTAACATGTTTGTTATCTGTCCGACTTCTGAAAACAAAGTCAGAATTCTGAGAAAAAAGTCAGAATTCTGAGAAAAAAGGTCAGAATTCTGAGAAAAAAGTCAGTTTTTCCCATGTTAAACTGAAATAAAATTTAAAAATCCTTCCATATTAGCAGTCCAATGTTTATTATAATATTATTGTATTATAGAATTATAAATATAAAAAACAATTAGATCTGCCTCTCCAAATGAACACTATCAACGCTAAACAAAATATGATTACCATATTGTAGTTTTATTACAGTGACAGGTGTTTATTTTAAATATCTTGTGCACGAGCCTTAAAATATAATGGATACTGGAGCTTGACTGGGGCAGTCAGATGACTTGTAGCAAATGTTATTAAATTTTCTTGTATTTTATCAGAAAAGTATGTTACAGCGACTGAAAGATGATTCACTGACACTTTAAACAGTCGTTCTTAATCTTCTTATTTGATTTTAAATTCACATTAGCTTCTGCTAATGGTGTTAGTTCAAGTTAGTATAGTAAACAGTAGATCATCACAAGCAGATCACATTTGTTTGTTTCAACAGACATCTCGTATGAAGCCTAATCAAAACTTGGACAGCATAACACAGTCTAACATTGCTTAAATTTACACCAGTCAAACGAAATAAGATAAATGGAAAATGCATAATGGAAAAAAAACTGTCAACATATCAGGAGCTGAAGGGCAGTAGAAGAGATTAAGTAAAAAAAAAGGCCAAAATCCCAGCAACATTGCTAATAGAAGCTGGTGAAATTATATCCAAAATGCTTTACCAAAATCCTGCAGTTTAAAATGAAAATCTTAGCCTGATAAACAAGACTAAAGGTGAGATTAAATGTGTAATTTACTCAATCAGAAGATTGTTAATGAGAGCAACCCGTTGTCTTTCAAACCGCTCTCTGTGCCTAGTGGGCAACGCTCTGACCAATGAGCGCAACTGACTGTAGCGTAGCTCAACAGAAAGCTGGTGGGGGAGTGTAAACAAACAGCCTATTGGTAAAACGGCGAATACGTCCTTCCTAAAAATGAATGAGCATAGAGCCTCTTCCTGCTCACGTTTCAACGAAAAACCCAAGTCTAATCCTTCCAAAACTGATTCCAAATCTGAGTCAAACGGGAACTGTTTAATAGTTGTTGTCATCTTCCTTGTTGTCCTTTCTCCAGCGTTGCACAGCTTTGTCGCCCTCAAAACCGCTTTTCATCCAGAAATTCAAAACACATCTCTGCGTTGTGATTGGCCCACCCCTTTTAGAGCATGGGGCATTGATCGAGGCTAGACCAGTCGCAGGTAAAAATGATTTTGGCCGCTGGCGGGTTCGGCTAGTTTACTAGGCTAGGAAAATCTAACAACTTAAAAGAATTAAAGCTTTAGTCTTTTTCATTTCATTCAGTGTAAAATAAAAAATGTATTAAAATTTTAAGTAAGAGGTAATAAGATTATATCATTGTATGCAGTAAACGTAACCTCTGGTTTCATCTACGTGTGACATCATCAGTGTTTTTAGTTACAGAGCTGTTGACCTACCTTGTGTGGTACATCCTCGCTATGTTTCTGTCGATCCAGGTACAACCCTTTTGGGATTTTACCACTCCGTGGACGGTGATGGTGAACACAGCTCTGGGGTTGACGATGATTTTAAACTTGGCCCATTTAAACTGAGGCATGATAGGCTCTTTGTACAGGTGAGCTAGGATGTTTACCCCTGATACATTCTGCCACTGGTCCTGTTGGGGCAGAACTTGGGGCTTGGGAGGAGGCAGCAATCTCTCTCTGGGAAACACGTTGTTCTCAAACATGTAACACTTGTTAGCACCATATCTCTTCTCCAGCACAGGCAACAACTTCAACCAGCTGGGAAAAAAAATATGAACATGAAACCTTAGAAGAAAACATTCAGACCCTTGTAGATATTTTATATTGTTTTTGTTTCAGTGAAACATTTCAGTACAAAAAATAAAATATTCAATACAGTAACAAATCTTTTTAAAAGGACACCGTTGAACAATTTCTCTTTTTTACTAACTGAAACAATTTACATATGTGTTATTATTGGTGTATAATTACCTCCAATAATAATCAGATACATTTTCATAAAAAAAGAATTTCACATTAGTTTTATACATAAGGCTGGTCAATTTTTTGTTAAACTTCCTGTTAAAGTTTCTGTAACTTATTGGTTATTTCTACATGCGTCACTTGTTTTCATACCTTTAGTGGTTGACTTTTGTTCCCTATTTTAATGTTATTACTTGATCAAGCCTTTTCTAACATTCTATAACGTAAAATAAGTAATAAAAGCCAGTGTGACTCGTGATGATATCGTAGCAATTCCCAAAGCTGCAATATCGGTATAGTAAGGGAAATGAGAAAGTTGAATTGTGACATCCCTACTTGAAAGCATAGAGGCTAAAGAGTAATGAAATATTAATAATGCATGGAATAACAACGTGTTTCTGCTTACTGGCAGTTCAGTATGATTCAGAGGCGACAGTGTTGATCTGGAGACACTAAAACGACAACAGAGAGTTTGCACTACTGCAGCACAATGCAGGATCATGCATAGGCAGCAGCACAAGAAACAGTTTTACCAAGAAAGCCAAAAAGAGAACAAGTTAGTGAAGTGTACTACCTAAATTAGCAGAAAGCTAACTTTGTCCATTTGGTTCAATTAGACAATATTGCTCGTTAACCTAGAGAGCATACATGTAAGAGTAGATCCTGAAAACATATACCAATCTCGTTGGTGCAGAGTTAAGGGTTTAGTAGCTACTAGCCTTGTTGAATGCTGGCTTTTTGTCACAGTAAATGTAAGCTTGTGTCACTTAATTTATCTCGGATGACATGGTTTCTGCTTTGTTGAAGCTTTTTACCACACAACAGCTACTATTACCGAAGTACATATTTGAGGCAGTGACGCGCTAGGTTATAATGTTCGTTTGAGTGAAATACTAGATGGCTTTTAACATTGTTGTTGATTGTTGTTGAGTCACAGAACTGTATAAAGTTGCACCTGTCGACGGATTGCGGCAAGATGAGCTCATCTAGGTCCTGGAAGGCCATATATCTTGACTGGTACATGTATCTGTAGAGGCAGTCACTAAGAGCAGGCATCTGACCAAAGTAGTGCATATCACCTGGATCCTTATGAGGCATAAAACCTCGAGATACATTCAGATATTTTGACAGAGACCAGGGAACCACCTCAACGAAACCTGAAGAGACACAAAATAATCAAATTTAAATCCTCATTACAACAAACTACATCCTACCCTCTTATAATCATTTAAACAGACAGCTATTGCTGCTGTTTATAGATTTTAAAATGGTCTCATCTTTGTTTCTCTACCTAAAGATTTTATTACCTCACTGAGCTTTCAACTTAAACACATTCCATGGTAAAGAAGCCTGGGCACAAAGAGTTTGGCATCTTTTGAATAAACTTTTACAGCAGGGATGTTCAAAGCGTGGCCGAGCGGCCATTTAAGCCCTTGGTTTGATTTTGTGCAGACATTGAGCACGATTCAAGAATGGCTCCTTAGGCCATCAAAGCAGATACACATTTATTTTAAATACTATATTTTAATCTTTTAATAATGCAGTTTTTTAGAAAGATATAGAAATATCAATCCTTTTAAGGTGAGAAGTATACGGAGCAAAAAAACATATTCACCCCTTATCAACATATTGTTGCTTTAAGTGTCATTCAATAGTAAATAGGACTTTAAAATCCAGTGACTTCTATTATTGGTGTATACACTGCAAGAAAGTCCTTTGGTCCAAACCAAAACCAGCATTTCTTGTTTCTCATTGCACTGTTTAAGTGAACTATAACTTTTAGACAAAGTGACAATTGTTGGACTGTTTGGATAGATGTGATCATAAACTCAGAAATAAATTATTCACAAAATTTCTGCATCCATGTGCTGTTATTACAGTTGCACGATCACTGGGTCAATAGGAGCTCAGTCAGTGCAGGTTAAGTAGAGGTTTATTTTGAAACAGCACCATCAAACATGCTCTGTTTCGTTAAGCAAAACATTGAAGATCAGGTAAAACTTCAGGAAAGGTTTATGTTTCCTGTACTGTTATCAGATTGCGGCTGGTTTATATTCACACCAAATGTAAACTGTAAACGAGTCTAACAGGAAGTGGAGCGAGGACATGTCAAAAGGCGTGTTTTTTCTTTTCTAATTCTTTTTAACCAGAGTCACACATCTGCACAAAAGGTCAGAACCAAATCATTAATAAAGATGTACAGATCCATTTTCAACAGAAATCAGACTACTTTGCGTGTTTCAATAAAAAAGTGTTTTGTTCCAATTTTTCAGTATAATTTTTGCTTTCCTATTTAATTCAAAGATTTAAAGAAAAATTGTTTAAGTTAAAAATTTAAAGGTGATAATTACAAGTTTAACTCCTCTCGGCCAGTAAGTGGCGCTCTGTGTTGCTTCTGAACCCCATTGCTTCATTAAATCACCATCAATGCTCAAAGGCTTGACTGATGTTCACCCTCATTTGGACTCTTTTTTTTTTTTTTTGCTTGAATCTGAGAAATGTAAGAAGAAGCCTTTTTTTTTTAGCCCAGTCACTGAGCTGCTAGGATCTGAAGACACCTGAGCTCCTTCAAACAACCTTCTATTCCTATTGGTGCAGAAACCTTCACCATCAGTGTTTGCATCATAACCAGAAGGAAATATTTCCTGATAATTAAATTCTGTGTGACTATGGAAGTTCTGTGGATGTATTATTTTTTAAAGGATTAATCTTGACCTTTTAAATACTTTTCCCCCTTCTGTACATGCCCTTACATTTCCCTGACTTGTAAATCAGTTTCACTCTAGTTACAAGAGTTGGCTCAATGCTCCATTTGTCAGTTAATGAAACATCAGGTTGTGCCCTCTGGGTGTATCACAATTTATCACTCAGGCTAGATCCACTCTTCTTTCAGTAGCATCCGAATGAACAAAGATACATTTATTTGGTTGGTGATTAATAACGTTGGCTAGATCAATTTAGAGTTGCGGATTAGAATCTGAGTTTGTTAAACTTGCTTCATGAAATAGACCCCAGATCCAGTATGGATTAGTGTGGCCTTCATTCTGGCCCTGGAACCAGGAAACACATATTTATCATCCTGCAACTGCTTGTTATAGCAGTGAAGTTGTTCTTCCCACATACACTGTGATTCTGGAGACTCAATTAAATTTTACCTGCGGAACGTTTGTGAAATCAAACATGACAGAGAAACACACGGTGAAGTTGTAAGGAAATAACTTGGTCTCTTCCTTTTGGTTCTTAACCTGCAGGAATTCATGATCTAAAGATAAAAGAAGAAACAAAAGTTCAAAAAAGAGGCAGAATTAACAATCAACATTAACCTGTGCAGAAAATAAACTAAAATCCAATCAATACAAAATCAAATTACAGAGATTTAGATAGTAATATATAAATATAGTAAGTGAATTATTATTTTCTATCTCTCTGAGGAAGGTGGGCTTTGGTCATTTTATGTAAGAGTATTTTTTTTTTTGCTCTTAGTATTAAGGTACTTGCTTTGTAAACCCAGGTAACACAAATGAAAGCTTAGTTTGTGTTTTTGTAGAGTGACATAAGTTTCCTAGCACACATATCAAACAGGTATTTAGTTTTTGCTCAGACATTTCGCTTCCCATTCAGGAAGCTTTTTCAATGCAAAATGTCAGAAATAGCGTTGAGTTTGAGGCTTTACAGAGTGGTCCAAACTCAAAGCCTTGCTTTAGCTTAGAAAACATGCAAATTAAAAGGACGAAAACATGCAAATCTTTTCAGAACAGGTGTAGGTCGTCAACATGGCTGTCAGTCATTTCCTGTTGCTGCATGTTTTCCCACCTCTTTCTCTATCAATCCATTTCCTGTCTCACTACTTCCACTAGTATCGACACAAAATTTTCAGAATGTGTCTCTAATGTTAGAAGGTGTGAGAAATTGAAACATCTGATACATTTTCTTACTTCTTTTACCGCTGTACAATGCTCCAAATAGGCAGAGACCAGCAGAGTTTTTGCTCCCTTGACCTTCACCAAAGATGCTGAGTCTCCTTTAAAAATGACATGAATGTGAAAAAGAAATTATACAGAAAGTCTTTGGGGGGCCGGGAGAATCAGTAAAAAAATAAAAACAGCTTAAAAATGGCACATTTCAAATTAGATTATAAAAGAGGAATTTCAAACTGTCCTAACATTTGAAAAGGTACCTTGAAATTCCATCACAGATCATGAATATCATTTTATCAAAGATTTAAGAGGTCATTCCCTTCTCTGTTTCCATTTACTTTTTCACAGTTTCATTTTTTTACTTTACTTGCTCTATTTATAATTTCCATTACCCATCAGCTATTTAACCGCTTAGTTTTCATCAAATAATAGAATTGTCTCAACCTATCAAGTTTGGATTGAGTTCATAATTAGTTTAGTAATAGCTTATTAATGGTTAAGCAACAGCTTATTAGTAGTTTAGTAAAACTTTTTTGCAGCTAAGTAACTGCCTATTAACCATTTGTAAAAAAAAATTGATTAACAGCTCATTAACGATTTAGGCAACAATGGTCACACAAAGACCAAACGGGAAAGGGAAACCTTTAAGAGAATGTGTGGGTACCATTTAATCACCTCTAACTAATCTGTTAATAAGATGTTTCTTCATCAAAAAAACACAATGTGGAAAAGAAAAAAAGAATAATGCAATGGCAAAAATAATTGAAATGTGCTAGATGAAGTAGAGATTAGAATTACCATTTGAAATGAGTAATAAGGAGGATTATTTATTATTCGATTTATGATTTGTGACTCTTAAATCTCTAATTAGAAATAAAGTTTGAACAGTAAAGATGTTTTATGACAGTTTAATAAATACACTTTACACATTTTCTATAATATTTTACTTGAAAATGTGCAACTGTAAAACAGTTTTATTATAGATTTCTAATTTTATGATAAATATTTTACGATTTAAATGGTTTTAATCTTTGTTCGGTGACTTTACTGGTCCTCCATAAATGTGAATTCAAATATTCAACCCAAACAGTGAAACTTGAGTTGTTTTTCTGTGCATTTGAACAAGAGGTCGAGCACAAAACATTTAGCTTTCAGGAATCCTAATGAAGGGATAAAAAAAAAAAAAAAACATAACCAAAAGACATGTCTCCTGTTAAAGCCTTTAAAAACATAGAGTCGTTTAAAATCCAGTCACCATATTTGTACGTGTCTTTCCTGTTGGCGTCTTTGGAGATAAATGATCTTGCACAGACACCTCTCCATCATTGTGGATTTGTTTCTTTTTACCGAAGAACTGAGAAGTCTGATGGGTCCTGCAGAACAACAAATGATGAGGAAATGTTTACTAAACCATTGTTATTCTCAACCCTTTGCTCTACCGAGGCAGTTCAGTGTTAAGGTTCCAAGATAATCCATTTTTTTTTTATTTACTCAGGCTTCATTTCTGTACTTTTCCATTGTGAGTTTTGTTACCTACTTCCTTGAGTTATGCAAGAGGAGGGCATGAAGAATTTAATATTAGAATGAATCACGATACCCGTCAGCTATTTTTGAAGGGAAGAAAGTTTTCAAGACCTTTTTAAGACAAGATTCTCAGGACATTTATTTATCTCTTTAGAAGATTTCACAGATTTTCTACCTGAGTTCATTCAGATTCTGCTTTATTATTTTCTTTTTTTCTTTTGGCTTAAACCATACATTTCCTGATTCTACAAAATAATTTCCCTTTCTAGCAGACGCCTTAAAGTTATTGATCAGAACTGATGTTAAGAGCTGAACATAATTTAAATTTCCATTTAGTTAAATTTCTTTTGGAAAATCAGATTCACTCAATGGTTCTGATGCAAATCTCTCTGAAAACTCTTCAAGTTGGAAATTATATAATTTTAAATGCAGATTTAAAAGAAGTTTCAGTTTTGAAGTTAAACAATAAATCATTTCTACCCACCAAAAAAGCACAAAATATTTATGTCCTTCTCACCTCTTGACACAAAAAAATGCTCTTCTTTTGGAAGACATGTTTATCATTTATCACCTACAACCAGGACACAGCAGCCTTTTCTTTACTTAATTTCAACACTTCATTTAAACAAATATCCTCCCTAACTTTGTATTTGTTGTATTTGCAGCCCAAAGCATTATGGAAAATGCAAATGCAAATCGGATGATTGATTACTAATTTAATTTATGAGTCAAATAATGCAGCCACATTCTTAAAATGAAAAAGAATTTCCAGAAATGCTTTTTAATTTTAAGAATGTGGCTGCATTGTTTGACTCATAAATTAAATTAAAATTTTACATTTCAAATTGTTATTTTGGTATGTATTTGCTGGGGTACATTTTCAAAAAAAAATCTCAAATGTCTTTTTCTTTTTAATTTTAATTAAGTAAAAGGATGAGCAGTGTTGAAGAAGATAATGAAAATAGGATTATTGATTACTCATTTCATTTATGAGTCAAATAATGCAGCCACATTCTTAAAATGAAAAAGCATTTCTGGAAATGCTTTTTCATTTTCAAATTTTACATTTCAAATTGAATTTTGGTATGTATTTGCTGGGGTACATTTAGAAAAATAAATCTCAAATCTCTTTTTTTTTCATTTTAATTAAGTAAACGGATGAGCAGTCTTGAAGAAGAAAATTAAAATGCAAATAGGATGATTGATTACTAATTTCATTTATGAGTCAACAATGCAGCCACATTCTTAAAATGAAAAAGCATTTCTGAAAATGATTTTTCATATTAAATATGGTAACGATTTGCTTCCATAAAAGCATAAGTAACAATGAAAAATGTATTAATAGTAACCCCTGCCATTCCTCTGTCTTTCTTTTGATAAATACATTTTGAAGTAGTTAGAGTTGGTCATTTCCACTCACCTGGTTGTTGTCATAAGCAGCAGCAGAAGAAGGACGACAGAAAGGACGAGGTAGAAGAGGAACTGATTCCATTTTTTGGGCAGTTGCAGTTTGGATCTCATTGTAAATATAGGAAGTCAGAGTTTTTGTTAGATTAGATATTAATCCTCATAAGGAGCTACAGAAAGGTGAAAGTTGCCCTTTTCTCTCCTTTCCTCTTCAACACCAGCAGGTGAAGTTTTTTCACATGATGATGTTTCTAGTCAGCCCTGTAAAGTACATGTCTGATGGGTGGGACTTTTTTGTGTTTAATTTGTGGAACCTGTTATGCTAGTATTTTTTGTATCTTTTATCTTACTTTGCCCGTAGTGTTTTAATCATGGAATCTCTTTGCTTTAAACAAACATTGCTTTCCTGCCAAAGTGACATGTTGTATAATGTAGATAAGATAAATCTTTGCTTACAGAGGGGTTAAAAGGGTAATTATATGGTTGCCTAATAACTTTCAAGAGTAACTAGTTTTATGTAAGAGTGTATGCAGAATTCTCCATTTGTTTCTGTGAGCAAATTTTCTCCCCATTTCCCTTAAGCTGGACGTGAGTTTCCAGTTACAAAAATAACAAGTTGGGACTTCAGACAGCACTGATTCCTGACAGGTTTAACTACGGCAATGCATTTTCTCTGTAGCAGGTCTAAATAATAATATAGCCAAAATATTTTCCAAAAATCACATCTATTTCTGAACAATGATAAGCCCATTCCAATCATGTAAGGAACAATCAAAACAAGCAAGCACTGTTAAGCGTCTTTTCAGTTATATTTTCAGGAATTAATGAAAAATTCATATTTCATCATAAAATTCCCCAAATAATCTCAAATAACCAATTTAAATCAAAAAGAAAATGAAGACTCTTAATTGAAACCACGCTCTTCACCATGAGCCTCTGCTCCAGCCTATCAGTGCAGCTCCACCCATTCATATAAGCCAATCACAGTCCTGGACATCCTTGCTTCCTGAAAGACATCCTTCCTCTTCTACTTCTCCACTTTCTTCTCAGTGGACTTGATAGAAGTCTCTAACTTTCTAAATGCTGATTTTTCCATTTTAGTCTCTCCAGGTTGAAATATGCATTGTACTGTATACATGTCACTGGATGTAATCATTTTCTACAAAAGTTTTTTTTTTATCATTGCAATTCAAAAACACTTTATCAATCAGTTCTCTAATTAATCATTAATGAAAATTATTAATGGAATGTAATCTCCAGAATATACTCAATATTCTTCCTTTTTATTTTTTTTTTAATCATTGAGTTTACCGGTAAGTATGACTGAGGAGTAATGTCTGAGTTTCATTCGTTCATTTTCATAAAATCATTATTTTGTCTGACTCAAGTTGCTTCTGTGAAAATTTTGGGTTTTTCTTCAATTAAACAAGGGGTACCAACCATTTTGCACTTGTGTCTATCTAGTTCTTTGAAGCAAACTGCTGTACTGAACCCTGATCCGACTTTGACAAATTGTAGTACGATTGCAAGCAAGCAATAGACTCCAAGCAATCCCCTTGATATGACTTGGCGAGTCAAAAGAGAAAGAGGTTAGGGTGAACATGGGTTTTATAGCAGGCTCCACAGGGGGTCTCAGGGCCCGATATTCAATAATCTCATAGCTGTAAAGTACAACATTATGTATATCAGGAAAAATATACATTCTATATCATGTCCCTTGATTTAAAGGTCCTTTATCACACTTTCAACCTTTTAGAGTCATTTAAAGGCATCTATATGATGAAACAATGTCTACACAGATATATCCTTCAATTCAATTCAATTTGATTCAGTTTATTTATATAGCGCCAATTCACAACACATGTCATCTCAAGGCACTTTACAGTTCACCAGATCATAGAAGAAACCTCCAGCAGGACCAGGCTCAGTGTGAGCGGCCATCTGCCAAGGCTGACTGGGGTTCAAGGAGACAGAAGCAGAGATACAAAAAGCAGCTGTAAAAAGCGGCCCCATCCAGGAAACACACAGCCAGGCAGACGAGCTCTGAGCCAACTCCCATGTCAGAGAATGAAGAGAGCACATCCAGCCAGTCACGATCAGAGAAACAGGACTACACTGGAAAGCAGGCAAATCTCCAAAATCTATAAACAAATGTGTTAATTGCAGCAACACAGCTGATATTTCTCTCCAGGATGGTGTCACAGCCAAACAGGAACAGACGAGGCAAAGCTACTATGAGAAAAAGCAGAGAGAGCAGAACATTAGAGATCGAACTAACAGATTCTGCAGAGTGGGAGAATAGAGATAGAATAAAGCAGAAGGATGAAGAGGGGATCCCTATGTCCTCCAGCAGTCTAAGCCTATAGCAGCATAACTATAGAGATAGCTCAGGATAACCTAAGCCACTCTAACTATAAGCTTTATCAGAAAGGAAAGTTTTAAGTCTAGCCTTAAAAATAGACAGGGTGTCTGCCTCACGGACTAAAACTGGCAGTTGGCTCCAAAGGAGAGGAGCCTAATAACTATAAGATCTGCCTCCCATTCTACTAGCGAAGTACTCTGTTAGGAACATAAGGGACAATCAAATCTCTGATATAAGATGGAATTTGGCCATTTAAGGCTCTTCATTGGCAGGAAGCCAATGAAGAGAAGCTAGGATAGGAGAGTTATGATCTCTCTTTTTCATTTTCATCAGAACTCTGGCTGCAGCATTTTGGAGCAGCTGAAAAATTTAACTACAGTTTGTGGACTTCCTGATAGTAAAGAATTACAGTAGTCCAGCCTTGAAGTAAGAAATGCATGGACTAGTTTCTCAGCATCACCTCTGGCAGAGGCGTGCACAGACATTTTTGGGGGGCAGGTGCTCAGGAGGGGGGGGGCACGTTTTAGCGCACATGGAAAACTTAATTATAAAAAAAAATACACATGCATGTTGAATGAAATTTTACTTTTATTTGTAACATTCTCTAAACGTGAGTTTTCAATGGAAAAAAGTCACACCACCAACAGAACAGACTAAAGCGTACTACTTTAAAGCAGCATCCTCCTTGGTGCCACGTCTTTAAAGATGTTGAGGACCTCGCTGTGGTTTACCTCAATGTCTTTTTCAATGGCAAGCAGAAGAAGGTCAGAGAGCCTTTCTTCTCCACACTGGTTTCTTAGTTTAGTTTTGATGATTTTCAGCTTGGAAAATGAGCTTTCAACTGAAGCTGTCGTCACTGGTAATGTTGCATATATTTGGATCATTTTGACAAAGGCAGGAAAGATCAGCTGGCCATTGTTTTTTCCCTCAGTATTGAACATATTTCTTGTAGGTTCTTTGAAGTAAAGCTGGAGTGGAAGAGCTTTAGTTCTGTCTTAAGCTGCTCCTCATCTTCTCCATAGAACTCACAGAGAATGTGCACAGCTTCCATGGCTTCTGTATTTGGTGTGCCTACCCAGTTAGAATGTACAGTTAAGGACTGGAATGACTCAATTATTCTTGATGTAGGGCTTCCAGTGTTCTCCCCTTTGAATCTCTTGTTCATCTCCTCAGTCATAATATCCAGGAAGGTGAAGTACACGCTACTCCTGAAATATGCCTCCACTGACTCAAACTGAGCTCCTACTTGAGACACTGTTGGGTTGTGTTGGAAACGCACTGGCACTTTCTGTTTCCTCTCTTGACCAGGCACCACAGTAGGTACTGGAATGTTGAAACTCTCTGCCTTTTCTGTTGCACATCCAAATATTTCTCCAAGGACTCCTGAAATTTGACCAGGGCAGAATGGCGCTTTGGGGAGCCTGAGCAAAACGCATACAATTTCTAAACCAGGTTGAAGAATATCACAAAATGTTTGCTGGACTTTGCTGCTTCCACCAGTACCAAATTGAGGCAGTGGGCTTTGCAGTGCACATAGAGCGCATTCTCATTGTGTGCACGAATCCTCGCTTGGAGACCTTTGTACATGCCACTCATGTTGGCTGCTCCATCATAGCCTTAGCCATACATGTTGTTCAGCTCTAGGCCATTCTTCTGGAGAAGAGAGAACACAGTGTTCTCCAGTTCCTGGCCTGTAGTGGAGTCTACGTTGCAGACTTCAATAAACCGCTCCTTGATTCGAATGTCATGTAAATATCACCCAAATAATGTAACTTGCTCTTTGTGTGAGACATCAGAGGTTTCATCAAAGAGGATGGAAAACATTTCAGCCACTTTTATTTCGTGGTTTATCTCCCTTCTGATGTTAGTGGCTAGTGCTGCAATGATGTCATTTTGGCATCTGTTGGAAAGCAGTGACACCTGGGGCCTAGTCTTGGTGGCTTTAGCTTTCGAAACCTTTTCCAAATGCATTTTCAGGACATTGTCCTATCGGGCAAACACATTCACCAATTCACGGAAATTGCCACGGTTGTCAATGGACTCACTCTCATCATGACCTCTTAATGCTTGTCCCTGACGTGCAAGATACACTGTGCGGTCAATCAATCTGGTCAGGATTTCCCTATTTGCCTGCCTCTCTCGCTGTCTAACTTCCACCCCCTTTACATCTGAAACATCAAATGCGGACTGGAGGAGCTTTTTTTGGAAGTTGGTCCATCGAACCATGCTTGTCATGTGCATCTCTGTGATGGAGTGTTGCTTGATTTTGTCAAGAGCAGTGCTCCACTTTCTGATGCCATCAGTTGTCCAGGCTGTTTTACATTTGTATTTTCCCTCAGAGAGGAAAAGCTGACAGCTAAAACAATGCAATTTATCTAGCCTAACTAGTTTATCAGGTGACCAGTCGGCAAAAATGCTTATTTGGTGCTGCTGAATGAGACATGTTAATACACAACAAAATGATTCTGCTTGATCTGTATATTACCTGGCTAATGGGGCACGGGAGAAGCAGCCTGTCAGCGACCGTTCCTGCTATCTGAAGACGCTTACTGAACTGCTATGATGCTGCGCATCTGGCATCCCCTGCGGGCGACCGCGCAAGTTCACGTGACAAAGGAAGAGAGATAGGCTAGTCGGGTGTGCGCAAGGAGGTGGCTCATTTCGGGGCATTGTTTAAGTAATTTTTAATGGCTCAGGTTTTCAAAAAATCATTCCAAAACCGACCTCAGTAAAATCTTAATAATAATAATAATAATATAAAAATGAGTTTCAAAAGGGCATTTTCGTTGATAAAAGGCAAACTTCCTAGTGCTTTAGCACCACCTAGTGTCTATGTATGCACTCCCCTGACCTCTGGACATATTTCTAATTTTTGCAATATTCCGCAGATGAAAGAATGAAATTCTAGAAACCTCTTTGATATGGGATTTAAATGACAGGTCCTGATGAAAAACTGTTTAATCCCATCCAAATGATCCAAACTGGGCACATGTTTTTCTTCTAGGTTGAAAGAAAAACATGTGCCCAGCTCATTTATGATGTCATTATAGCATACCAGTTAGCGAACTCTGGCATCAAAAAAAAATCGTTTTCTACAGTGTATATATTGACATATTGATAAATGTTTGGCACTGTGCAAATTAGCTTCAGTTAGGATTTTAAATAAATATTAGCTTGCTTCATATCAATAGCTCTTAGACCTCTGAACATTACAATCCCAGGAGAAAATGTCCCCAACTTATACCGGGCAAAGGCCCCATCATAAACTTGCAGGCACTCCTTAGCAGCTGTAATTGGAAGACTGAATATTTTGTGGCTCTGCTTCAGTCAATCAACTGACCAACCTCTGTAAGCTGAGAAGGTATTATGTCTGACAGGTTTATGCAAAGCAGGAAAAGACTCTAGGCTGATGGGATCCAAAGGAAGTTCATCTGCTTACCATTGTTTTTTACATTATCTGGCAATGTGGCAATAAGACTTATTGTCTTGATGGCAAAAAGAGCCCAACAGATTTCACTTTCACAAGTGGAGCAGTACGGCTATCGCCACAGTGTTCCACTTGATTAATTCATGCAGGTAGTATTTCAGATTATATGGACACTGATATGGGAAAGTAGTAGAGGAAAGGAAAAACAAGAGAAAGGAGAAAGGGTGAAATGAAGAGGAGATAAAAGGGAGACAATGATAAAATGTCTTCAGTCTGCATAATCACCTGCAAAGAGATGTAAAAAGAACAGCACAACCAACAGATATAGTATAAGAGATACAGTCAAGTAACACCTTAACACCAACGCTGAAGTATATGTAGTATTATTTAATCTGACATGTATACTGTGGTAGATGAAGATTAAAATATGGGCTTTTTGTATAGACGTGAATCTTTAAGTACCTGGAACCAAGCACCTGTAGTTGTTGGTGAGAGTGCATTTTTGCATGTAAAGTTTATCCAAAGGAAAAATGCTCAGTAGTGATTGTGAAGAGCCAAAGACCCACCCCCCAGAGAACTGAGGCAGGCCTGGGGGACCCAAACCAAAAAGTAAGGCCGCCCAAGAGGGGCCAACACAGGAAATCTGCCCCCCCAACAAGGGAACGGGAGAAATGGGCACAAGGAAATCCCCTAGCCGCAATAATGCCAAAGCCCCCAGGAGCAACGGGGATGGCATTCTCAATTCAAATTTCATTTGAATTGAGATTGCTTCCTGAAGGGATACGAAACGTCTTCACACCTTGGAAACCAAGTCCAGTGGATTGTTTATAAACTTTTACAGAATAAACTGTAGATAATCTGTGGACATTCAGATATTTGTGTCCCCAGCTACTCAATACTTTGCAGTCTGAAGCAGGGTGAGATAATGGTAAGTTAGCTGTTACAAAACTAGATGAAGTTCAACCTAAACAGATTACCTGAAGATCTACATCCTTCAACAAAAGTTGAGATATTGCTGGTTCCGTAATTTACCAGTAGATTCCCATGCAGATGTTACACAGCCTGTGTTCTCTATGCTGCTTTCAAATGGAAAAAAAAAACTGATCTATGTTTGAATAACTTTTAAATTAAGAATGTATTTAATATAGAAAGTACATATCTTGCATTTAATTTTTGTTTTATCATATAAACTGCCTACATTAATCATTATATATATATATATATATATATGTCATGACTTTACTTAAAGGTCTTTACTTAAAGGTCCCAAGATGCAGAAGACCAAACAGAGAGACCAGGGAAAAGTTTAGACAGGTTTATTAAGGAAAAAATTGGTAAAACCAGTGCTGCTCAGAGTAGAAGGGAATGAGTCCAGTGCTGCTCTGAACACTGCTCAACGGGAACTGGAAGGTGAGGGGAAGACACTGTGGTTAGTTCAGGCTCAGTGGGAAATTTGAATCTTGGTTTAGAATTGGAGGAAAAGGTTGCAGACTCACTTCTCCAGGGAAAGGTGTCCTTTATGAAATCCAGACTGTGAGGGTTGTACCAGAGATTGTATTGTTTAGTAATGGGTGGACTGGGTTACTCAGACTGCGGTTGTTCCCTGGTGAATGGAGAAGCTGACTGCCACTCATATTTCCTGCAGTACTTGAACGGGCTGTAGTGCTGAAGAAATCTTTGCTTGGTGTGAAGCTCAAACGACCTCTTGGAGAAAGTTGATCCAAACCTCCTGTTTGGGACCCCAGCTCAGTTAGAAGCTCAGTACCTCTTGGGGAAAGTGGGTCCAAACTTCCTGTTTGGAACCCCAGCTCAGTTAGAAGCTCAATTGAACCTTCCAGAGAGAGAAGGACCGAACAAATCCAGTTTGCAGGATGACTTCCTGCCGAGAGGCAAAGACAAAAACAAAGCTAAGACTCAGGTTGACAGAAAACTCAGTTTGGCTCAGAAAAACTCAGCTTGACTAGAGAATCCAAAACTGACAAACAAAAACTCAGGTTAGACTCTGCTAAACTAAGCATGGCTAGAGTGCCCTGTATTGGCAAACACTCTGGCGTCGAGGTAGTGGCAGTCAGCAGCTTAAGAACACTCCACAGGTAAAGAGGCAATGAGCTGCATGTGTGCAGGGAGACCCAATGAGGACGGGGCACCACCTGGTGGAGGAGGAAAGGAAACACAAAAATAGACCACACAAACTGGACTCCTGACTATATATATATATATATATATATATATATATATATATATATATACACTATATTGCCAAAAGTATTTGCTCACCCATCCAAATTATTGGAATCAGGTGTTCCAATCACTTCCATGGCCACAGGTGTATAAATTCAAGCACCTAGGCATGCAGACTGTTTTTACAAACATTTGTGAAAGAATGGGTCGCTCTCAGGAGCTCAGTGAATTCCAGCGTGGAACTGTGATAGGATGCCACCTGTGCAACAAATCCAGTCGTGAAATTTCCTCGCTCCTAAATATTCCACAGTCAACTGTCAGCTGTATTATAAGAAAATGGAAGTGTTTGGGAACGACAGCAACTCAGCCACGAAGTGGTAGGCCACGTAAACTGACGGAGCGGGGTCAGCGGATGCTGAAGCGCATAGTGCGAAGAGGTCGCCAACTTTCTGCAGAGTCAATCACTACAGACCTCCAAACTTCATGTGGCCTTCAGATTAGCTCAAGAACAGTGCGCAGAGAGCTTCATGGAATGGGTTTCCATGGTCGAGCAGCTGCATCCAAGCCATACATAACCAAGTGCAATGCAAAGCGTCGGATGCGGTGGTGTAAAGCACGCCGCCACTGGACTCTAGAGCAGTGGAGACGCGTTCTCTGGAGTGACGAATCGCGCTTCTCCATCTGGCAATCTGATGGACGGGTCTGGGTTTGGCGGTTGCCAGGAGAACGGTACTTGTCTGACTGCATTGTGCCAAGTGTAAAGTTTGGTGGAGGGGGGATTATGGTGTGGGGTTGTTTTTCAGGAGCTGGGCTTGGCCCCTTAGTTCCAGTGAAAGGAACTCTGAATGCTTCAGCATACCAAGACATTTTGGACAATTCCATGCTCCCAACTTTGTGGGAACAGTTTGGAGCTGGCCCCTTCCTCTTCCAACATGACTGTGCACCAGTGCACAAAGCAAGGTCCATAAAGACATGGATGACAGAGTCTGGTGTGGATGAACTTGACTGGCCTGCACAGAGTCCTGACCTCAACCCGATAGAACACCTTTGGGATGAATTAGAGCGGAGACTGAGAGCCAGGCCTTCTCGTCCAACATCAGTGTGCGACCTCACAAATGCGCTTCTGGAAGAATGGTCAAAAATTCCCATAAACACACTCCTAAACCTTGTGGACAGCCTTCCCAGAAGAGTTGAAGCTGTTCTAGCTGCAAAGGGTGGACCGACGTCATATTGAACCCTATGGATTAGGAACGGGATGTCACTTAAGCTCATATGTGAGTCAAGGCAGGTGAGCAAATACTTTTGGCAATATAGTGTATATATATATATATATATATATATATATATATATAATATAATATACACTACCGTTCAAAAGTTTGGGGTCACCCAAACAATTTTGTGTTTTCCTAAAAAGTCACACTTATTCACCGCCATACATTGTGAAATGAATAGAAAATAGAGTCAAGGCACTCATAAGGTTAGAAATAATTTTTATTTGAAATAAGATTTTTTTTTTTTACATCAAACTTTGCTTTCATCAAATACTCCTCCATTTGCAGCAATTACAGCATTGCAGACCTTTGGCATTCTAGCTGTTAATTTGTTGAGGTATTCTAGAGAAATTGCACCCCACGCTTCCAGAAACTTCTTGCGTCAAGCTGCTCCCACAACAGTTCAATGGGGTTCAGATCTGGTGACTGCACTGGCCACTCCATTACCGATACCAGCTGCATGCTTCTGCTCTAAATAGTTATTGCACAACTTGGAGATGTGTTTAGGGTCATTGTCCTGTTATAGGATGAAATTGGCTCCAATCAAGCGCTGTCCACTGGGTATGGCATGGTGTTGCAAAATGGATTGATAGCCTTCTTTATTCAGAATCTTTTTTACCCTGTACAAATCTCCCACCTTACCAGCACCAAAGCAACCCCAGACCATCACATTACCTCCACCATGCTTAACAGATGGTGTCAGGCATTCTTCCAGCATCTTTTCATTTGTTCTGTGTCTCACAAACATTCTTCTTTGTGATCCAAATACCTCAAACTTGGATTCATCCATCCACAGCACTTTTTTCCAGTCTTCCTCTGTCCAATGTCTGTGTTCTTTTGCCCATCTTAGTCTTTTTCTTTTATTGGCCAGTCTCAGATATGGCTTTTTCTTTACCACTCTGTCCTGAAGCCCAGAATCCCGCAGACGCCTCTTCACTGTAGATGTATACACTGATGTTTTGCAGGTACTATTTAATGAAGATGCCAGTTGGGGACCTGTGAGGCGTCTGTTTCTTAAACTAGAGACTCTACTGTACTTATATTTTTGTTCAGTTGTGCAACGCGGCCTCCCACTTCTTTTTCTACTCTGGTTGGAGTCTGTTTGTGCTGTCCTCTGAAGGGAGTAATACACACCATTATAGGAAATCTTTAGTTTCTTTGCAATTTCTTGCATGGAATAGCCTTCACTTCTAAGAACAAGAATAGACTGTCGAGTTTCAGATGAAAGTTCTCTTTTTTTCTGGCCATTTTGAGTGTTTAAATGACCCCACAAATGCGATCCGCCAGAAACTCAATCTGCTCAAAAGAAGTTCAGTTTTGTAGCTTCTGTAACAAGCTAAACTTTTTTCAGATGTGTGAACATGATTGCACAAGGGTTTTCTAATCATCAATTAGCCTTCTGAGCCAATGAGCAAACACATTGTACCATTAGAACACTGGAGTGATAGTTGCTGGAAATGGGCCTCTATACACCTATGTAGATATTGCACCAAAAAGCAGACATTTGCAGCTAGAATAGTCATTTACCACATTAGCATTATATAGAGTGTATTTCTTTAAAGTTAAGACTAGTTTAAAGTTATCTTTATTGAAAAGTACAGTGCTTGTCCTTCAAAAATAAGGACATTTCAATGTGACCCCAAACTTTTGAACGGTAGTGTATATATATATATATATATATATATATATAGAGAGAGAGAGAGAGAGAGAGAGAGAGAGAGAGAGAGAGAGAGAGATCTATATCTATAGATATGGATATATATGATGGGGGAGGCATCTTGAAGTGTTTGGACTCATTGCCAAACTGTATTGATTTTGCGTTGCTACTGTCTTACAGAATACTGACACCTGCTGGACTTTTAAAGACCCTACAGGCAGCTTATTTGATAGACTAAATTGATTTGACGACCTAGTACAATTATATTATTTGAGTTATTGTAGGTTATATTGTATTATTAGATATCTGTGTTTAAATTTAACATACTTATATTTTTAGATGCAGTCATTAAATCATGTAAACATATATCATAACTTGAAAAATTAGGGGAAAATGTGTATAAGGATGCTTGTGGACTAGGATGTTTAAAACAGTAAGTACAGTAAGAGTCAATTGGAAATTAACTTTCATTTAGATAAGTTGAGTGATAACAAAAGAAAAGTATGACACAACGAGAAAATTAAAATAAAAATGCAACGGCTGTAACTTTTAGGCTGCTCCAAAATTCTTGATCATTTTAATTATAAACCGCGAAAGATGAGCCTTTTTTTTTAGCAGATGGATCATGTTGACATACAGTACGATTTTAAACACAGTTTAGAGTGTGTGTGTATATACATATATATATATATATATATATATATATATACATATACATATATATATATATATATATATATATATATATATATATACATATACATATACACATATATATATATATATATATATATATATATATACATATACATATACATATACATATATATATATATATATATATATATATATATATATATATATATACACATATACATATACATATACATATATATATATATATATATATACACATATACATATACATATACATATATATATATATATATATACACATATACATATACATATACATATATATATATATATACATATATATATATATATATATATATATATATATATATATACATACATATATATACATACAACATCTTTCTGTGACAGCTCTTTTTTTACGACGTACCAAATTTATTGGTTAATAAAGTGAAGATGTGGGGTTTTACACATGCTGACATTTAATGAAATATAAAACAGAAACTAATAAATGAAAAAGATTTATAGAATGTGAAACACTGACAATCACCCATGAATAGAGATATCAGAATAACATTTTAAACCTATGCTTCCTTCCTGTTTGTGAAGCAGAAGCTAACTCTGATTTACAGTGAGGCTGCCCCAGTAAATGGTTGGAAATGTTGCATAATGTAAAATATAAAGCAAGGTTTAATTAAGATTAAATTTTAGCAGCATCCATTCGGTCAAATCATTACACCTGCACCAATAAACTGCATCTGATCAAATCATTCACTGTAGTAATGTGCTGAAGTCCTAAGGATGGTTCTTTCTTGGCTGCAGCTCCCTCTGATAATCACATCCTCCACCACATCTGCTAAAATCCCTGAAAAACAACAACAGAGCAACAGTTTAATTTTCCCAACTGCAAAGTCAAATGGTAACAAGAGCTAAAATGTGATGCTTTGAAGGGATTCATTAGAAGACAGTTTAAAATATTTTTTATAATTAGGCCTTTATAAGTTGTTTGGTAGCAATGCTGTGTTTGGAGCAACCAATAAGTCTGGCTAAGGGATCAGAATTAGTGACTTATTTAAGGACACTGATAAAACAATAACATGGTTGGCTTTAACCAGCAGGTTGACCTAGTTTACTACATCAGAGACCAACTTGCTCATTTCCTATTTTATCACTCCTGAAAACATGAAGATGGACATGGATGCAATGACAGCAGTGATCCTTCTAATAGTTTTTATTTCCTTTACTACAGTTTTTTTTCTATGCTGAAAGATTTCTGTAAATTATTCTTAATCCATTTTCCTGTGTCAGTTTAGGGATCCATATAAATTTTATTGCATGATTACAAATACTGAATAAATAAAAGACATGCAAATGAAAAGTTATGTAATTAATAGTTACTTTATAATGTTAAAGAACTTTTACTGCACAAAATTGATTTAACATAATGATGCTAAATACAAAATAGATTTATATATATTGTGATGATCCTTTGTACATAACATGCTTCAGCAGTTAATTAAGGTCAGTATTGTTAATTAAATATATTAAATAAATACTCATCTTCACATTCACATTTAATGTTAACATTATTATTTATGCTGCTCTGTCTAAAGTGTTGTCTGTCAAAGCATCCATAACTCACACTAATCTACCCATGTCATTTCCATAGCCAGTAAAAAACTAAACACACTTTCTAGTAGTTTATAATAGTGCAGAAACTGGATTTAAAACCAGTAAAAGCTTTTAGACTCCACAGCGAGTTAAAACTTTTGCTCTACAAAAAGTAAAGCTGTACATGAAATTATGCTTTGTTTTTCTAAAGTGTTTCTATAATGTTTTTCGTATATGTCTATTTTGAATTTGTAGCCCCCTTGGAGAAAACTCCATCAGCCGCCATTGGGTGGCAGAAGTGACAAACATGGAAAAATACAGTTAAATGAAAATTACTATTAATTAAAAACACTTGTCATTTATTGAACAGTATTCAGTAATTCTATATTTAAATTACTTTCAGAAGTTTGAATTCTGAATATGAAAAGAGTTTCCATTTAAAAAAAAAAACATCAAAATAATTTGTTTCTTCCAGACAATTTCTTTTTGTTGGACTCGGTGCTGCCCCAACTTGTTGTTCACCACGTACCAAAATAAATAGTTTTTCAAAATCATGCAAAGTTAATTTCGACACCGTTACCATTAGTTATAAAACTAAGAAAATTAATTCCAAGGAAGTTATTGTCCAGAATTGCAGAAAAACTGTCCTTTTATAGGATTTTCTAGTGAAACTTTTTCTTTTTTAACATTTTCTTCTGCATTTCATTTACTTTTATACTTTAATTAGTTTCAAAAATGGTAATTTTACACTTTTACTGTAGTAAAATATTAAAGTTGATCTTTTTAACTTCTACAAAAGTGTTTTTAAATCGTAGAATTTTTATACTTCTACTGGAGTAATAAACTTTAATACCTTTAACACTCTGATGGCTTATAGTTTTTGGCTTGAACAGCACCAACAATTGCAAAAATAACAACACACAAATGACATATTTTTTATGAATAAAAATAATAAATTAAATTGTACAATTTACACATTTATTGTTCAGACAATATATATACAGTATATATATTAATTTGATCGTAAAATAGTTTTTTGTTATTATATTTATATATACTCACTTGAAATATAAAAAACAATTTAAATTATTGATTGTTTTGGGTCCCCCCTTCTTTTTTCTTTTAGCTGGCCCTGTGTGTCACCCATGGTAATATTTCTGGAGGAAAAAGCCAATTACCACCAGTGCGCCACAATGGTGTAATGTTGCAGGTGAAGACCCTCACCACAGAATACATGTAACATGTGTTTTTCCTACTCAAAACAAGAACACGATACACGTAAAGCAAACAGGTGGACATGGATGGATGGTACAACCCCGCCTCTTCTCTGCTTCCTACACTGATTGACAAAACCCTGCCCTGGCGAAGAGTCGGCTAGAGCATTCAGGAAACCAAAAAAGCAAGAATGGCTCCTAAACATCAGCTAAACTGAAAAGTAATAAGTTGATCAGTAGGCCACTCTTCTAAGACTTCTATGACCAACATCGGGCACCACGGCAATGCTTTAAATGTAGCTCTGAAGTTATTCAAATGTAATTTATGTGGGTACTTTGTTTGCTCACAGATAACTTCTATTTGACCAATTTCTCATTTCATTGCAAATGTCATGATGATGACGTGTGTTGTAAATTGGCGCTATAAAAATAAACTAAAATAAATAACATGAAATAAAACCAATGATATAAAATAAAAGAGACCAGTCAACTCTGAAACATTTTTTTGAAACATTAATCTAAGGCCAGATTAGCTGGGTAAGATTGCAATTCATACGCTAAAAATACTTTTGGCGGTTCAGTTAAAATAGGATATGTAGATACAGTTAAAATGGGGTATGTAAATAAAGTTGAATTTTCATCTTTGTATCTAACTTTGTATCTAAAACTAAAGATGATATGAAATTATTTAATATTTAGATAACAGACATCTTGTCAACAATTTTCAGGGCTAGTTTTCATCTCTTAAACCTTAAGAATAATTTCTGACATGTATTCAACTATCTTATGGACTTATTCTGACCTGTTGGTTTCATTTTGTAGCGACTTCACTACTTTGATATTAGAAGAAACTTTATTTAGTTTTTTCATAAGTCTCTCAGGCATCTTTTGTTCATTTTGTGAGCTAATATGCACCTTTGTTGAATTCAACAAAGTACATTTTATTATAAGGATGTTATAACTATCTTTCTGGGTAGATTTAACACCCAATAGTTACACTAATACTGTAATATCTAGTAGTATATTACATAACAGTGTTTAAAGCTATGGAGCTATAATGAAATTTCATAAAATGTCAGAATTTCACCAGCAGGGTGCACATTCATTCCTTCAGAGCCGCTTTGGTTCACCATTACTGCTGTACAGGACACACACTAAAGCTTAGATAACTTTATCTGGGTTGGTTACTGTCCGTAATATTTGCAGGATGAGACTTTGCTACAAGTTTGGAGCTCTGAAGGACATCTGTTTTTGAAAGAACCCTCTTCTAAGGACGTTTTTTTTAATTGTATTTCATGGGTTTTAAACTCCGGTCACCTTTTTATTTCAGAAGATTCTGTAAATGGTCTTACTGGATAGATAAACAATAAAGAGGATATTAAACAATGACTGAGCATTTATATACTGACTACTTGCTTTACCCTTTTTTTATTTTGTTTGAATTTTGTTTAATTGTTGCAAGGAAAGAGCACATTTCTTGAATGATCAAAAAAATATGCAAACCGAAAACATTTATTTCTGGTTTATTTATTATTTTTTAGTTTAAATTTGGTTTACTTTAAGCACACTTTGCACCCAATTAGCCTCGCCCTCTCTGCCACCTCAGAGTATGGTCTCAAGTTTTATACCTGTTTTCTTCTATTGATGTTGCTCTAAATATTTTGATCAAAAAGAAAAAAGACTATTATTAAGAATGCTTAATAATAGTCAACAAGATCTTGATATACCTGTCTTACAGGTGTGGGTTCATCCCTCCCATCTACACTGGGTTACGTCAAGTTAAATAAAGCAGTCTAAAGAGTAACTGTCAACAGAAGATTAACTTTCTGTTAGTGTTCATAATCTCCATATTTCATCACAGCATTTACCTCCTCAGGTAATGTCATAAGTCAGCCAACTATAGAACTATGTTTTTTCTCACTACTTTGTCATTGATGACAGCTTTATCTTATAAGTGAAGAGGATGGCTCTAGGTGGGTCAGTGGCGGAAGTTTCTGCAACCTTTGCGGTACGTGGATTTAGTGAAAATCCATCATTACATCAAACTCTATTAATGAATATAAAACAATAACTGTACATCAGTCCATTTGTTCTTCATTAAGGAAAAAAATCATCTCCACAAAAGCAGAGGAAGATGGGATGTTGAGGACAAAGGACACAGCAGCTTGGATGTTGGGAAAGTCGGCTGCCTGAAGAACCTCCATCCACCTTGAGCAACACTTGGCTCGACCAAAGGGATGAGGGTATTCTGGTTTATTATATACATGTCAGCTCATTAGTCACAACGCAGGACAGGGACCAGAAACAAGTTTGTACAGCAACCACTACGCAACACTGGCAGCCAGCCGGCCGGAACAATCCTCTACCTCTCGACTGAGATTGAACTATAAGTCCAGATTAATGACTCTGCATCAAACTGACAACCCCAAACCAAAACACTGCATAATTGCACAATATGTATTCAAAGCTCTGAACTTCAACATCAAATCCATATTATATACACTGCGTATACAAAATGACAACAAAAGTTGTCAAAGTCTAAGTGTTTCCAACTTATCAATGTTGTCACTAAAACCAGCGCCTTTTCAGACTCCCTACTGCTTTTTCTGACAGCCAATAAGGACTTTTCTTGGTGAGGAGTTGGCACCGCCTTCTTCCTTTCAGTTTTAAGAACACCCTTAAAACAGCAATGACCTTTTTTAAGTTCTTTATTAATTTCAGTACAAATATTTTCATTCTTCTACACAAATCAACAGTACTGACTATTTTTTTTAAAGTCCTTCCAGAGCCACACTCGATCCGTACCTTGTTGAGTTGTAGTGGCAATTATCTTGGAGTAACTACATCGATTGTATCCCAGAGGGAATACATGGAAGTAGAACCCATTTGGGGGGTCTGTTGGATGGATACCCAGGTGCCTCATACACAGGCCTAAATAAACATCTTCAATGTAAAGAGCTTTAACATGTCTAGAAGCCTCAATTAGCTTTTTGGTGAGGTCAATAGACAAAACGTAGCCCAGACCCAAAGCGTAGGGAGGATACACGGATTCACTGAAAAGGTCCATAGGAACATACCATTTAGAATTGAGATCCCTTAAGACTTGTCCCCCATGTGCCACCAGGCCGGTCATGTAGTTTGTCGTTGGAGCTTGTAAGAGCATATTGACAAGATTAGCAACATTCAGAAACATGTCTGAATCAATTTTCATGGCGTAAGGAGTGCTGGAGCAGAAAGAGTTCAGCCACTCCAGCATCACCATGGTCTTTATGGTCAGGTTCTTGTAACAGTCCACAAAGTTACTCTGGATGAGGTCGTGATGGTCTTTGCTCTCCTGCTGCAGCTGCTGGTGGACCTGCTGTGTGTCATCTCCAGTTTGCATTCCAAGTAGGAAGAAGAGCCTCACAGCTTTATTGTTCACCAGCTTCTCACTTCCCCAGGTATTGCGGATGACGTCACGGTGAGCTCTGTTGCGTGGCGCCACTTGAACAATCAGAACCACAAATGGCTTCTCCTGCTCACATCTTTGAGGCTCATTGATGATATAGCGATACTCATAAGGGTACTCCACCAAGTAGGGCCCAGGAGATACATAGGGAATGGCCGTCCTATGGGGAGTTTGAGTTGTTAGCATTTTCTTAGTTCCCAATGATGAAAGCCTCCTTTGCAGTTGAGTCACTGAACGGTGCGTTGGAAGGATGGCTGTGCTTTGAGGACTTTTACTTCCGGTGGCCTTGATTGTGGGCCCAGGAGAAGCAGCAGCAGCCAGCCTGGCTTTGGATACATTAGTGTTTCTTAATAGAGTAGTTTGTTTCCTGAATGAGAAGAAGGATTTCGTTGGGTGGTTTCGTATCCACTGTTTAGGGATCCAGTCGGACGTCATGTCCCTGATGTTAGTGCTGTAGAAGAAAAACACGACTCCCAGAATTAAAAATAAGAACAGACTGTGGCTACGTGAGAAGCTGAAACATCGCCGGCTTTCTGCAAGTTTGTCTTCATTCTCCATTTCCTGGCTGGAAGACAAATAATAGAACAAACTGAAGACAAGAGCTCAGAAACGAGTTCGATAAGATTAGAAATTAAAAGTCAACTTACATGGGTAAAATAAGAGCGGCTCAAAGACACCGATCATATACTGTATGTGGCAGAATACTGATGTGGGTCAGCCAAAGGAAGTAACCAGCAAATGGAAGACAAAAGCCCGCCAGCTATATACAGAGGAGAGCAAAGAGAGAAAGCATGGAGAACAGGTGAGTAACACAGCGACTGTATGCCAGAAGAAATACATAAAAGTTAGCAATGAGCAACACCTGAGGAAAAAAGACAAGAGCAGAGGGTGAAAGAATACAAGCAGCAGCAGGACAAAGAGATAAAGTGAAGGATATATGACAAGGAAAAAACAAAACAAAAAGAATAATGAACTAATCTAATCTACCAAAAAAGGCTGGAACAACAACTCATCAACAGGGAAGGATTTTTTGTATTTTAACAACACTTTATCTACACAATTCAAATGATAGAATCAAATATTGATGTAAAACAAATGTCAGCTCAAAAATCATTAAATGAGGGACTTGTTAAATTGTACTTGTCCTTCATCTGACACAGTGTATAAAATATTGTCAAAACCCCATAACTGAATAAAATCCTTCATTTTTCTGTGTGGCCCTGTGGAAGTGAAACTCCAGTCTTATTATGGCTTTCATGTTGCACTTCCAAAGAGCCACGGCAACAAGGTGAGGTCCCTCCTGCAGTAAATGAAGTAAATGGCCATCTTTGCTTCACCAATTAAAAACAGGGAAGAGAAAGCGATAAGAAACTAAAACTCAAATGTCACACACAGCAAGGTCATGTAATGAAGTATCATCACATTTTTTAAACAAATATTTTTTCACAGTACTTTCTTTATCCTTCCTCCCTACTTCAAGGAACAGTCATACAGAGAGAAAAGTAGGATTTAGAAAGACTACATACCTTTGTCCAACCATAGCAGAGTGAGGCTCCGACACACCCAAGGCTTGAAGTCTGTGCTTCAGTTTATCTCCATCTGAAGCAAGAACGTTGCTGCAGTACAAAAAAATAGATGGCTCAGCTTTTGAATTATCTTGCTATCAGCTGCAATGACTATTACAAACCAGTAAAAGTGTTGAATAAAAAAAAAAACGTTTCTAAACATATTGGCTTACATCTCAGGTGATTAAGTAAACATAGTTAGTTCTTTGGTGCAATCTGCAGAACTGGTGCTGCACCTTTGTTTGCTCCAGCTTCCTTTGAAATTCTCAGGAGTCCCCTTAAGACAACACCTATCATCAGAAAGGTTGGGCTTGTGTCCCATGTTTAAGTTTTAGCTGTATAATGCAGGTAGGAGGAACTGAAAGTTTCTCATCAACTCATGTTATGCTGCTTTTTTTTCCTGTGGTTTCCTGACACGTCAAGCAGAAAAGCAAAGTGATTTTCTTTGTTGCACATAAAATGCTTTAAATTTTAATACTTCATATAATTCAGTGACAATTTTTATTTTTTGTTTATTTTGTGTTTGCTGTTGTATCATGGTACAGCAACAATTAAAACAATCATGCTTCTGCTTTCATTTTCCACTCCACAAAATATCAACATTTATGCCATCAGTGATTACATAGTCTGCCTCAGTTTCTGCAGAATTTGGTAAGTTCTACATTTTAAAAATAACAGCGGAGCGACAGTAAGAAGATATTTTTGGTTTTGTTGGACTCATTCCCCTACAGCAGGTTGTGACGAGAAAAGATCCAGCATTATTCTATTTCATTATCATTATCTCTATTAACCCTTTAAAGCCCGATCCAAGAATAAAACAAAACTGAAAATTACTTTTTTTTTTATTTAAAGTCCTTATTTGGCCTTTTAACAAAATATGTAAAAAGAAAAATCAGAAATACATTTTTAATATTAATAATTTCTTACTATGCAATAAGTCAAGATAACTTTTTGTGTAGTCTTCTGCCCTCTGTTATCAGGTATATCTGAGCAAAGTTTTTACCATTAAATTATGCAAAAGGTGTCAGACGCAAAACATTTCAGAAACCATATGTATCAAATATGATACATTTGGCATTACAGGGTTAATGTCTCCTACACAATCAAATTCAGCCTTTGGACTCCAGGTTTGTTGGGATAATAGTCTGCCTCAATTTGAGTAGCATATCTTGACCAAATTGGAAACACTACTTTAGTTTATTTAGTAATTCCTGTAGTTTGAGACTAGGTGTAGCTGTAATCCATTTCATATCAAACTGACAATTAAAGCTAACCATCATTAAAGTTATATGAACTATTGCTTCACATTGACCGTCTGTGTGAAAATTTGGTGTGAAGCAATAGTTGGTGTGGTGTGAAGCAACAGCTGATGAACTAGTCTATTTATGTGTTACTTTAAGGCTTAACTGTTGTAATTCTTTACTATTATCCATCTCCAGCTGTCAATGGGCAAGAGGTGGGGTAAACCCTGGACAAGTCGCCAGTCTGTCACAAGACAACACAGACACAAATACACACAACCATGCACACCTAAGGACTATTTAGAGAAGCCAAATAACCTAATAGTCATGTTTATGGATTGTGGGAGGAAGCCGTAGTACCTGGAGAGAACCCACACATTCACGGGGAGAATATGCAAACATGCAGAAAGACCCTCCACCCAGGAATCAAACCCAGAACCTTCTTGCTGCAAGGCTACACTACCTTCCACTGCTACACCGTGCTGCACCTCCACTTTTCATCATTCTGCTTTATTCTACCTCTATTCCACAACTCTGCAGCATTTTTTTGTTAATGTTTTAACTTTAAGATCTCTCCGCTTTTTATCATCGTAGTAGCTTGACCTCGTTTGGTGTTCTGTTCAGCTGTGACATCATCCCAGAGGGAGGCATTAGCTGGCCTGCTGCAGCCAATATCGATGACAAGTTGGGTCTGTTTTTCAGTACTTTGTGTTATTCTCTCCTAGACATATCTATGGACTCAGCTTTTACTCTGACTAACTGTATGTCGTACCTTCACCCTTCTTGATATGAAAACTGCTGCAGAGCTCAACTGCTTAACTTAGAGCCACCCGTGGAGCTAATTTATCGTTTCCCTCTATAACACAGTATTTGTGGATCAGTGCTGTTATGTTCCTTGTGTATGTGTGCCTCTGTCTCCTTAAACCCAAGATGGACCTGAGAAAAGGCCGCTCTCACCAAGCCTGGTTTTGAAGCAGGATTCTTCCTGTTAAAATAGAGTTTTTCCTATCTACCATCACTGATGCATGCTCAGTGTGATCACTTGAGAGTCAGCCCCATATCTACTGTAGCTGTATGTTTATCTGGGAGGTACAAATCTTAAAAAGTCAAAGACCTGATGTAGTTAGTTGGGTTTCATTAGATAGAAAACCTCTAACCGATGTCTATAATTTGTTCAAATTTTCTTCGTAAAAGGCCTCCAGATTACATGTGTTGCAAATTGGTGCTTTGTAAATAAACTCAATTGAGTTGCTGTAGCTAGCAAGCATACTTATATGACTCTGCACCTCCCTCACCAACAACAAACATTTCTAACTGAGGCCCGTACCACAAACCAAGCTCAAAGTAGCAGGATTACTCACATCCTATTCAGTTGAACCAATCCAAAACATCAGATCAGTGGTACCACCAAGCTGGTTATTAACTCGCAAACTCAATCAAGCTTGAACTGATCATGAATCTGTGAACGTGCACGTATAAAGGGGCAGGTTAAAGGTAGCAGACCAATGACAATCATAAGCGCCCAATGGAGAGTGCAGTATTTGTCCTGTGATAAACAAAAACTAATTTTACAGAAATATGAAGAGAAATAAAAATGAAATGAAAAATTAAACACGGTGGCGGTGTTCTGTCAGATGAGTATAGCTGGTCAGACCACTATACCCATAGTCATTACCCGTTCATCCCTTTAGTTTTGTATGAAAAATAGACTTTAAACTACCTCAAAGTGTGTGTATCCCTTTAGTCATGTACAAAAAAAACAACTTAATCACTTACTTTTTTTCATACAAAGCTAAAGGGATAAACGAATAGATAATAAATCATCTTGTGCATGCGTATTGGCTATGGGTATGATGGTCTGATGCGGTATGCTCATCTGACAGAACAGTGATATCAAAGAGATGCCAAATAGCATTGCTGACTGGGTAAATACACAAGTCACACATCAGTATTACAATTCAACACAGACTGTATCCCAATCCCTGTAGAGCACATTAATTGCATGCCCCTCGGGAGTGAGGACTTGAGAGCAGATTAAAAACAACAAATAAAAATTTCATCTGGTTAGTCAGACTTTTTAATTCAATAATGTTGAGGCTAGAATAAAGCTAGAAGCTGATGCCACGATTACATCATATTAATACAAGAAGTGATCAGTTTAGATGAAACCATCCTGATTTTTGAGCTGTGTCTCAACTCAGCAGGATGAATCATAAAAATCTCCTCCGCTTTAAAAAAACTGAAAGTCATGAAATGCAACAAGAGTACAGAATTACTTTAATGTCTTCGACTTAAGTGAAACTTTTTAGAATTTATATTTCCGTTTCATACAGACTCTTTGCTCTGCATGATCAATGATCCATTTCACAGTAACATTACAGCATTTTTTTTTTTTTTTTTTTTTTTACCTGGTAGTTAATTAATCCTCCTTTGGTGCAGCTTCAGTATAACATTTATCCTTCACATTTATAGCGTTACAGCAAACAAAAAGAATGCACAGATATATCATAGTGACAAACTTGAGTGGAAGCCACATAAAGCAGACTGGGCATTAGCTTTAGCTTGATGTGTCCTCCTGTGGTACTAAAAAGAAAAATGAAAAATTTTATCTTCAGACTTACATGGCAAGTAGTTGGTGTGTTTAATGAGGATCAGGATGAAGAAGGTTTTAGGGAATTCACATGTAAGTCAATGCAAAAGGGTTTACATCCAAAGGAGACGGTCAAAAAAATCTGTTTGGACCTACACCCAGGCCAGCTTTCTCTTCAACACACAGGCTCCACCCCCTGTTCACCTGAAGAACAAACAATACCTGGCCACACCCATACTCACCAAAACAAATGGATATTGATGACAAGCTAATCCATCAAAGTTTACAAAGTCTACAAGCCTTTCAAGCGTGCTGGTTTCGTTTTCACAAGCACTCGTTGAACCACTCTTTTGTCATCCACAATTGCTTTCAGGGTCCTTCCAAGCAAGCAGTATTTCCTCTGTGCATTTTCATCAAGTATCAATACAATGTCCCCAGGTGCAAGGTTCTGCCTTGCTTTAACACATTTTTGTCTTTCTTGGAGGTTTGGGAAATATTCTCTTACCCAACGCTTCCCAAACAGATCTGCCATATATTGGGTGTGCTTCCATCCCGTCGAGATTAGGAGTCTTTAACATTGAACAAATTGGGAGCCATCAAAGTTTGCTTCCTTAATAACAATAATAATACATTTTATTGATAATGCACTTTACATATCAAATAAAAAATGCTGCAATAGGAGGTTAAAAACAGTTTAAAGTATAATAAAAAAGAGAACAATAACAACAAAATTCAAACCTTAAGTATTAAAAGGCCATTTTAAATAATACCTCCAGGTGCTTTTTGGACACCTTCATAGTTTGTGGTGCCCTAAGGGTCACTGGGAAGGCCTTATCTCCTACAGTGGAGAATTTGGTCCTGGGTTGTTGGAGGAATTGGGTAGTCTGAGGTAAGCAGAGGTACTTCCATGTATGCACTGATGGATGAAGAGGCAGATTTTGTAATGGGTTTTTGTGTTGAATAGGGAGCCAGTGGAGTGATTACAGGACCGGAGTGATATGATCATATTTGCACTTCCTCATCAGGACCCCGGCAATGCAATTTTGAATATGCTGGGTTTTTTGCAGGCTCCTGCCATTGATCCCGATGAGGAGGGCATTGCAGTAATCCATCCTGGAATAGATAAAAGCACGGATCAACTTCTCAGCCTCTGGTAAGAAGAGGGAAGGAGAAAGTTTGGTGATGTTTTTAAGATGGAGGAAGGTGACCTTACAGAGGTGCCGGATGTGGGTGTTAAATGTGAGATTTAAGTCAGTTCTGACTCCAAGATTTGTAACAGAGGTGGACAGATGAATGGGATGGCCAAGAATTGGTATACTGGTAAAGAAGGAGGACTGGGTTTGATGTGGGGTGCCGATCAGGATGGCTTTGGTTTTGTGGCTGTTTAACTGAGGGAAGGTGTGAGACATCGAAGCCCTTATCTCCTATAGGCAGACCTGAAATGCAGACATCAGAGCTGACTGGAGTGTGGAGTCCTTTTTTATGTCTAATTGTGTATAGCAGTGGAACAAAACTTTGTGTTTATGGTTGATATGACCAAGGGGTATAAGGTAGATGGTGAAAAGGGTCAGACAGAGGACAGACCCTTGTGGCACTCCAGAGATAACTGTGTGAGGAGATGAATGGGACTGTCCTAAAGTTACATGCTCTGTCCTGTCTGAAGTATGACTGGAACTACAGTATCTTAGTTTGGTTCCTGAGAGGCCTATTATAGACTGGAGACGGTTGAGCAGAATGTCGTGGTCCACGGTGTCAAAGGCAGTTGACAATGTTAGCAGGTGATTTGGGATTAGAGGTTGCAAATTGATGGTGTCATCAGAAGACATGGTTATTGGTCTGATGTTAATAATAGCTTCAACCTCACAGCAAAGAGTTTGAAGACATTTTTGGCCACTGTTTGCTGATAAAGAACCAACTTTAAACCTTTTTTAACTAGCTGCATGAGATCCAGAGGGAGGGTTGAAGAGCCATTGAATGCCTTTGTTTTTTTATCCATCTTTGAGTGATTTACATAGCTCCTTTTCAGCTCCAATCTTGTTTGCCGTTGTCAGACCTAATGAGCTCTTCTTGACCTCTTCTGCACTTGAGACATCAAAGTTCATTAATACAGCGAACTGTGTCTATAGAATAGTTAGTTAAGCAGATAAATTATGTCATACCTTTTGACTATGCCTGACCTCAAAAAGGTCTAAAGTAATCCATTCCCACATTTGTAAGGTGTGGTTTTTCAGGAGTACGTCTTTCTGGAATTAAATCAGCCATTAGCTGCTCCTGAAGCTTTGCCTGATTTTTCTTGCATGCAAATCAATGTGAAATACGTATTCTAATGGCTTTAGTTAAATCCAGATTTCCTATTTTGCTGGCTCATTCATGTTCAAGGATAGTTTGCAACAATGCACTGCTATTACTTGCCCACTTATTAAGGTGAAATCCTCCTGATGCATACAAATGAGTAAGGGCCGTTCTGAGAGGGAGTGCAACTTCTTCACATTCCACAGATTTCAAGCAATCATCCACAAAAAACATCATTACTGAGTCCACTATTTCATGTCAGGGGATTGTTTTCTTGTCTTCAGCTTTTTTTTTTTTTTTTGAGGGAAAAATTTGCACAGCTAGCAGATGACATGGCATGTTGTTGCTATATGGTTATTGCTAAATGCAACAACAAATTTAATAGTCTGTAAGCGGCTGTGTTAGTTCCCCTTCTGGCCACCACAAAAACCACAGCAGTTCTGCGTCATCATCCGAAACTCAGACAGTAAAACAATGTATCATCAAGTCAGTTATTATTGCCACATTCCTCACATTCCTTCTCACACTAAAGCTTAGGCTGACTAGATTTCTGCAAACTAATCTGGGAACATATCCAGCTCTTAGATAAATATGCTGATGAAGATTCTCAGTCATCCAGGTCAGAGTCATTCTGTAAAAGTTTAGAAAAAACGATCCACTGGACTTGGTTTTCAAGGTTTGAAGACGTTTCGCTGCCTCTCCAGGAAGCTTTCTCAATTCAAATGACATTTAAATTGAGAATTTTTTTCTAAACTTCTACAGCATAAAATTAAATAAATTTTATGAAAAATAAATTCCTAAGGAAACGGCTGTTCCAACCGTTGCATTTCCAAATTCTCCCGAGTGGTGCACGACTTTACATGAGTGAATAAATTGAATGTGATTTGTCGTTTATCAAGGGGGCGGGATTGTTTTGGTGGAATATTAGCAAGCAAGGTTGTGGCCGGTTTGTCGGAATCATCTTGCTAACCAGTTAGCAACTTAGTCCTAGTAGGTTCCCAATGGGACATTACATTGGGACCAAGTAGATCTAAATTGGTGACTTAAAAACGATACTGTCAAGGAACGCTATGGACAGCGGAAACAAGCAAGAGGAGGAGAGTTCTGTGTCGGAGGTCGTGGATGAGTCTCCTCCGTCATACATTCTTTATTTAGAGGAGGAAAGCGGGGACGAAGTTGTTGTGGAAGACTTACAGACGTACAGTGGGGCAAAAAAGTATTTAGTCAGCCACCAAGAGTGCAAGTTCTCCCACTTAAAAAGATGAGAGAGGCCGGTAATTTTCATCATAGATATACCTCAACTATGAGAGACAAGATGAGAAAAAAAAATCCAGAAAAATCACATTGTCTGATTTTTAAAGAATTTATTTGCAAAATATGGTGGAAAATAAGTATTTGGTCAGTTACAAACAAGCAAGATTTCTGGCTCTCACAGACCTGTAACTTCTTCTGTAAGAGGCTCCTCTGTCCTCCACTCGTTACCTTCATTAATGGCACCTGTTTGAACCCGTTATCAGTATAAAAGACACCTGTCCACAACCTCAAACAGTCACACTCTAAACTCCACCATGGCCAAAACTAGAGAGCTGTCAAAGGACACCCGAAACAAAATTATAGACCTGCACCAGGCTGGGAAGTCTGAATCTGCAATAGGTAAACAGCTTGGTGTGAAGAAATCAACTGTGGGATCAATTATTAGAAAATGGAAAACATACAAGACCACTGATAATCTTCCTCGATCTGGGGCTCCACGCAAGATCTCACCCCGTGGGGTCAAAATGATCACAAGAACGGTAAGTAAAAATCCCAGAACCACACGGGGGGACCTAGTGAATGACCTGCAGAGAGCTGGGACCAAAGTAACAAAGGCTACCATCAGTAACACACTACGCCGCCAGGGACTCAAATCCTGCAGTGCCAGACGTGTCCCCCTGCTTAAGCCAGTACATGTCAAGGCCCGTCTCAAGTTTGCTAGAGAGCATTTGGATGATCCAGACGATGACTGGGAGAATATCATATGGTCAGATGAAACCAAAATAGAACTTTTTGGTAAAAACTCTACTCGTCGTGTTTGGAGGAGAGAGAATGCTGAGTTGCATCCAAAGAACACCATACCTACAGTGAAGCATGGGGGTGGAAACATCATGCTTTGGGGCTGTTTTTCTGCTAAGGGACCAGGACGACTGATCCGTGTGAAGGAAAGAATGAATGGGGCCATGTATCGTCAAATTTTGAGTGAAAACCTCCTTTCATCAGCAAGGGCATTGAAGATGAAACGTAGCTCGGTCTTTCAGCATGACAATGATCCCAAACACACGGCCCGGGTAACGAAGGAGTGGCTTCGTAAGAAGCATTTCAAGGTCCTGGAGTGGCCTAGCCAGTCTCCAGATCTCAACCCCATAGAAAATCTTTGGAGGGAGTTGAAAGTCTGTGTTGCCCAGCGACAGCCCCAGAGCATCACTGCTCTAGAGGAGATCTGCATGGAGGAATGGGCCAAAATACCAGCAACAGTGTGTGAAAACCTTGTGAAGACTTACAGAAAACGTTTGATCTCTGTCATTGCCAACAAAGGGTATATAACAAAGTATTGAGATGAACTTTTGTTATTGACCAAATACTTATTTTCCACCATATTTTGCAAATAAATTCTTTAAAAATCAGACAATGTGATTTTCTGGATTTTTTTTTTCTCATTTTGTCTCTCATAGTTGAGGTATATCTATGATGAAAATGACCGGCCTCTCTCATCTTTTTAATTGGGAGAACTTGCACTATTGGTGGCTGACTAAATACTTTTTTGCCCCACTGTACATGTTTGAGCCCTTGCCTCGCAACGCTGCCAGTTCTGTTAGCTCTACGCCTGCTGAAGACACAGACATCCATCCCCGTGAACACTGGGACGGAAATCAATGGGAAAGGAAATTTTTCTTATTTCAAGCGTATATGGTTATTGCTAAATGCAACAACAAATTTTATAGTCTGTAAGCGGCTGTGTTAGTTCCCCTTCTGGCCACCACAAAAACCACAGCAGTTCTGCGTCATCATCCGAAACTCAGACAGTAAAACAATGTATCATCAAGTCAGTTATTATTGCCACATTCCTCACATTCCTTCTCACACTAAAGCTTAGGCTGACTAGATTTCTGCAAACTAATCTGGGAACATATCCAGCTCTTAGATAAATATGCTGATGAAGATTCTCAGTCATCCAGGTCAGAGTCATTCTGTAAAAGTTTAGAAAAAACGATCCACTGGACTTGGTTTTCAAGGTTTGAAGACGTTTCGCTGCCTCTCCAGGAAGCTTTCTCAATTCAAATGACATTTAAATTGAGAATTTTTTTCTAAACTTCTACAGCATAAAATTAAATAAATTTTATGAAAAATAAATTCCTAAGGAAACGGCTGTTCCAACCGTTGCATTTCCAAATTCTCCCGAGTGGTGCACGACTTTACATGAGTGAATAAATTGAATGTGATTTGTCGTTTATCAAGGGGGCGGGATTGTTTTGGTGGAATATTAGCAAGCAAGGTTGTGGCCGGTTTGTCGGAATCATCTTGCTAACCAGTTAGCAACTTAGTCCTAGTAGGTTCCCAATGGGACATTACATTGGGACCAAGTAGATCTAAATTGGTGACTTAAAAACGATACTGTCAAGGAACGCTATGGACAGCGGAAACAAGCAAGAGGAGGAGAGTTCTGTGTCGGAGGTCGTGGATGAGTCTCCTCCGTCATACATTCTTTATTTAGAGGAGGAAAGCGGGGACGAAGTTGTTGTGGAAGACTTACAGACGTACATGTTTGAGCCCTTGCCTCACAACGCTGCCAGTTCTGTTAGCTCTACGCCTGCTGAAGACACAGACATCCATCCCCGTGAACACTGGGACGGAAATCAATGGGAAAGGAAATTTTTCTTATTTCAAGCGTTGCATATATTAGCTGCTACATATGAATCAAGATGCTATGACCCTAAAAAGTTTAATTGACAGATGATTGTTGATATACAATTGGCTGAATTTAGGTGTTCAGGCTGACGTATAACCAACTGGCCTGCATAAGATAATGAAAAAAACTCACAGATTTTAAGACGGGATTTTTTTTTTTTTTTTTAAATAGACATTTTCTAAATTTTGGGACAATTTGCATTACAGAGCAGCATGTCTACTGCTAGTACTAGTCTGCTCCATTTAGACTCATCAGCTGGCCTTTCTGTTGCCAGTTTAGCAGAGCCCTTGGCAGAGTTTGATCAACTAACAAAGGAAGACTGGGACAGAAAAAAAGAAAAATCTATTTTTGGTTCAAACTGTTCCAATTGCCACTTAAATAAATGCGTACGTCAGCCACACTCACTTCACATTTAAAGCCCCACACTGACTTAAAGCATCCAAGCTATCTTGGGAAATTTCTGCTACTGAATGAGGAACAGAAGAAATGATTTTGATCCAGATCTTTTCAGAAGGACCTGAATGTTTCTGAATTTCTGCTTAATTTGGCTGAATAAACTCTTCTCTGCACATCCAGTATACCTTGACTCCATCGTGTGTTTTCAATTTCTTTCTATATATTATGATCATACATTTAAAAGGGGTAATATGAGGTTCTACTCTGGAGGATTGTGGCTTCATTTACCAAAATAACTTGAACTAGTTCATTTATAGGTTCGGGAACTTAGAAGAAGTGAACTATGAACGTGAACTACCCAGCTCGCATTCGACTAATGTCAAACGTTTAAAAGTTGTTGGAAAACAAATTGATACAATATCAAAACAACGTTGAACACCAAATCTAAACAAAAGTCAACAATAATCCGAAGCAACCAACCGATGTTGATTCAACAGTGGCTTGATGTCAAAATGCAAGCTGCTAGTTCATTTTCATCAGACTTTTAGCCTACACTGTGTTTTATAAATGAGACCACAAAAAAAAAAAAACTTATCTTGTCAATTGCATAAAATAAATACTTTGACAAAAAACTATTAAACTGCTTATTTTAAGCATTTTTTAATGGATACACTCTAAAGTTGTTTCTTCTCTAATGTTGTTATCGTGCCCTCCCTGCAGGTCACTGCTAAACACTGTGGAGCCTGAAATATCCATTTGGGTTGAGGGTTGCTGTAAAAACTGGCTCAAGATCCATTTAATTTTCTGCAAGCACTGCTTATACTCGTTTCTTGTGGGGGGGTTATGTTTTATGTAGTACGCACAGATAGGGCTTTTCTTTATATGTTAATTTAGAGCAATTTCTGATAAATGTCATTAAAAGATAACAAAAAAAGTTACTTATTTGTGGATTTTTTTTATTATGAAATCGCTGTAGCAACAAAAGGTAATTTTAACAGATTTGTTTTCAGTATATCTGAACCTCCCGGCCACCCAGAACCAAACATGGAGAATTAGTTCCCATGCTCCACTGATCTGGAATACATTTCCAGAATACTGGAAAAGTGCTGAAAGGCTGAGTCCTTTAAAGCAGAGGTCTTCAACAGGGGTCTGCGACCCCTAGGGGGTCCGCAGAGGTACTGCATGGGGGTCGCGAAGTTTTGGTTAATTAGACTTATATTCCCCCCTGCAATATTTTCCACTAATTGAAATGTCTTTAAATCCACATTAACATGAATTCAACACACTGTAGTAAACAGATAAATGAAGGCAGAAGATGTCTTTCCGTCATCAATGCAGATCTGCGTTTGAGTAAAAATAAGTCAAATATCTGACAAAAGAGTGGAAATTAGAAGATTATATAAAAAATGTTTTGTTATTGTTGTTTCAATAAGTTTAATAGTAAGAACAGAAACAGACTCTAGATTTTTTTTAGTTCTTCAAAAAGTCAGAGAAAGAATATCAATATTTGACGCATAAAATATCTAAAAACATGACTTATATTTTTAGATAGTCTTCAACATAAATGACAAATGAACCAGAGAAAAGAGGTGAAACAGGTATAGGATAGCTGTAACCTAAACCTTTTTTTCTTATATTCCCCCTGCAATTTTTTCCTCTAATTGAAATATCTTCAAATACACATTAACATGAATTCAACACACAGTAGTAAACAAATAAATGGAGGCAGAAGATGTCTTTCAGTCATCAATGCACACATTCAGCGACACACAGGAGCTCTTTCAAGCTGGGCACCGTTTCATTCACAACACCTGTTCCATCAACCAGGAATCAGAAATACTTTAATAATCCCAGGGCAAAATTAGTTTCATTACATTACTCCATCTGTAATAGAGTGACTATAGAACCAGTTTGATATAACACAATTTCATACAATATATAAAATTAGGGGGTCCCCACTCCATCTCGCCATCAGTCTGGGGGTCCTTAGCGTGGAAAACGTTGAAGACCCCTGCTTTAAAGCCAAAGTTAAAACCCCATTTGATTAGAGCTGCCTTTGACTGTTGAATTACAACTGTTAACTGAGGTATTATTAGTTAAAGTTTATTTGTACTTGTTTAGCTTTTTACTGTTTAATTCATCTAAAGTACATTAAATTGTGGGATGGAAATGAACTTGCATTCAATTACACACGTTTGCAACAAATACTTTGCAACAAACATTTGTGTTTCATTTAAAACAACATTTAAAACAACCAGGGTTTTTCTGTTGTTGCATTTTTGCTCATTTCTGTGACTGAATATTTTCTCTGTGTTGTCTGGTGATCCTGACTTATCTTTACACTAAATGCTGAAGAATTTCTGTGACTTTAACGAAAAAAAATCCTTAGGAACATGGAACTAGCAACTTCCTAGAGAGTGAAGGGAAAGCTATAAGGAAACCACCCAAAAAAAATTCTCAATTAAATTAAAGATACTCAAAAAAAATGCTTAAGTACAGTAATCAAGTAAATGTACTTTGTTACTTTCCACCACTGTTTGTAAAGGGCATAACCAATCCAATCCACTTTATTTATATAGCACTATTTAGATAAACACAAGGTTTCCAAAGTGCTGCACAAAAAAGATAAAATAAAATAAATAAAAGTAAATAAAATAAAAGCACTGCCCACACGGGATAAAAATATGCATGTGTATACATAAAATCAACACTCTACATGGGGTCAAAAGCCAAAGAAAAGAGGTGGGTTTTAAGAAGAGTTTTAAAATGAGACAGAGAGGTGGCTTGTCTAACCAGCAGTTACTCAAACAGAACTTCCTACCTGATCTGTGGAGCCACTCCCACCATGGACCTCCTGAAAGCTCTGTTGATTGATGATTGCTCGTGTTCTCTTTGTTCTCAAACAAACCTCTGAGGCTGAATCACACAAAGGTGAGCTGGATTTACTAATCAGGGTTGGCCAGTTGGTTGCTCTATCGCAGGTGTCTACAACTTTAAAATCCAAAGAACCATCTTACCCAGAGTCCAGCAAAATAAAAGTCATGTAGATAATTCATTAAACACTTCCTGTACTTTGGTTAAATATATGCTCTAGGAAATCTGCTGCAGTTTTAAAACAACAGTTTATATATTTAGGTTATGGAATAAGAAAAACAGAAAACTGTTCATAGACTTAAGACTCAGACAACTTTTATTTTCATTTTGTATAGTTTATATAAAATGAAATTTAGTTTTGTACAGCTTCCATAAAATTTCAATTCTGTAAAGTGCAACAGGAATCCTGGATTTTCTTCAATATAATATAATTTGTGGGAAATCAAATGAAAAAACAAGACGACTTACAAACAAAACTAGTAAGAAAAATATTTTTTTAACCTGAAGCATTATTATTAGTTCTTCATTCTAATTAAGAGCCACAGTAGAGGGTCTGAGGAGCTGCATGTTGTAGAGCCCTGCTCTAACGTCACAGTAAAACAGGCTGAGTAGGTTTGATGCTATATTTTATGTTTGCAAAATTCTTCCCACAAAAGTACATTGATATTTTTGACAAAGTGTGAGGGGGAAAAATGAATGGTAATTCATTTTTTAAGGCATTATTACCTGTTTTTTTTTTTTCTCTGATGTCGACAATTTACTCAGAAAACTCATCTAGTCAATTAGTGGGAATATAAAGATTAAAAGCTGACATAGAGTGTCTAAACCTGTCTCTAACATTGTGTGAGATGCTACTTGTAATTATGGTAGTCACTAACTTCATAAACAATAGTCTAATAACCAAGAGAAGGTATAGAAAAATGTTTATTTGCTTCTGAGATCCTCAGATATCAGCAAATAAAAAAAAAACAACTCAATTTCGGTAACAATTAGGTTTTATTTTAATTACTTATGCATGAAACTGTTACAGGACCTTTCTAATCTTCTAGAATATTTTTTTTTAGATCAGACCTTTCTGCTTTATTCTTTTAGCATTTTAGCTTCATTTTTCTGGCTCTGTTTGGCTGTTAGATCCTTGTCGTGGGAAATGGGAAATATCAGCTGAGCTTTCTCATCGACATCTGTGATTGCAGATGATAAGGTTGGGCCTGCTTTTTAGGGCTTAGTCCTGTTTCTCTCCTAGACATAGCTATTTGCTAAACTTTCACTGTGACTAACTGAATGCGCCCTTCTGACAGGTTAAACTATACAGATCAACAAGCTTCATAGTCAGAGGAATTTTAAGACCATATTTACCAGGAAGTGGGGCAGCAAAGAACTAAAGAATAAAACACATGTAAAAAAAAAAAATAATAAAAAAAATAATAGGGCAAGGGTGCTTGATTGGCAAATTAAGTGAGCTACAAAGCCAAGGTTGTAGATCACTGATCTATCTTAAAACTGCTGAAGCTTAAGGATGACTGTTAATGCTTAATGATGAATTGTAAAGGCAAAATATTAAATTGCTCCAAGAGACAAATCAGTTATGGGTTCGGGGACCCCTGCGAAAAGAACTACTTTTGCCTAAAGTGTAAAGCATGTCTCTTCTTCATTTTAAGTCCAAAGTTCCCACCTACCTCTCCCAGGTCATTGGAGCAGAGACTGAAACATCCTCCTTTGATCCCTTTTGACAAGAAAACTGGGCTCATCTGCTTGACTTTCTTTCCTAGACAGATCCTATAGACCCAGTTTACAGATTGCAGTGTTTCTATGTTGCTCTTGTATTTCTATTTCTATCTCCTTAAACCTCCACTCCTGTTAAAAGTAGGAATATCATATCAGATATTTTTATATTCGGCAAAAAAGTCTGACTTTTTTGACCGGCATCTAAAATCTCTGATATTTTCATGGTGATAGAAACACTCTGTCTCTGTTTAAAGCTACAGTGTGTAATAATTACAGGGATATACAGTCAGAAATGTAATATATTATACATAACTATGTTATTTATCATAATCTACGAGCTCAGCCTCTTAACCTTAATATTTGCGATGCCTTAGAATTTGTTATTTATAATTACATAGGAGCGGGTCTCGCAGCCATGGAGGCAGACATCTTTTCGCTACGGCAGCGCAGAGCCAACAAACTAGCGATTGCGAGATCGCCCATTACGCTCGAAAGTAACTACGGCAAGTTGAGAGAACTGAGACAGTACTGAACACACAGACTAATGAAATACTATCTGTAAAATGATCTATGTAAACAAACCTCATCACTTGAGAAGGTAGGTGATGCGGACGTCATGGAAGACATTTTGTCCCGTAACGCTCGCCGTACTGTTGGGGGGGAGAAGCGGTGGGGGGGGAGATGTTCATGTTGCTGCGGTCTGCAGTCTGGACGTTAGATGTCGCTGAAAATTACACACTGTAGCTTTAATGTTTCTGTAACTCATTAGTTAATTTTAAATGGGTCAGTTGGTTTCATATATTTTGTTGTTGACTTTTGTTCCCTTTAGTGATATTACTTCATCAAGGCTTTTCCAACATTTTACAATACGATTTGTGCTAATCGCATTGGGTCAATATCAGTTTGGTATTCGGACACCCGTAGTTAAAAGGGAGATTTTCCTCTCCACTCTCACTGCATGCATGCCTGGTGTGAGGGATTGCTGTAGAGTCAAAGACGCAATGCTAGTAAATATCTACTATCCCTGCATCATCTTGGGAATGGATGCCATCAGCTGGTTTATCTTCAATAGAAAACTTTTACCAATCAGCGTGGATGATCTGAGATGACGTGTTATGAATTGGAGCTATACAAGTAAACCGAGCAGAATTAAATTCATTCACGTAGCAATGCTGCTTTTTCAGTTTCGAATACCATCCTCTTCCTGTGTGGCTAACAAATTTTATATTACATGTTTTCCTTACATGTTTTCCTGAGCAGCTTTGAAACCTTTATTTGTAACTATTGTTGCTGCTGGACTGCTTTCTTAAATGTCCTTGGTGTTCAGCTGAAACAAGCTGTTCTTCTGGATTTATATTTTATTTTTTTTATTTTTTTAATGAACTCTAAGTTTCTCTGAATGCCAAATATGCTGTTTATGAGCTTTCTTTACATGAGTCCAGATGTTCCCTGACTATAAACTTATATCTGGATCTCTGAGCTGAAATATGGAAAAAAAAATCTTTCAGGCTTACATTTTGTCTATCAGTTGTGTTTTTGTTTTGTTTGTTCCTCCTTCAAAAGGTACTTCTCCATTTTTATTGAAAACATTAAAAAGAAAAAAAAAGACCTATTTAGGGTCTTATCTGCCCTGTGCTGGTTGGACAGTGTGACAAAAAATTACAGCTGTTTCCTGTGAAGGTAACCCACCTTACTCTGAGTTTATCTTCTCAATTGTGCTTTACAGCCAGATTGTGTTCCTTAATGTTTTGGTTGCCTTTTAATAAGATTTATATTTGTTTAATGATTTTCACAGAGGACCTCACCCTGGTTTAGCTGGCCTGATGCTTTTCTAAATGGAAATCCTGCAGCAGAGGTCTTTTTTCTGCACCTTATGTGCAACCAAAGGCCTAACGCTAGACTTGTTATTAATGTGTCTTTAGTGCCCTGTCATGGTTTCCATGTTGTGGTTTATTTCCTAATGCGTTCTTTAAAGTAACTGTGTTTACCTCAAGAGTAAACCGTGTGGTCACCTTTTGTGGAGAATGAGGTCCTTTGGATTGTGCAGGCTTATGGTGCTCACTGTGTTAGCCTCTGCTATCAAAGCACAGAGCAGGAAGGTAAGAGGCTGAAGAAGCTGGTTTAGGAGGCCCAGTTCTGTCCTTGGCTGCCCATTGGACTCTTTGGAGGTGGTCAGAAGATGATGGTAGCCAAGCTCACATCCTTCATGGACTACTGCTCTCACCCACCGCAGCAGACTCTAGAGGAGCTGGGCATCCCTGTCAGCGGCCAGCTGAGATAGCTTTATAACAGGAAGGAGAGCTACGGCAGATTTTTCATCCCCACTGATGTCGGACTGTTCAAAATAACCTTGAAACTATCTCTCGTTTTGCACACTTGTTATTTTTTTGGTTGCATATTCCTTCACTATCTGCACCCCACATGCGTGTTACTAAGAGCTGCTTTAACAAGCAAACTTCTCCTTTGTGAGATGGATAAAGTTTATCATATATTATCTTTTTTTGAACACGGAGAGGCTCACATCTACAGAACTACCCACACGTGTGCAGGAAATGTCATAGCAGTGTTTACAGTGTAGCTTATCATTGTTGAAGATTCATTTCTTTTTCTGCTACATCTGTTCATTTCTTTATCTGTCCACTTTTTGTGTAAGTGAGCCAAATGCTGCTGGTTCATCAGCTGAATGGACAAGATGACAAAAGGCCTAAGATAGAAGGTGAGATCGTCCTCTGCAATGTCTGCTTATATCATAAATTTTGTAAAAATTACTGGAATACATTTGATTGTTTGAACGTCTTTCCTTCTTTGTGTGCGCCATCAGAGAAACATCCCTTCTCTGATTGAACCGGGGGTGATCAGTGATGATCAAACACCACCATCAGTGTGTGAATGAGTGAATTACTGACCGTAATGAAGCAGTTTGGGGTCCTCGGAGTCCTTTTTTATATAAATTAAGGTAGAAACAGAACAGAAAAACAGGATGTATTAATTTAATTTAAATATTATCTTTTCATCTTTGATTACAGACTCTCCTTGAATGTCTGCTTTTTTTCTGGACATCCAGTATGTACGGACAGTAACTACCTCAGATAAGACGTATAAGTGATTAATCCTTGTGAGGTGGTTGGGTGCCTCCAATGTTCTGTGTGTCCTGAACACAACCAAAACACAAACATACTATGAGGCTGATTGTAGGCAGTGTTTGCTGACCGGCTGTAGCCTTGCTGCTCCTCCAAGGTTTTAGAGAATTTAGTTGCATTGTGCAAAAATCTTCCCTCCACCATGTATCTCTCTTTTCTTTCTTTGGTAATTTAACTTGCTCATCTTTCTTTCTATATTTTAGTTATATCTGCTCTTAATGTGCTAAATTCTAAGTCTATTAGCTGCATTAGATATAATTTGACTGATGTGAATTTATACCCACTGGAACTGTGTTTAATGAATGATATCTGAAGGCAATCGATTGCATTGGATTTATGTGTATCAGAGTAGAATAAGTTAGATTTTGCTTTTTTTGTCTTACAATGTTTAAGAAAAAAAGAGTTTTCCTAGTAGAGAATGTGTGGTCCATCTTGAAGGACTTTCTCATTTCAAAGCTAGTTGGGAAGCAGTTCAACGCTTTGAAGCTGGTTGGGATGCAATGTTCTGCAACAACAACAAAAAATCTTTACATCCGTCACAAAGCTATCATTTTCTGTCCAAATAAGAAAACGTTTTTGTCCCTTATCTAGGAGGCTAAATAAAAGTTACTAAATAATTTTTCCGTTTGTCCGGTTTGTTAGATTTATTTTATTTTTGTACATTTACAGTTTTATTCCAACAAAGATTTAAAAATAAAGGTGTTGCACTTTCACATTTTCATCACAGTTTTAGGGCTCCATCTACTGTTTTATGGCTGATATCCACAAAACATTTTGAAATCCCAAATATAATTTTAATCATTACAGACCTTTTCTTGATAGAAGTTGTCATAGGATCACAATAAACCTTAAATGTTTTTTTTTTTTTATGTATTAAAAAGGGGGAAGGATCCTGCCTTCCCCTGGTAAACTAACTGCTGATAATTTGATACAAGTACCAGCGTCTCTTACAAGCTAATTATCTTGTGACTAAATAAAAAGACAGAGAAATGTGTGTCAGTTGTATTTTTTTTTATATGTTTTAGCGTGTTAAAGTGTAAAATAATCTAAAAAAGAGAAAGTCTGAATTTTTTTTTTCAAATAGAATAAGATATCCCCAGTAATATATGCACAGTTTCAAAGGCACAACAGCGCATCACATTACGAACAGTTTTTCCCACCTTTTTTTATACCAGTCATGTATCTTTTAGAATCATCAACATTATTTATATTACATTTTAAGCTGAGCAGCTACAAATCATTACATTATGATCACTCAGCCTGTTTTACACCCATTTACCACTTGATGGCACTGTAGAGCAAGTAAGGCAGCATAAAGCTGTGATTCCTGAATTGGAGAATTAAACGGAAATGCCTCAGAGCTGCACTAATCTACAATTCTAACAATTTTGTTAAAAAGTAAAATGATATATACCCCATTTACAATTTTCCGTCTTACAGTTTAATACTGAACTGAAAAACCCCTTAACCTCATCATTACTCCCCTTTAGACAATGGGAAAAAACCCAAGCAAAAAAAGGTAATTGGATTATCAATTAAACTTAAAAACCCATCTACATACCTGAATGGTTTGCAAAACCCCAAAATGAATAAGAACAAAAACATAAATAATACTTCCATAAAAAGAAAACCCTTCATTTAGAGTTACACAGAGAAGCAATGCATGACATCATCTAAGAAGTGCTTGACCGGCCCCTCCCATACATCTGTTCCTAATTTAGGATCTAAACAAAGGGAAAAACATTGATGAATATACATCGGAAAACGCTAAAAGAAATTGTTTACCTGAAACAAAAGCAAACATCTAAACAATCAATGATTCAATAGTGTTTAGTTTACTAGTGACAGTGAGATATAGCTTCATAAAGCATTAAAGATTCTATTTATTTGCTCGACTGATGACTTGAAGCTTCATAATGTCCCATTTTTTCTACAGAAGTTCCACTGCCATGCTTTGAGGTGCCTTCTTGGGAGTCAAAATGCATGCTAAAACACATGCTAAAGTGTCATCTACAGTGGTGAATGTCTGTTATATCTTCCTTTTTTTTTTCCTACCACCGCTGTCCTTCTGAAAGTCTGTGCAAGCCACTGCTGAAGTGAAGAATGAATGTAAAAAAATTGAGTTATTAAAATGACATGCCTTTTGTTTATGGTACATTATAATCAGAGATGGCAAAAGTACTCACTTTCCGTACTTGAGTAAAAATACAGATACTTGTGTTAAAAAAATACTCTGGTAAAAGTGGAAGTACTGATTAAACTTCTTTACTCAAGTAAAAGTAGCAAAGTACAGGCTTGTAAATTTACTTAAAGTATAAAAGTAAAAGTAGAAACCACTTTTTTCATGCCGTTGCCTACATTTTAAATGGATGTCTGCCAATAGGACTAGATCTCCATTGTGTTCATTTTCAATCATCTCGTCGTCCATACTACTATGCTAACGCCACCGCCACCAAGCTGCAATGATTTGCCGCGAATGAATACCGCCCAATCTGTCGATTCATCTTGTAGTGGTGCGTCAAATGCAACGTAGATTCCCATCCAATTAGATTGAATTTGGTATTGATGACGTGAAAAATAATAACGGTAACTCCATTGAAATGATTCAAAACTAAAGTAACGAGCCAATTTTTTTTAATGTAAGGAGTAGAAAGTACAGATATTTGTGTAAAAATGTAAGGAGTAGAAGTAAAAAGTCGCCATAAAAATAAGTAGTAAAGTAAAGTAAAAATATCAGAAAAATCTACTTGAGTACAGTGACGAAGTATTTGTACTTCGTTTCTTCCCATCTCTAATTATAATAAGAAATGATGCCCATACTTAGATTCTAACTGTGGTCCGAATATGATCCTTCTTAATGATATCATGGCTGATTTCACTTTCTCTCTGATTATATTGCAAAAAAAAGGACACTCAAATAAACTGTTACTACAAAAGAAAAGACAAAACAGGACCCCAAAAAAATCTAGTTCCCATATCAATCGCGTGAACCAACCAGCTTGCAAAGCTTGAGTGTTACCCCATGCCCATACTGTAAGAAACTAGCCTGGATTCTTAGACTGACACTGATTTAGCTGTATTGTTTTAAATAGGATATAAAGTTTTTTTTTCGGGACGACTTTGTGTGAATTGTTGGTACACCCCCATGCCAGAAGGCGATGCATTATTCCGTGAGATATAGTAGAGCTATCCTTCTCCAATAAGGCAGAAGCAAGGCAATGGTTCATTCCAGATACCTCCTAGCTTCTGTTCCTTGCTCCTATCCCTTCACGTTTCACGGGTTCAACAGTTAGAGCTCTAGACAGCATAGGAAATGGGCTTCGGACAGCTCTGCTGAATCCAGACAGCCTTCAACCTTAGGGGCAGATTATACTTCTGCAGCCGCACACATCAAATGTCGCTTGGGTCTGGTTGCAACCCAGTTTTGCTGGTATGCTTCTGCACCGTCGGCTGGAATTTCTAGGGACGCACAGCAGTTTTCCTGCAAAGTGCAATGGGGAGCCTATTCAAGAACTCACAAGAACTTTGGCGGCGCCGGCAGAAGTGTTTATCTTCCAAAACAACAATAGCACGTCTGCAAGATATCACAGTCACAGAGATGGATCTAGAGTTGCTAGACATCAAATATAATATATATGTTTATATAATTTGTCTGAGGCATCGTACAAGTGGCTGTACTTCCAAACCTCCTCGATAAACCTTTTGTCGTAATTGTCCATTGTTCCTCGGTTGTTAAAAATTGGGCACCCCGGCACCGAATCGAGACAGACGACCACAAAGACAGCTGGAAAGGCATACCAGGTGCCAATAATGGCTGCTTTTCATCTGCACACCTCCGCTTGAGGTCTGCGCGGGTTTACAACTGTCCGGCGCATAGTCAGGATTTTTTTGAGGTGCGCGACGACGGTTGCAGAACCTCTGCGCAGGGGGCGTGACAGATTTGACGGTTGCAGAGGCTATGCGTCGGAGCATAAATTAGCCTTTATGGACGTCATTAAGCGACGGACACCCATATGAATATCCCCGGTCCAATCAGGACTACAGTCTGCAGGATGAGAACTACAATAACAAAACGTAAACAAATTAACAGGATGGATGAAGCCCTCTGTTACAAAACTCATAACAAATGAAGGTGTTTACATAACTATGTCACCCAGAGAACATGTGAAGAGGCAATGTAAAAACTTTTTTTTTTATTTCTGTGCCTCTAGATCCTGTCTCACAAAAAATATGGGAAACCATAAAGCTCCTGATGGCAGATAGGAGTATCAGGAGGTACCAATGCTAACTGAATTAGTGCTAGGAAGCATACTGCATCTTGGTCCTACCTCCTTCCTTACTGCCAACACTATTTGCAATTATTACCTAAAATGGCGGCAATGGAGGCCCCTCTTTAATGGCTTAAGTCCCTATTTATTTGAGGTGTTGGGATTGAGTCATTGAAACAGTTCATCGGGTGCCTTTGTCATAATTTCCTTCTGTTTTACAGAAACATATAGGCTGTGTCTGAATGTCCTCTCTAACCCCTAAATCCCTCAATCATTATATAGAGCGGGAACTATATAGGGGACTTTATAGTGAACTTTATAGTGAACTCAGTTTATTGAGTGTTCAGACAGATAACCACTACTTTTCCCTCCTTGCTGGTCTAAATACTCCACCTCCGTGCACACCGACACAACAAATCCCATGATGCTTTGCGAGGAGAGCTCTCACAAAGCAATCTGAGACATATCTGCTCATCTACTGACCATGGATGATCACCACTTTTCAAGATGCATTGTGGGAAATCTCGACTCTACTACTTTTTCATGCACTAGACGTTCAGACCCTCATCTAAAATGTCATAACCATTATATAGTGCCCTATATAGGGATTAGGACAAACAATTAGACATGGCCATAATCTTCTTACCAGGGTCGTTTCCATAATTGGATTTCTAGACACAGGTGTTGAAGCCTTGACACAAAAAAAGGACACGTATTAACTTTAAAACAGATGCTGGGGTGGAATCTGTAGCATAATGCTGCCACAAACCAGGACATCTTGTAAAGCAAAGTTACAGCATGTTAAACTAAGGCATGATAAATATTTATAAAAAAGATTTGCTATCTTCCTTTAGACAAAATCTGTCATGAGCACTAAGGGACGAGTGCTCAGTATAATACAATTTATAATATATTGACTAACTTTTTAACAGTTTTTCGGCCCCTCGTCTTCTTTACAACTGAACTCAATTCCTTATTGGAATTTAAATGTATCTACACTGGTCAACATGGAAGCACAATGCTGAAAGTAAAAATGACCAAAAACCTATGAACTCTTAGTACGCCAAGTCAAAATGTGGAGACTAAACCAGGCCGGATTCATAGGTTTACACAATGAGCTCCTCAAAGCAGAAGCAGCATGTAGGGAAATAACTTAAGCCATTTGTTCCCAGCAGCAGTTTGACAGCACATTACATTTGTGGGCTGAAAAGGTGTGCCACACTAATCTTCACAGGTGTGGAAGCCTTCTGCACAGCTGGAGGAAGTATGTGAAGACATTCCACTGGAGTCCATCCAGTGGAAGATTTGAAGCTCCGGGGGGTTTGTTCTCCCCCACCGCTAGGCTAAAGCAAACATTGCATGTGAAGCATGGATAACATTTTTTACTCTGATATTGGGGATAAACAGTCGCTGCAGTGGTCAGTTTTTTCTTTTCTTATCAGTTTAGCTCAACTTACAGGCCAGAATAGAAGGGAAATTTAGCAGAAGAAAGTATTTTATAAAAATATGTACAAATAACTTTGATTAATATGCTTTAAATTAATAAGTCATTCATGTATTGAACACAGAAGCAAGTGTGAAAATGGTGGGAGGCTCGGAGCGGATGGGCCAGGAATGTGTCCGCTCTAATCCCGTAAAGGACAGATGATGTTTTAGTAGATCTCCCCTGGTCCACATGAGCAGCCGCACTTTCCAATGTTCCCACATAATCCCGGAACTAGAGAAGGAGGAGCCAACTGCTGTTTTCTTTGCCGCAGACTTTCACACTGATGAGAGCAACTCAACTAAATAATTGACAATGCCAGCAGAGATGGATTGAGGCCCTCCTTGCCCAGTGGGATGTTGAGACATCACATAGAATCAACGGCAGATTGGCAAACCAGGCAGAAAAAAGGATTCACTTCATCCAACAGAAGAGGACTGCATGAGAAAAATTTTGATTTTCATACTTCATACACACATATTAATCTGAAAAACATAAACCAAAATTAAATAGTTTAAATTTTACAGCGTTAAGTACAGCCACTAATCGTTAATATTGTATCAACAGTTTATTACCTACAGCACTTAAAATAATTCACATATTAAGATTTTATAACTTTTGCTAAAAGTTTCTAAATTCTAAATTTTTCCTACTTTTTGCCTCGTTTTGAAATCTATCCTTATGATTTTCCTGTTTTATATTTTAAACATACTTTGCTTTCTGTGTGAAAAATTTAGCAGTTAAATTTCCAGTTAAGCAGATTTGCATCTGAACGTCTCTTAACATGGAAAATCCTGGGAGCTGCGTGTCAGAGCGCCGAGAGCAACCCAGCGTGTGCTAAACCAGGCAGACAGCTGACTTAACACCTCCCTTCTTGTGTATATGTTCATTCAACAGTGGTCTTATTGTGGCTGACAGAATAGCCTCAGGTCCCTCTGATGAACGTCCACCCAACCCTGGCCCTAAATTTCCTGTAAACACTCCTGCTCTAGTTTTATCCAACCCAAGTTTTTCCCTACTAATTTAAATTTACATAGAAAATAAAACCAGATCTTCTGTTTGGGATTTATCCAACACAGTAGGAAATTTTCAGCTGAATGCACAAGATAAAATCCACTATGATTCTCATTGAACCTTTGTGATCAGTTAAAAAATATATTAAACCTGTTTTTTAGCGTTATATTTGTTTAGAAAACATAAATAAAGGTATCTAACAGAAAAAAAAAACATGTCAGATATTCTTCAGCAAATAGACATAAAAAGCATTAGAGCATTCATGTTTTAAATGGTAAAAGAAATGGAAATCTCTTACCATTTGGTTGTTTAAATGATGATAGATCTCTTTTTTAAACATGACTCCAGCTGTCGTTGTAACAAGGATTTTTCCACTTGAAACTTTTAAAGTTTTAAATATATCAGAAAAGTCTAAATCTGCTCAACAGGACAAGATGTGGTAAGTGAATAACCTAGTTTAATGCTCCCCTCTGACGTCTTTTAAGCATTTTTTTAGATGGTTCTTTCAAAATACTTTAAAATGGAAATCTCTCTTTATTCATATTGCATTAAAATATATGACCTGTTAGATTTCACTGCAGGCCCATAAACAAAATGATTGTCCTACAAATTTTTATCAAACCTCACTCTGCTTTTCAGAAAGGTCAGAGTACTACATCAACCTTTAATGCAATAAAACAGATTTATTGAGTCTCTAGATAACAGGCGGTGCCATTCAACCCTTTTGATTGAGCTTACGTAGAAACTTATCAATATCAGGCTTTCAGAACGTGCAGCTGGGAGGTTTAAATGACATCTTTACAAGAAAACTGAGCTAACCGATGACAGCTGTGTGAATGTTGTCAGAGGTGTTCATCAGGGACCAGTTCACACTCTGCTCATATTTATTTTGCATATTGACAAACTTGATGTTTCTACTTCCAACATCCTTTTTATGCTGACAATATAGCAAGTTATTTAGTTTCAGCCGTTCAGCATAGATCCTGTTTTTTTCTCATTATACATCATAATAAATTTAGTTTGAAAAACCTAAACTTAATCAAATTTAGAACTGAAAAGCAAACTAACAGGTTGCTTTAAACTCAATGAGTCTTAAAATCTCACTATCAATCCCTAGGTTGAATTTCTATTTTGAAAAGGTTTAGGAGAGGTTTTAAAAATCTTTTTCTGGATGAGTAATATTTATACTCGATCAAATATAATTAAACTTTATCTAAAGGCCCCTTCATTTACTATCTATGCCTGCTTATCTTTGCAGAGCTGCAGTGGAGCTGCTGCACTTCACCTGCAGTAAGCAGTAAAAAATGTAGTACTTTCTGTACAGGTGGCCCATCTAGCACAGCGCAAAAGAGAAGGAATGGAAGCAAATATATGGAAAGAGGAGATCAGTATCAAAAAGTGCAGAAATGGACCTGGAACAGTCCTTTACTGTGACTCCTTTAACAGTCCCAAAGCAATGCCTAACGCTCAGGGACTCCAATGAACCAATGAGAGAAGTGATATCTAGAAGCAAAAGAAACAGAGATGTTCCCCAACAATTTGTTGAATATTTTTGGTGAAATGCAAAGACGACAGGTGTGCATCTCATAACATATGGAATAAAACTAACAAAGCTTACAAAAAAAGATAAAAACAATACTGGAAGTCAGAAAAGTTGGTTGTAAAAAGATTATCTTAATTGTACCAATCAATAATAAAAATCTGTTACAAGAATGTCTGGCAATTTATCCTTTACTTAAGCTCATGTCCATTTGAATTATTACAATTAATTAGTACCCCAAAATAAATATTTAGGGGGCTTAGTCAAAGTCCAGACTTGCATTGCATTAAGCTGCTGTGGCAGATTTTAAATGGACCTTTCCAGAATGAAATCCCTCCAATATGGCTGAATCAAAACAAATCGTATAGAGTAAACTATTCCTATCAGGGTAACTAAAACGTTTGAAGGCAGTTGCTGTTACTAAAAGTGGAACAACTAGTTTAGGAAGTAATTATTTGAAAAATTCATTTTGAATTTATCTTTTGGCTGAAAAAAAAATTTAATAGCTTTAGATAGAGAGTCTCCGTCTATGTAGATTCACTGACTCAGCTCAGCGCAGGCAAGGACTCGTCCACGCGTAGTCACGCCATTGTGCTTATACCTGCGCTCCGTTCCCTTCAGGATCCAACCAAGGCAGCAAACCTGCATTCCGACTCCCGCCTGCGGCGTACACTGTTCACGTCTCTACTCAGCCAGAGAAGCAGAGACCAACTGAGACATGGCGGGGGGGTGGTTGGGGTAATGTGGCAAATAAAGTAAGAATCATCCACATAGGGGAGGTCAAGAGAGACACCTGCATACCAGAGGGGCAGACAACTCAAATTTCCACTTCACACACATTCCCTGGAAGGCTTGAGGAGCTCCAGAGGCAGAATGCAGGTGAAGGAGGGGGGGGGGGGGGTGGGGGGTGGAGTACATGCCACTGCCTGCACCTGTGCTAACTGACACCACATGTTGGGACTCAAATGGTTTTCCTAGAAGGCCTTAAGCTCCCTGATCTTACCGTGTAACGCTGCTTCATGAGATGGCAGCTGACAATAGAAAGGCACCGAGAGGGAAAGGGAAAGACACACAATGGACAGGCAGCTACGTTCCTACTGGAATTTGCTTCCCAGACACACCTGTAACAAACACACCCCGAGAACCTGGCCTCTCGCATCCCACTGGCTGATCTGCCCCATGACTGACAGCGGTGAGAACATTTTGGCTCAAGTGCTCAAGAATTGAGGGGCAGGTATGATGAGTTCTAAGTGGTAACCAATGGCAGAGGAGAGACGTCTGTGAGCCAGGCGGGGCTCCGGTGAAATAAAACTCATCAATGGGGTGTGTCCCCAAAGTTTGTCAGCAGGCGAACAGAGAAGGGCCCGTTGTTGCTGAAACCAGCTTTGTCTGCTTAGAGCGGAGCCAGTCCTTTAAAAACGTGGGAACCCGAGGGACTGGCGGAGATGGTTTCTGTCTACATTGGCTAAATTGTGGAAGCAACAAAATATACCTCATTTACTCTGAAGAAGGATGGGGCTTGGAGGATAGGGATGGTTGAGTTTGGAAACCTCTGCTTGGACTCCCTTAACTCTTCTCTTCAGACAACAGGAACTCCATGCCTCTATCACAGAGAGTAAACAGATGCTGCTGCTGTTCTGTGGTCACCCACATCTCCTTATCACTTTTCCAGCCCAGCTTTAGGTACTGTATCCGTTGGACGGAGAACTGATAAGGGCATGTGCCTGACATTCCCTTCAGGTCGGTTCTGGAGAGCAGACTGAGCTTGTGGAGACATTTCTTGGCTTATTTACGCCAGATGTCGATGAATGAAGGCTAGCTTTTAAGGTTAAAATCTTAAATGTGTACGCACTTAAATACTATCTTCGTTAACCTTTGTAAAACTTTTCAGGATGATTTAATTGTTAGTTTGGGGCTGAGTTGAAAGACCTGTTGTTTTTTTTTAATACATTTTGAGATATCAAAAGTATTCATGTTTACTACTCTAGAAGAAGTATAAATCCTACTGTTTAAAAACACTTTTATAGAAGTTAGATGATCAACTTATAAAATTAACATTTTTAAAACTACTTAAAGTATAAAAATAATGCAGGAAAAATGTTAAGGACAGAATCTTTACTGCACTACCCTATTAAATGAACATTTCTGTACAATTCTGGATAACTTCCTTAGACTTCATTTTCTTAGTTTTATAACAATTGGTAATAGTGTCAAATTTAACTTTGCAAACTATTTATTTTGGTATGCGGTGAACAACAAGTTGGGGCAGCACCGAGTCCAACCACAAAGAAATACTTAATTGTCTGGATAAAAACAATTATTTTGATGGTTTTTTTTGTTTGTTTTATATACCAACAGGCCATAACCAATCTGAGCTTAAATGAAAAAAAAAAAATGTATGAGTCTATTTCTAAAATGTAAGGAGTAGAAGTTAGAAGTTGTCTAAAAATAATGACTCCAGTAAAGTACAGATAACCAACATTTCTACTGAAGTTCAGTAACAAAGTATTTGTACTTTGTTACTCAACTTTGCAAAGCAGAAATTTCCTGTAACAGCCTGACATGATGCAGCATGGCCGACATAAACCGCTAACTGTTTGCTGTGGTGAGTAATTTCGCTGCGTTGTTACATTCTGACTGAGCTTAGCATTTCTTCCAAACATTTATTTCATGTGAAGTTTAAAATCTAATCCTAAATTTTATGTTATGATGTAGATCAGGATTCTCATTTAAATAGATGATTTTTTAAAACCTGGTTTTAAAAAGTGAAACAAAAGTCTTTTTTTTTTTTTTCTTTCTTTACTTTATTGGTGAGGATATTACAATGGAAGTGGCTTCATATTGTACATTTACTGTAGCACCATGTGAGCTTACATAGCATCGTCACACACAGACAGATTTGATCTTGAAGACAAAGAACATCCCAAACATGAACTCAAGCAAAGGTTGAGCTGTTTAATCCTCTTGGTTTCATCTGTTCTTCCTATCTGCTCTGAGCCCTGCAGCCATTTACATTCCCAGGATCTCATCTCCTCTGCAGTGCAGCAATCCTCCAAATGCTGTCGGCACAGGTTGGGAGCTACTTTCTTAAACACAACCGGCTTTACTTATGAAACAGACACAGAGCCGAAAATGAAAACCAATAACTGTCTTTGATGTAGGCTTCTCATTGCTAAATAACATTAAAGAGATTTGAAAGCCTTAACTGTCTCTCGTGGGTTTTTTGTTTTTTCGGTACACACATATTACATGTTTTAAAGAAACCTAAAGAATTGCATTATGGAATTATTCATTATCATCGATGAATGGTAAATGCACTACAGCAGGCATCCCAAAACTCAGTCCTCAAGGCCCCCTGTCCTGCAGGTTTTAGAGGTTTCCTTGCTCCAGCACAGCTGATTTTAATTGAAAGCTGATTAACAGGCTTTTGGTCTACTGCAATCATTATAACCACCTGTGCTGAAGCAGAGAAACCTCTAAAATCTGCAGGACAGGGGGCCTTGAGGACCGAGTTTGGGGATGCCTGCACTACAGCATCTTAATCCTAATTATGTGTGCAGTGGGATGTGTTGATAGCCTGGTGAAGCTGCCTTGGTTTTAGGATAACTACCTCTATGTAAAATGCCAGTTTCCTTATAGGTACCACGTTTTAAAACAGTTTTTTGATGGCTTTTGCAAAACACTGAACCTTCTGAACTTTCATGATTGGAAGTATGCATGGAGGGAATTTTGTTCTATTATTGTTGCAAAAAAAGTTTGTTTTATGGAAATTTGAGGGGGAAAAAATGCAATCCATAAATAAAAAAACAGAAATCTAAATAAAATGCAATGTAACTTTGCTGTTAGATTACATGTTTTTTTTTGTGTCATTTTTCTTTAATTACCTCCACCAAGGAAGTTAAGTTTTTTTATGCTTTAGTTTGTGTTTGCTCTTGTCTGTCTGACTGTCTGTGTGCAAGATAACTTGAAAAGTAATGAATAGATTTCAAGGAAATTTTTAACAAAGATGCATCTAAGTCCAAGGAACAATCCATGAAAAATGTGGTGATGATCCACATCATTATCCGGATGCAGGAACATTTTAAAATATTCTTTAACACTATTTGGCGTAACAAGCAGTTCCCCTGAAAACCAAAAGCAGTGACTATTGACAGCCTCATCATCTAACTCAAAATAGTCCAGAAGTATTATCCTGCAGACAAAAACACCGGAAATGTGAGCCATCCTCTGGTGTTTCCGCTGATAAAAGAAGAAAGCAGAGTGAATGAAGAAGGAGAGAGCAGAACAAACACCAGAGGCTGCAGACAAACTCTGCCTAATTTATAAACTTATATTAGGAATTTGTTACCAGAGGTGTTTCTCGTGCAAAGGAACAATTTATTAAGACTTGGTAATGATCCAGATCATGTGTGAGTTCTAGTTCTCGGTGGTAAGTCACAATATGGTGGGAAATGTGCTGCTTGGCGGAGGTTTGTGCTTCTGTTCCTTTTTTTTTCTCCCACATTTGATTTTGTCAAACCTTATTTTTTCACATTTTTTTGAGCAAATTTTGTATTTTTTATTTAACTATTTTCAAATTCTATTTTTCAGATTGAGTTTTACATTATATTAAAAAGGATTTAAAAAATCTGAATACACAATTATAGAGAAAATTTAAAAGAAAGGAAATTGAAGTTAGAATCTGAAAAAAATGTTAAACTTTTATTTTTGGGTTGCATTTTTTTCTTCAAACTCAATTTGCAAACCGTGTGCTTTGCTTACAACAATAATGGAACCAAATTCACTCCATAAGTATGCATCCGGGAATTGTGATTTTACTCTAAAACTTTAGGGGTTTAGGATTTTTTTTAAAGGCAGGTGAGGGTTTTATTTTTCGTTAGAGAACTTGAAATGTTTCTTCTGTTCTAATGTTGCAGCGGTTCAGACTGTGATCACATTCATTGCAATGAATCCCATAAAAGCTGGGATAACATTTTCCCTTCTTAATCCCAACCTCAATCCAAAGCTATACGGACCAAAAGTGAGGAGATATCATCTCATCTTCTAGTTAAAACAAGTCTCTAAAATTTTACTTCCCCAACTAATTAGTGTATTTTTTCTGCACACCTTTATCTTGTTAATATGAGTATTGACCCAATTTAATGGGAGACAAGTTTCCTTTGATTTGGCACTTTCAGTCCTGCTTTGGTGACTTCACTAATCTCATAAATCTGCTCATGTGGAGTAGATTACAACATTGTCCCTCCAGTGTCTGGAATTATTGGCTGATTTCTGTTTAGCTGCCTTTTTAGTTTTCTTTTTGCAGTTTAAAGCTTTTTGATGAGTCGACATTTCCTGAGATTAATTATTAAACAGGCATTTAAAACACACAGTTACATTATTTTGAATGTTCCAACGACAATAACATGGTACAAAATCTTATGTTTTGGAGTTTTCAGTCAATGTAACAGAGATTTAGATAACAGAGTTTGAGAATTAGTGTTTTGTAGTGATAAAGGAATAATATGGATTAGTTTTGAAGTGCCTCCTGTTTATCTGGACGGTCAGTGGAAGTTTTATTTACCATATCCTCCACAGTAAAAATAGTCTTATCTCGTTTTACAGAGTTTTATAGAGTTCAGGGCCGGCCACAGGCTTTAGCAAAGTAATTGAGTGCTTAGGGCCCCAGGGCAACTAAGGGCCCTAAGAACAAATAATTGAGGCTGGTTTAATGATTTCTATGCAAATATAGCAACAAAATTTAGATGTATTTTTACATCAAAATGTCTCTAAACCATGTAGAAATAATTACTTATTCACAATGAATATATATAGAGGAATGTGAAAAAAATCACTGCCAGATCTGCAATGAGTTTATTTTTGATCATCGGACTGTCCATTGTAGCAATAGATGTGATTGGCCCCAAAATATTTTTTTAGAGCCCTATGAGGCTTGGGTCGGCCCTGGTTTCAGTGTGTTTTGTTATTTAAGGAAATAATAGGACAAGGAGAGGGCTGATGAATTTTGCTGTACCAGATAAAACTTGTTAGTCGAATAAGGGATTTTGCTTTAGTTGTGTATTTTTGTCCCTTTTGATACAAAATTATATAAAACTACTCTACATAAAACAACTACAGTGAACCTGAGATTTAGAAGTCATAACAATTAGTAAAAATCTCCAATATAAAACAGAAAGAGACGTTTGGTTTTTTTTAAAGGGAATTTAGTTTCGTTGTTTTTCTGGAGTTTTTCTGTAAGAGCAAAATTTCAAAAGTTGGGATACGCCTGGAATGATTGCTTTAGCTGCTTTAACTAGCATCTCATTTGCTGCAGTGGAATGAAACAGAACCAAAACCCATTCTGCATCCTGTTGTACATCTGGGTTCCGACATCCCAATGTGTTTTCACTATTATATTCACTCTTACACCAATAGTACAATAAAAAAACATGTTGAACACATTTTGTTCATGGTATCAAAATAAAGCTTAGCACCTCTTTATATCAGGCAGGACTTCACTGGAATAAAGTAAAAATAGTGCAAATAATTGTGCTGAAAGCATCTAAGTGATCCAATATAAATGCTTGTAAAAACATCTTAATAAAATACTTTTCAGTGATTGCAAAAGTGATAATAAATTAAAAGAGCTCTTCCGTGTTAAAGGGGGCTACCAACTCCGCTGGAAGGAGGCAGCGAACATGTTTAGGAAAGACCGACCATAGAGGCGCTGAGCTCCCACAGCCTCTTGGCGGCGGCATCATCCAGAGCTGGAGCCGCTGGCTGTTTGCGAGCGCAGTCGCTGCAAAGGAGAACAAATTAAAGAGGAGAAAGATGTCAAAATGCTGCAACTACAATGATACGCTGGGAGGTTAAAGCTGGAACCACCATTTCACATAAAAATTAGGGATGGAACGGTTTATGAAAACCGTCCGAACCGTTCGGTTTGACTGTCTCGGGTTCGGTTCGCGTGTGTTTCGTTCGGTTCATGCTCTGCTCCTTTTTCTCATAGGCGAAGCGTGTACACTCCAGAGCAGAAGACCTTTTTTTTTTTTTTTTTTAGACCTTACAGGCTAAACAAAGTTTCAAGTTTGAAATAAATCAATGAAAGCTGTAATATCGTTAAGCATTTTTTTTTTTTTGAAAAAACAGCAAATAACAGAAGTAGAAAAGTTGCATCAAAAAATACTGCACATAATCAGTGCAATGAGTGCAATCCAATACCTCAGCTCCAGACGTCCCCGCCCCCTTGAGAGACGCTCAGATGGGCGAGAATGCGGGGACCCTTTTTCCACTCATGTCCCTCCGTCGTTGGACTAAACTCGCCCGCACTTCCTCGCCGCCTCGGCCGTATCTAGACCCACAGCGTGTAGCACAGACCACGCTTCAATATTGAGCATAATTTAAAAATGTCTGTGTCAAGCTTGCTGCAACACACTGCTGTAAGAGTATAACCAGGAAGCGAGGTAGGAGGGCAAAATAGGTTTAGCGCCACCGCAGCACGGGAGGGAGAATTACGCCCAGGAGCAAATGGATAAAAATAGACCGGAGGGAAAAAAAAACATGAATCGATTCTCTTGCGGACGTGTCGATGCATCGATACACAACGATTATTATTTACACCCCTAGTAGTAAACAAGAAGAAGAAGCGAAGCAGTGTAGCCGGGTGTAGCAGAAAAAAATCAGTTGTTGTGGTTGTTGTTGTGGGTATGGCGAGTGGGAAAGAACAGGAGTTGGAAGACGCACCAGCAGCACTTTATAGGTCTGCTGTATGGGACCACTTTGCATTTAGAGTGACCTACGATGACGGCAGAAAGAAAGTTGTGGATAAAAGTGCAACAGTGTGCAAGCATTGTGCAACACGTTTTGTTTATGCTAACAGCAACATGACCAATATGTCATGCTAACCCTGAAATCCGACATACTCCATCAGCGCTCCGCTCCAGACCGCCTGCACAAAGCAAAGCCTACATCCTCTGCTGTGGCTCCCGTCCGCTCCGTTCTGAGTTCCTTGGAGATCGTAGAGGGCATGCGCCAGATGATTAAATTCAAAGCAGCAAAACATGTAGAAATGAACCATGGTTTCCACGGATCATTAAAAATAATTACAATTAATTAATTTTGGGGTTTTTTTTCATTAATTTTTATATATATTTTTTTTCGTTGTAACAATAAACATATACCGAACCGAAAACCGTGACCACGAAACCGTGAACCGAACCGAACCGTGGATTTTGTGAACCGTTCCACCCCTAATAAAAATGCAGCGCGTCTGAAAGTTGCAGTCATCACCGCAAACATTCACTTGCCTGTAATAGAGGCCGCTCTCGTTTGCCAGACTCTCCTCCACGGCGCAGTAGATGGTGGTTTGCGCTCCCTCCCAGGGACTCTTGACTATCATCATTGCCACGGAGGCTAACATCTTCTTCCACCAAGCCCACTGGGGAAACAGGTGGCGCACTAACTCAGTGCGAATGAAACCAGGGTGAAGGCTGTACACTGTAACTCCAGTGCCTACAAGGAAGAACCCATCATAATAAATGTTAACATCAACATGTGGAACAATTAGTTTACTTGAAGTGAGGACATATGTTCACCTTGCAGTCTTGCAGCCAGTTCCCTGGCGAAGAGAATGTTTGCCAGCTTGCTTTGTCGATAGCTCACCAAATTATCATAGTTTCGGTCCAAGTTAATGTCATCAAAGTGTATGCTGCCTGCAGGAAAATCATATTCTAGAATCCATAAACGGTAACAAACCTGGAATATATTTTGTGAAATGTGGAAAAAAAACAACCTGTCACATGAGCGACGCTTGAAACGACGACAACCCGGCTTGGAGCCGACTTCTTCAGCAGGTCCAGGAGACAGTTGGTGAGAAGAAAAGGTCCAAGGTGGTTGACCCCGAACTGCATTTCAAAACCATCCTCTGTCTTCCACTTAGGACACATCATAATACCTTAGTGTGAAGGAAAATTGAATTAAATCAATGCAATAACCAGCAGATTTAAAACAGTTAACTGAGTTGTCGCAACAGAAAACAAAGTTTGAAGTTGTGCCACAGACCTGCATTGTTAATAAGGACGTCGAGACGTTTCTCGTTCTCCTGGACGTATTTGGCCAGCTCCCTGACAGACTTCAGCGAAGCGAGGTCCAGTTTTTTCACCACGATGTTACCGTTCCCAGTCTTTTGTCGAATCTCATCTGCGGCAGTGTAGGCTTTGGGAATGTCTCTGCAGGCCATGATCACCCTGGCACCTTGATGGTTAACAGTGAGATATTCCAATAATTCTGGCTACAAAGAACCCAATTTCAACTGTTCTCAGCTAAAAAACTCAAACCCGGCCTCTGCAGAACTTGCAAACATTAGTTTAAGGTTCATTAAAACAGAAAAGGATTTAAAAGTTGCTGAATATTTGCTCCAGACACTCAGTTACAGATTAGCTGATGACGACAATTATGCAGCTTTGTTATGCAGTGAATTTAGCTTCATTATTGTTGTAAGCAAAGAGCTAATTTTGTAAGTATATGCATTATCAAAAAAATCTTGAAATTATACTTTGAAAAACCCTTTTAATAAAAAAAGGACTTAAATTTTTTTTTCCAAATGTTGTATTTTTTTTTTTTTTTTTATATATTTCATTTTTCATGTTTTTTGAGTGCTGTAACATTTTATGTTTTCAATATTCTTTACTCAATTATTAGTCTTTGGACGTTAAATTGCTGTGGTTTAGAAAAAAAGTTTTATAAATTGCATTCATTCATCCGATTCTCTTCACCTCTGGGGGTGGGATTTCCTCTGGAGTGAGGAGCGAAGATGCATTTCTTTTGGTCTGCATGGACAATGACAACAGCATTTCTATCGGTCAACAGTGATCGCACACATTGGCTTGAGGTGAAGAGAATGCGATCTGCAAACAACATTTGAAAATAACCCGATTTTACAATATAAGAAGACAGCGTCTTGCCCATTTACAAAATAAAATGAATTAGAAAAGAATCCAATAAGAATTAAATCATGATAATCTAACTAAAATTAAAATAACTCCAATCAGGGGAAAAAGTTTAAACTATTTAACAAAAGACCTCTTTCTTCAAAAAGTCAGCTAGTTAATGACTTGATTTATGATAATCTTAACAACTAAAAATGTGAATCTGAACCAGGTTTAAACTGCTTTGATCCAGTTGAACTTTCACAGTTAGCAAAACTAATTTTTAACTTGTATGTTAGATCCAGTTCCAACCAGGTTATTTAAGGAGGTATTCCCTTTGATCTCCTCCTCCATTTTAGATGTGATTAATCTATCTCTGTTACAGGGATATGTACCTAAAGCTTTTAAGGTTGCTGTAATTAAACCTCTGCTTAAGAAACCGTCTCTTGACCCAGATGACTTGGTCAATTATAGACCTATATCCAATCTTCCTTTCTGATCTAAAATTCTTGAGAAAGAAGTTGCCAAACAAGTGTGCGACCACTTACACCATAATGAAGTTATTGAAGAGTTTCAGTCTGGCTTTGGAGCTCATCATAGCACTGAAACAGCTCTGGTGAAAGTCACTAATGATATTCTCATGGCCTCAGATAATGGACTTGTATCTGTGCTCGTCCTGTTGGATCTCAGTGCTGCATTTGATACAGTTGATCATGATATTCTTTTAGAAAGACTTGAATATTTTGTAGAAATTGAAGTAACAGTATTAAGCTGGTTTAAATCTTATCTATCTGACCGGTTTCAGTTTGTTAATGATAAGCTATCTTAGAGCTCTTCTGCCTGCCTGTGTGTTTCTTGGACGGGGCCGCCTGTGGAGCTGGTTGACAGTTGCCTTTTGTATCTTTGCTTGTTTTTCTATGTCTGCTTCTGTCTCCTTGAACCCCATTCAGCTTGAGCAGATGGCTGCAAACACAGAGCCTGGTTCTGCTGGAGATTTCTTCCTGTTAAAGGGGAGTTTTTCCTCTCCACTGTCGCTATAAGCATGCTTGTGTGATGAATTGCCTTCGAGTCAATGAGTCGATGCAATAAACTGGTTTTCCTTAGAAAACTTTCAACCCATCTGACTGTATGATCTGATTGAATTGTCTCTGTAAAGTGCCTTGAGATGACACGTGTTGTAAATTGGCGTTATATGAATTGAACTGAAGATTTGAAAATCTGTAATGTAAAGAATTAGAAAAAAATGAAATAAAATATAAGGAAAAAAAATATTTTAAAGAATAAAATCTGTGACAACAGCAAAGTTACATTTTTCAATTATGAAGTTTAATGTCTGGATTGTATTTTTTTTTTTTTTTTTAGAATTTCCCTTTACAAAACATCAACACATACAACTTCATTTGCAACATCATAGAACAATATTTAATCCATTCCTTCCTTTTATATCAGACTGCAATTTTGACTGTTAATTGTATTTTCTCAGTGTGCATTTTTACAGGACTGTCATTGGATGTTTTTATCTCATTCAACCTTCATTTCCAGTGTAAATAGTCCATCTGTGTAAATAGTTATCCAATCCAGATGTGACTTTGGTAAAAGGTTGAATAATCTATGATGGGACTGCGGTTGTGAAAACTGTGGCAGAGGTCCTATTTTGTTCTTAGACTTGCTGTTAGCCTCAGGCTGGATTAAAGTAATCGGAGCTTCTTCTATATCAAGCGTCCAGGTAAGATATTAACCACCTTTGACCTTTGCATAGACTCTCAATTTAAAACCTCTGAGCCTAGTAAAGCCAGCTCAAATAAATATATATTTTTTATTTGTTTTTGTTGTTAAATCAAATAAATAAAAGGGGAACCGTAAATCCTCTCTCCAGTGGAAGAAGGTCTCACCTCTCTGAGCCATATCCATGGCTGTCATCTTCCCAATGCCAGTGTTAGCTCCGGTAATCAGCACTGTTTTCCCATCCATCCTGGCCTTGCTCCGACACACCCCTCCTGCCATCCATCTTCTCAAACCGAGAATCCCTATTCCTAATGGAGGGAAAGAACATGTTAACTTCCTGAGCTATCTCCATAGTTATGCTGCTATAGGCTTAGACTTCGGGAGGACGTAGGGACCCCTATTTCATCATTCTGCTTCATTCTATCTCTATTCTCCCGCTCTGTTCAATCTCTATCGTTCTGCTCTCTCTGCTTTTCTCATAGTAGCTTTGCCTCGTCTGTTCCTGTTTGGCTGTGACTCCATCCAGGAGAGAAATATCAGCCGTGCTGCTGCCATCAACACCCTTGTTTCTAGATGTTGGAGCTTGGCCTGTTTTTCAGTGTAGTCCTGTTTCTCCGACTGTGACTAACTAGATGTGCTCTCTTCATCCTCTGGCATGGGAGTGTTTCCTGGATGGGGCCGCCTTTTACAGCTGCTTTTTGTATCTCTTCTTCTGTCTCCTTGAACTCCAGTCGGAGTCAGCAGATGGCCGCTCACACCAAGCCTGGTTCTGCTGGAGGTTTCTTCCTGTTAAAAGGGAGTTTTTCCTCTCCACTGTCGCTACAAGCATGCTTAATGTGAGGGATTGCATTGGAGTCAATGAGTCGATGCAATCAACTGGTTTTCCTTTGATAGAAAACTTAGAATGATCTGGTTGAACTGTAAAGTGCCTTGAGATGACATGTGTTGTGAATTGGCGCTATATAAATAAACTGAATTGAATTAACATTGGCTTTCATACAGCTGCTTGTAATGTAATTAAACCATGTTGCATCTTTTCACTCTACGTCACTGATTCTTGGAGATATTTCACTTCTTGGATAACAGCTGTGATGAGATATTGATTGTCTTTGTCATGATGATCATGCAAAATTGTGGTTTCAAAGTACAATTTGCTTTGATATCACACCCCTGGTTTCTATTCTCCAAAGCAGCTCTCTCCTTTTTAAAATGTTCCAGGCTTGAAAGTACTGTAGGTTTTTATAGCACTGTTACAATTATAAAAAAAAAAAACATTTACCTGCAACAGCAGCGATTGTCAGACCAGTGGCATGCCTCTCTACAAAGTCCTTCACAACTTCTGCGTAGTTTTGCATCTTCAAAGAACTATGACTTATATCTGTGGAAAAAAATACAACTTGATCTTGAACTAAATTTTTAATCAAAATATCCGTTTCTCTTAATATAAAAAAGCCAATTATATTAAATTAGTGCAAAAAGTAGCTTTTTCTCCTCTTTTAAGCAGTGTCCTTAGTGCGCATTTAACTGTCCAGGGTATTATGTAACGATTATTTATACATGGGAAAAAAGGAGGGCTGCTCCCGCGTGGGATTTTCAAAATAAAATTCCAGTTTCAGTTTAAACCAAACAAGACAGATGAAACTTTTCATTTTCATTTAAGCCAGTGCCTAGTTTGTTAATTAAAAACTAAAAATTAAACATTTGAATTAAAAGAGGCGTTATGTAAGTTTTGACCGAAATATATCTTTAAGGTAGTATTTTTATTTTACCATTTCATTTTTCCTAATTTGGGATTTTCTGTCAGTGTGATGAAGACGTAGCAAAACAGCGGAACGGACATTTGAATCCACGTGTTTCTTCCGCCACTAGTTCACCGTTACACTCGCTGTCAAATTCCAGCGAATCTGCACTAATTTACGGCTTTTCCTAATCGGTTGCTACTCCTTTGCCCTACTCACTTCTCACTCCACTTGAAGCCCCTCACTGGTGAACTGAGTCCCCTTGGTGGCGCTGTGAAGTAAAACGACACATTCCGCTTTTGAGATCGCCTCCCCTTCTCTACCGGAACCGGAAGCTATCATCACCATGGTAGCCGTCAAACGCACAGATGTAAGCACTGGACCGCTGATAGCCTTTGGGCTGCATCCTCCAAGGACGCGGTCCACCTATACTGGATCCTTCGAAGTCCGTGAAAATAAGAAGACCGGAAGAGTTTTGGCTGTGAATTCGAACAGGTCTACCCTCTGTTGCTTAGCAACCGTGAAAGTTGACACACAAAGCAGGAAAAGAATTAAAACCGAAGTTTTCAAAACTGTTTGTTTATTTCTTTCTCTTTTATTGTAAAGTGAACAAAGACTACATTAACAAGAATCCAGAGTGGAATAAAGGTTCCAACCACCGGGAGCAGGAACAAATAAAATCAAATGTAATGATAGAAACCTTAGTCAGTTAAATAACCTGCTGCTGTCATTTTGCACATCTCTGATGTTGCTGCTATTTTCAAATATCCATTACTGTAAAAATGTCCATAGCTGCATATTGGTTATTTATTCTCCAGTTTTATATTGTTACAGCACTTTACAGAATTGTATTGTTTATATTTTAACTCTTCCCTTTTATGTTATTCTTATAAATTTTTCTAAGGTCCTCATTTGTGTGACCATTTTCAATAATCTTTCTGCTGCTGTAAATCTGCCCATTGTGGGACAATAAAGGGATTTTCTATTTTATTCTGTAAAAGGGGTAGAAATATATAAGTAAATCTAAACAATGTATGTATAAAAAAAATATCTGCAAAATCTCTAATATTCAACAACAAAAAAATCTTAGTTAAGCATATTGTGCAAAACAGCAATAAAAAGATAAAAATCCTATCAGATTTATAGTCCTCTGACTGCAGATATATTAGAATCTGTCCTTAAATTACAGCCAAACCCATTTACACAGTAACAGATAAAAACCTTGAGATAGATCAAACATTACCGCCACATATCTGACTCATTAACCATTAAAAAAAAACTATTTTCATTTATCTCAGACGGAACTATTCACTGACTTGTATTATATTAAACTGAACTTCCAATTTTCACCACTGTTCGGCGCCAAATAACCTTTCCTCTGATCACGGCTTGCTTGGTCTCGCAATGAATCCTGGGATATCCAAGGATACCGAGGATACATCGGACCCGTCCTTCAAATCGGGCAAAAAGAAGGACGCATTTTAAGGCTGCATAACGAGGACTCTTGGAATCCGACCAGACCTCGGCGCCGCGCTGTGACGTAATCGCCCTTCGAATCTGGCCCTTTAAGGACGCGTCCTGGGTTTTCGAACAGAGCACCTATTTTGGTAGTACAGGGTGGGGTAAAGCCACCGGCCGCCATATTGGTACTCCCCAGTTACACCAGTTGCCAAGCAACGATGATGTTCTCATTTTTTCCAGGCAAGGGTTGAGCTAGATGGGGGGCCAGGGGTTGCCATGGCCACCCTTAGTAAATCGTTGGCCAACCCGACCATTTATGATGGTCGGGGTGGCAACAGTGTTGACGGTGGCAACAGTAATAACCTCAAGTGGAATTTTTAAAACATTTTAATTTTTTCATATATTAACAATTACTTGACAACAAAAACTCTATGGTTTATTATGCACATAAATATACTAACATTTAAAATGATAAGTACAGAATTGAAGCAGAAATAGATATTGTATTTTATGGGGTAAAGAGAAAACGACATGTCTCTGCAAGTCATCTAGGAGTCTTCAGTGAAATCATAGATAAATCTATTTTATTAAAAACTTATTAAATAATCAATTTATGTAGATATTAGTACTTGTAAATATCAATTTTATGCAGAATGATTATGATGAAAGTAGGTAAGTAATGAAAAGATGTTCACCCAGAACTCAAACCTGAAAGAATTTTATCCTCTATACCTTTTATTTAAAGCGCGGATGTTTGAATATATTCATCTATTTGTTAGCAAAGGCTGTGAGAAAGTATAGTTTGTCTTTGTTTAGAAAATGTGGATGTTTTGCTAGTTAATTTTTCTGTTGTAACAGTGTAGATTGACCGTGAGGTTTTGGTGCCCATCTATTTTCGGCCACCCCTCGGTGTACATTGGTTATTGCCTGGCTACCCTTGTAAAAATTTTCTGGCTATGCCCCTGTTTTCAGGGGCTCTTAATGATTAATCTGCTCCAAATTTAGATTTACTGTAAATATAGTTCATCCTTTTGAGCAAGAAGATGAATCAACTGAACGTCTATTTTTTATTGTAATAAAACTCAAACGTTTTAATTTTAGAATTTTTGTAATTTTCAGTAACTGGTTAATTTCTAAATGTTTTAAGAAAAACGTTCTCTTCCCTTCTGCAATGAAATGTGGAACCATCGACCTAAGATCATTATTATAGTGAAATGTTTAATTCACAGATGTTGTCTTACCAAAACTCTCCCTAACATGATAACATTTAGGAATACTTACTTTATCCTTAAAGAAAACATCTACCACTAATGCTAAGAGACTCTTTCCTTTTCTTTCCAAATGTGATTCTTAATAACCCCTTACATAAAATATTCTTTATCTTTCTCCTACATATTTCTACTTTTGATATATCCTCTCTGATCATTTAAATGCATTCATTTATCTATTTTTGATTCTTGTCAACGTTAACCTTTTTCCATTTGTTTTATCAGGTCAATATTTGATGATTTAATTAGAATACACATAGGTTTATTTCATAGCTAATTTGCACAACCTGCTTAACTAATTTTATTTTTTTCTGTTGGGTGTAAGAGATTTGTAAGCATATATTTCTACATATGATTTTTCTAAAACTATTATTACTATTAATAGTATTAATATTATATATAATATTAATACTATTAATACTGTACTGAGTGATAGGAGATAGGGACCTCTGATTCATCCTTTCTAACCAAACAGCATCATTCTGGGAACACAGTGCCCCCTGGCGTCAGTATTCGGTATGGTCGCAGTAATGCGTCCAGAATTAAGAATACAAAAAGTTAGTAATTAATTGCATCTCTACCTAATTTAATGTTTTAATAGAATAAAAAAGTAATCAATTGATCATTGATCAAATAAAAAAAAAAATGTTTCTATTTTTTCTCTTTTTTGTGTTTTTGGATTTTTTTGGGAGAAAAAACACTTGCTTGTTTCTAATTTGAATATTAAATCTCCAACATGTGCATTCAAAATATTGTATTAAGTAGGAATTTATGTCTTGTTTCGGAGTTTTTTTTTAAACCTGATGTAAAACAGGCTGTTTCGCATGACTGCTTTCAAATATGGTGCTTTTATTTTGAAACAACCCCTTAACTCGCAGTAAAAGTTTTCGGAGTTTTTTCTTTTCATGAAAAAAAAAAAATGCTGTTTTTCATTTTTAGTAAAGTTTTATCCCAACACAATAAAACACTTCGTGTTTTTTTTTTTTTTTTTTGTTTTTTTTATAAAATATTTTAAGAAAAAAGTAAAACTGAATAAACAATCCAGCCCCGGAAGTCCTTGGAGGTGGTGCCACGTCAGAGCTTCAGCTGTCAGCAGCGCCTCAATTCCTGCAGCCTTCTTCTCTTTGCTTGGATTTTCCTTTCCACCATGCTTCGGCTGGGACTGAGCTGCTTTCTGCTGCATGTGTGTGCGGTGTTTGCGACGGAGCTGACCTTTGAACTCCCTGACAACATGAAGCAGTGCTTCTACGAGGAGTTAGGCAAAGGTGTCAGATTTGACATAGACTTTCAGGTGAGTTACCAGCAGAGCTGCTTGTCTTCATTAAAAGTTTGAAAAGGAAAAATGACGGAGTAAAAATGTAGCTTCTCCAACCTGCATATTGTTAGAGTTGTCATTGAGCTCTGCAAACGTAGGTTACAGGGGCGGTAGTAACAAAAATCTATTAGGTTGGGGGGGATCACCCCCAACACTTTCTCTCCAGCCAAAGCTCCTACCTGCAACAGTTAATAACTCAAGGAGCTCTAGAAGTAATCCAAGGTTAACTACCGAAATGAGGCATGCAGTATATATAGCCCTTCCTTGTCATGCTCATCCTTGTGACGGTTGGCATATGGTGTCATTTTCTATTTCTTCAAACTAAAATCCTTGCAGCAAACTAAATTATAATAAAACTAAAATGCTTTATTTAAACCAAACTACGATGTTCCTCTTATATTTGGCAAATTTATGTTAGAATATTTAGCAAAAATATGTTGCTGCAGTAAGAAGGTTCTGGGTTTGATTCCCGGCCCGGGGTCTTTCTGCATGGAGTTTGCATGTTCTCCCTGAGCATGAGTGGGTTCTCTCCGGGTACTCCGGCTTTCTCACACAGTCCAAAAACATGTAAACTGTTGGGTTAATTGGCTTCTCTAAATTCTCCTTGTAAGTGGTTGTTTGTCCTGTTTGCCCTGAGATAGACTGGTGTCCTGTCCAGGGTGGACCCCGCCTCTCGCCCAGTGACAGCTGGAGATGGGCACCAGCACCCCTCGCACCCCACTTGGGATTAAGCGTGTTAGAAGATGGATGTATAATTGTTGTAGTGCATTATGGGGTTTTGCTAGCCTAATAAATTGGCTCCACCCGCCAGCGGCCAAAATAATTTTTGCCTGCGAGTTGGTCTTGCCTCGATCAATGCTTCAGGCCCTAGAACTGGTGGGCCAATCACAACGCAGGGATGTGTTTTGAATTTTTGGATGCAAAGCGGGCGACGCTGGAGAAAGCACAACAGTAACATGCTTTCCAGACAGTAAATTAACATTTCCATTCCATAAAGTGCAGCAGTGATCAAATTTAACAGTGTGGGAGAAAAAAAAAACTTGGTGCAAAAACATGCATTGATATGGAAGTTTGGAGCAATGTTAATATATACGGTTCAAATGTGCAGTGTTTTCGGTTTGGTGTCATCAGTGTGATGCAGAGTCTGTGACAGTAGACAGATCTCAGTTGTGTCCAAGGTTATCCGTCGTTTGACATGCCTTGATCAAATACATTGATCCATAAAGCAGGTTCCTGTTGAACAAATGCTGAGGAGGTGATTCAGCTTTTTGAAGCATCTAAAAGATAAAACTACTGCTTTTGGAGCTAAATGGTAGCAGCTTTTTGCTGGCATTCGAAGGAGAGTATTATCTATTACCAGAAATCAGGATCTGGTGGTCTTTATCGTCATTTAGGTTTTCCAAACCAATATTTATGGATTTTATTTTCAGGTTATTGCAGGAGGCAACTATGACGTGGACTGCTTTGTCACTGATCCCTTCGACAACGTCCTGTATAATGAAAGGAAGAAGCAGTACGACAGCTTCTCTCACACCACGGCCATGGAGGGAGTCTATAAGGTCTGCTTCAGCAACGAGTTTTCCACTTTCACGCATAAAGTCGTGTACATGGACTTTCGGCACGGAGAGGAGCAACCTCTCCTGGAGAACATGAGCAGGAGCACAGCGCTGACTCAGGTAAGTCTGAGGAACCCAGAAGCTAATCCACAGAAGACTAAACTTCACCTTCCAACAGGACCGAGTCACAAGAGGATGAGGCTAGAAAACCTCAGATACAAACAGAAGGAAATTATTGTTTATAAACCAGTTCCTCATGTCATCCCATTAGAAATACAAACTTCACTGTATTTTATAGGGATTTTAGTCAGCTGACCAGCACAAATGGTACATAATTATAAAGTTGATAGTAGAGGGTATATGATTTTAGAAGGTTGTAACAAATAATGAATTTATAGTTTTTACCGTTTAGAACCATGTTTCTAAAACAGCTGCTAGTCTTTATGAGTGGACCTGTGTGTCCATTTTTAAGAAAATGGCTCTGATTGGACGTATCCGTCCCCTGATTATTTATAAAGTAAATTTTACTCCATTATCGATTCAGGCGAAAACATGTTTTATTTCCGTATTTTCACGACCATAAGGCGCACCGTACTAAAAAGCGCAGTCTCAGTTACGTGTGCCATTACTGTATTTAACACACACAAGGCGCAACGGATTATAGGGCGCGGGTTTTATATACAGGTACATGTCCTTTTCTTTGTTTAAAAACCTCTACTGCGTATTTAAAAATAGAGCCGGAGCAAATCTGAGTATGATTGTGCTTTATTCATGTATTTATTACAAAGTATTAATCAAACCCATCGAAGTCATCATCATCTGTTTCTGAATTAAACAGCTGCGCTAAATCAGACATGCCAATTTCCCCTTCTTCGCTGTCAGAGTCACTTTCAGTGCCGGGCGGCTCCTCGGAAATGATGCCGGCTTAGGGCTGGGCGATATAGAAAAAAAGCTTATTGATAAAAAAAAATGCATATTGATCGATATCGATATATATTGAAAAGATTTGAAACCATATTTTATGTGCAGCTCTGGCTGGACTTTTTATGATATTGCTAAATGATTTAATTTTAGTAAAGAACACAAACACAGACTTCCAATTAAATATTTATTTAACCAACTTTTTTAACCATAACAGAATTGTTTTAAAGAAAAATAACTTAAAAGACCTGGGTTATGTTATTAAATACTGACAAAGAATAAACTAAAGTGACCAGAAAAGTGACCAAAATAAATATAACAAATAAATAAATAGAATACCCTATTTGGGTGGGAATAGTACACCACCAGCTTGTGGTAATTAAAAGATTGTAGGACTAGGCTACCATGTAAACTCCACTCAACAAAAACCCAAATGAACTCACCCTTTAGCCTAGCATTTCCATGGGGTATTTTTTCACACCCCTATTCTTCTAGAGGTGCTGCTGGCACCTTGTTATGGTTCAGCTTAGGTTCCTGCTTTAACCTGAGTTATTACTTTGAAGTTGCTGGCCCCTCAGCGTTTTTCTCTCAATTGTCAACTAAAATATATATATATATATATATATATATATATATATATATATATATTTTTTTTTTTTCCCGAAATTCCTGAAGATTCCTCGGAGGAGAGCCGCGCCGGGGCCTACACAGCTCGTACTCCTGCGGGTGTGAGCTGCTGAGATGATAAAAAAAAAAAAAAAGTTGGTTGTGTTATCAGACTTCGTTTTCACTGGTTCCCATTTTACAGATGACTGTGGTTTGTTTTTTGTCCGACTTGCCATGACCGAAATACTGCCAAACTGCCGAACTACAAAAACCCTTCTTTGGAACAATTTCCTCCGACTCTCCTTGCTGCGACATCTTCATGTTCTCTGTGTTGTGGTTTGAGAGGGCGGCGCATTGTGACGGCGTGCCTGGGTCCGCGATTGTGATTGGTTGGGAGGAAGTAGTGACTAGCATAAACCTACATGCTAGGCTACAATGAGAAGGAAGGAAAACTGCGTTTCTTTATCGAACTTTTATCGTGCCTATTTTTTTCTATTGCGCCACACGTCTATCGATCGATATATATCTTTATTGAATTATCACCCAGCCCTATGCCGGCTTTTGCGAAAGCTCGAACAACAGAGCCAGCAGACACGTTAGCCCAAGCATCTACAATCCATCCGCAAACGGTGGCGTAACTTGCCCGGCGCTGCCTTCCACTTTTCGTGAAACTGTGGTCTCCATCGGTCATCCATCGCTCCCACGCCGCTCGCAGCCTTACTTTGAACGGCCGGTTCACACTGATGTCGAGTGGTTGAAGTTCCTTTGTCAGTCCCCCCCGGGATAACAGCGAGTACAGCGTTCATTTGTTTCACCTTGTTTTTCACATAAGCTGTGAGATGGGCACGCATGGAGTTACAGATTAACAGCGATGGTGATGCGTGGAAAAAACCACCTGGTCTCCTCACATACACCTCCCTCAGCCACTCTTTCATCATCTCCTCATCCATCCAGCCCTTTTCATTTGCCTTAATAACGACTCCAGCTGGAAAAGTCTCTTTAGGCAAAGTCTTTCTCTTAAAAATCACCATAGGCGGCAGTTTCTGTCCGTTTGCGTGGCAGCCAATCCACGCCCACGCTTCCCCCTGTAACATTCTCATGGTGGTCTCAACAACATCCGCAGTAACAACACACATAGGGCACACCGCACATTTTGAGGGAAAAAAAGACGTTTATATGCGCCTTATAGTTGCGAAAATACGGTAATGGAAATTAAAGAAAAAGAAAATGCAATGCAGAAAAGAAAATGTCCTAAAGAAATAGAAGCATCTGAGAGTGACTTTGCACACATATAATTTTTTTTATTTTTTGTGTATTATTTGCTTAAATTCATGCTGGCCAATAGAAATGCATATTCTGTCCTGAATAATAAAACTAAGAAAAATAAGATTTAAAAGAAAACTGAAAAAAAAATAATAATAATAATTGGAAAAAAACAAACAGTTACACTCAAAACTATTTTTTATTAACAAGTTTTTCTAAGTTTTCTATTGTTGGGCTTCATGTGGTTCCCTGAGATTCAGCAACATTTATTTAGTCTCTGAAGGGTTTATTAAAGTCACATTTATTTATATTTTTTACAAATGTAAACGGCAGTAGCTCCCTCTAGTTGCAACAAAGTTCTTCCTAAAGAAGAGCGCATCCTTCTGACATGTTGTCTGTTATTTCTGACTTTTGCTTTTGCTCAATTTGTTTGTAAAATAAGCCTTTTGTTTGTATATCCAAAAACAGAGGTACTTTACCGAGCATGTGTGCAGGTGATAAACAAGGAAGTAGGCTACGTTGCATTTCTTTTATTTATTATACTTATTTATTTACTTATTTTTAAGATAATAAAACTCGTACAGCAGATTTGATAGTTCCTTATAACAAAGTCTGTTTCGGGTTTTTTTAATGTGAGATGCTGAGAACCCTGTGTGACTGCAGCGATGGGATGAAGTCCACTAGATGGAGACAAATCTCTTTTGATGTATCCATTAAATTAGTATTTCCACACATTTGTTCCACTGTTTATATTAAGGTACAGCGATGTGATGCGTGCAGTCGTTACTTCCTGGAACTGTTTAGTAGAAACTCTTAGTTTACCACAACTTTAAATTTTAAATCTTTGCAGGTTTATTGGCAACTTGATCATGATTTAACAAAACCAAAATACAGGATGAGCCAGAAAACTCCCATTTCGACCACATTTTAAGGTTAATATCTGAAGACCAAATCCTACATCAGATAAGGGAAAATGTTGGTTTTGATTTAGAGCTGAAGTTAATCTGGTTAATCGATTGTTGAAATAGTCATCAACTAATTTAATAATGGATTAATCGTTAACTGGAGTATAGAGACTCTAAAACATGCCTTTAGCTGACAGAGCCACCCAGTTAAAGCAGTAATTATATCAAAAAAAGTAAACATTATGCATTTAGGATAAAAAAATAAAATAAAAAAAAAACATTTTAATCTGTCAATCTTCTCTATCCAGAACTCCTCATGTGGAAACGTTTTAGTTTCACCTGGTTTACTGTAATTTAATTATTATTGATTATTAAAGTATGTCTGATTCTGATTTAATTTAGTAAAACACTTAAGGAACATTTGGCTATCTGATTATTAATCGATTAATCAGAAAAATAATTGACAGTGGTCGATTTTCAAATAATCACTAGTTGCAGCCCTAGTTTGATTTATTTTCAAGGGAGTTAAGGTCTTATTCTGCAGAAACTTGTTAAGCAAAGCAGAATTTCTAATGCTAGAGTCTGCTCACTTGCTAATAGTTAATTATAGAATAAAATGAAATGCAACTTAATTGTCATTACACTGTCACAAGTACCGAGAAATGAAGTTCACTCTCTGCATTTAACCCATCCCCTTGGGGCGCATTGGGCTACCATTGTGCGGCGCCAGGGGAGCAGTGTGGGGTTAAGGGTCTTTGCTAAGGGACCCAGAGTGGCAGACTGTGGGAGTGGGACTCAAAGTCAGAACCTCTGGATTCCAAGCGCGATGCCCTAACCTGTAGGCCACTGTTCTGTCAGATAACCATACCCATTAGGGATGCACGATATAATTGGCCCCCTATCGGTATCGGTAAAACTGAATATCGGACATCGGCCACCCCACCGATATTTAACCCGATATTTGATCAGCTTCTGAGTTTCTAAAGTCTAAAAAAAAAAAAAAAAAAAATACTTCTTTTTCCACAAAAACTTTTTTTTTTTACAGACTTAAAAACTCCTAAAGACGAGGGAAAAAATATTGATACATTAAAATATCACAATATCTTCATATGCTGATATATTGCCATTTAAAAACATCATATCAACCTCTTTTACTAATGAAATATTGCTATATGTCATCGTTATGCTACGAAATCCCCCGGAAATTCAGAAAATTTTGCCATATTTTTATGTTGATATAGTGACGCGGTATCGATCTATTTTACTAACAAAATCTCACAAGAATTTGCAAAATATCACGAGAGTTTGTAACAGAACGCGTTTTTAAAAATCTATTTGATATCAGCATATGAAAATATATTTGAGTATATTATCTTTCAAAGTGTCAGAATTGGATAACAAAACTGCTATTTTCAATGACTACTTATTTTTGTCCAGCTTTAACATCAGTATCGATATCGGCTACATGAGTTTTAAAATATCGGCATATCGGATATCGGCCAAAATCCCAATATCGTGCATCCCTAATACCCATAGTAATATGCATGGGCACGCATGGGCAAAGGGACATTTAAACGACTTTTGTTACATTTGCATATCAGTAGAAAAATCAGACAGGTTAGCTGCTACGTCAGGGTGTGAAGTAGCGGACACAGAAAGCGGGGCTGTCTGTGCTTAAAGTAAAGCAGTTTAGCTTTAAATTCTGTTTACCTCAGACTAACATTTTTTGTTTATTACATCACACATAAATAAACTACTTATCTTTCGGTGTGCTTTTCTGGTAAGTATGCAAATCTGATGTCTTGCACGTGCATATTGACTATGGGTATGCTGGTCTGACAGAATGATCTTAATTTTATTATATTCCTCTATCAGCTGGAGTCTTCCTGCGTCGCCATCCATGAGGTCCTGAAGGTGGTGGCTGAATCACAGACGTGGTACAGGCTAAGAGAAGCCCAGGACCGCACTAAAGCAGAGAATCTCTTTGAGCGCGTGACGTACTGGTCAATCGGAGAAACCATCCTGTTGTTCGTCATCGGCATCGGCCAAGTCATGCTTCTAAGGAGTTTCTTCAGTGATAAAAAGGGCTCTGTGGCGGCCCCCACTTAGGACTTCTCTTCATTTTTCAGGTTTTTCATGTTTGAGCCAACATTTGATCACAAGCATATACTGTTTGGTTTTTATTTTGGTTTAACTGATTATTCTCTCTCTGTCCCCCCAGTCAGCATCCATTAACTTGAATATGTTTTTGTTTCCAAGTGAATCTATAATCAGCAGCGTTTTTATTTTTTTTTCTTTATGTCATCATTTCAAAGAAGTAAAACTTGATTATTTACTTTATCATCGTCCAAGTTTAATCTTTATGACTAGAAGCTGTGGGATAAAGACCAAAGAAAGATTATGAATGTCATTTTAGATTATTTTATGGTTTTTCTTTCTTTTTTTTTCTCAATTTGTGTTCAACATTATATGAAACCTTTAGAGATGTATCGTCTTTTGTTTTGCAGTTTTTTTGTATTGTTTGCTAATTTTATTTAAATCTGTCATTTTAGCTCTAATTTGTGTGGGGTTTTTTTGTGTTTTTTTTTGTCTTGAGATAAACATGAAAGGTGACCAGTCATACAGATTTATTTGTTTGTAATATCCAAAATCTACTAACCTGCCTTGAGGTTAAAATTCAAGTGCTGCCTTTAAAGGTATAATGCAACATAAATGAAATTATAACGCACATATACCTATGTTTAAAATAAGGGGACTAAAAGTTTACAGGAAGCACATACAGCTGTTGTGTATGCAGTATGTTAAACTCAGGGACTGATGCGGTTCTGCATAAGAGTGGCAATCCTTCAACTGAAAATAAAGCTCTGGTCCAGAGGTGGACGAAGGCTGCTCTGACCCAGAGTTAAACCACGTATCTAAACAATGAGGAATGTTCCTTTAGGGAAACAAACCTTAAAGCTAACAGCACTGAACTCCTGTTCTTATCTCTGCTTAAGTGTTAATGAACGTGAATGACCTACTGTTTCATTGTCAGTTCCTCTGTTTTTCTCTTATTTTGAAATTCAAGTTAAAAGAATTAAATAAAAAGGTTCCCACAAAATAAAAGAAACTTTTAAATTAAATTGAAATGAATTTCACCAGTTTACCTCTATCCTGTTGTTGGCAACTTCCGTTTATTTATTTAGTGCCAATTCACAACACATGGCATCTCAAAGCTCCTTACAAGTTTTCAGTATTGGCTTGGATACACTCCTCCTGGATGGACATGTTCTCTTGCACCGCAATTGACTCTACAGCAATGCCTAACACTGAGCGTGCATGCAGTGATGGTAGAGGAAAACTTTCTTCTAATAGAAAGAAACCTCTAGTAAAACCAGGTTTAGTATGAGTGGCCAACTGCAGACCGGGAGTTTCAGGACACAGTAGCAGACATATGTACATACAAAACAAACACAGAAGCACTGATCAATGAAAACTTGCCATGTTAGAAAGTTTAACGTTAGACTGGCTCCACAGGTGGCTGTCTAGGAAAGGAACAGTTAAGCAGACAAGCTCTGAGACAGTTTTCATGCCAAAAGCGATAAAAGAACACAGTTATTCACAGTGAAGGCTAAGCCCAAAGCTATGTCTAAGACAGAAACGAGAGTAAGGTATTGATGGCAGCAGCTCAGCTGATATTTCTGTACAGGATGGTGTAAAAAGCCAGACAGGAACAGACCTACTATGAGAAAAAGCAGAGAGAGTAATGCTAGATATTAAACTAAGAATTATTATAGACTGGGAGAACAGAGAATGAAGCAGACGTCTTCCAGCAGTCTAAACCTACAGTATAGCAGCATAACTATAGAGATAGCTCAGGATGACCTGAGACACTCTAACTATAAGCTTTATATAAAAAGGAAAGTTTTTAAGCTTTTCCTTAAAAGTAGACAGGGTGTCTGCCTCCCAGACTAAAACTGGTAGTTGGTTCCACAGGAGGGGAGTCGATAGCTAAAATATCTGCCTCTCATTCTATTTTTAGAAATTCTAGGAACCACCAGTAAACCTGCAGATTCAGAGAAAAATGCTCTGTTAGGAACATAAGGAACAATCAGATCTCTGATATAAGATGAAGCTTGGCCATTTAAGGCTTTATATGTGAGAAGGAGGATTTTAAATTCTATTCTGGATTTAACATGAAGCCAATGAAGATAAGCCATGATAGGAGAGATATGATCTCTCTTTTTAATTTTCATTAGAACTCTGGCTGCAGCATTTTGGATCAGCTGAAGGCTTTTAACTACAGTTTGTGAACTTCCTGATAGCAAAGAATTACAATACTCCAGCCTTGAAGTAAAAAATGGATGGACTAGTTTCTCAGCATCACCTCTGGACAGGATATTTCACATTTTTTGCAATATTCTGCAGATTAAAGAAGGAATTTCCTGAAACTCTTATTTATAGGACTTAAATGACAGGTCCTAATCAAATATAACACTAAAGTTTTTTTATTGTATTATCTTGTATTATCTTTTATTGTATTATCCTGTAAATCACTGTCTAACATAAATACTTTAGCTTCAGTTTATTGTGAAATCCAATAACTTCCTTCATTAGATATTCTGGTTGGCTATTTTATTACATTATAAAATCTGTTGAACTGCATTTTTTTAAATTTTATCTTAAAATAATCTTAACACATAAACGCTTTCATACAATTACCCAGTTTAACTTTCATGTGATGCTGCCACCAGATTAATTGCTGAGCTAAATGAATTACAAAAAGACTAAAACAGTTTTCGTTTCTAGAATGTGTTTCTTCAGTTAAAGCATCCTTTAGAAAAAAAAAAATCTTTTCTAAGATTTAGTTTTAATCAAACATCTAAACAGCTATTTCCTTAGAGCACATGATATTTTTAAAGATGGCTCACAGGGAGCAGAGCATGTTCCTTCCCATGTCAGAGGTAGTTGTGGGATGAGGACTTGTAAAAACATGGCAGCACCAAAGTGTGAGCAAGTACCGGTAGTAGGAAGAAGTGTTTACTCTGCCTGAGGTGTGAAAAACACCCAGCTCATCTGTCCAACAAGTTATCAGGCAGCAAAGCAGCTGAGTTCCCCTAGAATTCAAATATATTAGCTGAAATCTGTCTGCTGGTTTGGTTTGTTGGACATTAGGTCTATGGGATTGTTTTATTTTAATTTCCTTACAGTAGTACAACCAAAAAATATATATTTACAGTTTATGAAAAAACTTTTAAAATCATCTTTCTATTGTTATTCTGAGGAAACTGTTTTAGTTTTATTGCTGGAATTATTTGTTCAGATTGTTCAGCAAATCTTGCATTTTTACACTGGGTTGAAATGTTACTGTCTACCCCTGGCTGACCTTTCCAGTGCCAGCAATGTTTCACACCTAGGGTGCAAAATGTTTCCCCGGACCTGTCTCCACCCCCCCACCCACTGAAATATGTGTGCACACAATAACACAATGCAGCTGACAAAAATACATCGCTCTGCTAAAAAAAAAAGATGTTTTTTTTATAGGTTTGTTCTGTTGTGATCACTTCAAAGTAGCTCTGACCTCACTGGAACAAGGAAAACTGAGCTGTCAGTACCAGCTTGCATTGATAGGATCTCTATAAGCTTTATAAGCCATATTATTTAAAATACAAATGCGGGCAGTCAATCTATCTTTGCGAAAGCAAGATATCATTAGATTATTTTTTTATTAATAGAGAAAAAAAAATTTGATTAGAATGCCTGACTGTTGAAGTTAAACTGTTAACTGAGGTGTTATTAGTTTAAAGTTGTGGTCAAACTGTCATTTGTTTTACCGCCTACTTTTATCACGTTTTTATCTTTACTTGGTTTTATTTTTCTTCTGTTTTGTTGTTTAATTCTTTTTAATGAACTGCAATAAACAAATAAATGTGCTTTGGTTTTCCTTACTTTTATACAGTAGGATTTAATTTTAAAAAGTAATAGCACAAGAGAAATATGAGTTGTTGGTATTTTAATGTGTCTCCATATGTCAAACCCATTGTCCTCTAGGTAGGACCTCCTCAGCACTTTCATCTCTTGCAGATCCTACAGTACTGTTTTTTGTTTTTTTTTCAGTATTGTCTTGTGTTTGGCTTCATCCTTCTTTCCATCAGCTCTGACCCGCTTCCATGCCTCTAAGGAAGGGAAGCAGCCACCTAGCATGATGTTTCCTTGGTCAATCAGGGTTATGTGCAAGAGTTATTGTTCATCTTCAATCATTGTCACATGAAGTTGAATTCAGGTTCCATCTGTACAGAGCACCTTCTTCCACATGATCGTCGTGTTCACATGGAGCATAACGGATTACTCTTAAAGTGGATTTCTCCTTACCAGTCTTTGGAATAGTTGAAATGTTGTTTTATTTCATTCATCTTGCTTTTTCAATGGTGTCCCGTTCCATTAAGTTATAGTAGATACTCATCTATAGCGAAAAATTGGAAATGTGGGGGAGTGTTAGAGTAGTGGGCTAGAACACAGGCGCAAGAGTAAAGCCCTTAACCCCACACTGCTACCCGGGTGCGGCACAGTGGCAGCCCAATGCTCCCCAAGGGGATGGGTTAAATGCAGAGGTAAATTTCTCCAATGTGAGATCAATAAAGTTCGATTCATGGGAGTGGTGGCCTAGTGGTTAGGGCTTGGAATCCTGAGGTTGTGAGTTTGAGCCCCAATCCCACAGACTGCCACACTGGGTCCCTGAGAAAGATCCTTAACCCCACACTGGAAATGGCAGCTCACTGCTCCCCAAGGGATGGGTTAAATGCAGAGAGGGAATTTTGTTGCTCTGTACTTCCACAGAGTGATGACAATAAAAAAAAAAAAAAACACTGCTTGCAAATAAGCGTATATTCCCTTAATTTAAGCAGGTAAAGCAGATGATCTGTTGATATAGTATTTTTCCCCTTAAAAATAAGATAATTAGATATTATGCTCTTGAAATAGGATAATTGAGGTTGTTTTTTAAATTTTAAACATGAATTATCTTCTTCAATTGGCAATTGTCCTATTTTACCTAATTTCAAGACAATGTGAGTTACAGTATATCTTATTTGTTGCAGTCATGCTTTTAATTTTTCTCATCTCTTAGTTAGATCACTTTTCCTAAATTATTATTAAAAAAAAACTATGGTTACCTATCGGTTCATTAAGTAGCTTTCAGCTTTTTTTTTTTTTTTTTTTTTTGTCATTACACATAATCTGAATTAATCAAATGCACCATTTCTGCTGATTTTTGCAAGCGCAGCAGGAGCCTTAGAGGTCACAGTGGGGTTGATGTTACTGAGGAGGCCCAGACAGGTGGCAGGCAGCCTAGCCTGTGAGGCTGCTGTGGGTGGGCGTCCACTCAGAGGTGCCAAACTCCCAGGCAGGCTCCCACAGCCTCACCTCGGTCAGGATGCCTGACGGGGTCGACTTGCAGGTTCAGCTCTGGTTCACTCTGTATGTATGTAACCTTTATTTCCCCAGGTATGTCTCACTGAGATTACAAATGTCTTTTAAAAGAGGGATCTGGGCAAACCTGTTAACAGCAAACCATTAATTACAAATCAAAAATACCAATATCTAAACCAGTTAATATGCAAAATCTATAATAAAATAAATGTAAAAAAACAAACAACCATGTATATAAAATAGAACTAAAACATCAATTAATATTAAAGCATTTGAAAAATGTATCAACTAATTAAATACATTAAAATAACCAATTTCCTTCAACTTTAATCCTCTCTGCAGTTGATTCCAACCAGAAAAAGCAGCGAACTGGAAGATTGACCCTTGGGATGGGTCAAAAATTTGGCTGCCATTGAGCGGCACCTGGGGAGCAGTGTGGGGTTAAGGGTCTTGCTCAGAGACCCAGAGTGGAGGCTGTGGGGATCCAACCGGGCCCTTGCAACCTTCACAGGGTAAAAGCGCAGTTCTATAACCAATAGGCCAGGGGTAACCGATTAAAAATCAGTGGGTCCAAATAAAGAAAATCAACAACCAGTAAAGGTCTGGAAACATTTTTAATTATAATCTTTTGTTTTAAACAGAATATAACACTGAAATAAAATGAGGTGTTTATGCATCAATGTTATACTTTGACTTTTGAAATTAAAAAATATTTTAAAAAAAGGAATTTTTTTTCCATTTTAAAATCTAAGGTGGTTTTTTAAGTAGAGAGCAACACTCGTTCAGTCTTCAGTTCAGTCTATTTTTGATTCTGGAGAATCCTAGCCTCGTGAGACCATCCTGATCTCGCGAGCTATCAAGATTTCACTCGCTAATCAGTCTGGAGACTCTCGGTTGAAGAAAATTTGGAGCCGTTCACCAAACAAACGTCCAGTCAGTGTTGGCTTTGAGGCGGGTTGAGGTGTGACGCAACGAGAAGCGCGACAGTTCAGTCTAAAGAACATGGCGGCTTCAGCCGATGAAACTAGCATTAGCGTGGCTATCGAGAAAGTTTTATCGGAATTACAGAGTATTTCCTCACTGAAAGAAGAGAAAAACACTGCTCTGGAGGCTTTTCTCAGAGGAAAAGATGTTTTTGCTCTTCTCCCGACTGGTTTCGGCAAGAGTTTGATCTATCAATTGGCTCCTCTTCGTCGTCGCTCTGTTACGTCATATGCTTCGTTGATCTGATTGGTTTATTTGGCCCGTCTTTCACCAACATAGGCCAATCAGCTAACCAGTATATTCGCCCCTTCCCAAAATCACTTCAACGGAAGGTTTCCAGATGGATATGCGGAGCAAATCCATCTGGCGGAGTCAGGTTAGGAGAATCCTGCTTCACAGCTGCAAGTTGAGCCAAACATCCTCTAAATGTGCAGGGTCATCTTTGAGCATGCCATTTTACTTTTCTTTATCCAGTTCACCGCAGTTCTTCTAGCAGTCCACACTTTCTCTGCTCTCTTTTTCTCATCATCTTCTCCTTCTTTCCCATCGCCCGGCTTGCCACAGGTTTGCCTGCTGTGTCTAAAAGTAGCAGCAGCAAACTAGACTGACAGCTCATTGGCTCCAGAGGGCTTTACTGTATTAACAGGAGAAGCAGCAGAAGTGAAGTTAGACACTGTCGTCCAATAATATGCAGTAATTTATAAATGTTTAAATCAGGTTGGGTCTGGATTAGCCAGCAGGTGGGTCTGGATCCGCTAATCAGTGACCTCTGCACTAGGCCAACACTACCCAGGCACAGACAATAGAAACAAGTTGTCAGAGTGTAGAAAACAACCAATTGGAAGTTTTCTCACAATAAGAGACAAGAAATAGACCCTCAGTATGACACAGCTCTATATCAGTTACGGTTCTTAGTATAGAAACATAAAACCTCTCAATATTCATTTTTATTCTTAGATTTGTTTTTTGTCCCTTGAAGCAGTTTTAGAAACTGATTTCTAATTGTCTGCATGAATCCAAACTAAATGGTTAATCCTCAAAAAATTACAAATGAGCCTAAATCTATTATGAAAAAGGTCACTTTAAACCATGTGGAATTAAAAAAACTGTGTTCAGAAATGGAGCTGGATGAAGATATTTATTTTTAAATAAGAAAGCTGCATTTCAGGTGAAAAAAATGAGCTCTGCTCTGCAAACAAATGTCTCATTTCATGTTACTCCAATACAACTACCTCTATGAGTCAAACTATCATTCATTAGGAAAAGTCAGATCCAGCTACCAGGATTCTCCGTAAAGAAGAGTAGGATGATGGGGAGAGAGCGAGGCTCCTGCTTCCCACCACCGAGGTGTGAAGCGACACCTTTCAGACTCATCAGTTCTCAGCAGTGTCAAACCTTCACACCTCTGCTCTAATTAGATAATATTAGGCTTCATTAACCCTCATCATATTTGGATTTACATTCCTAATCATTTATGCATTAATTTAATGATCACAAACTTAAAACAGGAGGTACAGAAAGACATGTATGTATTTGAAGAAGATCGAAAATAAGATGGTCTGATCTTATTTTGAGATTTAGTAGGTTTGGATTTAAACCAGAGCAGATCATCAGATTAGAGATGGTGTCAGGTTTAGAGTTCTCTTCTCCCCTCCGCATGTCTGTAGAGATTTTGATTTACAGCAGGTGAGCGGTGTATGCATTGATTCACCTGTTAGGGTCCATGTTGCTCCATGATGTCTACGGTTCTTTTATTCCAGCTCACGCTGGATCCAAAACATCCGAAACCATTAGGAAATCAATTATTTTTTTTCCAAAACTAATTTCCAAACTATCCTGTGATGTTTTCTTCACCAAGTTGTGTTTATGGTGCCTTTAAAAATGTCTTCAAACACCTTGAATCTTCCTGGAAGTTTTAAAGTCTTTTGATGCTGCAGAAATTGAAATCTATGTGTAATAAGTGTATTTTCCCTGGATTTCAGCAGATAAGACAATTTACTAATGGAATACAATGATTTTTGTTTGAATTAAAAAGACTAAAAACACAAAAACATTTTAAAGGCAAAAATGTTCCTTGCACCAACAGACCATCTAATTTCCCTTTTCAAATTAAGGACAAATAGGCTTATTTCAAGAAATTACTTGTTAACCAGTTTTTGCAGCGTACAGGTTTAGATTATGAAAAATGTGGAATATTTATACTCCTTCCTCTTTAGTCGTGTACTACTAAATAAACTCCCAGGTCTCTTCTAGTTAGTAAACCAAGAGCAACTGAGTGTAATTTATTATCACATACAGCAGTTAACTAAGAGGTTTGTTAGAGAAGGTTGAAGAACAACCAGCATTGTGACGACAGAGAGACATGGGCGTCCAACTAGGCAGGCATGAGAGAAATTAAAGGAAAAGGTGCCAAGAGGACCTGGAGGAGCTGAAAAATATCCCCAGAACAGTTAGCAGTTGTGCACTAAACAAATTAATAGAAGTCTGGGGAGAAGAAAGCTTCTGTTAGTTGATGAAAAATTAAAAAAAACGAAAGAAAAGAAACGAAATGAAGCTGAATAAATGCATTGCGAAAGGTGAATTCTTAGTACAGATGCAGTTAAAACAAGAAAATGGTCTCCATTTTCTTATTTCAAATGCGTTAGCTCCTGATATTAAATATGTTGTGCTTTTTCTGTCAGAAGACACTCTAAATAATTATTTAACACGGAGAGAAAATGATTTTAAGACCTTGATTTTTGTTTTACCCCATGTTGACCCTTTTTCCCAAAATGAACTAAACAGATTATTTCCCACAAGCTGTTAAACATGTGCAGAATGCATTGGGCTTCCTGTTGAGACGAAAATCAGAAAAGTATAAAATGTTTGTTGGTTTCAGCAGGAGTCAAAATTCACACTTCAACTCCTGGAGCTGGACGTTCCCAGAGCAGAGGGAAGAGACAGGAGCCGGAGAGGGTCCCGCTGATGGAGCCTGGGTGTGTGTGTGCTGAGGGGCAGTGGCCTCCGCTTTAGACAGCGTGTAGTCAGAATCTGCAGAGGTGTCACTTCACACCTCTGCGGCCTGGCTTGGACTTATAAACCACTGGAGGAGAGCTGAGCAGCACTTCCAGCCTCCCAGTTCTTCCAGTCAGACCACTGAGCAACATGGATACCTCCTCTGTCCCTCTCCTGGACTACAGCCTGCTTTACCAGTGGTCCTCTGACACTGACCTGTCCAGCATTTCGTCCCCAGAGACCCTCTCACCCGTCACTTCCATGGACTCCAGCCTCTCCCCTTCCTACCAGCAGCCTCCACAGTCCACTCCCAAAGCAGCCAAGTGCCTCAAGTCCTCACCATTCTCCCCGCCTGGACGTGGTCGTAAGAAGGGCCGCAGCACCAGGATTCGCAGCAAGCAGAGGGAGAGTGCCAGCGAGAAGGAGAAGATGAGGATGAGGGATCTGACCAAGGCTCTGCACCACCTCAGGTCCTACCTTCCACCTTCAGTGGCACCGGTTGGACAGACTCTGACAAAGATAGAGACTCTCCGTCTCACCATCCGCTATATTTCCTACCTGTCAGCTCAGCTGGGGCTCAGTGAGGAGGTTCTGTTTCAAAGGAGAGAACAAGTGGACACCTCAACTAGTGATACCTCCTCTCCTGATGTCGTTAGCTACCTCCAGAACTCCTCTGCTGCTTTAGAGCACATGCAGGGCCAGAACCGGTACCAAGGCCTGTGTTACAGCCAGAACAGACCCTTGCATTCTGGGAACTGTAGTTTCGGAGGAAATCAGCTAAGAACTCGGTACAGTGAAGACCCTCATGTGGGCATGGATGGAGATCTGCAGACACAGCCAGCATCCCAGCCCTCCTGTCAGGTTCGATACATCTAAACTTTCTCATCACTTCTTTTTTTATTAAGAATTTATTTTATCCATCCTAACACTTTGAATCTCTGCTTTTTTTAAACAGATGTGTGGTAAAGACTTCTGCATCCCACTCGTTCCAAGAGACTACTGGGGCTGACTGACTGTCAGACAACGGACCAAAGCTCCTTTCATTGATTTTATTCCCTGTATTTCCAGTAACTTATTCTAAATGTATTCTCTTTAATGTTTATTTATTTTGTCCGAATAAATATGCCATGTAAATATATGACTAACAGCTCATTTTTATACTTCTTTATCCTTCTATTTATAATAAATGGTAGAAATGCATTGTCATCTCTTCTCTTTAAATGTCTTCAGCAGTCACTTGACACCATTAACCTGGGTCACAAACTCTCCCCACACTCTAAACTGCAGTGAGATTCAGCATAGCTGCTGCTTTTAACCTCTGAAACCTTCAGCATTAAACACAAGTAGGGCTCCCTCTAGTGGTCACTAATGGTAAGTGGACATCCTACATTGAAAAAAAAAAACATTGGTTGAAGAGGGTATGACATGTAATACATGATTGTTTGAAACCTTTACAAAACGTACAATCAGACACGTAGTGATCAGAAAATATACTGCACTGCATAGAAATTCCTAATGTTTAAGACAATATCTAAATGAATTTATTTCAAATTGATGGGCTTTTGTTTGTTTTTTCCAGGATGTTCATTAAGAAAAAAAAAAAATGTCTGACCATTATTTTATGTTTTAGGGCTAAAGGGTTAAGAAAAGATGAGAAAACCTGGTATATTAGCTGTTTAGCGACTGTTTTTTGCATGCATTTCTAGTTTGATGGCATTTACAGGATTTAATTGAATGGGTTTAAAATCTTCACTCTTTAGGCAGCAGTTCTTTCCCACGCTACAAAAATGTTCCTATAGATGCACTTTGCTCTTGAATTAAAGCTGAGCTTTGGTTTCTACAGTTTCATAAAGCATTTTGTGACAGGGTTAGATCAGGTCTTTAACTGCCTCTATACTGGATTCAAAACTCTTACTAAATTTGTTAAATTATTTTTCTTTTCTAAACTTCCTAACCTAGCCTGGCTGCTCCTGCCTCCGACTCCAACATCTCCTATTCTGCTACCAATTAAATTTTTTTGTCTTATTTCTTTTTTGTATTTATATTCTCAAACCTCAAGTCTTTCTAGCCGATTGTGTTTTAGACGGAGTTCAGTTCTACTGTAGGTTGCTGTTTTGAGTGAAGAATTGCTGCAAAGTCAACAACCAGATGCAATCATCTTGACTAGTGCCAGAAATTTGCTGCAAATCACAGCAAATTATTAAAGTTAAATTTAACACCGAAATGTTGAATATTATATCTAATAGCTTACAAACAGGAACAGACCTTTCCTGTGCTGCTATCAGGGTTATTTTGTGATGGTCTGTTGGTTAAAGCAGGAAGCACGCATCCTAGGAAGGCTTTAAGTTTCTCTGGTTTACAAAGGGCCTCTTGGGTCCCTAGTTCCAGAAAACTCTGCTCTCTCAGCTATGAGTTAAATCTAACAGACAAATCTTATTGGAAGGCAGCAAATTTTAGTAATAAATAATAAAGAACAATCCTACAATAGGTAGAAAACGCGTTTTTTGCATTAAAACAAATTTTTCTATCCCCTCCCTTAAGTTATACATGTTTTCAGATCCCTAGTGCAACAAACTATCAGAACTTAAGAGGCTTTGTTCAACATAATAAATCTTTTGAAACACACTTGGCCAAATGTGTCATCACCCTTCGCACTTTTTGTATATTTCTTCATGTAAAGTGTTCTTTGTAGCGTAGCAACACAAAGTTGATAGATCAATTTTATATATATATATATATATATATATATATATATATATATATATATATATATATATATATATATATATATATATATATATACATAGCTTAACCAGTATTATAATATAGTAAAGAGGAACAAAAGAAACTCGTCCGAGTGAAATGTCCATTATCTCCTCCTGTAGATATCCGTTCCCAGACCCATTGGGAAAAAATTAAAACAAGAAAAATTAAAATATCTCTTTTGAAATGTATCTCCCAGTTAACAGTCAATAAATTAGTGTTTGTGAGAGGGCCTGATTTTTATCTAATTATAGAGATAAAATGCCCACTTCAAAGAAGAAATGGATTTAATTTGCTGCCACTGCATCTTTTTTTCTTTTTTTTTCTTTTTTAGTTCAAATAAAACACAGTGATATAGCTTTATGATTACAAGATTGTTCTGGATTGTTCTGACAAACTAAGACCAGCATTTGTTTTCAGACGGCTTTCTAAATACTCTGAAAAAATATTAACATAATTAAAGCTTCAAGCCCTTTGAGATAGAGATTAATTTATTTTATGTAATAGTCAGACTGTTTACAGAGTCATCAACATTAATGTTTAGCAAAAGAGATTGAACTTTGACCGCCCTGGTGTAAAATCCTCTCCTCCAGGGCCGTTGGTCATTTCAAGGCAGCCCTCAGCATGTTGTTGAGTTCCGGTTAAATATCCGATTAATTGATTCAAATGTTTTGCGGCACAGGAATTTCCAATTCACATTGTGGATAATCCTACCAACTCCTACCTATATTTTCACAGTTGCGGCTAAGCAGGAGCATTACCACAGCCTGATGGAGCCACCACCATGTTTCACATTTAGGGAAATATGTATAGTGAGTTTTCAATTATATTTTTATAATTCACAACACATGTCATCTCAATACACGTTACAGATACAACTCAACCAGATCATACCGTCAAACTGGTTTAAGTGAAGAACAGAACAAGGAAACTCTGTAACCTAGAGGACATTGATGGATGAAAAAAAACATGAAAACCATCAGGAAGTGACAGACTACATGTAAAACATGTATATTCTAATGATAATTAGAATATAATACTCTAATAAAATTCAACATTAGGATTTATGAACAGTTGAATACTTTTTAAGGAACATAAAATTCCTTTGGTTACAATGGTTTTAGCCGGGTTTCTTCTATTTATTTTACTTCAGGTTAAGCATTTTTTATTGTTTTATTAATAAATATTAAATGCACACTGGGTCACTAAATTAATATTGAATAACCATAAATAATCAGTATTAACAATATATAAATTATGAGAAGCTGAAAATGTACTTTTAAATTGGGTAAATTATTTGTTTTGAATATTAAAACTGTTGATTATTGTAAAAACATTTAAATATATTAGGTTGTTTTTTTTTGCATCAAATTTCTAATTATTTAGACAATTAAAACTGCACAACGGCGGTGCAGAGAAGGTGAAACTTTGTTGTCTGTGTTTGCAGATCACATCAGAGACTTTTATAAGGTTGAATTTATGATATTTACAGCTTTGTTTAATGAGTGCGCATAAAAAAGATCAGAGGAAAACCTGAGACACTTCTGTTAAAGAATTTAATACAGCAGCCTGAGTCCGGTTATTTCTACAAGAACTTCTGAAATCAAGACATTAGACGTTCATGCTTCAACTGTCCACTAGAGGGCAGTTTAAGGTTACAGTGTATGTTTAAAATTAATGACTAAACTGTTTTTATCCCTTTATATGTACATTCAGCAAGAAAGTGTAGCACCTCATGGCAACGGTTTATTAAAATAAATGTTATTTTTTTGTTTCCACTCTTTTTGCATTTAACAAAAAGGCCCAAAGTTGATTTTCCAAACCTGTAACACCTTTGTAGAATAAAAGCTGCTTTCTTAAAAATGGAAGGGGCTCATTTAAGCTGCTCTGTGGCCAATATGCATGTTATACATACTGTACCACGAAAGGTCATAATTCAAAATGTAGAAACATTTTTAAAGTCTGAGGTATTAATATATCAGTATAAAGCAGCCTTTAAAAAGCAACTAAATATTTTTCTAACAAACATTTTAGCCTGCTGCTCATAAAGCTGTTATGTTTCATCATATAGAGTTTTTTTATTTATATGTTTTTTACATCATATTTTATTTTTAATTTACCTTTTTTAGGTGTTTCACTCTTTTTTCACAGTAAAGCACTTACATAACACATTTTAATGATGTACCTATTTACCTTTGAATGAGTCCTCTCAAAATGGTCAGTTAAAACCTTATGCCTAAATAAAACATCCATCCTCCCAGGGCAGCAGATACTTCTGTTCTGTGGCATTTATTTATTTTCTGTATTTTCCTTCCACAAAATATTCCAATAATTTGATCCACCTTTCCGAGAACAGCCAGGTTGTTGATTCTATACCTGTGCTGACCCTCCACATATATATATATATATATATATATATATATATATATATATATATATATATATAGTGGTGTCAAAAGTACACACATTTGTTACTTAAGCAGAAGTATAGATACTGCAGTTTAAAAACAAAAATATCGACTTGACCTCTTTACTCAAGTAAAAGTGAAAAAGTATGTGCTCCAAAAACTACTTAAAGTACAAAAGTATAAAGTTACCTTTTAAAAAAACAGCCAGATGCCACTATATGAACCGAAAACTAAATTTCTAAAGATTCTTTGAGATATGACCAAGGATGAGGGGGTCTTGTTGGTCTCCGTCTCCCGATACGCTCTCGCCTGTGTCCGACCTTTCAGACATTTCAGACATCTTTTTCTGAATCCAACATTGTAGCATGGCATAGACAATTCACGTTTGCAGTTTGAAGAACACCTGCCGGCTTCTGATGATTTCCTTTAGCTAACCAATGAGTGTTTGCGTTATATGACTCATCCAATTACAACAGTTTTCACTAGATGTGGATGGCGCCAATGATCTGCATTGGATGATGCACATGACGTGAAATAAATATTTAAAATCAATAAACTGAAGCCAAGAGTAACGAGTAACGTTTGTTTTAAAAATGTAAGGAGTAGAAAGTACAGATATTTGTGTGAAAATGTAATGAACAGAAGTCAGAAGTAGGAAGAAAAATAAGTAATGGAGTAAAGTATAGATACCTAAAAAGTGTACTTAAGTACAGTAATGAAGTATTTGTACTTCGTTACTTGACACCTCTGTATACATATATATATATATATATATATATATATATATATATATATATATATATATAAAAACTGTTTTCTCACCCCTCGTGGGGTGGTATGTGTCATCCTCAAGCTCGGGTCCTCTACCAGAGGCCTGGGAGTTTGAGGGTTCTGCGCAGTATCTTAGCTGTTCCTAGGACTGCGCTCTTCTGGACAGAGACCTCTGATGTTTTACCTGGAATCTGCTGTAGCCACTCTCCCAGTTTGGGGGTCACAGCCCCCGGTGCTCCAATTACCACTGGCACCACTGCTGCTCTTATTTTCCACATTTTTTCTAGCTCTTCTTTCAGCCCTTGGTATTTCTCAAGCTTCATGGTTCTTTCTTCTCTATGTTGCTGTCGCTTGGGATTGCCACATCTATCACTACTGCCTTCTTCTGCTGTTTGTCGATCAACACGATGTCTGGTTGGTTAGCCATCACCTGTTTGTCAGTCTGGATCTTGAAGTCCCATAGGATCTTAGCTCGGTCATTCTCAACTACCTTAGGAGGTGTCTTCCATTTTGACCTTGGGACTTCCAGACCATACTCATGGCAGATGTTCCTGTACACTATGACAGCTACCTGGTTGTGGCGTTCCATGTATGCACTTCCTGCCTGCATTTTACACCCTGCTGTTATGTGCTGTATTGTTTCAGAGGCATCTTTGCACAGTCTGCATCGGGGGTCCTGCCTGGTGTGGTAGACCCTGGCCTCTATTGATCTTGTACTGAGTGCCTGTTCTTGTGCTGCCATGATTAGTGCCTCTGTGCTGTCCTTCAGTCCAGCCTTCTCCAGCCACTGGTAGGATTTTTTGATATCAGCCACTTCTTCTATTTGTCTGTGGTATATGCCGTGCAGTGGCTTGTCCCTCCATGATGGTTCTCCTTCCTCTTTCTTGTCCTCGCTTTCGGTTTTCTCCTGCCTGAGGTATTCACCAAGCCATTTGTCTTTGGGGGCCATCTTTCTGATGTACTCCTGGGTCTTAGTTGTTTCATCCTGGACAGTGGTCTTGACACTCACTAGCCCTCGGCCTCCCTCGCTACGCTTGGCATACAGTCTAAGGGTGCTCGATTTGGGGTGGAACCCTCCATGCATTGTGAGGAGTTTTCTTGTCTTGATGTCAGTGGCCTCTATCTCCTCCTTTGGCCAGTTTATTATACCAGCGGGGTATCTGATGACTGGTAGGGCATATGTGTTGATTGCTTGGATCTTGTTTTTCCCATTCAGCTGACTTTTCAGGACCTGCCTTACTCTTTGTAGGTATTTAGCTGTGGCAGTCTTTCTTGCCATCTCCTCGTGGTTTCCGTTAGCCTGTGGCAACCCAAGGTATTTGTAGCTGTCCTGCACATCTGTAATGTGGCCTTCTGGTAGTTCAACCCCCTCGGTTCTGATCATCTTCCCTCTCTTTGAGACCATGCGACCGCACTTGTCCAGTCCGAATGACATCCCAATGTCGTTGCTGTAGATCCTGGTAGTGTGGATCAGTGAGTCGATGTCTCGCTCACTCCTGGCATACAGCTTGATGTCATCCATGTAGAGGAGGTGACTGATGATTGTTCCGCTTCGGAATTGGTATCCGTAGCCAGTCTTTGTGATGATCTGGCTGAGGGGGTTCAGGCCTATGCAGAACAGCAGCGGGGATAGTGCATCACCCTGGTATATGCCGCACTTGATGGTGACTTGTGCTATTGGCTTTGTATATATATATATATATACATATATATATATGTATATATATGTATATGTATATATATATATATATATATATATATATATATATATATATATAGTGTCTTTTGGACAGCTGTATGTCTTTTCTGTGACATAGGCACCACATAAAATGTCTAGTTTTAAAATGCATATTTGATAATGGGTTTTATTTAATATTCCTTGTTTGCAATTATTCTTTTAGTAAAATCTGATCAATTTTCCCGAAAATGCGTTTAAACATGAATCAGATATGCACACTTGGTGTTTCTGGCTGAATTAGAAAAAATCTGCCAATTTTCTAAACAGAGATGGAAGTCATTTAAGTCTAAGGTGGGTGGGGGGGGGGGGGTCTACGAGTTGGCAGAGCAGAGGCAGAATAATGTTACAGTTTACTTAGTCTATTTAGAGTTTCCTTGTTAATGAGGCGTTGCAAACAGAAAGATCCTTGGCTCCGCTGAGTCTAGACTGCAATCTCACCCTGCTACCTCCCCCCTTTTTCTCACCTCCTGCCTCGATCTCTTGCTAAATCCAGCTGAGAGGACTTTAATATTCATCAAGGAGGATTGATCAGCATATCAGCCTGGTAGAATTAGGCCTGGTGTTTGGTTTGCCACATACACTCCGCTCGTTTGATTTCCCAGCCACCAGCTAAAGACTAATATACTCACTTAAGTCTGTCATCACAGTGAAGCTAATAAGCTCTCTGCTCGGATGGAGACTGGGATGAAAGAGGTTAGCACTCCAATGAAAATTCACCTGGTAGATGTTAGTTAAAACTGTCTGGGATCTTCTAGAAAAACAGAATCCTTTCTCTGAACAGGCAGAAAAAAAATTAAATGACTTTAGTGTACATTTATTGTACATTATTAAATATGATGCTTAAGGATAACCGATAAAAAAGTATTCATACCCTCTAAGCTTTTTCAACTTATATAAAATCCATGGAAATACGAAGTTTATGTATCATACCATTTTATTTCTTATTTTGAATCCAGGATTGTATAGAGCTCTGTAGGAGAGGCCGTTTATTGTGACGACATCAGTCAATCAATCAATCAATCAATCAATTAAGCAATCAGTTTCTTTATTGTCAACTACAATTTACATTGTAATTGAGATTTCAGTTTCAATATCTGATCATGACAAAAATGTTGATTCATCATCTAAACCAGGGGTCTTCAACGTTTTCCAGGCCAAAGACCCCCCGAACTGATGGCGAGATGGAGCGGGGACCCCCTAACTATATATATTGTATAAAATTGTGTTATATCAAACTGGTCCTATAGTCACTCTATTACATATGGAGTAATGTAACGAAAGAATTTTCGCGCTGGGATTATTAAAGTATTTCTAATTTATCTGTTTACTACAGTGTGTTGAATTCATGTTAATGTAGATTTAAAGACATTTCAATTACTGGAAAAAAATTGCAGACGGGAATAAAAAAAAAAAAGTCTAATCAACCAAAACTTTCACAAACTGCCTGTTGAAGACATACGATCCAAAGGATCAATTAGAAGTGATTATGTTTAAACCCTCTAAAATCTTCAATCCTTTATTTATACAGGTTAGTTTCTTGAAGGAATAGTACACCCAAAACATGATTAGCCTTCATTTTCTACTCACCTCCATGCTGAACAACACTCTGGAGTACTTTTTTGATATCTCAAATGCATCTGGAGATCTGGGAGGCTTCTTGCTGTCTGCTGACATTCAAATAATGGAGGTCTATGGTGCCAGAGGCAGAAAGGTCCATAAAAGTCCACAAAAAACGTGTCAATATTCCTCCATACTGCTTGTCCAATGTATTCCAAGTGTCCCCGGTTGGTAGCGTCCATAATTTACTCGAAACAAAGTAATTTAGAATGTTTTTAGAGCATAAACAGTAGTGTATAGGATTTCCTAAAAGCGCGCGCCTGCGAGCTCACGAGCCTACGGAAACTGCAGCAGACCAAGCCAGATGAAAGTGCGCCTTCAGCGTCTGCTCTTCATAATGCAAGCGTAGAAGAAGAAATTTGCTGTTTACCTGTGCAAAGAAAGAAACAACGAAAGAAAAATGTCTGAGGACTTCAGTGTTGAGGAAGAGCATGAGTTCTTTGCCGAGCTGAATGCGCACTTTCATCTGGTTTGGTCTGCCGCGGTTTCCGTAGGCTCGTGAACTCGCAGGTGCGTGCTTTTAAGAAATCCTATACACTACTGTTTATGCTCTAAAAACATTCTAAATGACTTTGTTTCGAGTAAATTATGGACACTACCCACTCAGGACACTTGGAATACATTGGACGAGCAGTATGGAGGAATATTGACACGTTTTTTGTGGACTTTTATGGACCTTTCTGCCTCGGGCACCATAGACCTCCATTATTTGAATGTCAGCAGACAGTAAGAAGCCTCCCAGATCTCCAGATGCATTTGAGATATCAAAAAAGTACTCCAGAGTGTTGTTCAGCATGGGGGTGAGTAGAAAATGAAGGCTAATCATGTATCATGTTTTGGGTGTACTATTCCTTTAAGACTCATTGTCAGATTTGAAGGAGAAACCTGTTCAAATATACAGCAATTAAAGATTTAAGGCTCAAAATTTCATGACAAAAGTTAAAAAAGTACAAATAGACCTTATCTTCAAGTCTGACCATAGTGGACAGCTTCGGTCCTTTTGAAGTGTGCTCCTCTCGGAGGAGAAGAACAGGAGAAGGCCTTTTTCCCCAGGCTCTGTATGAACTGATGAAACATGGAAGGAAACATAGTTTTGGGAGGGGAGAGAATGGATGATTTGTTTAGCACTTAAAGTAACAAGAACATTATTGTGGGATCAGATGGAGAATAGATTAATTAAGGAAATTAGCTGACCAAGACCTTCATACAAACAACATCTAGCCTAAAATGCTCATGAAGCTGGCAGACAACAACGGCCTCTGGGCCTGATATGAAAAAAGGATGTTCAGCGTGAGTATTAATGATCAAAGTATCATAAGATATTACAAAATCCATGTACTAGTCATGTCTTGAGACAGTTTTAGGCAGTGGTGAGCAAATAATACAACTTTAGTTTAGTACCTGTATTGAGTACCAAACTAAGTTTCAAAGTTAAAACCAAATGGTTTCAAAGGAAGCCTATAGATGATGTAAATGATTGGATTTAGAACAACAGATCACAGAATCATCAGCATAGAGATGCACAGCTGAACATTTGAGACGCTGTCTAGGTGTGTTTATGGTGATTAAAGTGGGCCCTAAAACTGAGCTTTGGGGGACTCCTTTTGTAATGTTCAAATTACTTTTTGTTAGACCACAAAGTTGTACACACTATTTGTGGCCATTTAAATAATTTCAGAGCCAAGCTGTGGTCTGGTTTGTGAATCCAATGCCCAAAAGCCTTGAAACCAAACCTCTCCAAATATAGTGCAACACAGTCATCAAACACATCATTGAAAACCTTCCTATCGGCAGAAACGGGTCCAGCCTGCTTCACCTGCTCATTTATTGATTTTTTCTTTTTCATTAATTAAATTTGTGCAAGAACTGACAATTGTGAAATGGATCTGTAGCTGTTTGCTGAGTAATGGAGCCTAGGCGGAAGTTCAACTGAATAAACTGATTACTTGTCTTCATCCGCCTATGACATAGCCACTTCATCCCAATATCAGAGTTTCATTCCACCCAGACTCTTACTGCATTCCGTGTCTCATTTCAACCGGTCCGACAGAAGATCGCCACGTTGAGCCTGGTTCTGCCAGAGGTTTCTTCCCAATCTGGAGTTTTTCTTCTCCATTGTCGCTTCATGCTTGCTCACCATTGACAGGTTCTCTCAATCTGTGTTATCCAAGCTGGACTTCCATCTTCCAGGTCCCTGAGTGAAGCTCTAGTTTCAGCTCACGCAGTCCACTGGATCTCCCCATAAAGCTCAGCATACTGTCTCTCTAACCAGCTGTCTACAGACTGGCCAACTTCATCTCTCTCTACTCCACCACCAGTTTCAGGCCTGGGGGGAAACAGGTCTATTCTTTGCTCCTTTTCATGCATATCTATCAAAGTGTTTTTACAAATAAAAAGTCTGTACAGTCATCTTAATAAATAACTACTATACAACTGTGGACCTTTTTACATGTCCTTCTGCTCTGTCCACTGTGTGTAAGCTCAACTATACAGATATCAGCTGAATATACAGTAAACAGTCAATAATCACTGTAAGGATTTAATTTATAACGGTGCAACAGAAAATATCAAATTGGGGAAAAAAGCAGGAAATTTTGTTTTGAAATTATGCCATTTATTTGTACTTTTTAAAATGTATTTTATAGCAGAACTTGCATAAACATTGTTTATGCAAGATTTCCCCAGACAGCTGGAGACACTGGGTTTTATTTAATTCATCATCGTTCAGCTCTTAAATTTTGTGTAATTACCCAGCTAAATCTCAGCACTAAGGTACAATAAAGGGTATTTCTATTCTATTCTATCTGTGTTGTGTGTTTCTAGATGAGTTCTGCTTTTACTTCGAATGTTTATTTACTCTCAAATGTCTGTTTTTCTTGCATTAGTGTGGTGGTGTAAAGCTGTGTAGAGCCAGTTCACACCTTTGTGCAGGAGTTAAATGTAACACGGCGGTTTGTGGGAAAGAGACCTGGGACTCAGCTCCACAGTGGAAGGGGAAACAGATCCCTTCAAAGGTCAGTCTTTGGAAAGATCATCTCTTACTTTTACAATATTTTAATGTGTAATAAAGATATTCAGCCTTGTTTGGTGGGAGTTCTTCAATATTTAAGCATATTTTATGCAGTGAGGAAATCTCTCGCTGAGTTTATTTCTCCAAAAGACAAATTTTCTACCATTGAAGCTTTTCTTTTTTTGGTTTTAAATGAACAATTGAAATGCTAAAACATAAAATCTTTCCTCTTCTTCATTATATTAGTCTCCTTATTTTCTACACTTTAAAAGAAATTCTGGAACAAAGAAAAAAAAAAAGCTTCATGCATGATGTGGCCTCACGCCCCATCATGATGACATTCTCCAACTCGCTTTTTGTAATGCTTTAATAAGGCATAGATGGTTTCATTATGGGAAAACATTCTGAGTTTGCTACCTTACCTCATTACCAGATGTTCCTGCAGCTGCTGGAGGCCGACGAACCCCTCCCAGACCGGTTGGCCCATTTTCTATCCCATTTTAACCCACTAAGCTCCAGGATATCCCAGTTACTTTTTTCAGCAAAGAAAATATCCTGTTGATAGTACTTTTACTAAAGCATTGCGCAACTTCAATTCACTTTCAACCAGGCTGGATTCTGTAACTGAACCAAAATGATAATTATTTTTTTTAGGTTTTATATTTTTCCTTTGAGTTGAACAGAATTGTAAGCCCATTAAATGTGACTCACTGATTTATTTCTCCTAATAGTTAATCAAGGCTTGCAAATACGGGATATCTAAAACACTGCTTCAATATGGCACTAAAGAGAGAGAAGGTTGTAATTTTTTACAGAAACCATATTTTAGGGGCAAGACTACTATTCAACAGATAACAGTTAATGTCCTCTAAAAGAAATGTAAGCCACAAAAAGGTTATTGTTAAAAAAAAAGACACGTAAAGTAAAAAGTGCATCATGAACTGCAGCCACATTCCCTGCATATCTCCACACAGCAGAGTTCATTTCATCATTGATATTTAAACGCAATTAAGCCACAATTAAACTCCTGAGGTTAATCAAAGTTTGCTGTGAACATTAGGGGTTATTAAATGATTCCTCTCCATGCAGGTTTGGAGGCCTGAGGCCAGCTGCTGTCTATACAACTAAAGGTGCTAATCATTCACACCTCCCAGATGACACGGCACACTTATTCCAGCTTGGTTTTGAAAAGGGTGAGATGACAGGAAGGACTAAGACCAAAGCATTCATCAATTATAAAGCTGATTTTTTTTTTTTTCTTATCCATGCAGGCAGCGTTAGTACACAACAAACACTGAGGCTTAGAGCTTTATTCAAACAAGCACTTGCTCATAACACTGCGACACTGAGGGAATTAAAAAAACATATGTTTGTATTTGTAAAAATGTCAGTTTTAAGGCTGCGCATGTGGCGCCGGCGTGTTGGTGTCGTTTCCAAACACCTGCAGAAGCCCAATGCTGACACTAGCAGAGGTTGATCACACCTTAGTGGAGCATGCCAGCTTCCCAAAGGACCCCCCGGCATGGGTGTCATCTCTGCTCCCAGAGCTTCTCAGGACCAGAGGTGGCTCTCAGGAGGTGACACCTCACACCCCTCTCCACATATATTGAGCAGCCTCTCTCTCTCCTCTCAATTTCCAGTGCATCCTTCCACTGAAGCTCACTAACTGGACCAGCGGTACTTCAGTAGTGACTATGGAAATGTCCAACTGTTCTCCCCTCCAGCTCCAGGAGAACTCCTTGTTCTTTGACTACGATCTTCTTCTAGAGAAGTCTCCAGCTTTTGATCTGTCCTCAGATCCTGGTTATGTCAGTGCGGGCAGCAGCCTTTCTCCTACCTCCTCTGTGGACTCGTTCTGCTTCTCGCCCAGCTCCCTCCAGGCCTCAGTAAACGAGCAAGATGCCTTGAACCTTTTCCTCTTGAGCAGCTCAGCAGAGCCCCAAACATCCCAAACAAAGGAGACCATCCTCAGCTCAAGACACTCCTCTTCACCGGGTATCCCCTTGAGGAAATCCAGGTCCAAGCATCCAAGTAAAAAGCGACAGACCGCAAGCGAGAGGGAGAAGCTGAGGATGAGGGATCTGACCAAAGCTTTGCATGAGCTCAGGACCTACCTTCCTTACTCTGTGGCTCCAGCCGGACAGGCCTTAACCAAAATCGAGACGCTGCGGCTCACCATTCGATACATCTCCTACCTGTCAGAGCAGCTGGGGCTCAGCCAGGAGGTCCTGGAGCAGCGGAGATCAGGAAGCTTCGTGGAGCAGATCCAAACACTCAGCCAGTTCCTGGGTCAACCAACGGCTGTGAACACAGAGCAGCTCTCATGTCTGCAGCTTCCATGTCAGGTAAACTTACAGTTTCTTTTTAAGTGAATTAACACAGCTTTCCATAACCTCCCAGTTAAAATAATTTTTTTTTTTTTGTTGTTGTTTAGGATTTAAGTGACAGGTTCTACACCAGCCAGCAGTCCTGGAGGCACGACGATCAATCAGAACTTTTCACATTTACTGGACAGTACTGACTGATGCAAACACCTCACATGAGTTGCAAAATTGAACTAATATATACACCCAACTTCTCAAGCTTTTTTTTTTAACCCACTTTTGTAAATAGCATGTATTTATTATGTTTTTACGATTGAAGAGAATAAAGGTTATTTATCATGAAATCTCTTGTTGGTTCTTCACCTCCTCACACAGCATTCAGTGTTTGGTGTCTGATTCTCACAAACATAGCAGCTGTCTGCAGGATGTGCTAAACAGGCGGCACATCCTCTCTAAACCCTTTGAGGGAACACCCCCACTGAGAGAGGCGACAGCTGATCTTGGGCCAGTTTATAGTCTGTGTAAAGGTGAATAATGTTCTGGATGATGGAAATTGAAATTTAACTTCTTTTCTAGCATGTTTAAATATCAATTCAACCCTTCTAATACCAGGTATTTCATATTTGATTGATACGTTTTTGCGACCATATAATCAGTTATAGTCTAGAGACATTTAGCTTCCTTCTCCAGATAACCTATTTTTGTTCCTAAATCCTGATTTGTAATGATCAGAAAATCTATAATAAAGTGCATGGAAATGATCAAAATATCGTAAATTATACAAACAGCTAGTTCTTTTATGTATCAGAATGTTAAATGGCAATTCAAGTTTTTTTTTTTTTTGTTATTGAATTTTAAGACAGTTGTTTCCTGGTTAGGTTTTTATCCAATCCAATCCAATCCACTTTATTTATATAGCACGGTTTAAATAAACACAAGGTTTCCAAAGTGCTGCACAAAAAGATAAAATAACTAAAATAAATAAAAGTTAATGAATCAAATAGACTGATCCAGACTTTTAGGCCAATCTTATGTTTAAACATTACTGCTTATTAAAGAAGATGAAGGAAAAGGCTGCGTCGCAAAAAGAGGTAAAAAAATATGTAACGCTGTCTTAAAATAAGTTAATTTGCCCTTTTTGAGAGCGTTTCTAAGCTGATATGCAAATAGAAAAAATATTGCTCTATCTGAAAAGTTATTATAGAGCTTTATGGGGCAAAAATGCATAGATACCACTCTTCAGTCAACACTGATAGACATAAACCTTCAAAGGAAATCTTAGATAAAAATAAACCAAATACCTGACGGAAAGTCCCCTTAACTATTTGAATCTATTGGTTAGAAGGCTGTAAACTAGAGTGAGGAGCAGGGTTATTACGGCCAGGCGCCTCCTGCAGGATTAGATTCCAGATTTAAAGAAAAAAACGGATGGACAAAGTACTCCCTTCCTATATTAAGTATTAATTATATAAGTATAATTTAGTAGAGGAGGACTTTCTAAGTAGATAATGAACAGATAGAAACTGTTTCTAGTTTATATAGACCTACATAAGCTAGGAAGAAGTTTTGACCATTTAGTCCAGATATATCAGACAAAACATGCTTGAGTTTCTTTTATTTAGCAAAGATTTTCTGCTCAGTCTCTGTTGAGATGAACTTGAAAGAAAAAAAAACCTAAAAAAATGTTTTGAACCCAGCAAGTTTTATGTCGAGCTCTTTATGGATCACTTTGTAAAAACACCAAAAGCAGAAAGATGAGAATGAGTGAAAATCAGGAACATAAAAATGTTATTTATTTTTCTAATATTCATTCCAACTCCTCTTCTCTTATCTTCATGTATTAATCTTCAAGTGTATTGACCACAGAATTAAATGTAACCAAGACTTGGTTACATGTATTTCCATTGTCCTGACCTGTGACCTTTCATTCTAACACTCGCAACTGCTTTCGTATAAACCGTGAAAAAGTAGCTCTGTCTTCAGGCTCAGGGGAAGGGATCCTGCTGGGAAGTGAACCTCTCCTTCAGGCAACATCTTCAGTCTTGGTTATTTTGCATGTAGGCTGAAGAGTTTGACTTTGGTTTAAACTAAATACACAAGTTTGGTATCAACATTCACAGGTTGTGATGGACTTTAAATTGAGCTTTCTTTCTTTAACTAGTTGCTTTTCTTCTAGGATATCTTCAACAAAAACTAGATTAGTTCAGTCCATAGCAGAGGTTTCAGAAGTTTTCACATTCTTTACTTAAGTAAATGTACAGATACAGGTACAGTACAGTGGTGGTTCAAGAACAGGTTTTACAAGTGGGGGTTAGGGGGAGATCAGTGTTTCTTTGTTTTTTTTTCATGAGGGCACAAAATAAATAAAACAAAACAATGGGGTAATATTCTTCATTTTATGTAATGTCTGAGCAACACTTTAGTTGGGTGACATCACATTCAAGGGGGACATGGTGTCCAAGGCTTTCCTGGGTGAGCCACAGAAACAAAGATCCTCCTGCAGCTCTGATCTAGCATGAAAACTGTAGTCCAACCTCCATAAGACTGAAGTTTAACAGACTGCCATATGATAGCGCTTTCTAGCCTGTTTGTCGTTTTGGTAACTACACCAAAATTACCGCTAGGTGGACAAAAATCACCTGGCTTTATCAAATCACGCGTCTTTTTCAAATCATGCAAGAATGTGTACAAAACAACAAAAATGGCGCCGGCAATGCTTCTGGGTCATTTTCATCGAATGTTGGTGATTTTAAAGTCATTTTGAGTGATAATTTTTTTTTTTTGCGATCATTGCACTTGCCCGGCGGACAAATGCAATGAAATTTGTACTCTCCCAACAATAAAAACTACTTGCCCCGGCAGATCGGGCAATGGTTAACATCGAGCCCTGTTCAGGTACTAAAAATAGTCCTTAAAGAAAAATACTCTTAGTAGAGATAGATTATCTTGCTGAGAGGTTCTCCCACCTGATCTGTGGATCTCTGAATAATATAATTTCTTCTAATATACTACTAAACAGAAACAGCATCTTGTAGTTTACAATTTGCATAACACTATTAAAAGTAATTTCTTCTTTCTATGTTTTTGGTAGCTTTATTGAAATTGTTAAAGTTTGAATTATTAATGAATGTTTTGGTTGTTTTATCTTTGCAAAACAAACATTATCATTATTAAATGTATAGCAATGATGGTTACTGAAATAAAGTCAATTAGGCTTAATAAATTGTTTCAGGGGATTGATCATAGCGCCCTGCATCAGCAGTGCTGTGTCTGTCTCCCTTCCAGCCTCAGATCAGCTTCTCTGATTGGTTGATGTGGAGCAGCAACAGTTCAGTTTTTCCAACTCCAGCATCTGCCGCTTGTGAAGTGCCTCCTGCTGCTCAAGAAGCGCTGCAGGAACTTTTAATGCGCCTTGATGTGCATCAACCATAGACTTTGCATGTAAACTGGCTGCTTCTGCTGCTGAAATTACGTTCGGTGTGAACATAGCATTAAGTACCCAAGATACCAGTGAATTGTGTTTAAGTGCTTTTGTTGTCATAGAAAAAAAAAACATGTTGGAAGTCTAACTGTCTTGCCCATCTACTTGGGCAAGACAGTTAGACTTCCTGGTTCATCTGCTACAGGAGAGGAGGAAGCACCTAATGCATCGACTGACTGCTAGCGAACATCTGATAAAAACTAACAGTAACAGTAATTACAAAAATATCACAAGTTAAATGGTGATATATAGTTTAAAAAAAAAAACTCTCCACCATGTTGAAAGATCAACGTATACCCCATCTTGGCTCCTTGGGTATCATAAAGTTTTCCAAGCTTTGCAGTGGAAATTACGACATGAGTGGGTGTTCATGTCAGCTTTCAGATTTTACAGCTTCCTCAGCTTTTGGTATTTACTCTGATTACAATATCACGGGAAGGTACAATGAAGCCTCCTTCTTGTTAAATCTGTATGGAGTAAATTAGTAACAAAAAAGATTCAATGATGTAGAAATTAAGATTTATTGAAAATGCTTAGACTTTTCACAATGTCTGAAATCCATGATTTTAGTGAGATTTTTTTTATGCATTAGTTTTTGTTGAATTGTAGAAACACAATAAAGACATTAGATTTCTGGTGTTCTTTTTATTTTAAAGTTTTGGGGGGGGGAAATTGAAGAAAGTTCACATACCTGCATAAGGGTGCTACAGTACCTGTTCAATCTCTGAACGGTTTTAAGTGCTTGCAACAAAACTAGCAACAGTAGTGGAGTTTGGAGATGTAATTCACGTCTTAAATCTATCTTTGATTACCTGTAATTTATCAAGACGTTCTGTAATCATACGATTTCTCACACTCCTAACTTTGTGGTGCAGCAAATTTGGCATGCCTTTCAAGGAAATTAATGGGTTGAACCAGGTTTAGACCACTTTGATCCAGTTGAACATTCAGAGTTAGCAGAACTATCGTCTTCATCTGAGCCTTCAAGTTGTATGTTAGATCCAGCTCCAATCAGGTTATTTAAGGAAGTATTCCCTTTGATCTCCTCCTCCATTTTAGATGTGATTAATCTATCTCTGTTACAGGGATATATACTTCAGGCTTTTAAGGTAGCTGTAATTAAACCTTTGCTTAAAAAATCATCTCTTGACCCATATGACTTGGTCAATTACAGTGTTAGGCACGTTACTTTGAAAAAGTAATTAGTTATAGTCACTAGTTACTTCTCCCAAAAAGTAACTGAGTTACCAACCTTGTTACTCCACAATAAACGTAACTTGTTACTAGTAAAAGTAACTATTGCGTTACTTTTGTGTTTCTTGCCCTGTAACCCTCACCACCCGGCCCCCACCTTCTCGCCGTGTTTCAAAAGCCAGCTGAATAGAGTGGACGACAAAATAACTACCTGCTGAGAGTTTTGCATTTATTGCAACTCAACGTAAACGATATCAGGGTAGAACGCTATCTGATGGGGTTTATAGGTCCCTGCTTAACATGGGGGGAACAGTATCTGATGCGGTGTAAATATCATCAGGCTGCATTACCTCTACTCATGCATGTTATTTTTTTTTAACAGGGGGTTCAGATCTGGTGAGTGTATGAAATTAATAACTGGGGATGTCTAATTCTGAAATCCTGTGTGTTTGGGTTGTTATAGATACTTCAACATCTATCTATCCATCTATCTATCTATACAGATCTATATAGATGTATACTCTGTGTGTGACATAAAATATGAATCTCCATCCCTGCCACAAAGCCTATCAAATAATGTTTAAAATTAAAAATACAGTAGGTTAAAAATGCAGAGTATCTATCTATCTATCTATCTATCTATCTATCTATCTATCTATCTATCTATCTATCTATCTATCTATCTATCTATCTATCTATCTCTCTCTCTGTCTGACTGTCTGTCTCTCTGTCTGTGTCGGTGAATCGTGCCGCTTGCGCTGTGTGGAGATGCAGAGGAAACCGTATCTGATGGGGAAACGCAGCTCGACGTAACACCGGTATTTCCATCTGGAAAACGCTGTTTTGCTGCTGGAGTCATCCTCACTCTCCATCTCTCTGCGTGTGCTCTAAGTTAACACACGCCAGCGGAAACACCCACCTACCCAACTGACAGATGTAATCTCACTATACATCGGCCAATCTCATCCTCCCCTCTCTCATGACAAGGCGTGCACGAATCCTATTATGAAAAAAGGTTAATTGTGCGACCTGAGTAACATGCAGTAACTGGTTGTCGGCAATGGTAACTGCGTTATAGTTACAGTCAAAGCAGTTAGTTAGATTACTTGTTACTAAAAAAAGGTAGTGCCGTTAGTAACGCTGTTACTTTCAACTCTGTTACTCCCATCATTGGTCAATTATAGACCTATATCCCATCTTCCTTTCTTATCTAAAATTCTTGAGAAAGTAGTTGCCAAACAAGTTTGCAATCACTTACACAATAATGAAGTTTTTGAAGAGTTTCAGTCTGGCTTCAGAGCTCATCATAGCACTGAAACGGCTCTGGTGAAAGTCACTAATGATATTCTCATGGCCTCAGATAATGGACTTGTATCTGTGCTCGTCCTGTTGGATCTCAGTGCTGCATTTGATACAGTTCAACATAATATTCTTTTAGAAAGACTTGAATATTTTGTTGGAATTAAAGGTACAGCACTAGACTGGTTTAAATCTTATCCATCTGATCGAATTCAGTTTGTTCACGTTAATGACAGATCTTCCACATGCTCAAAGGTTACCTGTGGAATACCACAGGGATCAGTGCCAGGACCAATTCTTTTTACTTTATACATGCTCCCAATCAGTAGAATTATTAGACAGCATGGGATTAATTTTCACTGTTATGCTGATGATACCCAGCTATATCTGTCTATAAATCCAGATGAAGTTAACCTATTACATAAATTACAGGCATGTCTTGAAAACATACAAACCTGGATGACTCTTAACTTTGTCCTTCTGAATGCAGACAAAACAGAAGTTATAGTCTTTGGACCAGAGTCTTAGAAAAATAAGCTGATTAGTCAGTCACTTCATTTGGATGGGATTAAACTGATTTCAGATAATAAAGTAAAAAATCTTGGTGTTATTTTTGATCAGGACCTGTCATTTAAATCCCAGATCAAAGAGGTTTCTAGAATTTCCTTCTTTCATCTGAGGAACATTGCAAAAATTAGAAATCTCCTGTCCAGGGATGATGCTGAGAAACTAGTCCATGCATTTGTTACTTCAAGGCTGGACTATTGTAATTCTTTTTTTTGTTTTTTTAGAACTTTTTATTTTCAAAAACTTTTCACAACAAAAGAACATTCCCTGAGCCAAGAGCAATGAAACCAATAACAGAAATACTGATGCCACATATACAATATTTCAACATAAATGCAGCATGATAAACCAGGTCACCTGAAACTTTGAATACCTTACAAGAGAGAACTACACATACATACTACCATATGTACATATACATACACACAAACCCACACCCCTCCCCCTCCCCTCCAGGGTGCTTACCCACAGGCCAAAAGATACAACATACAGTAAACAAACAGCAAAAATGTATATATATAATATATACCCACCTACATGTATACATACACATACATATACATATTCAAGTACATACCTTAGTAATACCGATGACGGAGCAGATTGCGGTCCATTAGAATCACTACAGCCCAAAATCACACACCCAAATATAATTTCCCCAAATGCCATCTTTCATTGAACTTGTCCACTTTGAGTGGTAAACATGCAGTCGTTTTTTCCATCATATACACTTGTTTTACCCTATTCTTCCACTCTGCTATAGATGGTAACAAAACTTGTCTCCAGTTAGCCGTTATAGTTTTTTTAGCTACTAATAGTAAAATGTGCAAAATATACTTTTGGTCTTCATTAAAATGGTCTGGTATTATATTTAGGAAATAAAAAAAAAGCATTTGAAGGTATTTCTCTGTTTATAATTGTCTCTATTTCATCCCCAATCCCCTTCTAGTACTCACTGATAACAGGACAGTCCCAAAGAATGTGCGTATGGTCACCAATCTTCCCACACTGTCTCCAACATAGGGCCGCTGAAGGATTTTTGACAAATCTAGAAATTAAAAACGAGGTGCGAAAAAATTGTATTAAAATTGTTCAAATGAATTCTTTCCACATTTGGCTGTTAATTCCTTTGTGACTGCCCTCGCACAATTTGTCCCATTGTTCGTAGAATTGAATTTCTAATTCCCAGTTTTCTTTTACATTATAGGTATTTTGATAGTTATTAGATGAGAGAATTTTATACAAATGTGAGACATGTTTCAGGGTTGGAAAGGTCTTTTCTCCAATAGTGATAAAATATTGTTCTATATCATTTGGATTTCTATTAAGTCTATTACGTTCCTTGTGACTAATAATGTAGTGCCTAATTTGCAGATATCTATATAAATCATTTGTGGGGAGATCAAACTGTTCCTGAAGTTGTGCAAAGGACTTTAAGTCAGCCCCATCGAATAATTGGTTTAGTATTTTAAGACCTGTACCTGCCCATCTCTTAAAGCCTTGGTCCCATGTGGAAGGCGGAAAGTCTATATTATCCACAATAGGCATAGCTCTGGAGACTGACCCTATATCTCTAAGCATCTTTTTCTGTCCATATTTTTAAAGTGTGTTTGGTCCATTCATTTCCAATTTACATTTTATTAACAGTTCTGATATCTAGGAAGAGTAGATAATTGTATACCTTTAGTTTCACCCTGTTCTATTTGAAGCCATCCAAGTCACAATGGCTGATAACTGCGCTGCCAGATAATACCATTTTAAATTGGGTAGAGCTAAACCACCCCTGTTTTTGGGTAAGTGAAGTGTTTTAAGTCTAATTCTTGGTCTTTTTTGTTGCCAAATAAATTGAGATATTAATTTGCTGAGTATGGTAAATGTTGAGACTGGGACTCTTACTGGCAAAGATTGAAACAAGAACAGAAGACAAGGAAGCAGGTTCATTCTAACAGTTTCCACTCTGCCATATAGGGACAAAGGTAGGACCTCCCATCTGGACAAGTACATTTTGATTTTCTTTATCAATTTGTTATAATTAGCATCGAACAGTTGTGAAGGTTTGGGTGTAAGAATTATCCCTAAATACCTGAAACCTTTTTCTGACCAATGAAAAATCTCACTAAGTTGGCTTGGCCGTCATTAATGCTTCTGATTTACTTTGGTTAATTTTGTATCCAGATATATCACCATATTCCTTTAAGCAATGCATGAGTCCGGGGACTGATGTAAGAGGGTGTTTTATAAATAATAAAATATCGTCAGCGAAGACCTTTCCATCCCTGATTCCTTGTATGTGATCGTCTCGACGTATGGCCTCTGCCAAAGGTTCGATACTCAGGGCGAACAAAATAGGGGACAACTGCCGCACCCCTCGCTCCACATTGAAAAATTCTGAACAACTCCCATTAACTCTAACCTTGGATTTAGAATTTTTATAAAATAACGTAACCCAACTAACGAATGTTTCACCAAAGCCCATCTCAATTAGTGTATGTTTAAGAAATTGCCAATCAACACGGTCGAACACTTTTTCGGCGTCTAAACTAAGAAGCATGGATGGTTGGGGATCCTATTGTAATTATTTACTATCAGGAAGTCAACAAACTGTAGTTAAAAGCCCTAGGCGGATCCAAAATGCTGCAGCCAGAGTTCTGATGAAACTTAGAAAGAGCGATCATATCTCTCCTATCCTGGCTTCTCTTCATTGGCTTCCTGTTAAATCCAGAATTGTCACATATAAAGCCTTAAATGGCCAAGCTCCATCTTATATCAGAGATGTGTTTGTTCCTAACAGAGCACTACTAGTGGTTCCTAGAATTTCTAAAAGTAGAATGGGAGGCAGATCTTTTAGTTATCAGGCTCCTCTCCTGTGGAACCAACTACCAGTTTTAGTCCGTGAGGCAGACACCCTGTCTACTTTTAAGGCTAGGCTTAAAACTTTCCTTTTTGATGAAGCATATAGTTAGGGTGGATCAGGTTATCCTGAGCTATCTCTATAGTTATGCTGCTATATGTTTAAACTTCTGGAAGACATAGGGACCCCCATTTCATCATTCTGCTTCATTCTCTATTCTCCTACTCTACAGAATCTGTTACCGTATTTTTACTACCATAAGGTGCACCGTACTAAAAGGCGCAGTCTCCGTTATGTGTGCTATTACTGTATTTAAAACACACAAGGCACACCGGATTATAGGGCGCGGGTTTTTTTATATACCGGTACATATCCTCTATGTTTAAATACCTCTACTGCGTATTTAAAAATAGATCGGGAGCAAACCTGAGTATGATTGTGCTTTATTCATGCATTTATTACAAAGTATTAATCAAACCCATCGAAGTCATCATCCTTTGTTTCTGAATTAAACAGCTGCGCTAAATCAGACATGCCAATTTCCCCTTCCTCGCTGTCAGAGTCACTTACCGTGCCGTGCGGCTCCTCGGAAATGATGCCGGCTTTTGCGAAAGCTCGAACAACAGTGCCAGCAGACACGTTAGCCCAAGCATCTACAATCCATCCGCAAACTGTGGCGTAACTTGCCCTCCACTTTTCGTGAAACTGTGCTCTCCGTCGGTCATCCATCGCTCCCACGCCGCTCGCAGCCTTACTTTGAACGGCCGGTTCACACCGATGTGGAGTAACAGATCCCGGAATAACAGCAAGCACAGCGTTCATTTGTTTCATCTTCTTTTTCACATCAGCTGTGAGATGGGCACGCTTGGAGTCACAGATTAACAGCGATGGTGATGCGTGGAAAAAACCACCTGGTCTCCTTACATACACCTACAGCTCAGCTGCGTCTTCTTCACCTGTCGGAGTTCGTTTTCCATCTTTCTCCACTTGCGAACCATCGATTCATTAATCTTGAATTCTCTCGCGGCTGCTCGATTTCCATGTTCCTCTTCGTAGCTGATAGCCTTCAGTTTAAACTGTGCTTCATAGGCGTGTCTCTTTGCCATTTTCAGGGTTGTTAACTTCTTCATAACATGAGGACCCAAATTTGGGTCCTCAGCACTCGCCCCTACAAGATCAATTAAAAACACATGCTATACATTTACCAATATACACTAACCGGCCACTTTATTAGGTACCCCATGCTAGTAATGGGTTGGACCCCATTTTGCCTTCAGAACTGCCTCAATTCTTCGTGGCATAGATTCAACAAGGTGCTGGAAGCATTCCTCAGGGAGTTTGGTCCATATTGACATGATGGCATTACACAGTTGCCGCAGATTTGTCGGCTGCACATCCATGATGCGAATCTCCTGTTCCACCACATCCCAAAGATGCTCTATTGGATTGAGATCTGGTGACTGTGGAGGCTATTTGAGTACAGTGAACTCATTGTCATGTTCAAGAAACCAGTCTGAGATGATTCCAGCTTTATGACATGGCACATTATCCTGCTGAAAGTAGCCATCAGAAGTTGGGTACATTGTGGTCATAAAGGGATGGACATGTTCAGCAACAATACTCAGGTAGGCTATGGCATTGCAACGATGCTCAATTGGTACCAAGGGGCCCAAAGAGTGCCAAGAAAATATTCCCCACACCATGACACCACCACCACCAGCCTGAACCGTTGATACAAGGCAGGATGGATCCATGCTTTCATGTTGTAGACGCCAAATTCTGACCCTACCATCCGAATGTCGCAGCAGAAATCGAGACTCATCAGACCAGGCAACGTTTTTCCAATCTTCTATTGTCCAATTTCGATGAGCTTGTGCAAATTGTAGCCTCAGTTTCCTGTTCTTAGCTGAAAGGAATGGCACCCGGTGTGGTCTTCTGCTGCTGTAGCCCATCTGCCTCAAAGTTCGACGTACTGTGCGTTCAGAGATGCTCTTCTGCCCACCTTGGTTGTAACGGGTGGTTATTTGAGTCACTGTTGCCCTTTTATCAGCTCGAACCAGTCTGGCCATTCTCCTCTGACCTCTTACATCAACAAGGCATTTCCGCCCACAGAACTGCCGCTCACTGGATGTTTTTTCTTTTTCGGACCATTCTCTGTAAACCCTAGAGATGGTTGTGCGTGAAAATCCCAGTAGATCAGCAGTTTCTGAAATACTCAGACCAGCCCTTCTGGCACCAACAATCATGCCACGTTCAAAGTCACTCAAATCACCTTTCTTCCCCATACTGATGCTCGGTTTGAACTGCAGGAGATTTTCTTGACCATGTCTACATGCCTAAATGCACTGAGTTGCCGCCATTTGATTGGCTGCTTAGAAATTAAGCGTTAACGAGCAGTTGGACAGGTGAACCTAATAAAGTGGCCGGTGAGTGTAGGCATATTGCATATCCACATTTCGAGAAAAAGCTCATCTAAATGACAGAAACAATATTTTCTACCTCAACAACACCCAGCTTCAAGACCAAGCAGTTTAATAAAAAAAACTTAATTAGATACTAACGTGGCAAACGAGGCATACCCGGTTAAACACGCAGAAATGACAGTGCAACATGGCCCAATGCACACAAACTATCAAAGTAAAGCCGAAGCTCTGCCCTTTCCAACAATACCAGAATCACCACGCTACGTGCAAAACTCACTGAACCAGCAGCTAAAGAAGATTTTCAAAAATAGCTCATTTCACGAAGCTGAAAACATAAATTCAGTCCTACCTTTGCTGTTTCGTGGTCATAATCCATATTAAAGTAAATATTTGCACTCGCTCCGATAATTCATATTCCCTTCGTCACATTCACGTGATATTTGGCTCTGCCCGGAGCCTCTTCCGTCTCATAGCGACCATGTAAAAAACCTATAGGCGACCTCCCTCAATGTGCGTCACATGCATTTCCCTCGCTGTAATTGGTGAATGACTTTAGGTTCCGTATTAATGTAACCGCCCTTGGATTCTATTGGCTCTAACGGTTCGAAAAACATGTCAATCATCAAAATTGGCCTATGGGTTCCTGAGAAACTGCCCCGCGTAATTTTTAATGTCTGAGTGGAGAACTGTATGACTTTACTCACAGGGCGCAGAGCGCACATAGAATTTCCAGAAGGATTTTATTCGTGGTACTTTTGACTTTGTACAAATTACAAAGTCCATTGTTTTAGAAGATTTTTTTTTTTTTTTTTGACATTTGAGAGAAAAATGGCCAGCAAGAAGAAGTTTTCACTGCTGAGGAGGTGCTGGGTATATTGGTAACTGATAGCTGTGCTAATCTTTTTCCTGTGGACTCTTCTTCTGATGAGGAAGATTTAGTTTATCCAGATGGAGATACAAGTGATCCAGATTATGAAGTCCCAGCATCAATGAGGTTTGTAATACATTTTGCTAAATCCTTATTTTTCTAAAATTCATAGTATACGTATATGGTATGCCCATCAAAATCCTTTGTGGTGTAAAATTAGGAAACCACAATATGATTTTCTTAGTTGAAGCAAATGATAATTTATTAAATTGTACTATAAAATCTGAAAAGGAATACCTGAAATGAGAAACCAAAATCACATCAAGATGAAAATAATTTTTTTTGTTAGAATTTTTGTGAATTAGCATATTTTTATTATATATGCTGACTGCTGAACTCAAGCTGCACCTATTTCAGCTTCATCTAATAAATTATTTACACACACACTCTTACTATATAATTATATATCTGATAAATTTCTTTATTATTTATGTTTTTAATTTATGTGTGTAACTTTGTTAATCTGGAACCTGAGGGCGAATTTTGTACCACAAACAAGCAAATATAGTGTGACAGTAAAAAAATATTTGGATCCTTGAGTTTTTATTTCTTTTCCGCATGTGATTTTATAGTGATGATGAATAGGATGATAATCAACTGCCATCTGGCCGAGCGTCCTCCAGTACATCCCAAGCAGGGCCATGTTCTGCGTCTCCTGTACAGTCACATCCAGACCTTTTTCAACTTGAAGACACACAGAAGAAAAGGAAACGAAAAGCCTCCCACACATCTGTGCATCCAAAGCGGGCCGGGGTGAGACTGTAACAGAAGTAAAATGGCACAATAGAAAGGATGGAGACAAAAAGCCACAACCACTCAGGTTTGTGCCAGCCAGCATGCCCGGGCCCACTTTTGACACCACATCTTCATGGTCTCCACTCACCCTCTTCCAGCTTTTCTTTAGTTCTTCTGTAGTCCGTGCACCTATTGACAACACCAATGCCAATGCTGCTAGAAGACTAAAGGCTGGAAAAAAAGTTCATCTGGAAAGAGCTAACAGTGAAAGAGTTTTACATCTTCTTGGCCGTTATAATTTTCACCAGTCTTGTGAGTTTGCATAGTATATCAGACTACTGGAGAATATCATGGCCATATAACTTCTCCTTCCCTGGCGATAAGATGACACGATGTTGTTTTGAAGCCATCCTGTGGTCTCTACATCTTAGCAACCCTCAAGAAGATGAGGAGAATGAGAAGAAAAAGAATATGGCAGATTATGACAGGCTTTTCAAGATCAAGCCGTTGTACACGGAAATTGTGGCTGCCTGCCAGGCCCACTTCCAGCCACATCAGAAGATCTCAATTGATGAAAGGATGGTTGCGACCAAAGCCCGTAACAGAATTAAACAGTACCAGAAGGACAAGCCAACAAAGTGGGGCTACAAGCTTTTTGTTTTGGCAGACTCCTCCATAGGCTATACATGGAATTTCTTTATTTACACTGTTAAAAGTGTCTCCACCACAGGGCAAGGCCTGAGCTACTCTTCAGTGATGGACCTCCTTCCATTTTCTTTGCTTGGTAAAGGATATATACTTTATGTTGACAACTTTTACACCAGCCCCACACTTTTCAAAGACCTGAGTGCTAAAAACATTGGTTGCTGCGGAACAATAAGAAAAAAACGTGTTGGTTTTCCACAAACCAACAATAACGACCTGCCCAAAAAGGCTGAGAAGGGAGACGTACGGTGGCTGAGGAGAGGGAACCTGCTCTTCGTAAAGTGGATGGACACACCCGAGGTGACCATGTGCTCCACAGTCCACACAGCTTTCAGTGGAAAAACTATCCAGCGGAGGGTAAAAAGTGGTGGTGTGTGGCAGACCAAAAACATACCAGCTCCTGATTGCGTTATTGACTACAATAAACACATGGGTGGTGTGGATTTGTCTGATGCATTAATCGGTTATTACAGTGTCCAGCAAAAGTCCATAAAATGGTACAAAAATTTTTCTACCATTTCATGGACATTGCAACAGTGAAAAGCTTCATACTCTACAAGGAGCTCTTGAAACTGAGAAAGGATCCCGGTACACCCAACCACAAAAAGTTCAAAGAGCAGCTTGCTGCAGAAATGATTGAGTTTGCGGAGAGCTCAACACCATCTCAACCACTGACATGCATGCCAGAATTTTATGAAAGTTGACGTACAAACCCGGAAGTACTGCAGGAGATGCCAGAATGCTGGCATCACAAGGGTGAAGACAGCCATTTACCGCAGGATGTGCCAAGTCCCTCTGTGTCTTTCATCTACAAGAAACTGCTTCAAAGAGTGGCACGATGCTAAACAATGTAAATATGTAAATAAATACACTATATTGCCAAAAGTATTTGCTCACCTGCCTTGACTCACATATGAGCTTAAGTGACATCCCGTTCCTAATCCATAGGGTTCAATATGACGTCGGTCCACCCTTTGCAGCTAGAACAGCTTCAACTCTTCTGGGAAGGCTGTCCACAAGGTTTAGGAGTGTGTTTATGGGAATTTTTGACCATTCTTCCAGAAGCGCATTTGTGAGGTCGCACACTGATGTTGGACGAGAAGGCCTGGCTCTCAGTCTCCGCTCTAATTCATCCCAAAGGTGTTCTATCGGGTTGAGGTCAGGACTCTGTGCAGGCCAGTCAAGTTCATCCACACCAGACTCTGTCATCCATGTCTTTATGGACCTTGCTTTGTGCACTGGTGCACAGTCATGTTGGAAGAGGAAGGGGCCAGCTCCAAACTGTTCCCACAAAGTTGGGAGCATGGAATTGTCCAAAATGTCTTGGTATGCTGAAGCATTCAGAGTTCCTTTCACTGGAACTAAGGGGCCAAGCCCAGCTCCTGAAAAACAACCCCACACCATAATCCCCCCTCCACCAAACTTTACACTTGGCACAATGCAGTCAGACAAGTACCGTTCTCCTGGCAACCGCCAAACCCAGACCCGTCCATCAGATTGCCAGATGGAGAAGCGCGATTCGTCACTCCAGAGAACGCGTCTCCACTGCTCTAGAGTCCAGTGGCGGCGTGCTTTACACCACCGCATCCGACGCTTTGCATTGCACTTGGTTATGTATGGCTTGGATGCAGCTGCTCGACCATGGAAACCCATTCCATGAAGCTCTCTGCGCACTGTTCTTGAGCTAATCTGAAGGCCACATGAAGTTTGGAGGTCTGTAGTGATTGACTCTGCAGAAAGTTGGCGACCTCTTCGCACTATGCGCTTCAGCATCCGCTGACCCCGCTCCGTCAGTTTACGTGGCCTACCACTTCGTGGCTGAGTTGCTGTCGTTCCCAAACACTTCCATTTTCTTATAATACAGCTGACAGTTGACTGTGGAATATTTAGGAGCGAGGAAATTTCACGACTGGATTTGTTGCACAGGTGGCATCCTATCACAGTTCCACGCTGGAATTCACTGAGCTCCTGAGAGCGACCCATTCTTTCACAAATGTTTGTAAAAACAGTCTGCATGCCTAGGTGCTTGAATTTATACACCTGTGGCCATGGAAGTGATTGGAACACCTGATTCCAATAATTTGGATGGGTGAGCAAATACTTTTGGCAATATAGTGTATGTTGTTCTTAGGTATAGGTTATGAGTAATTGTTGTTTTTCAACTGTGCTGTCACGGTGAGATTTTGTTTTTGTTAGTTTTAGGATGTGACCGTGGCACACAGATATGGAGTGCGCAACCAATACAAGGAGGCCTTAGCCCGGGACATGGCCGTCCTGACCTTTGCTGCATGTCTTCCTCCTCTCACCCACTTTTCGATATATTTATACTCAAGCAAAAACCACTAGAGCCACAAAAAAGAAAAAAAAAACTAATTGTTATTTGAAATCTTATTGTGAACTAGAAAATTTCTAAAGAAATTTTGAGGGGGGCCACCTACTGCCCGTCTGGGGAACCGGGCCAATACGGCCCTGGCAAGTGACGTCGGGGCTCCCCAGACCAACTGCTTACGCCTTTGAGGGCTGCTGAGGGAAGGAAAGAGGGCAAGTTCATGGGCAAAGAGAGCTGTGTGCCACTTGTGCTGAAATCTGGGAAATAGACGTGCACAGCGTATGATGCACAAGGGTAATATGGGTTGTCCATATTGAAACACAGTGGGTAAAGCCCAGTTGGCGGGCTTCGCCCGCCTGCTAGGAGCCATCTCAGTGAAGAAAAAAATCACCAATGGCGGGCTCTGCCCGCCTTCTAAGAGCCATTGCAGTGATGAAATCACCAATGGCGGGCTCCGCCCGCCTGCTAAGAGCCATTGCAGTGATGTAATCACCTTTGGCGGGCTCCGCCCGCCTGTTACCATTGGCGGGCTCCGCCCGCCTTCTAAGAGCCATTGCAGTGATGAAATCACCAATGGCAATGAGCAATATGCCAGAATGTATGAGTGTGTATAAGGAAGAGGCTTTTATTTTGTAGAGTCCCTGGAGTCTTATTTTGAAAGTCTATCATGGAAGTGCATCTAAAGATGGGTCATGCCCAGCAGTGATATAGAATCAATTTCCAAATGTTAAATCACTGGTTTTCCATGTTATTAGGTGAATAGTTGCTGTATTACAGAGTAAATGGGAGACTTTTATTGTGAAATTTGCTCTGGGTGTGTTTTGAAAAGGTCACTAGAGTCTAATAAAAACAACCTGGAAGAGTTTGGGTCATAATGTTGAGCCATTTGCATCAATTAATGCATTAGTATAATCTAGAGGCTTTTATTTTGGAGGGTCGCTGGAGTCTTATTTTGAAAGTCCAACAGAGTTGTGTTTATAGAAAATGTTCAGACCCGTCAATGATAGTTGATTACTTTCCAATCGTTAAATCACTCTTTTTCCATGTTATTTGGGCAGTAGATGAAGCGGAAATGGGAGGCTTTTATTTTGAAATTTGCTATAGGGTGTGTTTTAAACAGTCTCCTAGAGTCTATTCTCTAAAACGGGGTTGAGTTTGGGTCATAATGTTGAGCCATATAGGGCAATAAATATATGTAAAAAATATAGAGGCTTTTATTTTGTAGGGTCCCTGGAGTCTTATTTTGAAAGTCTATCAGTGCTGAGTGGCAAGGGAAGTGTCATGGACAGCAGTCATATAGTATCCATTTCCCAATGTTAAATCAGTCCTTTCACCCTCCATTAGATTAATATGTGCTGTTTAAAACAGCAGAGGTAAAATCTGTTTGAAGCTTGGTAACCTTGACAACGCTTAACGAGCCTCTCACTGACACAGACAACAGCTGCACTCACTATTGGTTTCTTCTTCCCAGGCTTTTTTGTATGGGAAGAACGGCACCGAACAAACGACTACTGATCAAAAACCGTATGAGTTATTCAAAAAAACATTTTCACCATGAGCATCAGCAATCCTTCGACTCCAACTATACCAACTTTGGTGTATGTGTGTCATTCAGAACAATATTTATGACGACTTGAAAACACATAGTCTGATTCGTTTTTCTCCCATCTTCAGCTCAAAAACAATGGAGAAAGGCTGAAACTCATCGACTTTAGGTTGGTCTGGAGGGTTTTTAAGGAAAAGTATTAATCCTACCGTAATTCCAAAGACATTGTGTGAGTCCAGAGGTTTCAGTCTACAAACTGACCAAAAATGGTGACTGTAGCTCCAAATATGTGGCCGTGAGGGCGAGAATAAGATGTTTGATCTTAAAAAAATGGCCGCCTCACACTAAGATTTCAACAGCTGCACTCTAGCAGGCTGCTGCAGAAGCTAACTGTCAGCTAGCTTCCAGGTGCTTACCCTCCGAACAAACGACTGCTGAGCAAAAACCGTAAAAGATATCTGAAAAATTCTTTCAGTGAAAGCAACATCTATCCTTTGTCTCAGACTGGGGTAACCTTCATGTCTGTAGGTCTTTCACAACCCAAAACGAAGCACAAACAGAATGGTTGGCCCACCTGCTCCTCCCTTTGTTTGAACTGCAGGACCTCACTCTCACTCACCTTTTAGCTGCTAAAGCACCCCTCCGAACAAACGACATATTCTCTGGGGTCTTGCCTTTATTTTGATACCAAAACAATTAAAATAAACTCTGTAGTTCTTGAGATATATTCAATTCATTTTGGGCATTTTATTTTCAAGCATATTTCTCGAAAACAGGCCTAGTGTCCAAGACAACAATGTTCTGCATAAAGCACATACCTGTTCTTTTATACACAATCCACGCCCACACTTCCCCCTGTAACGTTCTCATGGTGGTCTCAACAACGTCCGCAGTAACAACACACATAGGGCGCACTGCACTATAGGGCGCGCCGCACATTTTGAGGGAAAAAAAAGACGTTTATATGCGCCTTATAGTCGCGAAAATACGGTAGTTAAATCTCTAACGTTATGCTCTCTCTGCTTTTTCTCATAGTAGCTTTGCCTCTTCTGTTCCTGTTTGGCTGTGATGCCATCCTGGAGAGAAATATCAGCTGCGCTGCTTCCATCAACACCCTTGTTTATAGATGCTGGAGATCAGCCTGTTTTCCAGTGTATCCCTGTTTCTCTGACTGTGACTGGCTGGATGTGCCCTCTTCATCCTCTGACATGGGAGCCGGCTCGGTGCTTGTCTGCCTGGCTGTGTGTTTCCTGGACAGAGTCCAGTAATATGCCATTTTTAAAGCTGTTTTTTGAAATTGTTTTGTAGTTGTTTAATCCAAAGTTACGTCCACATTTTAAATTAATTTCTTGTAGAAAAAAACATACTTGCCCAACAGCTATCTTGAAAACTGTGCAACAACAATGTCAACAAATGTGCAGTAAATTGTCCGAATACCATGAAAGTAAGTTGATTTAATTTGTGCTTTGATAAATGTGATTATCAAGGGAAAATTCTTCAGCTCTTGATCACTGACAAATTTGAATGAACCTCTGAATGGAGGGAAAACAGCAGACCCATGAATACTATATCATATGGATTTAAGGTACACTGGTGAAATTAATTGTGTTGAGACAACTTGAACATTACTTTGACATTATATACAGCAAAAATGATCATTTAGTGAGATTTAGGATAGTTAGAAATTCAGATAACGTTTTTCTTTATCTAATAGTTTATCCATATCCATGGTTTATTACAGCAGAACTGAAGAGTTTCTTTACCTTCTGTGGTTCTTATCATAATTGATTGAGATGATGTAGAGGGCAATAAAGGAAATTTAGAGGAGAAGACCTGGCATATTTATCAAACAAGATAAAATACTGACGCAAATGCTAACAACTTTTTTTTGTTTCTTTTGTGTAATAGAAAAGTATGAGGCCCTCTGGGGAACATGGGGCTCTTTTTTTTTTTTTGCGTTACCTCACAAATACTTTTGAGTTTTGTCCATTTTTTAACCACAGGGACGTTTGTTTGAAGTTAGATATTCAAGCTCCGCGGAGTCAGCGGGATCTAGCCATCAGTTGATCTGAATGAGGGACTCCAGTACTCCTGATAAACAAAAATCAATAAATTCCTTATCTTATGACCAAGTCAGACAAAACCAATATAAAATCATGCCATTATGCATACTTGCTTTTATGCAATTTTAAGCTATTTTTAAAGACAAAAGTTGTAACTTCAATAGCTTCAAGGTCATGTGACCTACTGATTCAAATTCTTTGTGAAATTGTTTTACTAGTAGCCTGATGAGGCACACTCAATTTCATTCCTTTTTAAGCCTTAGTATATTTTTAAACATTTTTAATTACAAAAATAATGGATATTTCTTCAATTGGCTTCAGGTCATGTGAACCACTAACTCCAAATCTATGTCAAATAGTTCTTCTACTTTGGCCAGATGGGGAACACTCATTTTTATTCCATTTTAAGCCTTTGTTTATTTGTAAAGATTTTTTTGTAATATTAAAATGTGATATTTCTTCCAACAGCAGGTCATTCATCTATCTATCTATATATATATAAACACACAAAATCCTTGGTCATCTTTAATGTTGACAGACATTTTTCCCATTCTCTAGCTCTTGCTCGGCCTCGATGCAGTTCCGCTCACGCACGCTGCACAAGTTATTTTTGATATATTGGACAATATTGTTTTTAGAATTTTTTTTTTTTTTAATTAAGCATTTTAAATGCCACGATAATCACATATAATTAATTTTCAGGCCAGATATGGCACATTTTAAGCCTTTGTTCATTTTTAAAGATTTTTTATAATATAAAAATGTGATATTTGTTCAACAGCTTCCAGGTACAAAAAAAACCCAACAAAATCCTTCGTCTTTAACGTTGACAGGCATTTCCGCGCAGACACGCGAAACCAGTTATTTTTGCTATATTGGATGATATGGTTTTTAGATTATTTTTTTTTAAGTGAAGCATTTTTAATGCCACGATAATCACATATAATTAATTTTAATGCCAGTTAAAGCCCTTTATTTAAAAAATAATATCACTTTTAATGTTTTTTTAATGACCCACGAAAACCCTGAGATATAAATATATATATATATAGATATATATATATGAATATATATCTATATACAGTGGGGCAAAAAAGTATTTAGTCAGCCACCAATAGCTTAAGTTCTCCCACTTAAAAAGATGAGAGAGGCCGGTAATTTTCATCATAGATATACCTCAACTATGAGAGACAAAATGAGAAAAAAAAAATCTAGAAAATAACATTGTCTGATTTTTAAAGAATTTATTTGCAAAATATGGTGGAAAATAAGTATTTGGTCAATAACAAAAGTTCATCTCAATACTTTGTTATATACCCTTTGTTGGCAATGACAGAGATCAAACGTTTTCTGTAAGTCTTCACAAGGTTTTCACACACTGTTGCTGGTATTTTGGCCCATTCCTCCATGCAGATCTCCTCTAGAGCAGTGATGTTCTGGGGCTGTCGCTGGGCAACACGGACTTTCAACTCCCTCCAAAGATTTTCTATGGGGTTGAGATCTGGAGACTGGCTAGGCCACTCCAGGACCTTGAAATGCTTCTTACGAAGCCACTCCTTTGTTACCTGGGCGGTGTGTTTGGGATCATTGTCACGCTGAAAGACCCAGCCACGTTTCATCTTCAATGCCCTTGCTGATGGAAGTAGGTTTTCACTCAAAATTTGACGATACGTGGCCCCATTCATTCTTTCCTTCACACGGATCAGTCGTCCTGGTCCCTTAGCAGATAAACAGCCCCAAAGCATGATGTTTCCACCCCAATGCTTCACTGTAGGTATGGTGTTCTTTGGATGCAACTCAGCATTCTCTCTCCTCCAAACACGACGAGTAGAGTTTTTACCAAAAAGTTCTATTTTGGTTTCATCTGACCATATGATATTCTCCCAGTCATCGTCTGGATCATCCAAATGCTCTCTAGCAAACTTGAGACGGGCCTTGACATGTACTGGCTTAAGCAGGGGGAAACGTCTGGCACTGCAGGATTTGAGTCCCTGGCGGCGTAGTGTGTTACTGATGGTAGCCTTTGTTACTTTGGTCCCAGCTCTCTGCAGGTCATTCACTAGGTCCCCCCGTGTGGTTCTGGGATTTTTACTTACCGTTCTTGTGATCATTTTGACCCCACGGGGTGAGATCTTGCGTGGAGCCCCAGATCGAGGAAGATTATCAGTGGTCTTGTATGTTTTCCATTTTCTAATAATTGATCCCACAGTTGATTTCTTCACACCAAGCTGTTTACCTATTGCAGATCCAGACTTCCCAGCCTGGTGCAGGTCTATAATTTTGTTTCGGGTGTCCTTTGACAGCTCTCTAGTTTTGGCCATGGTGGAGTTTAGAGTGTGACTGTTTGAGGTTGTGGACAGGTGTCTTTTATACTGATAACGGGTTCAAACAGGTGCCATTAATGAAGGTGAAAAGATGAAAAGATGAGGAGGGGAATAAATGTCAGTGGCCTCCACCTGTAAAACCATTTCTGTTTTGATGGTCGTCTCATTGTTGTCCCTCTAACATGGGGCTCTTTTTTTTTTCTTCAATTAGCTTCTGTGTCAAAAAGTTCTACAACTTTGGCCGGATGGGGAACACTCATTTTTATTCGATTTAAAGCCTTTGTTCATTTGTAAAGATTTTTGTAATATTAAAATGTGATATTTCTTTCTACAGCTTCCAGGTCATATGTCTGTCTATCTATCTATCTATCTATCTATCTATCTATCTATCTATCTATCTATCTATCTATCTATAGATAGATAGACAGCTAGATTTATTTTTACATGTATATATAAAAAAAAAAAAAAAATCCTTCGTCTTTAACGTTGACAGACATTTCCGCGCAAACACGCGGAACCAGTTATTTTTGATATATTGGACGATATGGTTTTTATAATTTTAAAGCATTTTTAATGCCATGATAATCACATATAATAAATTTTAAGGCCCTTTATTTAAAAAATTATATTCCTTTTAATGTTTTTTAATGACCCATGGAAAGCCATATATATATACATATATATATATATATATATATATATATATACATATATATGTATACATATATATATACATATATATATATATACATATATATATATATATATATATATATATACATATATATATACATATATATGTATACATATATATATACATATATATATATACATATATATATATATATATATATATATATATATATATATATATATATATATATATATATATATATACATATATATATATATATATATATATATATATATATGTGTGTATCCAATACATAGATACTGGAATGCTTGGAAATGTACAAGATCAATAGGACTCTAATAGCCTTCATCAAGAACTCAATGAAGCTGTGGAAAACAAGTCTGGAAGCCAATGCAAAGCCAATAGCACAAGTCACCATCAAGTGCGGTATATACCAGGGTGATGCACTATCACCGCTGCTGTTCTGCATAGGCCTGAACCCCCTCAGCCAGATCATCACAAAGACTGGCTACGGATACCAATTCCGAAGCGGAACAATCATCAGTCACCTCCTCTCAAGCTGTATGCCAGGAGTGAGCGAGACATCGACTCACTGATCCACACTACCAGGATCTACAGCAACGACATTGGGATGTCATTCGGACTGGACAAGTACGGTCGCATGGTCTCAAAGAGAGGGAAGATGATCAGAACTGAGGGGGTTGAACTACCAGAAGGCCACATTACAGATGTGCAGGACAGCTACAAATACCTTGGGGTGCCACAGGCTAACGGAAACCATGAGGAGATGGCAAGAAAGACTGCCACAGCTAAATACCTACAAAGAGTAAGGCAGGTGCTGAAAAGTCAGCTGAATGGGAAAAACAAGATCCAAGCAATCAACACATATGCCCTACCAGTCATCAGATACCCCGCTGGTATAATAAACTGGCCAAAGGAGGAGATAGAGGCCACTGACATCAAGACAAGAAAGCTCCTCACAATGCATGGAGGGTTCCACCCCAAATCCAGCACCCTGAGACTGTATACCAAGCGTAGCGAGGGAAGCCGAGTGCTAGTGAGTGTCAAGACCACTGTCCAGGATGAAACAACTAAGACCCAGGAGTACATCAGAAAGATGGCCCCAAAAGACAAATGGCTTGGTGAATACCTCAGGCAGGAGAAAACCGAAAGTGAGGACAAGAAAGAGGAAGGAGAACCATCATGGAGGGACAAGCCGCTGCACGGCGTATACCACAGACAAATAGAAGAAGTGGCTGATATCAAAAAATCCTACCAGTGGCTGGAGAAGGCTGGACTGAAGGACAGCACAGAGGCACTAATCATGGCAGCACAAGAACAGGCACTCAGTACAAGATCAATAGAGGCCAGGGTCTACCACACCAGGCAGGACCCCCGATGCAGACTGTGCAAAGATGCCTCTGAAACAATACAGCACATAACAGCAGGGTGTAAAATGCAGGCAGGAAGTGCATACATGGAACGCCACAACCAGGTAGCTGTCATAGTCTACAGGAACATCTGCCATGAGTATGGTCTGGAAGTCCCAAGGTCAAAATGGAAGACACCTCCTAAGGTAGTTGAGAATGACCGAGCTAAGATCCTATGGGACTTCAAGATCCAGACTGACAAACATGTGATGGCTAACCAACCAGACATCGTGTTGATCGACAAACAGCAGAAGAAGGCAGTAGTGATAGATGTGGCAATCCCAAGCGACAGCAACATCAAGAAGAAAGAACACGAGAAGCTTGAGAAATACCAAGGGCTGAAAGAGGAGCTAGAAAAGATGTGGAAAGTAAGAGCAGCAGTGGTGCCAGTGGTAATTGGAGCACTGGGGGCTGTGACCCCCAAATTGGGAGAGTGGCTACAGCAGATCCCAGGTAAAACATCAGAGGTCTCTGTCCAGAAGAGCGCAGTCCTAGGAACAGCTAAGATACTGCGCAGAACCCTCAAACTCCCAGACCTCTGGTAGAGGACCCGAGCTTGAGGATGAGACATACCACCCCACGAGGGGTGAGAAAACAGTTATATATATATATATACTGATTCTATATATATATATATAATATGTAATTTATGCTGTCACTATGCTGTCATAGTGTACAGGAACTTCTGCCATTAGTATGGGCTGGAAGTCCCAAGGTCAAAATGGAAGACACCTCCTAAGGTAGTTGAGAATGACCGAGCTAAGATCCTATGGGACTTCAAGATCCAGACTGACAAACATGTGATGGCTAACCAACCAGACATCGTGTTGATCAACAAACAGCAGAAGAAGGCAGTAGTGATAGATGTGGCAATCCCAAGCGACAGCAACATCAAGAAGAAAGAACACGAGAATCTTGAGAAATACCAAGGGCTGAAAGAGGAGCTAGAAAAGATGTGGAAAGTAACAGCAGCAGTGGTGCCAGTGGTAATTGGAGCACTGGGGGCTGTGACCCCCAAATTGGGAGAGTGGCTACAGCAGATCCCAGGTAAAACATCAGAGGTCTCTGTCCAGAAGAGCGCAGTCCTAGGAACAGCTAAGATACTGCACAGAACCCTCAAACTCCCAGGCCTCTGGTAGAGGACCCGAGCTTGAGGATGACACATACCACCCCACGAGGGGTGAGAAAACAGTTATATATATATACTGATTCTATATATATATATAATATGTAATTTATGCTGTCACTATGCTGTCATAGTGTACAGGAACTTCTGCCATGAGTATGGGCTGGAAATCCCAAGGTCAAAATGGAAGACACCTCCTAAGGTAGTTGAGAATGACCGAGCTAAGATCCTATGGGACTTCAAGATCCAGACTGACAAACATGTGATGGCTAACCAACCAGACATCGTGTTGATTGACAAACAGCAGAAGAAGGCAGTATTGATAGATGTGGCAATCCCAAATGACAGCAACATCAAGAAGAAAGAACACGAGAAGCTTGAGAAATACCAAGGGCTGAAAGAGGAGCTAGAAAAGATGTGGAAAGTAACAGCAGCAGTGGTGCCAGTGGTAATTAGAGCACTGGGGGCTGTGACCCCCAAACTGGGAGAGTGGCTACAGCAGATTTCAGGTAAAACATCAGAGGTATCTGTCGAGAAGAGTGCAGTCCTAGGAACAGCTAAGATACTGCGCAGAACACTCAAACTCCCAGGCCTCTGGTAGAGGACCCGAGCTTGAGGATGTCACATTCCACCCCCGATGGGTGAGAAAATAGTTATGAGATCAGAGATTGCATGAATGGCTGAAGACTAAATTTGACTTTTAAAAAATCCAATACCAAAAACGGCCAGAAGATGGCAAAGCGAGGAGGTACACGCTTTCCTAAGAACTGCCCCTTTCTTCTTCTGATTGGCTAATACTGTTAGTTTCAGAAAGCACCTTTGCTGACGCTGGCTGACAATCGCAAGGGGCATTTCGATTGTCTTTTTTAGTGATTTGCCGACAGTGTATTTTGATTTTTTTTTACCCACGAGCAATTGCTACGAGCCGGAAATCCGGCCCGGGGCTAGAATACTTTAATCCCTGCAACCATTTAGAATTTTCTATTGTCAAACATAAATATACAAGGGCTTTTTCGGAAAGCCGGAGAACCCAGAGAAAACCGTAAACAGAAGAAATTAAACGGAAGAGATTAATTAATCTAACAAGGATCTAAAGCAAGAAAAGGATGGGAAAGGGAAGAAAAGGAAAATAAAGCAAGGGAAAAGAAAGGAATGGAGGGGGATACTATCAAAATCACATTCTAATTAAGATATGAAACTAATATGTAAAAGTGACTAAAATCATGAAGAAGCTGCTGGATTAGTTATGTTATTGAATCTATTTGTAAAGGTGCGCATAAATTTAACTAAAAGATCCAATTTCGCTCTGGATGACTAGGCATCATTTGAAGTGGTGGCATGGGAGGATATTCAAACCTTAATGGCACATTTGAATAACGGTCATGCCTGTGTTTGCTTCAGTGTTGCAAACTCAGCGACTTTGTCGCTATATTTAGCAACTTTTCAGACCCCTCCAACGACTATTTTTCAAAAAAGTGACTAGCGACAAATCTGGCGACTTTTTACGGTGTCACTGGCGGCTTTTGGAGACTCTTACGTGAAAGCATGTATTGTTCCTACTCTTGTCCTCCAGCGGCAGCTGCTTCCGTGGGGCGCCTCCCCCATCCCAACTCAGTTCTCCCGCCCCCGCAGGAGTCCCTCTCAGCGCTGCAGTCAGAGCCGCAGGATGTTTACCCTCAGCGTCCAGAAGCGCGCATGCGCCGGGATTGACGGCGCAAACTGATCATTCGGTGCCACTCCGCCCTGACTTACATTCAAGGCGGGAGCGAGCGGGATGTAAATGTAAAATGTTATTTGGTCTAAAATAAATAATAAATATATATTGTTTAGTAAAGTGAGTAAAAAAGAGAGTAAAAACACTATTATATAGTGTTTTTACTCACTTTTTGTCTTTCTGTAACAACATTATTTCTCCCACAGCATCAATAACATGCACATCACTTCCTGTGGCAGATTATGCAAATTAGGCGATGGCGTAATTTAGCGACTTCTAGCACAGCCAGTAGCTACTTTCCTTACTGAAGAGTTGGCAACACTGGTTTGCTTGCGTCTATAAGAGCGGCCGTGGCTTTCTGAAACATAGCGTCCATTTTTCGTGAAACTGTTTTTTTTGTTCGTCTTCAATTAAAATTTTTTCTTCTGTTTCCTTTTTCAACTTTTCTTCATAATAGTGAAGAGGTTTTCTCCTGTCAACATAAACATAATTTTCTTTCTTCCAATACTCTTTTTCTTGATTGTTTATCCTCATTAGGGACATCTCGGCCTCTTTTTTTGCGTTTATATCTGTAATTTGGTCATGAACAAATTTTTTCCTTTCCTCCCGGATTTTGGCTTTTTCAGCCATTGTGATAACTCTTGGAAACAAATTAGGATAAAGATCAGATAGATCTGGACCACGCTCCTTCATGTCCATGGGAATATAGGGGATTTGCATTAGACAGGCGTGTACTTCAGAATTTGGAATGCCTCTGTCAAAATCCGGAAGATCACAAACAGTTCTTTCACATTTTTCATCAGGTTTCTTCGTTTCAGGGCTGATAGGTGTTTGCTCGCTCTGTTTAGGTTGTAATCTTCTAGGTGTTCTTTGATTAACAACTTTAACGTTCGGACCATTTGATACCAAGTCCTGCTTAGCTGATAAAGTTAACCTACCTTTTGTCTTCTCTTGTGTGTCACACAGGTCTTCCTTTGTGTGTTTTTTAGATCTTGGTCGGGAATGATATTTATTGTCCAGAGAGTCATTTGATGCAGCTACTTTTTTCATCCATCTCTTCATCCTTTTTCTGTCATGCATCACAGATTCCTCACGCAGAGACTTTTCCGTAGCAACTTCTTCCTTTTGCTCCTGTTTGATAGCCGTTTCTACCTCTCCCATTTGTCTCATTGCCCGGTTGACATTCCCGACCAGCTCTTCATTTCTCATTTCTTTCCGCATTTCTCTATCCATTTTGGAGATGTTATCCTCTTCTTGGTCATAGGCATTTTTTTAGATTTCTCTCGAAATTTGGCCTTTTCAGCTTTGACCATGTCTCTCCACTCCAGGTCGGAAATGCCACCTTTGCTCACCGTCACAAGTTTCCCACCGCATGTTTATTGGAATATAAGGCTTTTCTAAGGGATGTAACTGCATATCAGAAATTGGACGGGATTTGTCCAAATACAATTTTTCGTTCGTTTGTTTCTTTGATTTTTTTCATGATGTTTCTGCATTTCAGGTGTGATTTTTATCGGCTTTCTCTGTTGATTTTGTAATTTAAAGGAAACCAAGTCCCGCTTAGCTGACGTGTCACACTCCTCTTCCTCACCGTGCTTTTCCGATCTTGTTTGGTAATCAGACTCATTAATCCGAGAGGCATTGGATTTAGCAACCTTTTTCATTTGTCTTTCCATTATTTCCTCATGTTTCACCTTTTCCATTGGTCTAGCCAGTAGGTTGTACATTTGTGCTTTCTTTCTAGCTTCTTTTTTCGTTGTGATGGCCAGATCGTTAGCTACAACCCTTTTACATTTTTCGCGATGTATCTCCTTTTCAAGAGCGATATCTCTTGGCTTGCTTACTATAGGTGATAATTTACATTGAGCATCTTTACCGTGAGCTTCATCATACAGGCCAAGCGACTCTGAAGCTGCTTTTTCTTTCTTTCGTCTTTGCAGCCATTTCCTATCTTCTTTCACCTCTTCTGTTGTTCTAAGCATTTGTCTGTACATATGTTCTTTCTTGTTAGCTTCTCACCATAAGCATGCTTAGTATGAGGGATTGTATTTGAGTCAATGAGTCAATGCAATCAACTGGTTTTCCTTAGATAGAAAACTTTGAATCAATTTGACCGCATGATCTGGGTGAACTGTAAAGTGCCTTGACATGACATGTGTTGTGAATTGGCGCTTTATAAATAAACTGAATTGAAAAAATTGAATAGCAGTGTGTGCCGAGCAGCCAGCATTTTTTACCTGTTATATTATCTTTATAGCACAGGGTAAGAGGCTGCAAAATAGGGGGTGGTTTCTGTTCTTTGTGGTGGGAATAATTACTCATTGCCTGAGCCAAGACCTGGTGTGTGGAAGCATAGGCCCGGAGAAGAGCGCTGCGGCTACAGATTCTTAGGACTCTTCTGAATCGCAGATGGGAAAAGGGGATCAACACAAGAGGGCAACATATTAAACATTTAAAAGATGTGTAAGGCCTGTTATGAAGTAATACAGTAAGATTCTCAAGAACATCCACCCTTCTCCAGTTTATACGTTGTTGCTTTTTTAACCAAACACTCAACTTAAATCCTATAGGCAGCTTTGTTAAAATTAGTCTTAGCAGAAATTAAATGCCCCCTTAGTCATTTTAATTCAGTTTTTTAGGGAAAAACCAGATCACCTGGAGAAAACCCACATGACAATTTTATACAAAAAGGTCCTGTACAGTCGGTTTAAACTGTGCTATACACAATTTCTGTCCATTTAATTCAGTTTTCTAGGGAAAAACCAGATCACCTGGAGAAAACTCACATGACAATTTTATACAAAAAGGTTCTGGACAGTCAGGTTTTACTGTGCTATACACAATTTCTGTCCATTTATTAAGGGGGGGTAAAATTAATGGAGAAAGGCAGAGGGGATGAGGATTAAGGCGAGAGAAAGGGAGAGCATAACAGAATTAAGGAGAATAAAGGGAGAGAGGGATGGAGGGTAAAACAGAGAAAAAAAATGCAAAAAAAAAAAAATAATTTAATTGTATGCTTACTTAGAAGGGACGAGGTGATGCGTGTTCATGGTTGCGGTACTGTTGTAGCAGCTGGTAGAAGGCCTCGGTCATATCGAAATCTTGGCCAGTATGCATAAATATATATCCGATTAGAATACTGAAGCCAACTGCCACAATAATCTTTTTCAAGGCTTTAACGGAAGGCAGATCATCATCTCTCTCAGTCTCAATTTGATAATCTATATTTAGTACTTCATTGTCACATTGAGATTCAGGTACAGTATTTAAAGAACAAGGTTCAAAAGATGTGCCAGGATTTTGCTCAAGTGTATCTCCTAAACAATCAAAAAATGTATATTCATCAGACTCTGGTGATGGAATGTTCACTAATGGTCTACCTGCTGACTGTTCAAGTACTATCAAATTATCAGATGTGCCAGGATTTTGCTCAAGTGTATCTCCTAAACAATCAAAAAACGTATCTTCATCAGACTCTGGTGACGGAATGTCCAATAATGGTCTACCTGTTGACTGTTCAAGTATTATCAAATTATCAAATGTGCCAGGATTTTGCTCAAGTGTATCTCCCAAACAATCAAAAAATGTATCTTCATCAGACTCTGGTGACGAAATGTCCAATAATGGTCTACCTGTTGACTGTTCAAGTACTATAAAATTATCAGATGTGCCAGGATTTTGCTCAAGTGTATCTCCTAAACAATCAAAAAATTTATCTTCATCAGACTCTGGTGACGGAATGTCCAATAATGGTCTACCTGTTGACTGTTCAAGTACTATCAAATTATCAGATGTGCCAGGATTTTGCTCAATTGTATCTCCCAAACAATCAAAAAATGTATCTTCATCAGACTCTGATGACGGAATGTCCAATAATGGTCTACCTGTTGACTGTTCAAGTACTATCAAATTATTAGATGGTGTATCCAAGATTGTCAAAGCTTGTGGCTCATGGTTTTCAGCCACACTGGGAAAAGTCTCCTCTTCTGGGATCTCCATTTCTGTTGCAACATTTTGCTGATGTTCCTTAATTAATTTATAATATAGGTTTTTGTAATACTCTTTTTCGCTCTTTTCATGCAGTAACTCTGCCTGAACATCACAATTTTTATGTACAAAAGAAATCAACTTAGAAAATATGTCGTCTGCTTCATCTGCTAAAAGTACATTTTTTGCATTCACATCATCCTGTTTGTCATTTGTAGCTGAAACTGCAGGTTTATCTGATTGGTTTTTCACTTGAACTGTCAACTGTTGTGTACCTAAAGTTTTATGTGCACCTTTGCTGGTTCCATTTGTAGATGATCTTGCATTTTCAGCTAAAGTTGTCCTTTGCTCTTGTTTCTGCTTGATGTTCTCCAGCTTTGTACGTAATTCAAAGAAATCAGCTTGTAATTGATCATATAGGTTTTTGTAATACTCTTTTTCGCTCTTTTCATTCAGTAACTCTGCCTGAAGATCAGCATTTTTTTGTTGAAGGGAAAACAAGTTAGAAAATGTGTCATTTAGATTTGCTTGTTTTTGTGAAAGTTTTTCTTTTTGTTCATATGTTAATCGTTTTAGTTCCTGAACCTGAACCTGAAGTGTATTCATATTTTCAAACACACTTTTGATGTATTCATTCACAACACTGCCTTCATTTCCGGTCGATCCTACATTTTCCGGTAAACTTGTCTTTTGCACATGTCCCTTTTTGATGTTTTCCAGCTTTGTTCTTTGGTTTTCAGCCACACTGGCTAAAGTCTCCTCTTCTGGGATCTCCATTTCTGTTGCAACATTTTGCTGATGTTCCTTAATTAATTTATCATATAGGTTTTTGTAATTCTCTTTTTCGCTCTTTTCATGCAGTAACTCTGCCTGAAGATCAGCATTTTTTTGTCGAAGGGAAAACAAGTTAGAAAATGTGTCATTTGGATTTGCTTGTTCTGGTGAAAGTTTTTTCTTTAGTTCAGAATTTGATCGTTTTAGTTCTTGAACCTGAACCTGAAGTGTATTCATATCTTCAAACACACTTTTGATGTATTCATTCACAACATTGCTTTCATTTCCGGTCGATCCTACATTTTCAGGTAAACTTGTCTTTTGCTCATGTCCCTGTTTGATGTTTTTCAGCTTTGCTCCTTGGTTTTCAGCCACACTGGCTAAAGTCTGCTCTTCTGGGATCTCCATTTCTGTTGCAACATTTTGCTGATGTTCCTTAATTAATTTATCATATAGGTCTTTGTAATAGTCTTTTTCGCTCTTTTCATTCAGTAACTCTGCCTGAAGATCAGCATTTTTTTGTTGAAGGGAAAACAAGTTAGAAAATGTGTCATTTAGATTTGCTTGTTTTTGTGAAAGTTTTTCTTTTTGTTCATATGTTAATCGTTTTAGTTCCTGAACCTGAACCTGAAGTGTATTCATATTTTCAAACACACTTTTGATGTATTCATTCACAACACTGCTTTCATTTCCGGTCGATCCTACATTTTCCGGTAAACTTGTCTTTTGCACATGTCCCTGTTTGATGTTTTCCAGCTTTGTTCTTTGGTTTTCAGCCACACTGGCTAAAGTCTCCTCTTCTGGGATCTCCATTTCTGTTGCAACATTTTGCTGATGTTCCTTAATTAATTTATCATATAGGTCTTTGTAATAGTCTTTTTCGCTCTTTTCATTCAGTAACTCTGCCTGAAGATCAGCAATTTTTTGTTGAGGTACAGTTTTAAAATTCACATCATCCTTTTTGTCATTTTTAGCTGAAACTGCTGATTTAGCTGATTGGTTATTCACCTGAACTGTCAACTGTTGTGTATATAAACCTTTAGGTGCACTTTTGGTGGTTTTATTCACAGCACAGCTTTTAGTGGTAGATGATCTTGAATTATTAGGCAGAGTTGCCTCTCTAAATTTAATATTTTTGTGCTTAAGCAATGCTTCCACATTCTTAAGCTTATCTTGTGATTTAACACATGGGTTTGTGTGACAGTCCTTTTCATTGTTGCCTTTAGGTACCTCTAGTTTAAGTTTACAAACTCTCTGTTGGACAGAAGCAATTTGTGCTGCTGGTGCACTTTTAGATTCCCGTCTTTCTTTGACAAATTCCCCCTCCAAAGTTGAGATCTGTTCCTGTTCACATTCAGGAGCTTTAATTTTCATAGATGTACCTGGTTTCTCTGTGCTCTCACGCTGGGTCTTAGTGCTAATGCAATGTTTTATCCTATCTTTCTTGGTTGTCTGATCATAAGACTGCTGTGGTGCTAAATCTAAAGCCTGAATTTTCCCAGACACATTTTGTTGTTGAAGCTTAGGGACATTACATTGCTGATCTTTACATTCTATAAACGCATATCTCCTGTATTCAGTAGGCTCAAACTTAGCATTTAAAGGAATATTATCTGAATTTAACAGATTCTGTTCCTGCGTTCTGTTCTGTTTAAAATTTTGCAGTTGAATTTCAAATTCAGTTAAAGCTGAGCTTAGTTTATCAATCGCCCTCCCTAAATCGACACAGTCATTACTCCCAAATGAGCTCTCATTTTGATGTTTAGATAATTTGCTTTCAAACTGTGTTTTGAAGTTATTACACCTCTTGTGCATCTTCAAAATTCCAGCTTCAATTTGAAGCAAATGGTCTAAGAAATATTCCATTTTAAACGTGACCTTAAAAACCGAATCTGAACGTTAATATGAACTAAATTCAAATTATCAAAGCTGACTTTGAAATTAATCTGCTAAAATATGGTTCAGATGGCTTAGCTTTTAAGCAAAGGTATCTCCTTGTAAAACTCCCTTTTGGCTACTTCTTTAAATAAATGTGTCTTATAATCACAAACTTTCTGACGCAAAAAAATGCCTGAAACGTTTCTAATTTTTTCTAATGAATCCTTGAAGTTGTTGTTACCTGTACAAACTCAGAGTAGCTACTGATCTTACACAGAAGTGAAGGGCTTATATTTCCAATGCTGATGATGTCACAAAGAGTCACATTCTGACCCCGCCTATAGAATTCTTTTCCCCGCCCACAATTCCTTTTTCTATCCGCCCACGCCTTTTCATGGATATGCCTCAGAAAAGCCCTGCCATTTAAATCCCATATCAAAGAGGTTTCTAGAATTTTCTTCTTTCATCTCCAATTATTGCAATCATCAGGAAGTCCACAAACTGTATTTAAAAGCCTTCAGCTGATCCAAAATGCTGCAGCCAGAGTTCTGATGAAAATTAAGAGAGATCATATATCTGTTATCCTAGCTTCTCTTAATTGGCTTTCTGCTTTCTGTTTTATCTAGAATAGAATTAAAAATCCTCCTTAATTTAATTTATTTATTTATTTGACAGGGACAGTGTACATTAAAAATTATTCCTGCAAATGCACCAGAATTAGCCAAAAGGCTGTTTTTCATCTCTTGTCCCTGGACAGATCTTAAAATTATCTACCTAAAAAAAAAACACAACAAGCATTCTAAAATGAAAAATACAACAATAAAAAAATAAAAAATGCTATAACTGCTGAAAACTGATTTAAAAGTACAGAATAAGTGTTCCCTGAACTACAGAGGTTCATAAAATACAATAAAACATTGAAACTATGTATATATAAATATATACACAGGGGTTGACGTTAAGGATTTTCGGGCAAGTGGCTTTCACATTTCATTTGCCCAGAAACAATTTTTACTTGCCCAGTATAATGTTTAATAAATATAGTTCGTAATATTAGTTTTTGTATATATATATCAATGAAACATGTTTGTTTTTTAAATGTTTTTTTGTAATTCAGTAAGTTTTCAGGTTCCTGGTGTGTATATGCATGCGTCAGATAATGAACTCAAGCCTACATTACTGTGTTAAAAGAATAGTACACCCAAAACATGATTAGCCTTCATTTTCTACTCACCCCCATGCTGAACAACACTCTGGAGTACTTTTTTGATATCTCAAATGCATCTGGAGATCTGGGAGGCTTCTTGCTGTCTGCTGACATTCAAATAATGGAGGTCTATGGTGCCAGAGGCAGAAAGGTCCATAAAAGTCCACAAAAAACGTGTCAATATTCCTCCATACTGCTCGTCCAATGTATTCCAAGTGTCCTGAGTGGGTAGCGTCCATAATTTACTCGAAACGAAGTCATTTAGAATGTTTTTAGAGCATAAACAGTAGTGTATAGGATTTCCTAAAAGCGCGTCCCTGCGAGTTCACGAGCCTACGGAAACCGCAGCAGACCAAACCAGATGAAAGTGCGCATTCAGCTCGGCAAAGAACTCATGCTCTTCCTCAACACTGAAGTCCTCAGACATTTTTCTTTCGTTGTTTCTTTCTTTGCACAGGTAAACAGCTCATTTCTTCTTCTATCCTTGCATTATCAAGAGCAGACGCTGAATGCGCACTTTCATCTGGTTTGGTCTGCCGCAGTTTCCGTAGGCTCGTGAACTCGCGGGCGCGCGCTTTTAGGAAATCCTATACATTACTGTTTATGCTCTAAAAACATTCTAAATGACTTTGTTTCGAGTAAATTATGGACACTACCAACTCAGGACACTTGGAATACATTGGACGAGCAGTATGGAGGAATATTGACACGTTTTTTGTGGACTTTTATGGACCTTTCTGCCTCGGGCACCATAGACCTCCATTACAAAAAACCCTAACCTGAGCTTTTCCTACCTCCCACCACTGAGCCAGGGAAAGAAAATTATCTTTCTTGGATCTCCAGTATGCTAAAAACAATAAAAAATGTTCACAAAAATTAAGATCCTTTAATAATTTAACATTAAAACAGCAAAAAGATTTTGGTTTTCCAGTGGGATAGAGAAACAGCTCCATTAAGACTAGATGATGGTCGGTGAAAACTACTGGGAAGATGTGACAGCTAAGAACTCCAGCAGTAAAAGAAGCAGGTTCATAAAACCTGTCCAGTCTAGCTGCACTTACTCTCCAATCTGATAATTGATATTGAACCACTGCCTCTCTGCAAAGCCCCTTAGCCTGGATCCTTTTTCCAGACCGCCAGGGGGAGATGCCTTCCCCACCACCTACGCCAGCAGTGAGACGCTTCTTGGCCATGTCGACTGGCATCTAACCACCAGCCCCCCCCCCCCTTTCTCCATCCTCCTATCCACTCAGAGTAAACCCTGGTGGTAGGAATTCTGGCTTTCTCCCCTGGAGCCTGCAGTTTTGATAGGCTCAAGTGGTAGTAACCCTAGCTGTGTGAGGACCTGGAGGCCTTGAGGACCAGAGACAGACACCTTCGTCTGTGCTGAAACTGGGCCATTTGATTTACTTATTCCATAATGATAATGTGGTCAAAATGGCCCAAAAATCAATGGGGTGGGGGCCCTGGGTGGGGTCAAAGGGGAACTTTTCGGACACTTTTCATCATGTGTGCGGATCATCCGAAGGGGGGACTATTTAGTCACCACTTTGTCACCAATTATCCCACAGACACGTGGGTATGCTTGCTACAACTGAACCAGAGCATACTATGAGCTGTTGTCTTATGATTTGGGTACGACAAAGTTTGGTGCAAAGTGTTTCCCATGTGCACATGTTTTTGCCCGTTGTGACCAGCAGAGCTTGCATCGCGACTCTGCGATCCGGGATGAGTCTAGCCCTACGGGTCAAACTTCCCCGACAGTCCGCGTCTTGCGTGTCTGAAATGTCAGGAAAGTTCCCTACCTTCCGCTGTCTGCCGTTTTCCCGGTGGCCCGAATCATCACGGCCGGCCCCAGGAACAGCTTTTAGGCCAATTGGCCCGGTTCCCCGGCCATCCGGATGGATGGATAATTACTAGAACTTTAGGTTATACTAAATTAATATCTCATTCAAACCCAGAATAAAACCAAATAATGATCATTAGTTCCAGGGCTGGGTGGAGGAGGCATCTGTCTAACAAGAGATGTCCAGTTTTAGTGTGCCACCCAAAGATTTTTTTAGCGGCCCTATCTGGCCACCGGTATGAAACATTTCTGGTGGCGCCACTGAACAGGAGGCATCTGGAACAGATGCCAGAGCCATCTCAGCTGGCTCCTTTCGACGTGGAGGAGCAACGACTTTACTCCAAGCTTCTCCCATGTAACTGAGCTCCTCACCCCCGGTCTTGAAGGGTGCGCCCAGCCACCCTGCGAAGGAAACTCATTTGGGTTGCTAGTATTCAGGATCTTGCCCTTTCAGTTATTACCCACATCTCATGACCATAGGTGAGGGTGGGAACGTAGATCAATTGGTAAATCGAGAGCTTTGCTCCCCGACTAAGCTCTCTCTTCACCACGACAGTCTAATACAGAAAACGCATCACTCTCAATAGCGCACCATTCCATTTATCAATTTCTCGCCCCATCCGTCCCACACTCGTAAACAAGGCCCTGAGATACTTGAACGCCTCCACTTGAGACAAGGACTCTCCACAAACCTAAAGAGGGGAGTCCACCTTACTAAGGTGGAGAACCATGGCCTCGGATTTGGAGGTGCTGATCCTCATCCCAGCCACTTCACACTCAGCTACAAACCGCCCCAGTGCACACCGAAGGTTCTGGTTCGATGAGGCCAACAGAACAACTTAATCTGAAAACAGCAGAGATGAGGTTCCCAAATTGGACACCCTCCGGTCTCTTGCTGCGCCTAGAAATTCTGCCCATAAATGTAATGAACAGAACAAAGGGCAGCCCTGGTGGACACTGGGAACAGGTCTGACATACTGCTGGCAATGCAAACAAGCTCCTGCTGCAGTCATACAGAGAACAGATAGCCATTAACAGGGGGCCCTGGACCCCATACTCACAGAAGACACCAAAAAGGGTTAGGGACCTCCTCTCAGCACCCTGGAGCAGACCTTACCGGGGAGGCTGAAGAGTGTGATCCCACTGTAATTGAAGCAACACCCTCCGATCCCCCTTTTTTAAAGAGAGGGACTACCAACCCGGTCTGCCATCCCAGGGGTTCTGTCCCCGACCGCCACATGATGCTGCAGAGACAAGTCAACCAAGACAATCCTACAAAATCCAGAGACTAAAGGTGTTTAGGACGAATTTCATCCACCTCTGGAGCCCTGCCACAGGGAAGCTTTCTATATACCTTGGCGACTTCAGCTTGGCTGATGGGCGAGTCCGCCTCTAAGTCCCCAGCCTCTCCCTCTGCCTTAGAAGACATGATGGTGGGATTAAGGAAATCCTCGAAGTACTCCTTCCACCGCCCAATGACATCTCCAGTCGAGGTCGGCAGTTTCCCAGCCGTGCTGTAAAGAGTGCTGGTGAAGCACTGCTTTTCAATCAATGAGTTTGAATCAATGACTCATATGCATCAATATTAAGTGATACAGAACAACATCGTCAATGTGAATTATCAACCTTGGAAGAAAAAATATACATTTTTGGATAATTGTATTTTGGTAGATCCTGCCATCTTACTGATAAATAGATTTCCTCTTGAAATTCAGTGAAGGTGCTCGTTTCACAAAGAAGGTTTAATTTCAAACCTGAAATCAGGGAAACTCAAGAGTTTCCATTTCAGGAAGAGAATGTTGTCAACCTCTGTTACTGCTACTGTAGTAACTCGGATCTCCTTCGAGCCAATCACATTGTTTTAATTTCTGATTTAGAATGGATAGTTTTGTCATAGTTTTGTGCAACTATTAAAAAAAAATATTCACTAGGTCAGTTTTACACATTAGGTTTTGAAAACAAACATTCTATGTCCCTTTGACGAGGGTCTTTACAGAATGAGCAGCATTAATCACAGAGAATTAATTATATATATGCGTCATAACAGCATTATAGAAAATGACTGCACAGTCAAGCAGCCATTACGTATTTACTGCGTAGTGTAAAACAAAATGAAAATGAGGAGAAACCCCATGAAATGATGTACAGGTCCTTTCTGTTGAAGAATATTTTTATACTTCATATTCACCTTCTGTCAGGTTTGCTTCTCCCCAATGAGAATGCACCAAAAAGTGATTCATTGATCCTCTTAGCCATCCATTTAACAAGTAAACTTCTTTTCACATTATTATGGTTACAGTACTATGGCAGGCCATTTGATATTTATTACTTTGACTGAATTTGTATTTCTGCTATCTGAAATACATTTATTCCTTGTCAAAATTAACATTTCAAACAGTATTATACTCTTCATATCTAAAATTAACATCTTGGATGTCAATAAAAAAAAAAATCAGATCTCCATATTCCTATTGTTACTGGTCATGATTTGTATTATTTTGATCCGAAAACTTACTATGCCATTTGGTTTTCTTTAGTTTCTGAAATTCAGTTTCTGTTGATAAAAATTCAACAACTAGGAATGTGATTTGGATGAGGAAGAATCCTATTTCAGTGATCTACAAATGGTATAACAAAGAAAGTAGTGCTTTGAATAAAGATTAAATTAGGCTTTCTTTTTCCACCAGTGACTTCTTCTTTTGTAAACCTTCAACAAAGGCCAGATTTGTTTATTCCAAAGCAGCGGTGTCAGAGGGACTCACATTCTTTACTGAGGTAGATGTTGAAATTATACAGAAGTATGTGACAGATACCTGACCGAGAAGAGAAAAGAATTAGAGCAAGAAAATAGTTCTTTTTTTATTTATCTTTCAAGTGAATTATTGAAATTCATTTATTAAACTACCGGTATTAGTTATTTATTAATCTTTTGGTTGATGTTTTTTGGTTGTTGCAAATATCCTTGTCATAATTAAACTTATAGCAATGATGGCTACTGAAAAAAGGTATATTTTACCTCACTGGTGATATAATTATGACTATTATTCAGCAAAGTTATGTTATTATTATTTCAATTGCACTCAGTTTACTTATACAGCTTTAATTATTATTTTTTTCATGTCTTTTTGAGATACAGAAATATATAAGGATGTGGTTTATATTCATAAATATGTGAAATAATTTGGTGTAGTGAGGGCTTGGATTGAATTAGCCCGCCCACACAGAGCGGACACAGACTTTATTTATTGATCATATTCTGTTCATCTTAATTAGTTTTATACATATATGTATGAATAAATCTACATTATCTATAACATATTTGGTTAAAATAGATATTTTGAATTAATAAATATATTAATCAAAATTGATTTTAAACAGCAGTGGGTGCAAATGGGTCAGAAAAAGATGAAAGCATAATGTTTTTCTTCTGTATTGAGGCCAGACGTTTGGTTCTCTTGTCTGCTTTTATCAGTAAAGGTGTCATCAGTGTCTTTGAAACATTAAATCCAACATTTGAGTCCAGACAGAAATTATTTTAACAAGAAAATTCTATCTTTTTATTCGTGTCCTTAATTTAAGCCCAATCTTTAATTTTCCTTCAGAAAAATCTGTAAATGGGACCATTGATCACACAGATTATCTTATAAAGCACACACATCATTTAGTTTTGAAATATGTTTTATTTCATAAAAGAACTTTACCTGAATGCTTCATCAAAAATATTTAGTCTTATTTGATCAAAAATGACATCCAAACATGTTTTGCAAATATTTGCTTTGAGGCAGAGAACAGTTTTGCAAATTAATCTGATGCTTGTTTGTCATTGGTGCATAGACCAGCTGGATTAAAACTTTTCTGAAGTTTGCTCCAGCAACCATTCATTCACTTGCTTCTTGTTCAGGGCCACCCAGTTAATGTTGGCCTTGGTTCTCTCCAGCACTTGATCAAAAACCCCAGCAGCTGATTCAAGCTGTGCTTCAACCTCCTCTTTGAACAGCTGCAGCTACAGAGGAGAAGGTGGGAGAAGCGGTAATCACTGCTAATGCTCCTAAAACATAAACATTTATATATGTTTAAATCGTTGAATGCCTACCTGTTTGTATTCAAACTGAGTGGAGAATCGTTCAGTCAGTCCATTCAGAATTCCACTAAGGGAAATTGATCCACGACCATATCTGAAGATATAGAAAAACAAATGTTTTGTTTTTTGCAGAAATAATACATTTAGACAAATATATTACATAAACACAAGCTAATCTGTCTGCCCCTACTGTCGCCGACACTAACAGCCTACCCAAAGAGACAGTTCATGGTTTTCAGCTACAAACAGAGGTGTCAAAAGTATTAATGTTTATTATTCCAGTAGAAGTATAAATCCTACAGTTTAAAAACACTTTTGTAGAGGTCAGAGGATCAGCTTAAGCTTTTTTACTCCAGTAAAAGTGTAAAAGTACCATTTTTGAAAATACTTAAAGTATCAAAGTAAAGGTAATGCAGGAAAAATATTAAGGACAGAAGCTTTACTGCACTACCCTATAAAGGAAAATTTTTCTACAACTTTGGATGATAACTTCCTTAGACTTCATTTTCTTAGTTTTATAACTAATGGTAACAGTGTCAAATTTAACATTGACTCATCTTAAAAAATATATATTTATTTTGGTATGTGGTGAACAGCACATTGAGGCAGCACTGAGTCCAACTACGTACTGTAAAAATAAATTGTCTGGATTTTTATTTTATTTTTGTTAAACATCAACAGGCCATAATGAAAATGAGCTAAAATAAAACAAAACTAATGAGTCTATTTTTAAAATGTGAGGAGTGGAAACTAGAGATAATTTTAGTTTAAAAAATGTAAGGAGTAGAAGAGTAAAGTTTTCTAAAAACAATAATTATTCCAGTAAAGAATAGAATAGATAGCCAAAATTTCTACTGAAGTAAGATAACCAAGTATTCGTACTTTGTTACTTGACATCTCTGGTTACGAAGCATTAATGCATTTGAATATTTGAACAATGAAAAGACTCACTCATTCAATAAATAGTCCCAGTTGCCTCTAAGAAAGTCCCAAACAAGAGGATGGCCGATAGCGTTACGTGCAATGTAAACAAGAGTAAAAGCAACATCCTGCTTCCGGATCTTCTCTGGATCCAAGCAAAGCTGTATATACCTGAGATTGACAAAAGGGTTTTGAGATTATAGAATAAAAACAATTAGTCTACTTAGAAATTAGAAAAGCAAATGAAACCATAAGGGTCAGTCATATGTTTGTCAGAGACCTGTTTAGCAGCCAGGGCTCCTTGGTGCAGGACAGAGCGTACATTAGCTTCTCTGCCTCTGTGGCAATAGTAGCATTCTCATACATTTTCCATGCAAAGTCCCACTCTTTTTCTCCTCCTGCTGCAATCGCATTGCAGTATACTGTGGACTTCAGGTTCACATTTATGCTGCAGTGTTTGATAAAACAAAAAAAGTTAGGAAAAAAAATCCTAATGAATAATTAAGGTCCAATTTTTAGCAACAAGTTTACTTGTTGACAGCAGGGTTGTTCATCCACTCTTTGAACCATCCAGATGTCAGTTCTTTGCAGCCTTCCACTCCTGTACTGCAGGCCAAGGAGATGGCATTGACCTGATTATATCTGGACAGAAAGAATACAGCTACTGTACCATGAGAAGGTCTGAAATCACACAGCTGTCCAATAAAAGAAACAGAGACAAAGAGCAAAACACGTCAAACATAATGCAAAAGCAGATTTCAGAAAAAAATTATTCTGATCTTTTTTGCTACATGTGCCGCAGCCCTCACTATATTTCAAATTCTAGAGAAAAACATGCATAGAAGCCTGGATTTCCCCTTGATAGATCCAACTCAGCTTTGCATCAAATTCAGCAGAAATCTGCTCATGATCCATTAATACAAATCAAGTCTGTGAGAGTAGCATCTCCAGATCAAGGGTTCTTAAAGTCGGGGGGTCATGAGGAGTGCTGGTCTAGTCGTTAGGGCATAGAGCTTGGAATCCTGAGGTTGGGAGTTCAAAACCCACTCCCATAGACTGCTACTCTGGGTCCCTGAGCAAAGACCCTTAACACCACACTGATCTCCGGGTGCTGCAGAGTCTTGACCCCCACTTTAAGAACCTTTGATCTAGAGATGCTACTCCCACAGATTTGATTTAGATTAATGGAAAAAACAAAGTAAACCTAATTAAGTTTGTCTGATTGTAATATTTGTTCTGTATTTTGTTCCAAATTCATCCAGTTCAAATGTGATTATAGGAGAGTTGCTCCGAGGAGCTCCGGTTTTATAAACACAGATTTATAATATGAATTTATTCTGTATTCATTTTCATTCCTTACTAACTTCCAGGAAAAACATTTATGTTGTTTTTTTCTTATTTGAGACGGACTGAATACAATGATAAGAATTAAATGCTCAACTTGAAAGATTAGGTAAAATAGTTTTATTTTATAACCCGTTATGGTACTGGTGAAGAATTTCAGTCGTCATTGTCATAGTCATTCCAAAAAATTAAAAAACAATCAACTGGACTTTGTATCCAAGTCTGAAGACGTTTCGGTTCATCCAGGAAGCTTTTTTAATTCTAAATGTCAGCCATTGAGTTACCATTTAGTTCCAAAGTTTATAGAGTAGCCCAACAAAGCCTTGTTTTGGTTTAGAAAATATGCAAATCAAACCAGGAGAACTCCCCATTCCTAACCCCGAAATCCCTCATATTCCTTCAGCGCTCCGCCCCGCTGCGCTCCAGACCGCCTGCGCAAAGCAAAGCCTACAGCCGCCGCTGTGGCTCCCGTCCGCTCCGCTCTGAGTTTCTTGGAGATCGTAGAGGGCAGGCGTGAGATGAACCAGGGTTTCCACGGATCATTAAAAATAATTACAATTCATTCATTTTTTGTTTAAATCAAGGCCTTAATTGGAACTAAAATTAATTAAATATGTTTATCGTGGCATTTATGATTCTTTAATAAAAATGTTTATAAAAACAATTTCGTCAGATATATTATATCGCTATTAATTTGCGCGAAACTGATCATAACGCCGTATGTTCGGAAAGGAAGCTCCAGGCGGAGAAAAAGCTAGAGAATATATATATATACGTGTGTGTTTGTTTATTTACATACAAACAAGAGTCATGGAACTCTGCTTAAAGCTCCTTCATATTTCATGTACACTAATAACTTGTGTACATGGTACTTGTTGATGGCATTAAAATAAATTCTAATAGCATTAAAATAGCATTAAATTAGAGTCACTCATTCCTGTATAAACCCTGTGAACGCTTAATTTAATATGACATATAAAAAAAATCCCCATCAGCTTTCAGCATATTTTCAGTTTAGATTTTTGTAACAGGGATTACTAGGATCATTCAAAACTGCTTTGAATGAACTTTGTTTGTTCTCTACTCCCAAACTCAGCATCTCTTTTCATTCCTGTAATAAGAAGTTTTTTTTGAATGGATTTGATTAAACTTTTAGTCCCTCGGTATAAAATAAGTATTTTGATGGAGATGAGAAATCTGCTTCCTGGTTGGTAGTTTGCATCGTATCATTGAAATAAACGGTGTTAGTTTTTTTTGGAATGTATAAAAATTATGCTATAATTTCTAGTTACCGATCTGTTGCTCTCCACTGTCCCTACAAGCATGCTTGGTGCTAGGGATTGCCTTTGAGTCAATGAGTCGATGCAATCAGCTAGACAGAAAACTACATTGTATATAATCTGACTGGATGATCTGGTTGAATTGTCTCTGTAAAGTGCCTTGAGATGACATGTGTTGAAAATATAAATAAACTGAAATGAGTAACCGTGACACTGCTGATTTTTTTTCTGTCAAAAATGTCACTTAAATCAAAATTTTTGTTTGTTTTAATATTTTAGAGATTTATCTTTTTCTGTCTGACAAATTTATGTTTAGCTTTGTGTCACATCCTTCACCAAAGTGCCAGAAATATTTGACAGCATGTATGTGCTCTAAAAAGAAAAAAACAAAAGGGAAAAGAAACTAAACATTCTTACTGATCTGTGTGATTCTCTGGGATCTTTGTCCAGTTTAGAGTGAGATCCTCAAAGTGATGAAACAGAGGGGTTACCTGCTTTCTTATATAGGCCTGAAGGATGAGAACATTAACATTTATTTCTTATTTTCTTCTGTGATAATATGAGAAAATCACATTTATATTAAAGTCTTAATGTTGGAAGGATCAGTTATTGAGCAAACCTTCATGGGACCATACACCTCAGTGCGGTCAAACATAAGGAAGAAGTAATTCAAGTTGCGTCTGGCCGTCTCCCAGGGCATATATTCAAACTCTTTGTTCAGGAATGTAGTTGTCCTCAGAGCCAAGGTTGTATTTATTATCTTTGCCCTGAAAGTAAAAAAGAAAAGCAAAAAAAGAAATTAAACGTTTGAAGCTCAACCAAATGTTTTACTAAATGTTATGCTTACTTGGCAAGATTAAAGGCGTCATCGATAATCTGAGCTCTGTTGATCACAGAAATGTCCTGAAAATGAAAGAAAAGGCTGTAAGTAACAATATCAGCAACAGAGCAGAGCTGCTGTCAGGGTATGGAGTGAACTTTGTTCCAGTATTTTTGTAAGCAAAGAACCAATTTTGTAGATGGACATTTATAAAACTAATAATTGTTTTACTAATGGAAATTTGAATAAACAAACTAACTCATTTTAAGTGCAAAAATTATAAATAAAAAAATGAAAAAAATTGAGAAATAATAATAAAATTTATTAAATCTGAAAAAACAGCAAGGTTTCTCTCAAAGCCTTTTTTTTAATTAAGAAGTTAATTCCTTGATTGGGCTTTTATTCTAATTTCCATTTAAAAATCGTTTTCTCTTTTTGGAGCAATAATTGAAAAAAATTCACACCATATCAACGTCGTTTGAGCTCAGCTTGGCAATTAGACGCTCCCAGTTGGCCTCGTCGTAATTGACTCTATAGAAACCCTTCATGTTGATGTTGGCCACCAGCCAATCAGCATCGCCAACAACCAAATCTGGGTTTGTAACTGAGCATGAGGAGGAAAATACAGAGTTAATAAAACAACAACAGTAACCATCTCTCTTTGAGTTGTAATGAATCTAACCTTCCTTGCTGAGAAACCAGTACTGCTGTTCAGAACCACCCTTCTTAATCCAGGTAAGAGGGACAAACCACTCATAGCTTGAACCAAATCCACGGAACAGCACATGGAAATGAATAGAAGCAGCATTCAGAGACATGAAGAAGTTTGACACCTTTTTTTTTTAGACATTGGATCCTACTTGAACTCAGAGGGTCTGTCTACAACAGACTCTGGATCCAACAGGAAATGTTCCTGTGTGATTTTTCCGGTGCGGGTGTCGATGGTGACCACTGGGAAGCCCATTTGAAGAATCCAGCGGTTCATAATGTCCTCCACAGAATGGGGCAAAGGTACGCCCGCTTTATCTACTGCCTAAAAAAAAAGCAAAGATTTGGTAAGAAAGAAGCTGCTCTGCTTCACGGAAAGCAAATCCAATCCATGTTTACAGCATATTTTCCAGCCTAGTCCATGCAGGTTTGGTATTCCATTGCAGTGCCAAATTAAATCAATCTTATAAAAAGAAGTTTCTGCTCAATGATCACTAAGGTTTGTTCAAACGTGACACATTTAAGTCGAAATTCTATTTACCACCTAATAAAGGATTCATCAGTCTAAGATCGTCCTTGCCTCCTCTTCTTAAAGATGCCTAAACCAGGGGTCTGCAACCTGCAGCTCATGAACCAATGAGGCTCTTTAAGCCCTCTACAGTGGCTCTTAATATGGTCAAAAAATGATATAAAGATTTAAGTTATACACTTTAATAGCAAATACTATTCCTAGAACCTTTTGTTTTTTATAAAAATATATTTAAATTGAATTTTTACTACAGAATGACACTGAAAGCATCAGAAATATATTTGGTAGAGCTATTTTTCTTGTTTTTTAATTATATTTTTTTTTGTGCATCCAATAATACTCTTTAGAAGAAAGCCATGCTTCATATTTATGAATTATGTCATTGTCTTATGCTAAAAAATAAAAATAAATAGTTTGTTGTTTAAGATGGCAACAGATTTCCAATAGCAGATATTTAACAAAAATAAAAAGTTGTTTTATTATAAAAAGTCATATTTTGTGGCTCTAAATTATTTTTTTATGTAGCCGAACTCAGGGCAAAACGGCTCTTTGGATATTTAACGGTTCAGACCCCTGGTATAAACCAACAAATCCTTACTTACCTTGAAAAACAAAATAAAAAAACAACAAAAAAATTAGGTCTTGTGATTTTGCTTGTTCAATGTTTATTCTTTTGCATTTTAAAGGGGGGAAATGTCTTACTGATTGCTCTGCAAGGTGATTAATTAGTTTATGGAGCCTTAGGAATGTTTATTGCTAACTTTAAAGATGCACAATATTATCAACATGCTATTGGTAACAGCTAACATTGATTAAAAAACAAAATATCTGACATTGTCTATTCCAACAATAGAATTCACCTGCAGTGCTTCTGAGGATTATGCTTACGCTAACAGGTTACTTGCACCCAACTGATGCAAAAGTCTGTAACAAAGGAGTTGCTTACTGTAAGTACAAAAGTTGCATAAAGTTGCTTAAGTTTAAGTTGCATAAACCGATACTGTAACTGCTATTTGCACTACCTAAACAGGACAGGAGAGAAATATGCATTGTTTGTGAGTAGATCTAAGGTAAAATATTATCAGATGATTTTGGTTTAACAATATCTGCATATCAGATATCAGCCACATTTCAAATGTTGTGCATCCCTTGTTAAATGTAATTACTTGTACGAAATTTCACTTTCGTAAACTGTATATAGGTAGAATCACAACAAGTGGTCTAAGAATCTCGTTTTGATAATTAAAAATGTTATGATTATTTATTTAAAAATACAATGGCTAATAATCTGCTGGTGCAATGACGTTTTTACATAGATGAAGGTTTGTTTCAAGGTATTGATTGAAAGCAAGAGGGGAGAAAATTATAATGATTTGGTAAGGAACAAAAACACCAATCGCCGGAGGGGGGAATTATCCCAATGCTTTCAACAAGAGTCATCTGTGTAAATATATGTTGGATTTTTGGTTTTGGTACAAAGCAAAGGCAACCTCATGTTTAGGGACTTAAACACTGAACATTTGATCACTGCTGCATTGAATATTGTAATGTTATCTTATTCCAACTGCAGTGTAATTACAAGTGTAAGCTGTATGTAGCAAAAGTTTGTTTTCTATAAAATGTGCATACAAAATGACAATAAAATCTAAGTCTCAATAGAACCACATAGCAGCTTAATGCCAAAGAAAGGGAGTAAAGAGAAATGATTGATATCATGTACAATTAGCATGATTGGAAAAAAATGAAAGTTTAGGAGTGGCTTATTCAAAGTTAAGAGGTAAATCTGACTGAGATATGATTTAAATTGAGACAGTTGTGCGAATAAGAAGAAGCCAGAATTTCTCCATTCTGGCAGATTTGAAAACAGTTGATGGATTTAGTGTGAGGGAGGCCTGGTCCAGTTAGGGATTAATGATCGTATTTAAGCTGGGTTATCTTTCTCTGTAATCACAAAGTGGTTATTGACCTCAAGCAGAAGTACAATTTGAAAAAAAAAATATTACTTTTAGGAGAAGGTTAACTATGTAGTACTTCTGTCTTTTACTTGAGTAATATTCTTGTAAAGTATCTCTACTCCTATTTTTGAAACTCTGACTACTCCGTCCTCTGGGAGTCATTTGAACTTTTCCAAATCCGGTAAAAATACAGTAAACAGTAGATATTAGCAGTGGAAGTTTGTTACATTATTCTTACATATATACAGTTCTCATAGTAAGAATTAGTTTTCTAAGTTTTATGTTGAAAAGAAAAATTGCTAAAGTATTTCTTCTACACCAACTTGTTCTTATATTTTCGTTACATTTATTTGTATTTTTTAGGCATTTGAGTCTTTAAAACACCAGAACTGGCACATAAAGTCTGTTAATCAGCATAATTTCTAAACATGAAATCTGAAGTAATCCTCAGTACTCGAGTAGCCTTTTTACAGAATTTATTTTTTACTTTAACCTGAGTTAAAAATGTTTTTAAAATACTGCTACTCTTACTTAACATTTTTGGGTAATCTCCCCATATTGTAATTCTGCCCTTTCTGGACTGTTTGTTTTCTTTTTGGATTCTCAGTTATGCTTTATTTTATGTTATTTTGTGTTTATCAGGTTTTTATATATTTTTTTTTTTCATTCTTGTTTTTACTCTCTCTTGTAATTTCTTTCAGTTATCTCTTTTCAGCCTTTTTGGTATTATTCATTCTTTGGTCTAGTTTTAGCTGTAGTCATTAGTTGTTTTTTTCCTTTAGCTTCATTTAAGTTCTTTCCAAGTTCCAGTTAGATCCTGTTTTCTTGGTTGTTCTTTGTTGCCCCCTAGTGTTCGTTTCTTTCCCCTTATCTCCTTTTTAGTTGCTCCTGTTCACACCTGCTCCCTATCAGCTGAATAGCCCATTCATTGTTTGTTTCTCCCATATAAACACCTCCTGCGTAGTTCCTGTATGCTGGATTCTCTTCATTTTATGTGTATATTCCTCCCAAGTCTCTCCTGCTTTTGTTTTCAAAGTTCCCTTCCAGTTTAGTCTGGATTTATACTTCTATTGCCACCAACTTCATTATTAAACCTACAAGAAAGCGTCTGTGCATTTACGTCCTCTACAAATATCCACCAAACCTGACAACCCTCCTCTGAAAGTCAAGTATCTAACCCGTTCTTCAATAAACATGAGAATCCCTGAAATCTTGTCCTTTGTAACATTTAGCACTTATTACTTCTTTTAGACCTCAAACAGTTTTTTCAAACTCTGAGGCCATTTTTTTTATAACTCAGAAAGCTCTACATGTAGAGCTGTCTTACCATTTGCAAGTGCTTCCAGAGGTCCTTGTAGCCTGTGGTGCTATACTGAAACTCCTCTAGATATGTCTGCAGATAGAAAAAATGTTGTTATTAAACTTGTATTGTTGTGAGGCTTCTGCCATTAAAAGGATGTTGAAATTATTAGTGCTAATATCTTAAATCCATACGCACATGAAGTCCTTTTGAGAAGACGGCCTCTGTGATAAATTCTGAGAGCATTCGGAGGACTGCTGAACCCTGCAATGGAAAACAGGTTTTAGATGGAAACCTGTGAGCTATGATGATATAATCACCCACTGTTCCCTATAACAACAGTTAAAAGAGCATCTGAATGGAAGGATGTCCCCATATGTTACGGTTAAAGCAACTGACCTTGCTGTAGGTGATGGAGTCAAACAGCTGATTGATCTGCTCTGGTCTCAGGATTTCCTCCTCTTTGGAGGAGAGGGGGTGGGAGTAAGCCGAAGCATCCACAGACATCACCCCGATAATCTCATTCAGGACTATTAATTCTTTCTGCGAATGAAAGTTAAATACATTCTCCATCAATTGCCTTTAACTTTTTTTTATTATTATTATAATTAATTCATCGCTAATTATCATGAGAAAACACCTAAACTCACCATATTCCAATTAGGTTCAGCATAATCAGCTCCTAGGTAAGAAACGTAGGTGGCAAACCCTTCATTGAGCCACAAGTCATTCCACCACCTCATGGTCACCAAGTTTCCAAACCACTGAGAGGAGAGATTTTCACTCATTATACTTTAATACATTTCACTGTAGGTGGAGGGGTACTTTATATTTTACCATGTGAGCCAGTTCATGGGAAATGACGGTTGCCACCCACTCTTTGTCCCCGTTAGAGGACACTCCAGGATTATAAAGCAGTGCTGTCTCTCTGTAGGTGATCAAACCCCAGTTCTCCATGGCTCCAGCGCTGAAGTCAGGAAGAGCAATCTGGTCTGGAAGCAACAACTAAACTCAGAGCAGATCATCTTATTATCCTTTTCTATTTTCTTTCATCTTCACAGCAAAAAAAGAACATTTCCAGGGAATCTGAGCGGACTGACTGAAGAAGTATGTTTCTTTAAACCTCTACCTGACTTTCTGAGAGGGTAAGAAGAGTTGTAGTAGTTCTCGAAAAATGCTAGAATGGGTCCGGTCTTCTCCAGAGCGTAGTCTCCCTGGCCTTCTTCGATGGCCTTCTTGCGAGCCCAGATCCTGATCTGAAAAGGCCAAAAAGAGAAAAAAATAGAATTCAAGCATCAAAACTTGAGCTGTAGACTGAGATCTGAGTCCAACAGGGGGCAGCACAGCTGTAGTGCATTGATTTTACAGATGAGGTCCATTTATTATATACACTCATAAAACACACGGTTTAGGTGAAGGCTATGGCAGGCTGTTTTGACACTTATTAGCTTGACTGAATATGTTATCCAGATGTCTCAAATTCATTTCTCCTTAGTCAAAATGAACATTTCAGGAATCTAAAATAACATTCTTCCTATCTAAAATAACCAATTTAGAAATCTTAAGTGTAATTCTTACTAGTACAAATTATTTCACGTTTCCCATTCATGCGTATTGGGCTTTTACTTCCAGATATCTAAAATAAAAATTCTTCCTTTCTAAAACTGAATTCTAATTTCAGATCTTCATAATAGAGTAACTGCTAGTCATAATTACTATTTCAGATATCCAAAATCTATTTAATATTATAGAACCCAGAAATCCAGTCATATATCAATAGTTGATATCTGCAAATATATTTCTGAGTACAAATATATTTTTAGTTAATTATGAGTAGAAATATATTTTAGATGTCAAGACATTTGAAATAAATTTCTACTCATAGAAATACATTTGCAGATATCAACTATTGATATATGGCTAGTTAAATTTGAATTACATATATCTAAATTTTAATAATCCCTATCCAAAATGCAGTTTTAGAAACTTAAAAACATATTTTGACTTACATTCAAAATAGAAACGGGGCTCTGTTTTTACATAAAATAGCCAGGCTGAGTAGTAACATTTCTATTATAGATAGCACTAAAGCATTCTACCTAATCACAATGACAATACTCCTAGTCAGAATTGTATTTTAGATATCACTAATTACATTTTTACCAGTAAAAAAAATACATTTTAAGTACTCTGAAATCAAATGAGTACTATTAAGAACTACATTTCAGATATCTACAAATCTTTACTTAATTTAAGCGGCCGTTTTAACATATATTTTTTTGTATTTCAGATATCTTTAAAAGTATTCTTCCTATCTAAAATGATCATTTCAGATATCTGAAATGCAATTCTTACTAGAATAGATGACATTACTTTTTCCCATTCATGTTTATTGGCCCGTTACTTTCAGATATCCGAAATGACATTAGTCCTATCTAAAATAAACATTCTGGACGTCTAAAAATGCATTTCAGATCTCCGTAATCGAATTGTTACCGGTTATAATTTTTATGACCATTATATCCGGAATTCTAATTTAACTAGTCATAAAATAAGTAGTTGATGTCTGTAATTAAATTTCTACTAGCATGGATTTCTAGATATCTTTAATGTTATATTCATTTGTTGATTTCTGAAATAGTAATTTTAACTGGCAGTAACTCTATTATGGAGATCTGAAATTAGAAATACATCCTCATCAGAATTCATTTTTAGAAAGGAAGAATGTTTATTTTAGATATCTGAAAGTAAAAGCCAAATACACATGAATGGGAAACATGACGTCATTTATACTATTAAGGATTATATGTAAGATATCTGAAATGTATATTTTAGATAGTAAGAATGTTATTTTAGATATCTGAAATGTTAATTTGACCAAGAATAAATGCATTTGAGACATCTGAAATATATATTCAGTCAAGCCCATAAATGTCAAAAGGGCAACTTAAAATTTTTTAAGATTTCTTGGTATTTGAAGGTTTATTCTTAGTAGAACAATTATATGTTTGGTAGCCTGAAATGTAATTTTGCTGGGAAAATGTAATTTAGGATATCTATATGTACATTTCTGGCTAGTAGGAATGTAGTTTTGACCAGGAAGAATCTTATTTTAGAGATCAACAAATGGAACAATAAGAGGACAGTGCTTCTAATAAATGTAAAAAAAGCCTGCCATAGTTACCAATCATTTGAATAGAGCTTTCAGCTGCAGTGATCTGCTGGAAAAGGAAACCAGCAGATCCATAAAGCTTGCCAGCAGGCAGAAGTGCTGTGAATTACCCTATAAATATAAGCCTGAATTGATTACGGACATGATAAAATACAGCAGATAAGCACGCCCTGAGCACCGGCTGCAAAAGCTTCCAAATGGACCTTAAACAAGTCTGACTCTAGGCCTTTCAACACTTCCTCCTGACTCCTGGAGCATGAGTCCTCAATGAAATATAAAATCTATTTTTGTCTGAAAAGAGGACTTTAGACTAGTGAGTAACAGTTTAGTCATTTTAATCCGAAATGCAGCAGAAAGAAGAGATCTGTCTTGTTTTTCGTTCAAATCAACAAAGAATAGTTTTGGTGCTCCTCCAAATAAAACACTGCAAAAATGATCTAGAAATAAATAAAAAATTCTTAAATAAGGTGTATTTACGTTTAATTTGAGTAGGTAAATAAGATGTTCTGCCAGTTAATTAGTTTTTTTACTTTTAAAATATTATAATTGGATAAAATGCACTATAAATAAGACAATGCAATTGTTTTTTATTATTTTAAATGTTCATTGTCTTGTTCCATTTGCAAAGCGTCTCACCTCCTCAATTTATGAACAAATCCACTTATTTTAAGAAAAAATTACTTTTTTAGATTTAGTTTTGTTAACTGTGTGTTATTGTTCTTTAAGGACTGACTCCACCTGCAGTCAACATATTGTTAATTTCTACGAAACATTTCAGCATTCATTTAAACATTTCTACTCAAACTGCTTGCAGCAATTAGTCAGTGTGTTAGGAAATTTTATGGCTTACCGCCCCCCCCCCCCGGGTTGATGATCTCTATGATAACTGCCATGTCAGCAGTTTTCCTCCCGTAGTTACATGACACATCTGTACTTAAACCCTTATTATATATTAAAACTGCAACACTGCAATACAGGTACAAACTTTCTTCTTTTTTGTCTTTCAAAGTTCTCATTTCTTAAGAAAAAAAAAAACAAACATTTGATATAATCAGTTTTAAGATCTGCAAGCATAAGCTGGATTAATTCCTGCTTTATGTTTTCATACGGCACCAATCTGTTTTATCAAAGGTCAGGGGTGGCTGAAAATATGAGGCTAACCACTTTATTGCATTTTCTCCTGTAATATTTAAGCATTGATTCCTTTATATGACAGCTTTTACTGTGGTTCCTATAGTCAGTTTCCACCTCAAATGTTTAAGTTCACAAGCAGACGCCTGCTGAGGTTTGTCTCACTCATTTCACTGCATATATATGTTTTAATTTAAAAGAAATCATATTATCCTAAAGAAAACTATTTGTTTTGTGTTTCCAGAAATGATTACCAAAACTTCTGCATCCGGGTTTGTTCCAATGTAGGCAAATTCACATACAACAAAAGCCAACAAGTATGTGGACATGATCTCTGTGGGTTCAAAACTGGTCTGAATTAAACTCTCCCCGTCCACAGTGATGTTGACAGGCTCTGCGAAGGATCAGAAACAACAGCAAGTTCACAACCATATGTAACCATAAGAGTATCTTATTAATTGGTTTTTGGGTGAGCAGCTTCCTCTCTCTCAGTGATTAAGGGTCAGACTCACCATAGTTCATGGAGTTAGACAAAGCCACCGTCCCCTGAGGGTGAATCAGAGTCATGTGGAAGACAGCTTTCATAGCTGGCTCATCGAAGCAGGGAAAGGCTTTCCTGGCATCTGTTGGCTGCATCTGAGTCGTCGCTACAACTCTGATAAGCATGAAACACAGTAATGATGCCAACATGAAGGTAAAAACTGTAAAAACATTTCAGAAACTGGATTTTCCTGTAGATCAATAAACATTTTGACTCTTATTTTAGTCTAAAGATCAATGCAACATATGTTACATTAGTTTTCATTGAATTTATTCTTCCTGTCTACTGCTTTTCATCTAGTTAGAATAGACGACCATCATTTAGCTCTAAACTACCACTTCAAATGAAGAGTCTTACTGGAGAAACTGGGAGCAGATGCAGGCAAGCGACCTGATGCTGCTGCCGTTTTATCCCAGGTACTGAGCAGCTTGTCAAACACTTAGTGTCTGCATCGGATGTTGCTCTTTCTCTAAAGGCTTTTGTTGTTCAAGGCAGGATTGTTACTTACGCTTTGCTATTTTCCTTTTGTTTTTTTTGTTGGCAAGAGATAAAAAAAAACATCTAACAATGCTTTAAGAAATGGAAGAAATAGCAGAACATAACATTTAAACTACATCAGAGCTGAGGTCCAAAATGTCCAGGAGGAATCGCACTTTGAAGAAGATTAATGCCATTGAAAAGTAGTTGTATTAATGTGGATTTAAATGACCTATTTGCCAGGTGTTTCTAGCATTGCCGTTGCCAAACTGGTTCTTATTCATCAAAGTATCATCTGTTTTTCACCACTTAGTTACATACTGGGAACAATGGGAGAGACTAGAAGCAGGTCTTTATACTTTTGGACCAGGTACTATTGCATTGTTTATATTTATAATATGTGTTTATATTAAATACGTCATTATTTGATTAACTACTCTAACTTTTCACAAACCAAATTTGTTTATTTTAAAAAAATATATATATTTCATACAAGGAAAAAGTTTTTAGATCATTGAAATCTTAAGGTAGTGATATCATTTCTTAATTTCTTTGTTTTTAACTTTCTATTTTAGTTATCTTCTTTGTATTTCCATGTTTGCTCAGTTAGGCTTAAAGTTAATAAAATAGGCTTCATGATACTTTGAATTCAGATCCTATTGATTCGATTTATAACTAGCTTTGTTTTCTTGTTATTACTAATAAGATCAATAGATTAATCTGTAAAAAAAAAATATTGCTCATATTTTTTGTTGCATATTTAAATGGCATTAAGGGGGAAGTGATGCTTATTTTAATCCATTTAAAGCCCAAATTAAAAGCAAGACCCTGAATGTTTTCACAAAGATAATTTTAACTCATATTTCTGCTAATTTAGATGATTATGGCCTTAAGCTAATACAAGAGAGGCTAGAAAGATCTACATTCCTGGTCTGCACCTGAAGACTCTCTTAAGAAGGGTGGAGATAAACATAGTCATATTGCTTGAGGTCCAATGTGATGTGGGGAGCCGCTCGATCAGAGCCCAGATTTTGGTTTACATCTGCTGACGAGCTTCAAAGAGGCACTGGTTTTAGTTCCCAGCAGGACTGTCAGTACCAGTACCACCCTTAGAAGCCATTGTTTCCCTGTGTTTAATTGGATAACTTGCCTCATGAAACCCCTGAAAGTTTTGTTGAAAGTCAGACCCAACAACACAGACCAGGTGAAGGAAGCAACCTCAGCTCCTCATCATCAGAGCCACAGGCTGCTCTCTATGCTTAAAGCCACAATTATCAGAACTAACAGAAACAAAAGCAAATCTAACCTAATCAACATCCAGATGCTGATATATGAGAATTTTAGCATTTTCTTCTTAAATCTCAGAACACGCAATAAATTGACTCACTGTTATGACTCCTGTAGTTATATCAGTAGAAAACACTTCAATTCATGTGTCTTAAAAGTATGATGAAAAACATCAACCTGACCCATTAAAAATAAAAGCCTACTTTTTCACGCCGTCTTCATCGTATTCGCTCCTGTAGAAGCCTCCGAGGTCATCTGACAGCTCTCCAACAAACTCTGTGTAGAGTTCATACATGCTGCCCTGCTGCAGCGGCTCGCTGAGCTGAATCACTAGGAACTGGGTGGGTTCCACCAGCTTTGTCTCTTTCATGGTTGGTGCTGTAGCTCCATCCAGACCCTTAAGTATGGCAAAAAATCCTTCAAACTTGGTGAAGTTCAGCCTGTTGGAGTGGATGAGGATGAGGTCCGTCTTGTTCACACATCTGAACACCACCCTGGAGTGTCCGGTGAAGATGTACAGACCATCGGCGTTTGGCTGTAGCCGTGGCCATAGGGTGTTATTGTAGTAGACAGGAGAAAGGTTTCCTGGAAGCCTGTAGTAGTCCCATGGCTCTTTGGGTCCAGAAGGTGTGGTACTAGGAGTGCTGGTTGTGTTGGGTCCGGACGTGGTTGGAAGTAGCTGTGGGTTCTTTGCCCTCTCCTGACTGTACACCACTGAGAGGGCTATGATGGTCGCCAAAGCTGCAGCAGCTATAACCAGACCGGTCAGTGCCACCACTTTGCTGATGTAGAATCCTTCCCCCATGTCTCCAGCTCAAAAGAGGAAGAAGACAGAAGGAGGACTGTTACTCTATTTATGTCCAGCCTTTCAGAGTCCAGCCCAAGAAGTTAATCATTGATACAGTGGGCAGGAATCTCAGCTGAAAGTCCAAAACATTCGCATTTAAAATGTTCCTTATGATAAGAAAAACGTTCAGCCTTCACATAAACTTCCATCTTGGTGACCTTAGATAATGGTGGACTGGAGAACATGAAGCTAGATCTGTGCTTGTCCTTCTCTGTATGTTTTTATTTAATTTCAAGTGTGCCCGGGTGTGGTTGTCTGAATGTCAAATGGACTGAAGCTGCATCCTAACAGATACCAAACACTGGTTTATAGAGCAGACTAAACTTTTATGTTCTACATCATTTAATCTAATCTTAATTTTAAGAGATGTGTATCAGAACTGATTTACTGTAAGATAAAGGTCTGAAAGTCAGGTGATTGATATTGCTGCTCAGGGCCAAAGGCAAGAAGAATTTTAAAGCAGAACAAATTTAAAGACTGCTGCAGCTGCAAACGCAAAACATTATTTGTTAGTCTATCTAGAAACAGAATGGCGGGGATAGACTACATTTGGTAGTGCAGAGGCCCTCTTTCCAGGACTTTTAGTTTTCCAGAGCCAGGATTCACTGCAGACCCATCTGACTAAGCTATTCCAACTTCTCCCCTCTGGTTGGCGCTACAGAGCACCATATGCCAAAAACAACAAATTCAAGAACATATTCTTCCCAGAAATCGTCACTCATTTGACTCTGACTCACCATGTCTGGAATAACTCCTGCGCAAAAATCTAGCAACTCAACTTCTATACAGACTGCTTTGGACTCCTGCTTAATGTTTCAACCCACCTATTCTGTAAATAGTCCATCCAAATCTCCTCTATACTCTGTATTTAATTATTATTATTTTTTTTTATTACTGCCTCATTGAGCCCAATACACATGCGCGGCAATTAAAGCAGATTAAAGCTGATTCTGATGTGTTTGGCTGTTAAATGATAGTAGAGGGGAAATAAAAGGGATTTTAGATCACTTTTACATTCAGGTCCTGTTATGACTTCAGGCCAGTAAACATAGCTTAGTGTTCTTTTCTTTCCTTTTTGTACAAATGCAATTATGTTAAGAGTCTTTAAAGCATCTGGAGAATTCATTCACCTCTTTGGAAGTTTATTTTTCTTCTTTAGGGAACCATTCAAGGAGTAATAGCCTACAGTTAGAATCTGCTTGGATCCCTCCTACCTGCGTCATTGTTTGTTTTGTTCAAATTCATCTCTTAATCCAGCAAATGCAAAAAAAAAAAAAGTATAAAATAATAAAATCAATTTTCCCTATTTTGCATCCATCGTGTAAAACTAAAGGAAGAGTGCCATCTTGGCAGGCAAACAATAGTCCAACATTGTCCTTAAGTGCCTTTCTAACTTATGCAAAAGTTAAACATGGAGTTTCTCTGCTGGCTGATGTGCCTTTCTGTTTTAGTCATCATAGGTTTCGTCCATAATTTCTGTGAACGCCAAGTTGCATAACTGCAATAAAGGGTATTGTTTTCTACATCTGTGCCAGTGTTTTTGCAGAACCAGTCCAAACTGAGGATATATGACTGCTGGCTAAAGAGAGAGGAGCTGTTCCTGTCAGCAGAAAAAAGTGTTAAATAGCAGATTGTTTTACATTGCTTATAATACCAGACCTACATTTAGGTGTGAATGAACGGTCAGTATGTTTGAAACCTTTTACGACTCTGTCGAAGCATCAGCCATCTTCTATGGTCAGCCAGCCCTATCTGAGGATGCCTTTAGAAAAATAATTTCACCAATTGAACATTGTCTCCTACTCCTTGCATGGATCCATTGTCAAAACAGAGAGTTCCTTCAAAGCAAGGCAAGTTAATTAATGTAGCACATTTGAGTAGCAACTTAATTCAGTGTTGCACATTATATGAAAATTCACAGGGAAAAGAAGACTGAAAGAAGAATGAAGAATAATTATCATGATCGATAGTAAAATGGAAGAGATTTGGACCAAAGTCCACTCAAAAAAAACAACTTATTATTTCAGCATTTTTACGGTTTTGAGGTTGTTGGTTCACATTAGTGGAGCTTAATAACTTTAACTTCCTTTTCCATGTTTGGTTTTGGTTCTGCAGAGCAGATAGAGAGCAGGAGGTCTGAGTCGGTAATGAAGGATTCCTAATTCATGCCTTATTCTAAGCCTCCTTAAAACAGAAAAATGGAATTCACTGTTGGTCAAAACGGGTTGGATCGGGCAGTAATGGTATAGCCTCAAGAGACCATCCTGATCTTGCAAGCTTTCAAGATTTCACTCGCTAATCAGTCTGGAGACTCTCCGTTAAAGAAAATTTGGAGCCGTTCACCAAACGAACGTCCAATAAGCGTTGGCTTTGAGGCGGGTTGAGGTGTGACGCAACGAGAAGCGCGACAGTTCAGTCTAAAGAACATGGCGGCTTCAGCCGATGAAACTAGCGTTAGCGTGGCTATCGAGCAAGTTTTATCGGAATTAGAGTATTTCTTTACTAAAAGAAGAGCAAAACACTGCTCTGGAGGCTTTTCTCAGAGGAAAAGATGTTTTTGCTCTTCTCCCGACTGGTTTCGACAAGAGTTTGATCTATCAAATGGCTCCTCTTCGTCGTCGCTCTGTTACGTCATATGCTTCGTTGATCTGATTGGTTTATTTGGCCCGTCTATCACCAACATAGGCCAATCAGCTAACCAGTATTTTCGCCCCTTCCCAAAATTACTTCAACGGAAGGTTTCCAGATGGATATGCGGAGCAAATCCATCTGGCGGAGTCAGTTTAGTAATGGTAGGCCACGGTGGCAAAATTGTGTGCTTAGGAATAAGTAGTTTTCTGTCACCCAAAACAGGCTTAAGATGTTTCTAGGTGAAAATTTTACTTTGTTGAACTTAAATATTTGCTCAGTTTGTAAAGATTTCACTTCATCAAAAAAAAAAGACCAGTGGCGTTTCTATCCACCAGCTGACTTTGGCAGCTGTAAGCCAACCAGGCGGTCTTCCCTTCTCTCCTAAACCTTCCGCTGTGTTAAACTACTACTGGAAACACATATCTCAGGGAAGTAATATAAGCCCATGTTTGGCTTATTTAAATCTTCTGTTTGTTACTCAGCAAACACAGGCTGATATTAAAGAGCAGCTTCAAAACTAGATCCATTTGTCTAACTCTAATCACTTACTGGAGGGGATTGGTTTTTTCATCTTGGACACAAGTCTGCCACCATAGTGCAGCTGCTGGAACTCCTCTTGGATTAAATTAACTAAAAAAAAAAAAATTGGAGCAAAAAGTTTGGATACAGACCATCTTAAATGTGTCCTCAATTTTGGGAATTCAACATTCATCTATCTGATCATAAACCTGATTGTTCGTGTCGGTTATATACAAATGATATTTTTTGAATATTGCCCCTAAATGTACATATTTGCATGAGGAAATCTGTTTTTTCTTCAATTCTCTGAAATGCATCAACACAAAAAAAGCTGAAAGAATGCCCTGTTTGAGTTTTGATGTATTAATAATGAAACACAGGACTCCTCATCTTCATCTTAATAATAACTGCTAATTTAGTAACATGGCTTATGTGGTACTAGCTTTAATTTGCATTTCTATAAAGATTTCTTCATTAAAGACATTAGTGTCTTATGTTTGTGTTCCCTTCAATTAACTATATTTAAATCAGGATAAAGAACAATAAAAAAGAAAAAAAACATCCATGCTCCACTGGCTTTGCAGGTCTATGCCTAATGCTGTCACAGTTGGGACGGCTGCTAAAGGCTAAATGTCCTTATTCGTAGTTGATCACTCCCGGACTTCATTGCTTTTGAGGATGCAGCCCCTGCATCGAGATACACTCTTAGTTTTCACATCCATGCTGTTTTCTGTAGAGGTTGTTCTTTCTTTAATGTTCCTTTGTTAATTTTCTCATGTCCTGTCAAAGATACCGATTTTATGATTTTCCATTCACCAAACCATCTTGCACACTTAATATAGTATACCACCTTTGTAATTTAATATTTATTTTCTCTGACAGTTTTTTTTCATATACTGTACTATCTATTGTTATTCTGACTCCTGTTTTTAGTGGCAATTTTTTTTATCTGATCATTTTTGCTTTTTTCCTTTCCTTTTTTAAGAAGTGGGATCCTGTTTCTTCTATTTACCCTTTTTGCTTTAGTGATGGAATATCTGAATTTCCAACTGTGTAAAGAAAATGATATTTTTGTATTTATATTCTCCCATAGGGCCTTTGAGAATGGGCTGATTGCCTTAGTAAGTAAAATCTATGAACCAATCCAAGGTTAACTCTTTATTACTGGAAATTACAGCTGCGTTTTACAGAAAGTAAATAATTCCTTTAGGCAGTATCTCCACTGGGACTGTTAAATAACTATGGTAAGAGCCAAATAAATTACTCTTATATGTAGTAAGGTTTAAGCATCTATCCTTTGTAATTATTGAGCTTGTTTCTGTCATGGTGGATGCATACTTAAAGAGGTCAGGACTGGAAAAAGGTGAGGCTGTCAAAAAGTTAGTAAGGCCATCAATGAGTTAACCAGGGTATACAGGAAAGTGAACTGTCTGCACTTGTGCACAGGTGTTCAGCTCTGTTTACTGGCTTTGTCTCCTGTTAGGTAAGAGGCTTTTCTGTTTCATGAGTTGATTTAGATATTGTCATGCGTTTGGCTCTTACTGTGTGAGCATTGTTTTCGGGAGCAGGCTGTGAGAATCACCTCGCCTCTACACTACGTGAGGACGTGGGCAACTTAGACAGGGTTGTTTCAGTTAGGAAGGTAATGAGTAAAAGGGATGGTTGCTTTAGGCTTTGTGCCCTGCACGTGTTATCACTTCATTGTAGTGTATAGTCTTGGTGTGAAATTCACTCTGCATTTAACCCATCCCATTGGGAAGCAGGGTGGGGTTAAGTAGCCTCGTGAGACCTTCCTGATCTCGCGAGCTTTCAAGGTTTCACTCGCAGATTAGTCTGGAGACTCTCCGTTGGAGCCGTTCACCAAACGAACGTCCAATCAGCGTTGGCTTTGAGGCGGGTTGAGGTGTGACGCAACGAGAAGCGCGGCTGTTCAGTCTAAAGAACATGGCGGCTTCGGCCGATGAAACTAGCGTTAGCGTCGCTATCGAGCAAGTTTTACCGGAATAGAGTATTTCTTCACTGAAAGAAGAGCAGAACACTGCTCTGGAGGTTTTTCTCACAGGAAAAGATGTTTTTGCTCTTCTCCCGAACTGGTTTCGGCAGGAGTAGCCTAGCTTGTGGTTGTGTTTTTGTCGTCGCTCTGTTAGGACGTCATATGCTTCGTTGATCTGATTGGTTTATTTGGCCCGTCTATCACAAACATAGGCCAATCAGCTAACCAGTATTTTCGCCCCTTCCCAAAATTACTTCAACGGAAGGTTTCCAGAAGGATATGCTGAGCAAATCCATCTGGCGGAGTCAGGTTAGGGGTTAAGGGTCTTGCTCAAGGACCCAGAGTGCAGGGTGTGGGGTTTGAACCAGGTGCTTCGAACCTACTCAGAGCACAAGCGCACTGCTCTAACCAACTAGGCCAACACTTCATACGTTTATGACATTTAAGTGATAAAGCAGGATAAGAAAGACTTGACCAGTCATGTAACCAGGCCACCCTGGACTGGTTACATGACTGACGCCAGGCCTAAATAAATCTCCCAGTCTAGCCCTGCGAGTCCATAATCACATTCTTGAGAATTGAGAAACGGCCATGCATTGCTAACAAAGCCAACAACATGCTGAACTCATTTGTATGATTATAAATCAGTAGGTGAATTTTCTTCACCCAGAGTACATGTAACTTTACAAATTCTTGTTATTTGGACACCAGACTGGCTACAGATGTCATTTAAACGCCCGAAGTTTCAATTTAATGTGTTTAATAAGAGGAATTTTATGTAAACATCTGGTTTTTTTTAGGTGGAATTAACTTTTAGGCTATTTAAACCTCATTTACAGAAGCCCAGAATAATTTACTCTGAAATTCACATCAACGTCATCCTCTAGGAGTTATTCGATCGCAAAATGAGCAGTTAAGGCTTTGTACAAGGTGAGAAATACTTATCAAGTTTGGGTATGTTTTGTTTGTTGTTGGGGTGGGTAGATCACAAGGATTTTAAACTGCCCTCATTAATCAGGTATCTTTACGACTATCAGATTTGACTTTTTATGTTTCAGAAATATTTCATATCATAGGCTAAACATTATTCAAAATGTAAAACGCAGAAGCTTATTTACCAGAGTTGTTAAAGAAATTCAGTGTTTTTAAGATTTTGTTGAATCTTCTTTAGAGTGGTTGATAAAACAAAACAAAACCTAAACAACTAAAGATGTTTTCTGCTAAACTCGTATGATTTTGCAGAAGTTAGAAGGTAAAAAAAAAGCACATGAATACTGTAGCTATCAGCATTACATAGTGCAGGGTATGTTAAACACCCACAAGAAAAAAATCTGGTAATTACAAAGGAATGCAAAAGACTTTAACAATCACTGTTGGCTAGATCTTTTTTTAAGTAAAAAATCAGTAACAGAATTGCAACTCTTCAAACACAACCAGGTCTTTTGCTGATTTCCAAAGAAGTCCTGTTTAACAGATCACCTAAATTAAAATGCACAGAAACACACAGTTTGATAGGGAACTCCTCTAAGAGTTCTTTATATAAAGCTCTCCCAGCTTACCTGCTATACGTCCTCAGAGGTGCTTTGCATGCTAGTGCCATACAACAAAACTTTCCTTTCTCAGAACAAGACAAAACTTTTGAAGCAATCCTTTCCAAACTTGTTCCATCATGTCTGACCTTACAGTCTAACTGTTTCTGCCTTCTCTGCTGAAGGTTATCATAAAAAACAGCATTTTGGTCATGTCTGTAATAGACATTTTAGAATATATTTTCTTTTTACATTGTTGATTTGAATACAGTCTAGACATGAATGTTGCACATATCTGTACAGTCTCAAGTTTAAAACGAGTCCAAATGATTCTAATCCGTTAATGCACCAGGAAACCCCAAGTTAAACAGGAAGTATTTCATTCAAGCTTAAACAAACAGATGTTCACTGATGGTTTCTGTCAAATGGAAACAATGAGTAGATGCTTCAGTGAAACAGTCCAACATGCTGGATGCCAAGGCTGAATCTCCAGATGCAGGGTATGTTATTTTTCTACAGCTGAAATAAGATACCAAAGTGAGGAAACATCGGCTCATTAATGTCAACATACTTAATAGTAGTATTATTAAAGTGAAAATAGGAGGTTATTAGATCCCTTACTCTGATAAACATTTAAATGTTGGAATCTCTCCCTAAACCTAATTTGTGAACTCAAATTAAAAACATTGTTGTGTGGTTATTATCATGACTGTTGTGCAACCCTTGTTATCAGCCCATGTCATCACCTTGAACTGTGTCAGACCGGCTGCTTCGGACAAGCAGAAACAAGGGAAGTGTCTTTAGCACGCCATTCATCATTGGTCCTAAACTATAACAGATGCTGAGTCTTTTCTAAAATGTTTTTGATTTATGTATCGCTGTTCAGGCACACTGATAAAAAATAATAATAATAATCCATCAACTTCAGATGATTCTGAACCTGAGGAGCAGCAAACCTTTTTTAGGATAATTTGATTATTTTATGAAATCTTACCTTGTCTTGTTTTTCACTAATAAACTGCAGTAAAAAATTAAGCTCATATAAGAATGATTAGTATGAGAAAATCATTCAGTTACATTAAGATGACAAAAAATGTACTTAATTTATCAGATAACAGTGTGGATATTCTTGTTAAGTGTCAAGATAGTTACCTCATAAAATATCATCTCAGTCCATTGCTGAATTGTTGAATGATGATTTGAAAAGTTTTCTTTTTTGTTTTTGAAAACAAAAAGGAAAACAGTGATGAGTCAATAATTGTGGAATTGATTGGTTTAAAGCGGTTCCCAAACTTTTCAGATTCTCACAAACAAAAAGGTACCAGAGTCGTCTCATGAACAGCAACCAACCAAAGGAGGTTTTGTCTGTTTTTAAGTTATGCATCTCTATATCACTTTAGCATAAATATTTATTTCTGCAGAAAATGTCACAAATTCATGTTGGTTGATCAAGAACTCCAGCTTTTAGGATTGATGGTTTAAAGAACTAGCCTCGTGAGACCATCCTGATCTCGCGAGCTTTCAAGGTTTCACTCGCAGATCAGTCTAGAGACTCTCCGTTAAAGAAAATTTGGAGCCGTTCACCAAACGAACGTCCAATCAGTGTTGGCTTTGAGGCGGGTTGAGGTGTGACGCAACAGTTCAGTCTAAAGAACATGGCAGCTTCAGCCGATGAAACTAGCGTTAGCGTGGCTATCGAGCAAGTTTTATCGGAATAACAGAGTATTTCTTCACTGAAAGAAGAGCTAAACACTGCTCTGGAGGCTTTTCTCAGAGGAAAAGATGTTTTTGCTCTTCTGCCGACTGGTTTCGGCAAGAGTTTGATCTATCAATTGGCTTGTGCCTGGATTGTGGTTGTGTTTTCGTCGTCGCTCTGTTAGTACGTCATATGCTTCGTTGATCTCATTGGTTTATTTAGCCCGTCTATCACCAACATAGGCCAATCAGCTAACCAGTATTTTTACCCCTTCCCAAAATTTCTTCAACGGAAGGTTTCCAGATGGATATGCGGAGCAAATTCATCTGGCGGAGTCAGGTTATTAAAGAACTGCCCCTTAGACAAAACAGCGAAAAAGACTTTAAAAATAAAAATCCAGACATCCCGAAAAATACCCATACCAAAGTTTAGTGGTGTTGTTTATGCAGTCCAGTGCAGCAAAGGCTTTATGGACTAGGTAGGGACATCCTTATACAACTTTTTTATTTCAGATGCAACACTGATATTTCAGCTTTGAGTATGAAATATTACAATATTGACCCGATATGCTTTGACATGAATCATACATACTTTTATTGCCAATTTTAAAGTGTGGAGGCTTGATCAAGTGATATTTCTTGACAGAGAACAGTAATCAACAACTTGAGGTATGAAAACAGCTAACCAATTTCTTATTTACCAAAGAGTCACATCAACTTTAAACAAGAGCAGATAAAAGTGTTTCTATGAGCTATCTAATGTCTGAGATTTTAGAGGCAGGTCAATAAAGTTCAATATTCTTTTTAGGCTAATATCGCATTGATTTCCTATATCTTTATTGAATCAAAACTGCCTTATTTTGGACACCTCTATTTCAGAAACCATACAACGATTACAAAAACCCATGGTGCAGCCCAGGAGAACTAGCAGCTCTTTGCAGGATACAGGTGTACATTCACACCTCAAGAACAAAGTACACAACTTTGACAACTCAAATGTTCAGATTATGTACTGAGAAGACAGATGGTTTGAAAAAGGGGGAGGAAGCCATCTTTGTTCAAAGAGAACAACCATCACTGAACGAGGCGGTAAGAATACGGTTTCAGCTCACATACATCTTAAATAATATAAGCTCACTCATCATGATTCAAATGGCCAAACATAAACCAATACACAACAACCCAGGAGAACCATGAGTGGGTGTTGGATTTGCATCCAACTTAGGACGATGGACCCCCATTCTGTTTAAAAATGTCAGCACTTCAATTATAGATTGATCTGGTGAGAGCCAACGGAACCTACATAAGTGTCTTCAGAAAAACTAAGCAAAAGTCTGGTTGCCTCCTGCTTTGTAGTTTCCATGACCCATATTTGCACACTTCCTGTTTATCATAGTCCATTGAAGCTAAATGCATGGTAACACTACGCTATGCATCGCCTGGCAACCTCATTCCAGTGGATTGAAACACTTTTAATTTACTTTTGCTTTTTTATTCAACAATATAAAAGTTAACTCAAAATTTGCATTACATGTAGTGGAAAACAAGGCTAGGAACATATTAAAGGTGCATTGTCACAATATATGCCTATACAAAAAAAGACTGAAAACCATGATGTCAGGATTGTGCCGAAAGTCCACGCACCTAATAAATACTCTTACAAGCAGCTTTACCTCGTACAGACTCTCATAAAATTCTACTCACAGGCATATTTTGCATTTTAAATGCACAAATATTGTACCAATTGCCCCAAATATATCCCCCATATGAGTGCTTTTTCCTTCTTTGCACGCTCGTAGTCTCCCTCGTCTTCGCGTGTGGATCTGTTTCTGCTCGCTCCTGTCAACTTGTCCTTTTGAAGGCATTACCCACCAGTCAACAAATTTAGCCTAAACTTTTTTGCATGCCCTATAACCCTTTTTAATGGACAACCTACAGCCAATCAGAATCCATCCTTCATCCAGACCATGCTATATAATGACTTTGCTTTTCAACTTCAAACCCTTGAAGATAAGTGGTTAGTCTGAACTTGATTTTCCAGTAGGAAGAAGTGTACAGCCTCAAGAGGCAGGTTTTCCTGAAAAGTAGCCAATTACAGACAAAATCAGCGCAGATAAGGAGGAAGCACTCCTATATATTGGGGCCCCGTGGTACTCTATTTGCAGATGTAACACATTAAATATGCATGTGAGGAGTAGTTTATGAGTGTCTGTATAAAGTAGCGCTGCTTCTAGGTGTGTATATTGCCTGTGTGGACCTTTAGCAGAATCCTTACACCACACAATCCCTTTATTGGATTACGTTATACACACCAAATATCTTTCTTGATAGTGTTTATATAACTTCTATCTAAGCTTTAAAGTTGTAGAGAAACGGCTCTTTCAACCGTTGCATTTCCAAATTCTCCCGAGTGGTGTCCAACTTTACACGAGTGAATAAAGTGAATGTGATTGGTCGATTATCAAGGGGGCAGGATTGTTGTGGCGGACGGTTTACAAGCAATTTTGGTTATAGCCGGTTTGTCGGGAGCATCTTGCTAACCAGTTAGCAACTTAGTGCTAGTAGGTTCCCAATGGGAAATTACATTGGAACCAAGTAGAACTAATTGGTGACTTAGAAACTATACTGTCAAGGAACACTATGGACAGCAGAAACATGCAAGAGGAGGAGAGTTTTGTGTCGGAGGTCGTGGATGAGTCTCCTCCGTCACACATTTTTTTAATTGGAGAGGAAAGATGATGTTGTGGAAGAGGACGCCAGGGCGACAGAAGCTTGGTTTGGTGTAGAAGGCTTCCAGCCGTACATGTTTGAGCCCTTGCCTCGCAACGCTGCCAGTTCTGTTAGCTCTACTCCTGCCGAAGACACAGACTTCCATCCCCATGAACACTGGGACGGAACTCAATGGGAAAGGAAATTATTTTTATATCTTATTTAAACCGTGCGTATATTAGCTGCGACATATGAATCAAAGAATCAAAGAATTTGTTTGACAGATGACCGTTTATATACGATTGGCCGAATTTAGGTGTTCAGGCTGACGTATAACTAACTGGCCTGCATAAGATAACAGGAAAAAAAAAACAGATTTTAAGAAAGGATTTTTTCAATAATAGAAATTTTTAACTTTTGGGACAATAACATCTGATGAAGAGTACATTTATATAGATGTTTAAGCCAGAATGATTTGACATTTAAATATGACTTCCCTACGACTTTAATAGATGTGTTTCCTGCAACCACATCTGAACGCCTCAGCAGACAGTATTCTACGGTGCAAAACACATTTACAATTCAAAAACACATTAACAAATAAAAAACACATTAACAAATAAAAAACAAAATAACATTTGAAGAAACAAATGTATTTTTGAAAAAAAAAGTTAAAATTTTAAAAAACAAATTTACATTTTAGCAAACAAATTTACATTTTAGGAAACAAATTCACAATTTTAAATAAGTTAGATTTTAGGTGAGAGAAAGTTTCATTTTAGAGAAAAAAAAATACATTATAGTGAAACAAATATACATCTAAGAAAAAATTGACCGTACGGAAACACTTGTACAAGTGCAAAGACAAAACTGCAAGTGGCAAAACAGTTACATAGCCAAAAACAAATTAACAAAATACAGCTACACGGAAAGGGAATGTCCCAGTGGCCGGATGTGACGTCACGAATACCCCTGACTTGTAGTACAAACAGCACAATCTGTAGTCCTCCTGCTTCACGTGAAAAGACAGCGGCGATTTTATTATTGTGGAGCAAATTTCAGCCAATTTACACCATTTTGTTCTTCATGCGGACGGTCTCTGGAACTTTTACGGGACACGGATCAGATGGCAGGACCACTGGAACTGCTGCAACGCAGCCACTGCCACGAATTGAGCTCGGCCCTGCTGCTTGGTCCTGCCACCTGGTCCGTGTCCCGTAAAAGTTCCAGAGACCACAATAAGGGCAAAACATTGTTCGGTTAGTGTAAACTTAATAAAAACAGCTTTAGTGCAATTCTTTCCATCTAAAATCGCAGCTGACTTTTCACGTGAAGCAGGAGGACTACAGATTGAGCTGTTTGTACTACAAGTCAGGGTAATCGTGACGTCACATCCGGCCACTGGGACATTCCCTTTCCGTGTAGCCGTCCTTTGTTAATTTGTTTTTGGCTATGTAACTGTGTTTTGCCGCTTGCAGTTTTGTCTTTGCACTTGTACAAGTGTTTCCGTCGGTCAATTTTTTTTAGATGTAAATTTGTTTCCCTATAATGTATTTTTTTTTCTCTAAAATGAAACTTTCTCTCACTAAAATCTAACTTATTTAAAATGTGAATTTGTTTCCTAAAATGTAAATTTGTTTGCTAAAATGTAAATTTGTTTTTAAAAATTTTAACTTTTTTTTCAAAAATACATTTGTTTCATAAAATATAATTTTGTTTCTTCAAATGTTATTTTGTTTTTTATTTGTTAATGTGTTTTTGAATTGTAAATGTGTTTTGCACTTCTCAGCCACCGTAGTATTCCCAGCACTGTCAAGAGTCTTATTCCTCTCAGAATCTAATATTTTTTGTGATTTTTTTTACACCGGATCTTATATTTTTCTTTATTATTTCCTCACCTCCCTGGGGGTGTTAACTGGCTTAGCCCTGGTAAGCTACTTCCTTGTTGACCCCCTGCACACATGCTGAGCATTGTTCCTCTGTTTATGTATATATACAAGAAAGGCTTCCTTGACTAACAAAGAGAGCAAAAACAAAGTGTAAAACACAAAAAATAATAAATACTATGATAAAACAGAAAAACATTTAATTTACCCAGTGTGACTTACATGGCTAGGAAATTAATTTTTTTTTTAAATAATATGACTATGCACCTTTAAGCTTTTGAGTGCAGCTGACACTTTAATAAGACATTCCTCTTTATCTTTGCATGTTTTTTTGATTAGTACTAATAGACAGGAGGCAAGCAAATATTTTTTTAAATTATCATTTAATTTGTTATATATAAAGTGGTGAGATTAGATGAACAGTTCCAGTCTAAGTTTCTGGATTAAACCACATGTGGAGTCAGACTGTTATCTCAAAAGCATTTATTTCCTAAAACCATGTCAGTGAATCACGCTTATTGAGTATATATATATATTTTTTTATTTTGAATACATCATGATTATCTTGTTGCGCAAAATACATTTCTAAGAAAATAAAATTATTGTTTACCTCCTGCTTATTTCAAGTGATGCTATTATCGTTTCACATCTCTGAACAAATATTTGTGCATCTTCTTGTTTTGCTTGATTTCTATTATTCTTTCTTTCAAACATTATACAATCCAGACTATACAAAAGCAGAGCATCATCTGAAATTTCCCGCCACTGTCTCCTCAGAAAGCCACTTAAGCACTTTATCTTTGTTTTCTGCCACCCATTTTATGTTGGCTGTCGTTTTTTCAATAGCTTGCACCAGGGCCATGGTAGCCGAGCCAAAACCAAGGTGGAGGTTATCTTCTTTGAATTTCTTCAGCTTGGAAGGAGAGAAAAAAACAAGAACAGAAAAAACTAAATCTCTTCATATAATGTTAAAATATGTCTTTTGCTTTTATAAAGAATTAGAAAAATCCTGTGTGTGGTTCAGCGTGCTTGTTGCCATGGGGGCTGCATACCTCCTGCAACTCAAATTCTGTGGAAAACCTCACTGTGATTCCACTTATGAGATTAGGGAAGGAAAACGATCCTTTTCCATACCTACAGGGGAAAAAAAACACAATTTAATGGAAGGGCTCAATGTGCATTCTGCCTATCGATCGCAAAGGAAACCAAACAACTGACCTCTGTGGTGAACCAAAACCGGTGTATTTTAAATAAGATTACAGCACAGCATGATGTGATTGTGAATCCTTGTTAAGGAGTCGTAAATATATACACAGCTTATTTTTGTGTCTTTGCAAACTCTGTCATAAGAGGTAAAAAAAAAGAAAAACAGTCTTTTTTTCCTTTTAAAGTCTCATGTTGGGTTTTTATCATTTATTGAATACCTATGCACTGTTTTATAATGGTGGTCATGCCTCTTAACTTTATTTTATCACGTTGCTATTGAAGACGGATGTATACCTTTGGGGATTTATCTTAAAAAGCCAATGCTATTTTTTATGCAGTTGAAAAGCAGAGGGAACCATTATTTCTAATTAAATAATAAATAAAGATTTTGAAAGGGCCAGTAATCAGCCAAACCCAGTAAGATGTTTTCTGGAGTCTGTCTCTGCCTCATTTTCACCTCTAGAGCCTAAAATACTGACAAACCTTCCCAAGAATGGTGTGATTGGAAGGAGAGCATCAACAGAACTCAATATGATTCTGGTCTGGACTTTAACTGGGTCGGTTTGGCACAGCTGCAGGCTTTGAGGTGAGCAAATTTTGGCTTTGTTTGTTTATCTTTCTAGGGGATTTTAACCTGTTATGTAACTTTATATTTTATTTGCTGCTGGAATATAATAAATACATGAAGTTGAGACAAAGGGGGCCAACAGATTTCAACTGAATATGACTGTTAAGCCGGTTTAAAGAGGCCAAAACACATCAAAAGGAAAAAACTTTTAAAAAACAAAACACGTAACCTTTTTTCTTCCACCTCCAAGTTATGGAGCACTATGTACCAATACATCACATAATATTTCCCCAAAAACAAAATTTTACATTAGGTAGTTATTGGTTTTTTTTTGTTTGTTTTTTTTTAAATAAAGCTTTCTCTTACTCTTGGAAGATGTGGCTCCATTTTGCTCGGACAAAGTTCCAGGCCAGGGGCATTCCTACAACATTGTAAGCGATGTTCTGGATGGTGGAGGTGGCGTCTTGTTTTCGGATTTTGGTCGGGTCGAGGGTGTATTCCAGATATCTGCCTCAAAGCAGAGTCATTAAGTCAAAGATTCACTTTGAAGGAGTATAAAACATTACCAGGCAGCTTTTGGAAGCTAATTTAGTCACGTAAGTTATGTGTAGGCTTCCTTTCAGGTAGGACACAGTAAACAAAGCTTCTACTGTAACCTTAAGAGTAAGAGGTGAAAAGACTAAACAAAGATACATATAACTCAGGATTAATGAAAGCACAATAGTGGATCATAGATGCACATAGGACATGCATACAGTGTAAACACACACAAAATAAGCATCAGTAATGTAATCCGTCAAAAAAATAAATAAATAAAATCATGACGATTATGTTATATTTTACTTTAGAATTATTTGTAGAATGTGTAGTTGTCCCCTTTATGTTTCTTTATTAGATTATAAAGCTAATAGCAAGTGCATTTAAATGATTAGTGTATTCTCATTATCGTATGAAATCGTACGAAAAGTGATGCACAGTAATTACGTACGTTTTTGACGTTTTTTTCGTCGTATTTTTACGTCTTGCCTCGAGACAAGATATTCTTGCGCATGCGCATCTTACGCACCATTCAATAACATAGAATTTAACAGAGAATTAACCCTGACCCTAACCCTAAGATACAAAACAGCAAGCATCGTAGTGACAGACATCAAGAAGTAATTATTGCACTGTTTTTCCCAGTTTTACGTCCGTCCGCGGATCTGCTTTATTCGTCTGTCTGGCTGCGCATGCGCACTGATCTGTTTTTTCGAGGAAAAACGTCAAAAACGTACAAAATACTGTGCATAACTTTTCGTATGATTTCATACGAACTGAAAATGAGAATATGTTGAAATGATTTGGTGTTTGACTAAAATTACAAGAATGTTCACATGAATAAATGCATTTCAGGTTTTGTAACAGAAACAACAAAAATGTAGGATTTTAGTGCAGTTTTGTATTAAGACCTACTGAATTACCATGGAGGAATATCTAATTAATTAACATTGCTTTTGTTAAAAATACATTTATTAATTGTGTAAACAACCACCATAGTGTTCATAATATGCTTAAGGAATTACAGCGATGGCATCTAAATATAATGACTAATAATTATAGAAATGAATGCCTGAGCTGGTAAAATGTCTTTAACTTTTAGTTAAATCTGTCCATAATGGTTTTTCTCCATTATAACGTTGATTGCGCATGCGCTGAGTGGACGCTGGCGCGTTTTTGCAGCCGCTGCTCTCCGCTACCTGTTTTTAAGTATTTTTCAACGTTTTTACGGAACTTTGGGCCGTGTACTCACATTCAAGTGAGAGCAAAGACACTTGCCTTCTCTTCTATCATCCTATTTCCGGCTGCTATCCCGTTGTTTTTGTGTCTGAGTGTGGTTAACTAACCTCACTCTCCAACTGTTCTCCTGACTCGATGCCGTTGCTGCTGTTGGTTAGCCACCCGCTGCCATTAACAATGTCAACCTCCAAGTTCTACATCTGGTGTATCCTCCTCTGGACTGTCCTCTCCACTCTCCATCGACCTGGGGCTGGTCTGTCCCAGTATTGGGCTGCTGATCTCCTCCTGCTCCGTGGGCTTCTGTCTGCGCCTCCACCGCCAGTTCTCCAGCTACACCCAGAGATCATGCTCCTTCCCCGCCGGAGATACATCCACCGCGGATCCCGTCGGAATTTCCACATCGATGACTCCAATCTAATACCATCATTCTGGTCCACTTCACGCCGCTCTCGCCGATATCCCGGTTGGACCGCTGACTTCAGTTCGCTTGCTAGCCTGGCTAAGGCAGCAAGCCCCGCCTCCGGTCATATCAACTCTCCCGTCAACTTTGGACTCCTGAATATCCGCTCTCTCACAAACAAGGGTCAGCTCATCAACAACAATCAGCTCATCCAGGATCTCATCAATGACCGTAAGCTGGACTTCCTCTGCCTCACGGAGACGTGGCAACAACCTAAAGACTTCTCCCAGCTCAACGCCTCCACTCCACCTGGGTTTGTTTACCACTCTCTTCCTCGTGTTTCCGGCCGCGGGGGAGGTCTCGCGTTACTTCATCGCGAGAAGTGGAAGTTGTTGCCTGTTTCTATTCCAGTTTTCCGCTCTATGGAATGCTTTGCATTTGAACTGCCTGGTCCTACTCCAATATTTATTTCCATAGTCTACCGTCCCCCAAACCACATAGTGACTTTTTAAATGAATTATCCATACTACTTACCCACCTGACTACTCTCTCTCCTAATGTCATTCTCCTAGGTGATTTCAATATTCATATGGACAATGTAAACCTTTCACTCACCAGAGACTTTACCTCCTGCCTGGACAGTTCTGGATTTCATCAGTATGTTGATTTTCCCACCCATATAAAAGGAAATTTGCTGGACTTGATTTGCTGCTCTGGTTTAATCCCATCTAACTGTTCTGCTGATGATGTCCATATTTCAGATCACTTTCTTTTATCCTTCAAAGTTTCCCTGTCTCTCTCCATAATCAAGCCTGTCCGCCAGATTTCCTTCCGCAATAATAAGAACATAAACACAGACATTTTATCCTCCCACATTGACAATATCCCAATCCCTGCTCTTTCCTCTCCGGACCACCTGGTCACCCACTACAACTCTGGGCTTTCCAATATTCTCAATTCCCTTGCCCCTCTCAAAACCCGGTCTGTATCCTTTTCCCGCTCTGCCCCTTGGTTTACTCCTGAGCTCCGCCTATTGAAAGCCAAAGGTCGGCAACTGGAACGCCTCCACAAAAAAACTGGCCTCTCCATACACAAAGAAATGCATAAAACTCATCTACTTCAATATTCAAATTCAATAGCCATTACTAAATCAAATTACTATTCTGACCTTATCTGCTCCAATGATGGAAATTCCAAGTCTCTCTTTTCCATAATGCATACGATCTTTGACCCCCCTGATACCCTGCCTTCTTACATGTATTCTACTCAGACCTGTAATTCTTTGTCAACCTTCTTTAATGAAAAAATCTGTTCCATTCACCAGCAATTACATATGACCGCCTTGCCTCCCACTTCCCCTCTGCCCCCTCCCCAGTAGCCAGTCATTTTCCTCCTTCCTACTGCCCACTTCTACTGAAATTTCTGACCTCATTCAAAAATCCAAGTCCTCTACCTGTTCTCTTGACCCCTTCCCCACAGCTCTGGTCAAAACCTGTCTTACCTCCCTCCTCCCCTTCATTACTTCCATTATTCATTCCTCACTCTCCTCTGGTATTGTTCCTTCACTTTTCAAAACTGCATCTGTCTCCCCGATTCTGAAAAAACCTGGTTCTGATCCCGCTAACTTTAATAATCTTCGTCCCATTTCTAATCTTCCCTTTATCTCTAAAATACTTGAAAAAATTGTGTCTGCTCAACTTCACACCTTTCTTACCCTCAACAGTCTTTATGAGCCTTTCCAGTCTGGTTTTCGCCCCTCTCATAGTACTGAAACTGCCCTAATAAAAATCACAAACGATCTCCTTATAGCTGCTGACTCCGGACTCCTCTCCATCCTCATCCTTCTCGATCTCAGTGCAGCCTTTGATACCATTTCTCCTCCCATTCTCCTCAATAGATTATCCTCTCTTGGCATCTCTCACATCCCTCTTGACTGGTTCCGCTCATATCTCTCCGACCGCACTCAGTTTATTCAGCTCAAATCTTTCACCTCGCACCCTTCCCCTGTCACTTCTGGTGTTCCTCAAGGCTCAGTTCTTGGCCCCCTCCTCTTCATCACCTACCTTTTTCCCCTTGGCAGTATTTTCCGGAAATTCAACATTCACTTTTACTGTTATGCGGATGACACCCACCTTTATTTATCCAGTAAACCCACTTCCTCACTCCCCCCCCTTGTCCCTTACTAACTGCCTAATTGAAATTAAAGACTGGTTCACCTCAAACTTCCTTAAACTAAACAGTGATAAAACAGAACTCCTCCTCGTTGCCACTAAATCCACCCTATCTAAAATCAAAAGTTTCTCACTACCCATTGACAACTCCTTAGTCTCCCCCTCCCCTCAGGTCAAGAGTCTGGGTGTCATCCTTGACTCCTCCCTCTCCTTTCAGTCTCACATAAACAAAATTACAAGGTCTGCATACTTCCACCTTCGCAACATTAACTGTCTCCGTTCCTCCCTCACCACTCATACTGCCTCTGTCTTTATCCACAGCCTCATCACCTCCCGTATTGATTATTGCAATTCTCTTCTTTTTGGCCTCCCTCATAAATCTCTCCATAAACTTCAACTTCTTCAGAACTCCGCTGCTCGTGTCATCACCAGAACCCCCTCCTTCCATCATATTTCCCCTGTTCTTCACCAACTCCATTGGCTCCCAGTTCAATTCAGAATTCAATTTAAAATCCTTCTCTATACTTTCAAAGCCATTCATAACCTTGCTCCTCCATATCTGTCAGACCTCCTTCACATTGCCACCTCCTCCCGCTCCCTTAGATCCTCCTCCTCCATCCACCTCACTGTACCCCCAGCTCGACTTGTCACCATGGGGAGCAGAGCCTTCAGCCGCTCTGCACCCCAGCTCTGGAACTCACTTCCTCACGACCTCCACAGTATTGACTCTCTCCCCTTATTCAAAGCCAGACTCAAAACTCATCTGTTCCAGCTCGCTTATCTGTGAATATACTGCTCTTTTACCTATCCATAATTGTTTTTTTTTTGTTTTTATGTTCCTGTATCTGTATTTTGTATTTTCTTCTCTTTTTATTTATTTTTTGTATTATTTGTAAAGTGACCTTGAGTGTCTAGAAAGGCGCTGTTAAATAAAATGTATTATTATTATTATTATTACTGCTGTGAGAGACACAAAAATAATGCACTTAGTTAACAAATGCAAACATTTCCAATTGAATTACTTATGAAATCAGAGTACAAACCAAAAAGTTTGTTGAGGTGTTTTAAACTGTTTCTTTCAATAAGTATTCTAATCTTAAAGCATATTTTCTAAATGAAAATAAAATTAAGTTTAGAAATTTTTTTTTGAAACTGAGAAATAATTTACACTATTAAACAACAAAAAACATTTCATTTGAGATCATTTGCAAGTTAAGTTTGTAAAATGTTCACTATCATGTGTGCTTAGAAAACTCTGTCACCCTCCAGCTGCTCAACTTTCAACAGAGAACCATTAAGAAACACAAGACTGTGATTAAAAAAGAATGAGTAGAATTGAATTTAATTTAGCTTTAATAACCAAGGAGTTAAGGTTTTAAATGTCCAATTAGTAGTAAGATATTAAGAAATAGCACCAACCTGTTCAAAAGCCACGGTATTTTGGTGCAGGCCATAGCCGACCTGAGTCTGGATGCTTCCGATGCCAGAGTGGTGTTCTTAAACATTCTCCAGGCGAAGTCCCACTCCTTGGCTCCCCCAAAGGCTAAGGCGCTACAGTAAACTGTGCCTTTCAAGTTGGGATGGATCCTGATCAGCAGAATGTAGAGAAGATAGAATAACAGAGTGAGTCTCAGCACAGCATCCGTGTTTATATCGTTACATTATGCTGTTTTTTAAGGCTTTTAAAGTCTCTAAACCTGAAAAATAAGTAGTTTTTTGTTTTCACTGAGCTGAAAAAAGCAGAAAAAATCAGGAAGGTTTCATTCAAGATTTACAAACACAAAGATCTGAACAGTGATGATTGATAAGACAGAGAAACATGACGTAATGTCGTAGTGTCGACAGTGAGCAGATGCCTCATATACAGAGCTTTGAGGTCTTCAATATGGGTTTGGTTCTTTGGCTGTATGTCTTCCTCATTTCTTTCCTTAACCATTTCCTGTCTGATTACTATCAGATCACTATAGCAACACGAACAAATACAACAAAGGCAAAGAATGATTCATAGCTGGGGATTTAAACCTTCAATAGATAACCCTCTAAAGCGGAGGTCTTCAACAGGGGGTCCGTGACCCCTAGGGGGTCCACGGAGGTACTGCATGGGGGTCGCATGAGTTTTGGTTGATTAGACTTTTTTTTATATTGCTCCCTGCAATTTTTTCCCGCTAACTGAAATATCTTTAAATCCACATTAACATGAATTCAACACATTGAAAGACATCTTCTTCCTCCATTTAACTGTTTACTACAGTCATCAATGCACACATTCAGTGACACACAGGAGCCCTTTCAAGCTGGGCACTGTTTCAAACACCTGTCCCATCAACCAGGAATCAGAAATATTTGAATAATCCCAGGGCGATATTACCTTTGCTACATTGCTCCATCTGTAATAGAGTGAATAAAGAACCAGTTTGATATAACACAATTTCAAACTATTTATATAATTAGGGGGTCCCTGCTCCATCTCGCCATCAGTTTGGGGGTCCTTGGCCTGGAAAACCTTAAAGACCCCTGCTCTAAAGGGACTAGAAATTGAAGGTTTATTTAGATCAGAGGTCTTCAACAGGGGGTCCGCGACCCCCTCGGGGGTCCACAGAGGTCTTGCATGGGGGTCGCGAAAGTTTTGGTTGATTAGACTTTTTTTTATATTGCTCCCTGCAATTTTTTCCCGCTAACTGAAATATCTTTAAATCCACATTAACATGAATTCAACATGCTGTAGTAAACAGATAAATGGAGGCAGAAGATGTCTTTCAGTCATCAATGCACACATTCAGCGACACACAGGAGCTCTTTCAAACTGGACACCATTTCATTCACAACACCTGTCCCATCAACCAGGAATCAGAAATACTTTAATAATCCCAGGGGGAAATTACTTCAGTTACTTTACTCTATATGTAATAGAGGGACTATAGGACCACTTTTATATAACACAATTTGATACAATATATATACGTAAGTAGGGGGTCCCCACTGCATCTCACCATTAATTTGGGGGGTCCTTGGCCTGGAAAATGTTGAAGACCCCTGATTTAGATTATGGATGGATGGATTCTCATAAATATTTTTTACTGTTTTTTTCAGTCATGAAAGTTACTAAAAGATCATCCAAACAGGCTTTTCATTTTCTTATTCAAGACTGCTCATTCTTTTACTTAGGTGTTATTATTCTGCAGTTGAGATCCCAGGTAATTTAATTCAAGCCGACAAAGTGTAATATTTAAAAGTTTTACTGTCTGGGGTGAGGTAGTTGCAGACGGGGAAAGGCAGGAACTGGAGATGAATGGGAATGAGTCAGACAGTTCAGGAAGAGGCAGACTAGAACCAGAGTAGCAGTCAGAGTCAGACTTGATCAAGAAAAGATGCTAAGCTTTGGGTTGAATCTGTGGTGAAGATCAGGTGAGACTTAAAGCTGCACAGAGGATCAGATGAGGCCTGAAGCTGCTGCGTTCCCAGTGAGGTAGAGCAACAAAAACAGGCAGAGCAAACAGTTACTGGGGAACAAATCATGCAGGCAGAGTGAAGAGTGGGGCAGGTAAATAAAGGTAGGGAAACAGGTGGAATGATTGGGGGTAATAAGTGGCAGCAGCTGGAGCTGACTATGGTGCTGAATGGTGGATGTGGGTGACTGAGGGAAATGCAGGTTTAAAAGGGAATCAGTTAGTCCAAAATAAAAAAAAGAAATAAACATTACATTAAGTGATAAGCAAGGGATGATTAACACTTAATTTTCAAGAGACATCCCATAAAAGAAGTTTCTGAAAATTAGTTTTAAAATGTCAAATGTTTGTATTAAAATGCATGAACAGAAATACATATTTATTTTCAAATCAACGCAGCATTTTTTTTACTCTCACATAAAATTAATAATAGATAAACTCCACCATCACTTAGAATTGCAAACTTAAATTGACTTAAGGAACACTTTTAGCAGGGTTGGCATGGAAACAAAACAATTATTTTGTCTTAGTTCTCTCTTTAGGTCTGTTATACAATGAGCAGCCTTGGGGAAGAAAATAAAAATGCAGTTTGGATAATCTATTGGAATTAAATTCATGAGGGAAAAAATGCAGCTTTGACTTTAAAACGCAGGAGGAAATTTGTTTTAAAACATTTTGCGTTGAAACTGGACATTTAAAAACAAAAATTGGTCACTTTTGTATTGGACTTGTTTCAAAAATTGAATATAAAATTGAAACTTTAATGAAAACAGATGCCTCGGTTATTATTAGAACTTTAAATATATCTTGCAGTTCATTTATAAAACATAAGATATTTAATATTGATAATAAAATGATGAATAAATGAAATAATTTAAATGACCACTCATCTGATTAGTAATCGAGACACACAAATACAAAATATTTATGATGACACGAAATTTTTATGTCTAATGTTTTTAATAAAATAACAATAAAGCAAACTAGATGTTTAGAATTTGGTATTTTGCCGTTTGACTGACTTCAACTGGCTAAGAATAACTTTGGGAAAAAAAAATGCGTTAAAAGCATTTTAACAAAAACAAAATATGCTTTTTTTTTTAATCCAGGAAGACTTTACTCCCAGTATTATTGTCAAAAACAATGTTATATATTGCAAGCGCATTCAGTATAATGCTGAGACATTAAAGAGCAATGTGATGATAAACTAAGTCAGCCTGTTAGTTAGCTTCATTAGATCACAGCGACTTTTAAGCAGTTTTGAAAAAGTTTTTGTTCTCGGATATAATGAGCAAATTACAGGAACATTTGGCCTTTGACTACAGAGACCGCTTCAAGTTTAGTAGTTTAGTCATGTGTACAGGACTCTCTAGGATCACCAACATTACAGCTCCTCAGCCTATCAGAATGTCCCCTGCTCCGTCGTTGCACTGAATATCTGAAAGAATTAAAATTTGCTAGTTGTAATTAGATTGCAATTAGCATAACGCTGTTACATAAATAGGAAAAGTAATTAGTTTGATAATTTGAAAGGCTCGGTGCCATGTTTTGATCATAGCTAGTTTTGTCTTCTTTTTGTTTTACTCATAGTCAGGTTAGGTGAAGCAGGCAATGATCATATGGAAAAACAATAGAAAGTATCGGATTGCTTTTTAATAAAATGCTGAATCTGCTGTGATTTTTTTTTGGCTTAATGCATCTTTTTAAACAAAAAATAAATAATTCTAAATGTCTCTTTTCATGAGATTTGTAAATTATTTACAAAGCAACCATCAGTGACGGTTCTTTTTAAGGCTGCAATACTTCCGCTACTGAGTAAAAAGTATAGCGAAAGGTAAATACTTGGTAATTGGGTAGGATGCTACCAAGTTTTGGGCATAAAAAGGGGGCTAAACAATTAGCAATGTGTGTCGATGTAAAATCCACAATTCAATAAATGTTATTTCTTTATTAAATAGCTTCTGAATCACAACCAAAACTTTCAGGTCCGCCTTCGTTAGTGTCAGCACATGCGAGTTAAAGGTGGTGAGGGCTTTGATGGCTAGCATGTGAAAACACTGCAGTTTGGGTTATGATTATAAGAACATGTAGCCAGAGGCACTGTGGGGGATGGGACGTTTCTTCAAATGTTCCCACTCTGGTCTTACGGCAGCTTTGTCTGGACCAGGCGCCGTATCAGGCATAGAAGATTGTCCGACACACCCACACCTCACCTCATATCGACTCTGCCAGATGAGCAAATGATGGAGGAGACTGATCAGTCAATCAGTGAAGGAATCTCATCTGTACATTAGATAAGAAATAGGAAATGGACTGCTATCCATTTTGGAATAGCGTTCTTAGACATAAGAAAACCAAAAATGTCATCCATTTATTATGGGGCCCACTTGATTTGTTTTCAGATTTGTATTCAGGGTTTGACCCTTTAATTGAGCAAACTGATCGAGAATCATAATTATTCATTAATTAATTAACTATAAGGTTTTTAATAACTGACTATAAAACTGTAAGCACTCAAACTATTTTTTTTTTCAATTTAACTATCCCAAAGTCATAAAATCGTTCATGTTTTTAAGATCCTAAAACTGTGTGTCTGTGTGAAATTGGATGCTAAAAGTCTGACAAGAACCTGAGGAAAGAGCAAAACAGTCAAAGAAAGTGGAGAAACACTTGCCATCTTACATTTGGTTTAAAACAAAGATATTTTTAAACACAAAGATAATTTTCTTCACACTCACGGATTGTGACCTGGATTTTCCATCCACTGTCTGAACCAGTTGTTGATCAGCTCCCTGCAGCCCTCCACACCCATACCACATGCTATCCTGAGAGCATTGATCTGATTATACCTGAGGAGAAACATCTGCTGGTCAAACAACGAGGAGTCAGAATGAAAACTAGATTTGGTGTGATGAGAATCCTTACTGGTCCGTGTGTCCAACAGGGATTTGAGTCCAGTTCGAGGTGAGCGTTCGAAAGTACTCGAAAAGGGGTTCGATTTGTTTTTTAAGGTAGGCCTTAAATAAAATTTTAACAATAATTATTTCTATCTAGAAGTGACATTGTAAGCTGTAGGAAGTTGGTCAGACGAACCTGTAAGACTCCGTAGACCTCAGTGCGGTCAAACATGAGAATATAGTAGTCCAGGTTTCTCAGAGCTGACGCCCAGGGGATATAGTCTCTCTCTTTTAAAAGGTATTCGGTTGTTCTCAGGGCCATTGTTGTTGGGATTATTTTTGCCCTAAACAAAAAATTTCAATGAATTGTTTTCTTTGTTTGTTTGTTTTTTTTTTTTAAATAAGCACCCCTTGGGATTTTGTATGACCTTTTCTTACTGTACCTTGCCAGGTTGAACGCATCATCAATGATCTGTGCTCGATTCAAAACAGACAGAGCCTGAAAGAGGAAAGAAGAGCCCAAACAAGGCGGTGAAGCTTTGTTTTATTACAACTTCCAGTAAGTGATGGGGTTTGCATTTTTATCCAAATAGGAGAGCATCAGGTCCCTTTGTGTTCAGAGCGAATAGGATGTTGCTTACCAGGTGGCTGGTGTTAAGCAGAGATAGGAGACGAGCCCAGTTGCCTTCATCATAGTTAACCCTGAAGTAACCTGACACGTTTGTGTTTGCTAGCACCCATTCATTTCCTGAAACTCTCATCTCAGAATTGGTGTCTGGGAGGATTAGAATTGCATTAAGGAAAACATAAACAAGCATTTAAGTACAGCCATCCAAGTAAAATAAATATATTTCACAGGGTTCTACAGTGGGAAGTGCTGTGAACGTACCTTTTTCCATAAGAAGCCAATATTGTTGCTGATCCATGCCATTCTTCATCCACTTAATCGGAACAAACCATGTATAACTAAACAAAACAATATGTTGGTTAAGATTTATATATGATATTTAGCTTATGGTATGTATAGCTTATTAAGAATAAATCATTTTTACTCTCTTCAACTTGTTCATAACAACAACAGAAATGCTACTTAGAGACTCAACTTTACATCATAATAAATTTGATTTTATTTCAGGCTCAAACTGGAAGTTTGTTTATTTTAACTCTATAAAATGAAATTATGGAAACCTTGGGATGCAAATGAGTTTCTAGAAAAAAGCATTCTTTAAAATAATTGTTTGAATGAACCCTGGTGCTTAAGATCTACTGTCCTACAGATTTTAGATACTCCAACACAGTTGATAAAACAACTGAATTACATTTTCAGGATGCCATCAAGTTTTGAAAAAACCTTGTTACAAGCCATTAATTTGTTTCATCTGTGTTTAAGCATTTAAAAACTGCAAGTCAGTAGATTTTAGGGACCAGGGTTGGAGATCCCTGCTCTACAGCAGTCTCTCATATTGAGAATGCATATAGCAACAGTGGAAAGGAAAACTTCTTTTGAACAGGAAGAAACCTCCAGCAGAACCAGGCATAGTGTGAGCCGCCATCTGCTGAGGCCGACTGGGGATTCAAGGAGTTGGAGGAAGACAGACAGGAGAAAAATAGAATCACTGATCAGTGAATGATTTCTATATTAGAAAAGATAATGGTAAACTAGCTCCATTGGTGGCTCTGTCGAGGAAAGAAACATTTCAGCAGTTGCCAAAGAGATGAGAGAGACAGCCAGTCACAGTGAAAGCTGAGTCAATAGTTATGTCTAGGAATCTATGATTAGACCAACATTTATCTAATACTAGAATGTCACATTTGCTTTTAAAACTGAAGGCAGTGTTTTTAGAAGCTGTTAGGGCATAAGTCCAATAGTTTCAAATTCAAGAATAATAAAGTGAAAAACATTTATACTTGAATTGGGACGGCCGGTCCACTTTAGAATCCGAGTCCAACAGAAAGTGTTTCTGGCTGACCCCTCCTGTTGTAGTGTTAATCGTGACCACTGGGAAGCCCATTTGGAGAATCCAGCGACTCATGATGTCATGTACAGAGTGTGGAATATTCAGATCTGGCGTGTTTTCAACTGCCTGCAGTCAAAAAATAAATTAATTAAAGCAGAACAGTAATTTTATGTATTTTCCTGGATAAGCTGTGTAAAATAAGGGCCAGCACATCTGGCAGCTTCAATCTTTTCTCTAACCAACCTGCTGGAGATGATCCCACAGGTCTTTATACTCTGTGTTACCAAAGGCAAATGTGTTGAGGTATGACTAGAAAGAAATAAAAACAGAAAGAGACAATGGGTAAAGTATTTAAACAACAGGATGCAATACATTTCATATAGCTAAACAAACAGATGTTGCTCAACCTTGTTTTGTCAAACCTTCTAGCTACTGTAACCGTAGAAATCACAGCAGCAGTTAGATTATTAAAATGTCTGTACATTTTAGGTAAAATGCAACATGTATTGTAAACATATTAACATTACCAAGCTAGTGATTGTTTGCTTGTTGTTGTTTAGCCCTGAGAACAGTTCATTAACATCCCAAAAGCTGAAATAAGACTTTATCTACTTCTGCAAGTCCCAGTTGAACTTAAAAAAAGCTCCAGAAGTTGCAGAGCAGGAGTGGAGAAGGAAAAATCAAGCCATACCTATTCATGTTCTTGGGCCAGAAGTGACGTCAATTCGGGGCTTTGTTTGAATTTGCCCGTTTTATCGTGGAAGATTAGAATTGTGAGATTTCAAGAGAAAGGAGGTGGTGATGGGGTTTGAACTTCTCTGTACGTCCATTTCACCCACTGAACTATTGTTATTCATCTACGACATTGTAAACTCAGTTTTGTATTCTATGACACAAGGGGTGCAAATGAGGAAGATTAACGCAAACAGCCAGTTAAAGTTGGACTAATAACCTTCGGTTTAATGAAATGTGAAAATAAATCAAAAGGTGTTTCTGGTGGGATTCTGGATTGATTTCCTTTCTTCTCAGACCAGATTGTTGCAAAAACTAAAACTTGACAGCAGATCATATCACACATTAAACTAGGATTAAGTTTGGAGACGATACATCCTGAGGAATCATTTTTAAGTTCTGAAATCTCAAAAAGCTGCGTTTATACCAGGAATTAGACCACATACGCTGTGTAATACCCACACTGAGTCCTTTGGCAAACACAGGCTCGGTGAGAAACTCCGACAGCATCCTCAGCACTGCTGCACCCTGAAGGAAGAAAAAATGTATTAACCACAAGAATTCAAGTGGTTTGAACTTCATATAACAGCAAAGTTGAAACCCGCTGTGCCTGAGCCAGATTGGAAGGAAAAGATCAACAAAGGAAAACTACATAAACCCCCGACTGTGATAACTTCAGCAGGATAACCATTCTGACAGTTTTATAACTTCGCTTGGAGTCTGCACCTTGCTGTAGGAGATGGTGTTGAACATCTCACTGATCTCACTTGGCTCATTAACCTCCTCTTCTTTACGGGACAGCGGGTGAGAAGAGGCCAGGGCGTCTATGGCAAACACCTTTTGCATGTCATACAGAATGATGTGGTCTCTCTGGATCAAAGCAGCGAGAAGTCAGAACAAACTTCCTGAATTGTTATTCTCTGTGGGGGCATTGAAATCTTCATTAAAAATCCTTTTAATCTTACAATGTTCCAGGTGGGCTCAACATAATCGATTCCAAGGTATTCCACATATGAAGCAAAGCCCTCATTCAACCACAGGTCATTCCACCAACGTAAGGTCACCAAGTTACCAAACCACTAAAAAAAAAAAAAACACAGGTGTTTTTCATGTTTAAATCATAGAAACAACTTTAAAAGACATTGATTTTGGTCACCATTAGGCTGGTTTTGTTTTTTGAAAGAAAAGGAATAGGGATTTAAAGGCAGAGATGGCAAAAGTACTCACTTTCCGTACTTGAGTAAAAGTACAGATACTTGTGTTAAAAAATACTCTGGTAAAAGTGGAAGTACTGATTAAACTTCTTCACTCAAGTAAAAGTAGCAAAGTACAGGCTTGTAAATTTACTTAAAGTATAAAAGTAAAAGTAGAAACCACTTTTTTCATGCCGTTGCCTACATTTTAAATGGATGTCTGCCAATAGGACTAGATCTCCGTTGTGTTCATTTTCAATCATCTCGTCGTCCATACTACTATGCTAACGCCACCGCCACCAAGCTGCAATGATTTGCCGCAAATGAATACCGCCGAATCTGTCGATTCATCTTGTAGTGGTGCGTCAAATGCAACGTAGATTCACATCCAATTAGATTGAATTTGGTATTGATGACGTGAAAAATAATAACGGTAACTCCATTGAAATGATTCAAAACTAAAGTAACGAGCCAATTTTTTAAATGTAAGGAGTAGAAAGTACAGATATTTGTGTAAAAATGTAAGGAGTAGAAGTAAAAAGACGCCATAAAAATATGTAGTAAAGTAAAAATATCAGAAAAATCTACTTGAGTACAGTAACGAAGTATTTGTAATTTGTTACTTCCCATCTCTGTTTAAAGAGAACTCCTGCTTACTGCAGATAGAGGAAGGAAATGTACCACATCCTGATTGTGAGAAGAAGAGGGACATACCATGTGAGCGAGCTCATGGGAGATGACAGTAACGACCCTCTCTTTGTTTCCTGTAGAGGAAAGCACGGGGTCATACAGCAGGGCCGTTTCCCTGTATGTCACCAAACCCCAGTTTTCCATGGCTCCAGCATGAAAATCCGGAAGAGCTATCTGATCTACAGAGAGAAAGGATACACTTAAGAAAAAAATTGACTGTTTTACCTCATTCTCAACTGAGAAATTGTTATTTATGGTCCAAATAAATAAAAAGAATGGGCATACTCAAAACAATAAAATAATATTGATGTCTTAATCATTTCTATACATTCTTCTGCTTAGTTTGGTTTGGGATTGACAGCATTATGCTGCGTTCACACCGGACGCAGCTGGCGCGACAGAAGCAGTGGGTTTACATGCAAAGTCAAAGGTTGACGCGCGTCAAGGCGCAACAAAAGGTCCCGCAGCGCGTTTTGAGCAGCAGGCGCAGCGCGTCTGAGCAGCTGAAGCAGCGCGTCGGGCGCGTTTAAGCATCTGACGCGCGTGGCGTGCCGCAAACGCGCTGCTGCTCGAGATGGAAAAATTGACCTTTTGCTGCTCGACGCGCCGCGTCAACCAATCAGAGGAGCTGATCTGGGAGCTGGCAGGGAGAGAGACACAGCGCTGATCATACAGATCGCTATGATCACTCCTCGGAAACAGTTTATTGACGCATAAATTAACTTAAAATGCAGAAACCTGACGACAGAATATGTTCCCTTTTATTATTCTGGTGCCTGCAGATCAGATTATTTAGATGAAAAACACCTACCAGCGGTGAACCGCGAGGAGGCGACCCGGCCAGAGGCTGCTGATGAAGGGATTCCTACTGTCGGCGCACCGCTGGTATGTGGGGGTCTGAGCGGTTCCGACAGAAATAATATTGGAAGGCAGGATTGTAATCTGGATGAACTGACTGCACTGATGAAGTTTTAAGGTGTATTTTCTCACTTAAAAACATATTAAAACTACTTTATTCCCACTGATCACAGCAAATATAGCTGCAAGGCAGAGAAAGGATAGTGAAGCTCCGCCCAACGCGTGTCAGACACACTTTTGAACCGCGCAGCCAGAGCAGCAAAGCTGCTTCAGCCGCGCGTCAGAACTAACTGGTACAAGCAGCAAAAATTAAGCAGCAGACGCGATTTTGCTGCGTCCGGTGTGAACGTAGCATTAGCCTATATCTGCTTATAGGCCCATTTTACTCTTGATAAAGACTGCCTTACAGTCTTCAGGCTCTCCCAGACAATCCAAACTTTAGTGGAAATCCACAAGTTTGGAAAAGATTTTGTAGGTGTTAGGACAAGACTGACCAACCTGGGTGGGTTAGTTTATTGTTACTTTCTTATTTCAAAATGTTTGCTTAATGAAGTTTCCTCTCAGTCTATAAATGTTTCTACACATCCACCATTAGTTTTAACCTTGCTATGTGAAGGAAACGCAGTCAGCCTTTTATCTGCTTATCAGCAGCTTGACGGGGGGGGGGGGGGGGGGTCACATCAAGAGGTTTTCTGTACAGAAACACAGCAGCTCTTAGGGTGACCAAACCCTCCTCCCAGCCTGATGTAACACAGTGTTAGCGCAGTCAGAAGTTATCCACCCAAATCGAGGGAGTGTTTTATACAGAACTAATCTTGTGAATTTGAAGCCTGAGGTTGATTTTTATCATTTAAATGTCATACAGTATCTTACTATGTTGCCAGAAGTGCATGGTGTTAAAAAAAAAATATTTAATGTGTTCTTGTTTTTGCTACAGTGAGACTCCGTATTTTTCCGATGTGGAAAGGCAATTCTTATTGTATCATATCATCCTGACATAAGAACCCAGATATGCTGTCATGGTGATAAATACACATTTTTGCCTCAACAAATTTTGTGCTTAAAATAAAAGTGGCAATGCACTATGACTCTTGATGAGGAATGTCTCTGTTCTTGTTGCAACTCTAAGGAATTTGCAGGTACAACAGTCAGGATGTTTCTTTGCAGTTGTGACACTGAGTTCTTAGAAGGATAAATTCATGCATTTTTATTACATTTTTTAAAATGAAAATAAACATGTTACCCTTAAAAGATAAGCACCAACACACCAATCTCACATTATACTATTGTCCTAAGAAGAAATATTTCTATCCTATAAATGTTGTCAACAAAATATTAATTTTATATTTTACTTACCTGACTTAGAGAGTGGATAAGTTGTGTTGTAATATTTCTCATAGAACTGAAGGATTGGTCCTGTTACATTGAGAGCGTATTCGCCCTGCTTGCTACCGATGGCTTTTCTTTGTGCCCAGATTCGGATCTGTAAGAGATTTACAATCAGATCGGGCTAAACAATGTTACCAGATCTATTTGAACACCAGAAGCAGGGACGTTTGGTCTCACCAAAAAGTTGTATTCCTGTGAGACGATGGAATCAAAATCACAGACGATGAAGGCCAACAGGTAGGTGGACATTTTCTCAGTTGGCTCAAATGTCGTAACTCTGACAGGAATGTTTTCCCGGATGGAGTCGGAAGAATCTGTGCAACATCAGCAGAAGCTAAACTTTGGCACTCTGTTAGTATTAATGGTTCAAAATAACTGATTTATTTTTATTTTTAAACTACAGCTATTAATCTACAAAAGGGAAACAATGAGTTCATCTTAGAGGATTAAAAAGCCCTGAATCATATTCACTTACGTAAGTTAAGATCAGTGTCTATGGTTCATTATTAGGAAAGAGACTGGGCCAATAAGTCATCTATGGGAGAGCTCTAGACCAAAACCATAGCTTACCAGAATAGAGATATGTGACCTCATGAAACTACTGTGTTACCTTTTCTTAAATATGCATCCTTTTAAATCTGGAGTTAAACCATGCAGGACAAAAAGATCATACTAAAAATTATACCTCCAGGGTGATAACCTGATGATATGGAGCTGCTTTGCAGGCCCAGGACAATTCAGTATTTGATGGAACCATGACCCTAATAGAAAATCCTGGAGGAGAAGGTTCCACTATCAGTTGGTAACCTAAGAACCAAGACACAGTACCAAAAAGCTAATCTCTGAATGGCTCAAAAAGGTCTTCAATAATGGCTATAAAAACTATTTTACCTGGTTGCTAAGTTGCTATTGATCGCTGTTTTTTAACCTTAATACAAGTAATCATTGTTTATATCTCCTCTTGGGAATTACTTATTTCACCATCTGTCTACTCCCCAACACTGCATCATTTTTCGTCTGGTATTTCCCTTTTTGGATTTTCTTTTCTATATTTACACAAAATATCTTTCAAAAGGAATATTTTCCAAAAGACTCTTTGAGTAGAGAGTTGTTTTTAAAACAAACCCATCTGCTTGCTGTTGGAGAGAGCCTTGGTGCCTGGGTCGTGGATGATGGTGACATTAAAAACTGCTTTCATGGCGGGTTCATCAAAGCAGGGAAATGCTTTTCTGGCATACGTTGCTTGCATCTGAGAGGTGGCTACAACTCTGAAACAGTATTCAAGTGAAAATAGCACAAAAAAGGGCATCAAAGAGGCAAAATCATCAAACCACAACTGTATCTGAATGTGTGATTATAGTAAAAGAAATGTTCTTTATGGTTTCTTACTTCTTTACTCCATCATCCATGTATTCACTCCTGTAGAAGCCCTCTAGGTCGTCTGCCAGCTCCCCTGTAAACTCTGTGTGGAGCATGTAGGATTCTCCCACTGCTAGTTTTCCGCTCAGTTGAATAACAAGATACTCTGTCCTCACCACAAGCCAAGTCCTCTGTATGGTCGGCGCAGTGGCTTTACCCAGGCCAGTAAGATTAGCATGCTTACCCAGATATGTAGTGAAGTTCAGCTTGTTGGCATGAATGATTATAAGATCTGTCTCTTTTTGACACCTGAAGAGGACAGCAGATTTTCCAGTGAAGATGTACATGCCTTCAGCGTTGGGCTTCAGCCGGGGCCATAGAGTCACAGAGTAAGAGTCCGGGATGAGGGAGTCTGGGAGTCTAAAGTGGTCCCACGGCTCTTTTGATGTGAAGGGGGTAGTTGGGGGTACAGAGATGCTACCAGTACCTGCGTCATCTCCAGGATTACCTTGATTCTTGGCTCTTTGCTTATCATAAGCAATAGATAGAGCGATTATTGTCACCAGAGCGCTGACGGCAATCACCAGAAGTCCAACGGCAACATTCTTACTGACATTGTAGTATTTTCCCATCTTAGACTCTGGATTTATCTCTGAGAGGTCTCAGTCACTATTTGTCCAATAAACTGGAGCTCTGATAAAAACACCTGAAGACAAGAAAATACTTTAGTATTTTTTCTTATTCACATTTATCACTCTTTTAAATGACTTAGCATAAAAACTTTAACTTGATACAAATAAATTTCACTGGTTTCCACCAAACACATTGCTACTTATTGTATTTTTTAACATATTGCCGCAAACAAAATATTCTGGAATTGTGCTGCTAAAGGTGGATGTACTTTAGAATAACTTTGCTAGCTTTATTCTGATATTCTGCTTTGTAAGAACTTTTTTTGTTTATTTTTTTAAAACTCTGGTGTGGAATTCTGTGCAGCCAAAAGGGTTTTTGCCAATGACCTTTCATTTTTGGCCATTTGTTATACTGTGTAACCATATCAACCCTAACAACTTGGGGGTTTTTTACACCTGGAAGCTGCTCATTAACATCTCAGAAGCTGACATAATACTTCAAGTACTTCTGAAAGTCCCAGCTAAGTTGAAAAGAAGGTATTGAGGATGCAGAGCAGGAGCAAGGAAAAGAGAAAGGAGGAGGAAATTCAAGCTAAATCTTTCATCAATTGTTGTGGGGCCAAGCAAGGACAAGTTCAATAAAGTACAGTACAGTACACGGCCACAGAAGATCCTTCCTGCTTACAGCTATCCACAACTTATTGAAAAAAAACTCCAAGGTACTACAACACTTACAGTAGTTTCTCTTTGGGATGAATAACATTTAATTACACCTTATAGTATTATTTTTCAGAAAAGTGTGTTGTGCAATAGTTATTTTACAATACATCTAAATAAAGGGCTGTGCAAAATCTGAATCAATGGGTCACCTAAGCAATAAATGGAGAACAACCCTTGGGAATTTTAATTTAAGCATAAATGTGAATATTCCAAGGCCTTTGAGAGCCTGTTAGAGAACAGCAGTTTCCAAGAAGCATTATGACAACTAACGGAAACACTGTGCAGGTCAGAAACATTGTGGTGATTTTAAATCAAAGTCACAGCACAATATGTCAAAGAGTAGTGCTTAGCCGACAAGTGGAGACTAAGCAGATAAGGGAAAAGTCTGGAGGACCATTGGTAAGTGGAGGAGCTGCAGAGAGCCACAGCTCAGGTGGGAGAACCTTTAGATAACTCAACCATTAGTTGTGCACTCCACACTTTTGGGTCCAATTCCAAACCGTCTACTAAACACTAACCCTGAGCACTAACCCTCTGTTTGTGCATTCCCGCAGAGGATCTGCCACATTAAAGGCCTTACCAAGCCATGTAGCGAGTAGCTCGAGTGGACCACTCAGCAGTTAAATAGTCTGAATCAGTGCAGGCTCGCTGGAACTGGGCAATGACTGTAACGGCGAACTAGTAGCAGATAAAAAACATGGAATTCAAATATAAGTACCACTGGTTTGCTGCATCTTTGTCACACTGACAGAAAATTACAAGTTAGGTCCATGAAAAAACTTAACTAAGTCCAAAATGGACGGTCCTCTTTGAAATAGTTTTATTTTTACCATATACATTTGTTATTTGTTCTTCTTGTGTAACAAAAGAAGCCAAACGACTCCCATTTCAAAGGGGTGGAGCCGTTCGTCCGTTTCAATTTGCATGTTTTCTAAAAAAAAAAAAAAACGAGGCTTTGTTGGGGTTTGTATAAGGCCTCAAACTCAACGCTATTCCTGACAGTTTGAAGTGAAAAAGCTTCTTGGATGGAAAGCGAAACGTCTTCATACTTGGAAACAAAGTCCAGTGGATTGGGGTTTTTTTGTACCTTTTTGGAATGACTATGACCGGGATGACTGAGAATTGTCACCAGCGTTTAATGTTATGTTACCCTGCTCCACAGAGCTACAGCCAAGTATATGGGGCGTCTGTTGTGCACGAGCAATGACTGCTTTCCCTTTCCATTGGAGGGAAGAAGCCATCACATTCTCGTGGACAACACTAAACATACAGCCGGAGTGACAACAGCAAGGTTTAGATCAAAGTTCATGTTAGATGGTCCGCCCAGTCAAAGTGCAGACCTATATCAAAATAAAACTATGTGGCATGACAAAAAGATGATCTTTCTCTAGATGTAAGTTTAGAAACACCTGCAGCAAAGGTGGTTTTACAAAGCCTTGTCCTGTTCTTTAATGTGGCTTTTCACTAAAGGGTTTAATAAGTTAGTCTCAGTAAAAACTTTCTAAACCAAAAATCTTTACACAACTTCATGCTCCAAAAAGCTGAGGGGACAGTTTAAAGAAGTGCCCTTCCTCTTCTGAATCAATTGTGCAACGGTGTGCGAAACAAGGTCCATATAGTCATGGATTAACAAGTAATCATCGTCTCTATGTGGCATCCCTGAAATAATAAGAAAGAGCACATGGGAGAAAAACACAACATAAGTGAGCATGTTTAAAGGATCTATTCCTGATCCTGTGCTGGATGAACTGTAAATCCTGCTCCAACTGTTTTTTGTTTTTTCCCATGAGAATCCCACTTTCTCTCCTCCTGATCTTATGCACAACCAAACACAGGCCTCAAGCTCGTGCACCATTATTAGGAGCACCATTTCACATAGCTAAGTCAGATAAAATGTTGCTAACACACAGCTATGAGCTGTTAACTATAACCTCCAATCTGGTCCAACACTGGAAAAAAACCGATATCTAGAGAAGTAATTTTTTCTCAAAATAACTGCGTTTGTTCTTGAATTGAGGACTTATAAGAGACATTTTGCCAATAGAACATGACAATTTACATTTAAAATAAGAAAACACAATTGCATTGTTTTATTTCAAGTGCATATTATCTATTTAGCTTATTTTAAGAGAAAAAAAATACTCATTCCATTTGCAAGCCACCTCATTTACCTAAATAAACTTAATTTGAGAATTTTTTACTTCTTTCTAGATCGATTTTCCAGTGAAGGTGGTACCACAAAGTTCTTCACCTGATGTTCTTTCCTTGGTCACTTGGCCTGTTAGAACAGCCAGATAGAAGACCTTATACAGAAATAACCTTTTTTTAGGTCGTCTGTGTCAGCATTCCTCCGGACTTCCGTACGGTCTTCAAATTATTTCCTCTATTATGATGTTTAGGTGAGGTTCTTATCACTGTCTATGGCAAAAGTAAAATAGATTTTAGTTGTTTTTTTTACTTTAAATTAGAGGCTTTGTTTCAGATTTTTAGTATAATTATCTCTGTTCTTACATTCTACAGTTGAAATGTTGTTTAGGAAATTCATTGTTAGAAATACTTTCTATGTATAGTTCTTCCCTTGAGCTTCCGTCTTGTAGGTTTGCTTTAATTTTAACCCTTTGGGCCCTGATAACAGGATATATAAACATTCACATTTTCCTTTCTGCTATTTAAACTCTTCTTTCATTATAAAGATGCAGCCTCACCCAAAGTTTGAAAGATGGTTCAGCAAAATGAATATAAATGTTGATAGCTCTTTTCCTCAAGCCCTTTGACCCACTTTTATACCTCAGTTTTGTTCCAAAAGGTAGATTGCAGGAATCCAGTTCATTTAGTGAATGTGAGACTATAAAGTATTCCTTTAGATGTCAACCATTAACATATATGAATGTATATTTTGCAAAAACAGATAACTCTGTTTTTATACATTTTAAAAATATATACTTTTTATTACCAGCACCATACAAAGAGTAAATGACATGCCTTAGCTAATATATTTCTTTGATGTCTGTTTCTGCAAATTAAGTCCTGTATCCCTAAGAAAACTGATGAGTCCCTGTAGTCTTCACAAAACTGTTTATTGAACAGTATTCTCTAGCAGATCTGAAACCTTATACTGAGGTTAGATTGCAATTATTCAAACTCAACTGAAGGTAAGTGGTTCTACTGGGCCAACAGAGCAAAGGTGGTCCAATACAACATTAAAAATGCACCGCTTTCTCTGATTTATGACAAGAAAGTGACAATTTCAAAGTCCTGTGACTGATTTTAAAGGGCAACATATGTTTAGACAAACAGACCTGGCTGTATTTATGCTCAATTCTATTCAAGATCTTTAGTTACAACGTTAAATTATTACAATGTTATTGAACTATTAAAAAACTGTCAACATTGGGCACTCGATTTCTGATGTTTGCAGGAGTTGCAACATTCCTATGAATAAAAAACTCTTAAGTCATTTCACCTGCTAACCAACTGTACAAAACTGCTTTACGTTATCAACAGTTGTAAAAAAAAAAACAAAAATACCAAAAACCAAACCATGACTGAATATGGGAAACAGCAGGAACACAGAGGAAACCTTATGCGATCTGCAGCAGAAAATGTCAGTAATTTCAGTCCTCTGGACTGAACAAAATGTGCATGTGTCATCTGCCTTGTCGTCTGAGAGCTGCCCCGGTTTGAGCATCAGCGGGTGAAGGAGGGAACATCATGGAAAGGTCACAGAATGTTTCAGGATCAAACGGAGACAAACAGTCACAACTTCTGGGAGTTAAGATTCACACTTTGACACTTAACATCCATGTGGAGGAAAGAAAAATCCAGGAGATAACTTTCACACAGGAAGAGGGCAAAAATTTAAAGCGTTGATCTTTTATTGTGGCTTTATGTAAACATAACAATTTAACAGGCAGTTTGGTAATAAAAACGGCTCCATATTTTATCATCCAACTTAAAAAGCCCAAAGAATCTCCAACAGCATTGTGCAGCAAATACTCAAATTGCAATATAAAAAATCTCGAAAAAAGTCTTTTTTCTACAACAAAAAAAAAATGTTTAAGAGTTTTGTTTTAAATTTATTTAGAAGATAAATATGAGATGTATAATAAAAAACAAAAATATAAAAATAGCCTGAATCGGGGGTAAAGTCCAACTCTCTACATGAACTCAGCTTTCTATACCTGCTGTTCAAGTGAAAGATTCACATTTCAGTAAATGATTAACATTTTTTTTAGATAAAACTCATCAAAATATGTTAGATTAAGTTATTAATCATTAAGGGGGTCTTAGTTTGTAATTATCTATTAATATGAAAGCTTCAAACATAAATTATCCCATTTTGCCTGAAGATAAGTAATTTGGATTTAATAAAGAACTTCAGATACGATTTATTCTAGACTAAAAATCGACCCTTTTTACGCATTTTAACATTAAAAAAGTGAGAAAGGAAGAAATGCCATATTCTGAGTTGTTAATCTTATCAGAGTTAGGATTTATGACTGGATATTTGACTAAATCTCAAAACTAAGGAGCTCATAAAGAAACATTTGACAACTTGTTTAACAAACCAAGCAATGTGCCGCAGCAAGAAAGCACATTTCCTCGTTATCTGCTCATTTTATTAGTTTGAGGAAAGATATGGTGCTGATAAGTTCAAGGAGAATGAAACTAAAACACTTAGACACTCACACATGGAGGGAACCTGCTGACAGGTTCAGGGATTTGCTAAATGTATTTTTACTTTAGTGTAAATTCCTTCAAAGTTTTGGGGAGGGATCAACTCACTGTACTGCATGATTCTAAAGCGAAAGAAAAAATATAGACAAATGTGTAACGTTTTTTTTTTATCCATAAAACTCTGAAAACTCTGTATCATACATATTTCTTTTTTTGATCAAATCTTTAAACAAATGAATATCTTTGAGATTACAGAGGGCTTAAAAAACGTTTCTGTGATATGGATATCTGTGCAAGGCACAGCATGTCCCTCGTCTATCAGATGAAATCTCCCCCAGCTGATAAACCAAACTCTTCACCCTGAGGGCAAAAACCATCACAGAGCCCAAACAGGCAACACCTTTTTATCTGTCTTTAAAAAACAAAACTAAGATTTTTCAATCCTTTCAAAAATAATCTAAAGAAATAGTTCAATTTTAAAGAACAAAGTAGTCAAATGTTTGTCTTTTTCTTCTATGTTATAATGAAAGCTACGGTTTTCTTTTTTTAAATATTTTGGAATCAGTTCCTTATTATTTTGCTATCTTTGGGTTGCAGGATTATAAACTGCTTTTTTGAGATAGGAACATTAAAATGTATATTTGAAGTATTCAGTTCCTACAGTACAGAGAAAAAAAAAATCTTTAGATTGACACCTCTCCCTAAATTATCTGGACTCCAGGTTAGGGAAAACAACTATGAACATTACTTGTTTGAACATTTATACCTAAAAACTAGTGAGAGACTGTGTTTAAAAGCTCAGTAAAATTTCATCATTACTATCCCATCAGAGGTGGGTGGTAATTTGTTATATTGAATTGAGTAAGTGATAAAACTATATACAGCTAAAACAAATAAAGGGAACATTCAAATAACATCCTGTCAGGGTTCAGTGGTGGTTTGAGGACCCAGAGGCAGAGGCTGAGGAGATTTCTTGCAGCTTTAATGAAATAAACAGAGGTAACAGAGGCGGGAATCCAAAAATCCAAAATCAAACATGAAAAATATAAAGCAAACCAGAACTATGGAGACATCTGGGGAAACCAAACACGAGGAGTCAGGGAGAGACGAGGAACGTGGACAACAGCATGGGAGGACAGCAAAGACAAGGAACCAACAAAGAGTGAGAGCAGAGGGAGAGTATATGTAGCTGACAGAGACAAAGGGAGGGTTAACGAGCTGACAAGGAGCAGGTGTGAGAGGAGACAACGAGGGAGCCAAGGGGAAAGGAACACACACACACAAGAGGGCTACAGAGGACAACAGAAAAACATGAGAACTAACATAAATCTAGAAATTACAACAAAACTGGAATTAAACCAATAAATCTAGAAAACAAGGAGCAAAGTAAAGAACATAAGGAACCAAGACCATGACACATCCTAGATCTAAATAATTGTACAGAACAAATTATTCAATGAGAATATTTCTAAGTTGAATGTACAGACAATAAAATCACTTAAAAAACATCAATGGAAATAAAATGTATTGACCAATGGAGGCCTGGATTTGGAGTCAAATACTAAATTAAAGTGAAAAACATTACAGGCTGATTTTGATTTAATATCCTTAAAACAGGCCGATATGAGGCAGTATTGTGTCCTCCACTTGCCTGTATGACCTCCCTATAACGCCAAGGCTGCTCCTGATGAGGGGACAGCTGGTCTCCTCTGACCTGGACTTACCCCTTGCTCACACTGGCTCCGGTGCGGTTACCGAGCCGACGGAGACCGCAACTCCCGCACACCCACTCTCACATCTCCCTTTTGACTACGGTGCGGTGCGGCTCTGCGGCTCCGGCAACAGGTCCGGAGATTTAACAGAAGTTCACTTGAGTTCACATAACTTCACGCGATAACACGGCCCAAATAAGGATATTTGCGAGAGCTTGTTGCGGAGGGCTCCGGCACGCCGCAAGGATAGCTTTCTTGCTGAATTTTCTGCAGCGCCGGAGTGTCTCGGTAACCGCAGCCGGACAGCTCAGCAGCCGGTGAGAGAGGTTTACGTCTTTTTAATGACTTGGAATCACTGCGGCGCCGCACCCACCGCACCGCAACGGTAAGACCGGAGTCGGTGTGAGCCAGGGGTAAGATGTGCTCAATGGGATTCGGGTCTGGGGAACAGGCGGGCCAGTCCATAGCTTCAATGCCTTCATCTTGCAAGAACTGCTGACACACTCAAACCTCATGAGGTCTAGCATTGTTCTTTATTAGGAGGAACCCAGGTCTCATAATATAGTTTACCATGGGGTCTGAGGAACTAATCTCGGTACCTAATGGCAGTCATGCTACCTCAGGTGAGCACATGGATGCCTGTACAGCCCTCCAAAGAAATGCCACCCATCACCATTACTAACGCACTGCCAAACCGGTAGTGGATCACTCTCCATGGTGTCTGGATACACCATGGAGTGATCTCTTTCTGGCAAACCATGACATTTGGCACTCAAGCTTATTTACAGTAAGGAATAAATATTATCACTTGAGGTGATTTAAACTGTTTTAGCATGTAGAAATTACCTAATGAGGAATCTGATTTGGAAAGAGGTTTCTTCTGCCTGGATTTATTTTTATTAAATTCATTATTAATTTTTTTAATTATTTTATTTCAGTCTTCAAAATTTTAGAATCTGCATATATAACTTCACATTTCAGTCTTTCGTATCACAGCCTATTACGATGACTTAATAAATACTTGTGTGGCCTTTTACCAAATACTTTGTACTCTTATTGAGTGAAAATATGACAAAGTAGTGCTACTGTGTCATGATCTGGCCTGTTTGCTCTCCCTTAATTAGTAATCCCTCTCACCTGCCGTTTTCCCTCCCTGCCTCAATCATAATTTATCCCTCTCACCTGTTTCCTCTGGTTTATATTCAGTTCAGCCTGAGCATTCTGTGCCAGATCATTGCTTGTCTTTCTGTCAGTCTTTCTGTTCAGTTTTATTTGGTTCATGTCCTGGATCCTAGCTGCCAGTGGAAAGAGGGTTTTAGTGTTTGTCTCGTCTCCTGATTGTCCACTGTTCCTCCCCCGCGGAGTCCTCTGGGTTTTTGGCTTATTATGGGGGGAGGTTCAGTTTTTATCCAGCAAGCCTGGCTCCAGGGAGGAGACCAGTTTAAAGTCCTGCTCCAAGTTCCGGTTCCTACGTCCTGTCTCGGCTACCCTCTTCCACTGTGCCTGCCTGTCTGCACCTGATCCTGTCTGCTCCTGTGCGTGACCACCTGGTCATGCTTCTGGTCCCAGTCAGACTCTGAACCCTCCTGGAAGCCTGTGGATGCCTGGAAGTCTGGATCCTGCCACCTGTCTCTGTTCTTGCCTGATCTGGATCCTGCCTGTTTCTGTCTGTTCTGGATCCCTCACCAGGATCGGCTTCCAGCATCACCTCTGGGACTGCAGCACTGGGGACACTTGTGGTCTGGACTGTTAAACCAGGTAAGTGACCAACACAGTTAATCTTCTATCAGTTGATTGTGGTCACTTACCTGTGTTTCTCCCCCAGAGTGTCTGAGATTGGGCGGTGCCCCGCGCCCCGCCTGCAGTGTCCGTGAGCCACAGCTCCGCTTTTGTTTTGTTTTATTTAATAAACGTTTGAACTTTCCTACTGACTGTCTCTCCTTGAATACTGGGTCCATCTGTCCGCTTTTCATGACATACTGTTTGAGTATAATTCTGGGTTCTCTGGCCACCTCCTTTTGCATTTATTGTTAAGTTCAGCATGAACATTTTTTGTTCTTGTTAAACTTTAACAAACTTATCCAAGGGATTTTTAGCCATTAACTTAAAACTTGGTCAGACTACAGTTTAGGATTGTGAGTTAAAAAGTTATCAAAACAGGGAGTTTTGAGACAGAGAGACAACGTTTCTGCTCAAAGGGTTTAGAAAAGTGTAATTTATCTATGTATGCATTTTACACTTTTTTTTTTAAGACATGTTTGGGACAAATGTTGGCAAACTAGATTTATTTTCTATCCTTAACAACAAAAACAGATCACATATTGTAAATACAACCTAAATGGTTGCTAAAGGCGACAAAATCACTCTGAGGGCTCTTACCCCTTGCTCACACTGGCTCCAGTGCGGTTACCGAGCCAACGGAGACAGCAACTCCCGCACACCCCCTCTCACACCGCCTTTTTGACTACGGTGCGGTGCGGCTCCGGCAACAGGTCCGGAGATTTAACTCGCGAGAACAGAAGTTCACTTGAGTTCACGTAACTTCACGCGATAACACGGCCCAAATAAGGATATTTGCGAGAGCTTGTTGCGGAGGGCTCCGGCACGCCGCAAGGATAGCTTTCTTGCTGAATTTTCTGCAGCGCCGGAATGTCTAGGTAACCGCAGCCGGACAGCTCAGCAGCCGGTGAGAGAGGTTTACGTCTTTTTAACGACTTGGAATCACTGCGGCGCCGCACCCACCGCACCGCAACGGTAAGACCGCAGTCTGTGTGAGCCGGGGGTTACATTGGGGACGAAAGGTCGTACTAAAACTTTATCAACACCTTTTCATCAGAAACAAAATAAATCTCCAAGTGTGGTAAATAGAGTCACAATGGGCTCCGTTTGGGTCCGCGGTGTTGGAGCCTGATACCCTACAGCAACATCTGGAAATAATACATCTGACTCTGATAAGATCCATAGCGCCTATAGGAAACACTTCCCCTCAGCTATCTGTGATGTCAGTAGAACCAGGCAAACTCCCACATGTCAAAGACTGCAGCATGTTCACCAGTGTTGTTAGAGTCTATCATGCTTCGATTTAATTTAAGGCTGCAGGGACTATTTCTTTTTGAATCAGGTCTTTGAATAACTGCAGTACAAAGAGAAATTAAATTGACTTTAAAGAAAAGTTATACTTTAGTCTTACAGGGGCCTTGTCTAACATATAAAATAACTCATTTCTACAGCTGTAGCTCACTCTGGTTGCATGCAAAAGTCTTCTGATTACACTTTCATACCTTGTTGTATATATATTTAATTTCTGTGTTTAAGACCCTATTTGTTAGTAAATGAAAAGCTTTGTTTTTATGTTGAACAAGTCCAGGTCACTGGAGGCAGGATGTTGATTTTGCATGCGACGACTAAACAAGGCAGAGCCTCATTATTTCTATGGTAGAAGCAATGGGCAATTTTAGTTCCTGAGGGCTGGTATCCTAGCCTCGTGAGACCATCCTGATCTTGCGAGCTTTCAAGGTTTCACTCGCAGATCAGTCTGGCTACTCTCCGTTAAAGAAAATTTGGAGCCGTTCACCAAACAAACGTCCAATCAGCGTTGGCTTTGAGGCGGGTTGAGGTGTGACGCAACGAGAAGCGCGACCGTTCAGTCTACATGGCGGCTTCAGCCGATGAAACTAGCGTTAGCGTGGCTATCGAGCAAGTTTTATAGGAATTACACAGTATTTCTTCACTGAAAGAAGAGCAAAACACTGCTCTCGAGGCTTTTCTCACAGGAAAAGATGTTTTTGCTCTTCTCCCGACTGGTTTCGGCAAGAGTAGCCTGGCTTGTGGTTGTGTTTTCGTCGTCGCTCTGTTAGTACGTCATATGCTTCGTTGATTTGATTGGTTTATTTGGCCCGTCTATCACCAACATAGGCCAATCAGCTAACCAGTATTTTCGCCCCTTCCCAAAATTACTTCAACAGAAGGTTTCCAGATGGATATGCGGAGCAAATCCATCTGGCGGAGTCAGGTTACTGGTATCCTCCACCCTTTAGATTCACCCTTGGTCCAACACCTGATTCAGGTGTGTCTTTTGTCTCCGCAGTATTCAGTCAGTTCCTCCAGAGTCCTCTCAATTATCTAATTACTTGACTTAGGTGTGTTGAACAAAAGGCACATCTGAAAGTTGCAGGACACTGGCCCTCAGGAACTGGTATTACCCACCCCTGCTCCAGTAGAAGTATACATTCTAATGTTTAAAAACACTTTTGTAGAAGTTAGAGGATCAACTTAAGCTTTTTACTTAAGTGTAAAAGTAGCATTTATAAAAAGACTTAACTTATAAAAGTAAAAGTAATTCAGGAAAAATGTTAAGGACAGAAGCTTTCTTGCGCTACCCTTTTAAAGTAACATGTTTCTACAATTCTGGATGATAACTTCCTTAGACTTATTTTTCCTAATTTTATAACCAATGGTAAGAGTGTCAAATTTAACTTAGTAATATCTTGAAAAACTATTTATTTTGGTATGTGGTGAACAACAAGCTGGGGCAGCACCGAGTCCAACCACGAAGAAATTGACAGGATTTTTTTTTTTTTTTTGGTAATGAAGTATTTGTACTTTGTTACTTGACTGTGGTAGGATACAGTCACATCAAAAGTGGCAAATTGTCGGTGTGTTTTGCCTGGCAATGGATATTGACATTCTGGCCTTCGCCTAGCTCTCTCCCCAGCATCAATGAATAGGAGGAACATCAATCCGGTTGCTGGTTTTTCTTGTGTGGCCCCAGTGGACATTAGTTTTACTGCTGCAGTGGAAATGATCAAACAGATCAAGTGAGTTTCTGACAGTCTGACTGGTTAAGGTGACACAAATAAACGCAAAACTTCTAATCGTTTAACTACAGTGAATTTTCACTGTGCTCTAATCGGTTATGAAAGACGCGTACACTTATTGGCTGCTTTTTCAGCTGGTTGGCAATTTTCATCTTCCTACTTTGCTCCACTCTGATTAATTGGTGAAAAGTTTCACCTGCGGAGGCCCACTTAACAAAAAGTTTCACATGTCTCTCTCAGTCACACTCCGCCAGATTGTCTTATTCCCTGCATGAGTCCATTCACAGTGCTTATGTGCACTTCCTTCCTTGTGTTCATTCTGCCCTCACTGTGCTCTAATCTGTTTCTGGACATGACTTTACTGCTTCTGCCTGCTCCCAGTCTATTTTAAGCCTGTCATCACCCTGTTCATCCATCTCTTGTCTTACCAGCCTGCTAACAGCCTGTTCAGGCTAACAGCCTATCTCTCTGCATCTCTAGTTTAGTCAATATTCTCCAGTTTTCAATAAGCATTTTGAGCTCAACACCATGTCTGGGTGAATTATTGGCTTCTCTGTCAGAATACAGACCTTTTCTTGTTTTTCTAAACATGCAATAAAAAGACCTTTATTTCAGTCGCGACAATCCTTGTTTTTGATTTGCTAATGCAATGCACTACATTGTTAGTAAATCCTATAAGATGTGTGTTTTCTGAAACTGAGCTTGTTGAGTTCAAGGTCAAACATTTATTAACCGATCGGCTCCGTTTTAGGGAATCATTATTTCCACATCCTTAATCTTCTGGTGTTGCAGAGCAACATAAAAAAAACAACAGACCTAACAGTCACGCTGTATACGCTGCTGGAATTCTATGGTTAAAACATTAATTTAAAGGCAGCAGAGTGGTTCAATGGTCAATGGTTTAAAGGTCTAACGGTTAAAGAGTTGATTAAAGGGATGTAAACCAGAAAAAAGTGGAAGAATTAAAGAGAGAATGACTGTGACAGGGCTTCAATGAGAAACGTAGCAAGAGAGCGGCTGACTTACAGGATCTTCATGGGATTTATTGATCATGTTTTGGTTCATCGTTAATTTTTCTCCAGCCAAACTTGGTACTAACAACAGGGCTTCATGATTATGTATGGGCTCTATAAAGATGGTACATCGCTAATGTGCCAAGATGGAATAATAAATATGATGATCTGAAAAACACACACATGCATGTCCAACTAAAAAAAACAAATTAATTTTACGTATAGTAACACTATTTGGCAATATAGCATTTCTGATTCTGATCCAGATTTTCTTAATATGTGAGAGAAAGTAAAAGTTTAGTTGCATTAGCCAGGGTTCCCACAGCATAAGGCAAGTTAAATTCAAGACTTTTTAATGCCACTTGAAATAAAAATTTAAGACCAAATTTACAAGAAACACAAGAAAAACCCACTTGCGACAACTTAACCCAAAGGTTTATTTTAACATAAACCACTGCACTAATGTTTCAAATTTTGAAAAGCTTCCCATACAGGAAGAAAGCTAAAAACACACAAATGACAGATAAAATTTAACAATTATTTAACTGAATTCACAAACTTTGTTTTAGCAGGGAACAAAACAAATCAGTTTTAAAGCCACAACATAACCAGTGCTATGTCTTTTTTGCAGCTATTTTTCTTTGTATCGTTTTCTTAGTATGTTTGATTTGGTGATAAGTGGAGGCGTTGCAGAGACAAGGGTGGAACAAAGCTGAGAAATACCGGCTGTTTCTCGGTAACTCCATTTTGACGCTTTGTGTTTCGTGCTTCGCATGTGCGACTCCACTGCCTTAATTCCCATCGTTCCGAGCTTGAATGACTTCCTGCACAAAATCCACTGAGCCTCATGTATGTTCCCTGGTTTTAGCCATGGAGAAAACTCTTGGCTGGAGACAATTTTCGTTACATTTACACTTGCTCATATTTTCCAGACAAAAAGTTAATGGTGCATTTCCCAAATGTTCCGGCCACAACAACGCTTTTATTGGTTCCGCTATCAGGATGGAACCAATAATGGCGAGCCATTTTTTTATTTTTTTTTTTATTAAAAAAGAAAAAAAATTTGTCAATTTTAACATTTTATCTAGATTACAAAAATAAATCGTAATAAAAATAATCCTATTTATGTTTTAAAAATTAGGATCTACAAAAGACTGATTTAAGACATTTTAATACCAATTAAGGCCTTATTCTTATTTTGAAGAATTCAATGCCTTTTAAGACTTTTTAAGGACCCGCGGGAACCCTGATTAGCAGTTCCTGTGATGGATTCCTCCAGGAGAGTGATAACAGACCGTGTCCATTTTTTGTTAATGATTTAGAGGAGAATCTGCAGTGTTCCAAGCAAGTAAGAAAATAAAATAGGCGGCCATGTTGTTGATTCTATGTATCTATGTTCTATTAGGGTCATACTAAACATAACCTTTAGGGTAATTAATATAACAGATCAGAGCATATTGTTTCAGTTAATAATTGATGCCAGCATGTTTTCCCCTTTAGTGTTTCCAACATGTCCCTCTGCACCAAGTTGACATCCAACAGCAGCCAAACAAATCAGTGACGGTACTCCTTGCCAACAAAGAGCAGTATAATCCTGGCGAGTGAGAATGTTTTTCTTGGGACCTCAAAGTCACATATTTTCAGTTTGAAAAAAAAAAAAGAGGAATTAAAACAAAAGGGCAGGGTGTGCACATGTGACCTGGTGAAACGTAGTGTGAACAGAGCGCTGCAAAGGAACGATAGAGCTTTATAAAGAGGCTGCTTCAACAACACATTGGGTAGAGTTTTTGCTTAACCTCATCATCTTCATCATCATCACCAAGTGAAATAAGCATGATTCTGAGCAGCAAGGTTTGGATCCAGAAACTTCACCATAGACAGGAGACGTGAGCCTGAAGTCAAACTAAACACAAAAATAATCAAATTTCTGGGGTCAGCTGCCTCGTTTTCCTATTTGGTCCAATTCATATAAATCAACTAATCTCCCTTTAGAAGGCAGGGAAATAATTTATTTTAATGTATTTACAACTATGCAATTGTGCTTCACTTGTAAAAAGCCTATTAGAAAAACTTCTGCTGCTTTCCAGCCATTAGAAAGTTTAGTTACAGATAAGATGGCTAGAGCGGGGTTCCATTTACATATCGCTGAAACATTAAAGAATAGCTGTGGACAGATTTCAGCAACCTGTGGAGCGAACACCGTACATACCAATCACTGGATGGCCTCTCTGCGTCCCGCTCTGACGTGGAGGTTCAGCAGGAGAGATCCACGGTTGAAGATTGTGGTCAGCATCTGTGAGCCTGATAGTGGGAGGCGGTGAGAGCTAGCACAGTTTTTTTTTTTCTGGGAACGTCAGGGAGGAAAAGACTCCCTCATTTAAAAAAAAAAAAAAATCCCCTCTAAATAACTGGAACAGAGGTGAGAAAGAATGCGGGGAAAAAGCTGCAGCTTCTGCAAGCTGTTCGAGCAGAAGGTGAAGAGGGCTCTGGATTCCAGCCTTTGTTTAAATCAGATCAGGACACTTTTAAATATTTCTATGTGTTTATTTACTTCACCTTAGCAAAGGAATGTCTTTGACAACAAGACGTGTTTATTTTCCATTAGAATTCACAAGATCTCTAACAAAATAGGACACAAAACATTGATAGAATCAAAAGACATCTGCTTTCTTGCTAAAAAGATGTCAACCCCCCCTCTGACAGCACGCTGATATTTGGCTGGAACCAGGCAGCGTTTACATCATCACTGTTCGCCCCCAGGAAGGAAACATTCATCAGGAGTTATAACAGAGACATGATAAATTACAGGGGAGAAAACAATCTGAAGACAAAGTTTAAATTATTACAGCACAGAAGTCAAAGGATCACGTCACGCTTGGACTGAATGACGTCTAATAAAAGTCAGGAAATTACATTTTTTTAATCTGCTGAGAATTACTTAAAATAAAAAGAGCAGATGGTCAGAGAGACAGTGTGGGAAAATTCACACTGGGCTGAGAGGATTTATATTTATTTGGAGTAATTCAATGATTCAAGCAGCAGAAAATGTATTGGATGATTTCAAGAATCAAACTTTAAGTGTGCAAAAATAATAAATCAGGTAAATCTGCATGAAGGAAAGGTTAAGCTGTTGTGGTTCATTAAGTTAAGAATAAAATCCAGTGCTGTCAACGTGAGCCGCAGCGCTGCTTTTGGTAGCAGAGTTCTCCGGGCCCTGCAGAGCGCAGCGGCAACGCTCCTCAGAACGGGGAGAGGCTTGGCACTTTTATATTGATGTCTCCAATGTTGATGTTGCGAGGGATCTCTGGCAGGTTCATGTTCTTCACGGCAGAGACGGCTCGAGCAGGGGCCGCCGACAGACCGCCCTGTGCACAAAAAACAGGACAGAAAACACCTTCAAGGCCTCAGTTTGCCTTTTACAGAGAGATTCTCCTGGTTTATACAGATTACTTGACTCTGTTGTCTTCTTTCTTTTAACTCTGTTTGATTTTCTTTGAGCAAATGTAACAGTAAGAGCAGAAAATAAATGTTCAAACGTGTTTGCTGCCTTTTGTGCCGATGCAAACATTATTCTGCTATAGTTCTCTTGGAAAAGAAGCCCCCTACGTGCCCAATGTGCCAGTGTTTGTAATTTATTTGCTGTATAAATACAGCTGTTCTTTGGAGGCCTTTGAAGGGTTTGTTCAAGAAACCCAGAGAGGTCAGGGATGAGGTAGAGGAGAAGATTTAAGCTGGGTTAAGTTGGAAAACATTTAGCCAGGATTTGAGCATCCAACAGAGAGCTTAGAGAACAGAACTACAAACTGAAAAGAAGGGAAATAGCTGAAAACAAGACGGAGTAAAAAAAAATAAATAAATAAAAAAAGTTGAATGTTACACCTTAACTCTTCCCAAACAAAGCCTCAGAACTCTGGGATCTCTTTCATACCAGCAAAACCAGTCATTTGTGGCAAAAATTGATAATAAAAAAAAAATTATCATTGACTCTGATTGGTTTATGTTTGTCAGAAACTCAACAGGTGTGTTTCATCTCTGTAGCCACTCTGTTTTATTGTTCTACCATTTACATGTCATACGAGAAACTGAAATACGATTAACCGTCGCTTAATGGTTCATTACATTTAATTTGTTCTATCCGATATCACTTATACCACTTTCCCACAGGCCAAAAATTATTTTCAGGCTCTAGTGGCCTATATTTTGTTGTTTTTATCAAGACAGGAACCACAGCAGCACCTAAAAACTCATTTAAAACCCAGGAAGGATCAGGTTTTAGTGGCAGTGGAAACAGCTCACTGTCTAACGACTCGCTAAGTGACCCGGGGTTAGATCGTCCTTAAACGGCTAGACTTCGGTCAGCAAACAGTAGTCAAACCCAGGTTGACTACGTAATTCATGTGATACCACTGAGTGCAAAGAATGTACGTCACAACATGGCGCCAGTCGCTTCTGATCCAACAAACCGAAACAAATCTGTTTACATTCGATAAACATGGTTTGAGAGACGGACGGACAAAAGAACGAAATGATGAAGCACATTTTCTATTCCCCGTCTTCTTTTCATGTTGCTCTCCATTGTTTAATTTCCTGATTTCTGTCGCACTGATGACATCATCGACAATAACCCTGCATGAATGCTGATTGCTAGCGGGTCGAGCCTAGTTGGAAAAACACGCGTTAACCCACTAATTTCAGTGGGAAAGAGGCTTTAGAACAGGCATCCCCAAACCTAGTCCTCGAGGGCCGCTGTCCTGCAGGTTGAAGAGGTCTCTCTGCTCCAGCACAGCTGATTTTAATTGATAGTTGATTAACAGGCTTTTGCTCTACTGCAATCATTATAATCAGCTGTGCTAAAGCAGGGAAACCTCTAAAACCTGCAGGACAGCGGCCCTCAAGGACCGAGTTTTGGGATGCCTGCTTTAGAAGGTCAGTATTGCAATGTTGCCTTTGTCCACCAGAGGGCGCCATTGATTAAACTAAAGCAGAGCAAACTACAGCAGGTGTTTCAGCTGAACAATATATGGCAGAGCTTTGGATTTCACATCAAGGACTTTGAACAAAACCACTGCTGCAAAAGATAGTAAAAATATATTCCAACACCTAAAAAGTTATCCACTGTAAAATGATGAATGTTGTAAACTCTGCATGTCCTCGTCTCGCCGCGGACCAATTAAAAACACTAAATAAATCAGCTGTGAACCCAATGATGTTGGCTTCGCCGTTTGAAAAAGTGATCCATTACGAAAGAAAAAGGAAGATATGGAGGGAAAGCACAGAAACCATATATTACGTTATTTAAATGTTTATTAGATAATCTAATACATGTGATGTTGTGTGGTTTTATTCAGAGGTTTTTCAGCCATTTTCCAAACTTGGTAATGTTCTCAAATTTACACCTTTTTGTGCTTCTTTAAAAATTCCCAGAACATAAAGGTCAATGCTAATAGTTTTGAGATGCTCTGATGAAGTTCTATTTTTGGAAGGTATTTCCACTTTTCTTTTTGTAATTTGAGGTCAATTTCTTTTTTTTTTCATGCAGCATTTTTTTTGCTGATGAAGGTTCTCAGTTATCCAGGTCATAGTCATTCCGTAAAAATTCAAAAAATATCCACTGGACTTGGTTTTCAAGATTTGAAGACGTTTCGCCACCTCTCCAGGAAGCTTTCTCAAGACATCTCGAGACATTTGAATTGAGAAAGCTTCCTGGAGAGGTGGCGAAACGTCTTCAAATCTTTAAAACCAAGTCCAGTGGATATTTTTTGAATTTTTACGGAGCATTTTTTTTATTACGCACAAAAGATCCCTTCTTTATTTGACATTTTATTCAGTTGTGTTTGTTTTTGCTTTGTTTCCTGTTTGGCTGCTGGGATCTTGTTAAAGGTCTAATGCTGACATTAAATTTGAAACAAAAGGTTTTAATGAGTATATCAGTGCAATTTTATGCACTATTGTTTTTTAAGGTAATTTAAACATATCATGATAGATATCGTGTATCGCAATTATAGCCCAAATATAGAATGATGTTAGTTAGCCCAGTGAATATTGAGCCTTAAATGCATGGAAGCTTTAAGTTGTATTGGTGATACCACTACTACCTCTGCTAAATTTCATGTCTGAAGTGTGAGTTAAGAGAAGAAAACTCCCACAAATGATAAAAAACAGACATTCCTCTTATCATGACAGACAGGGCCTGACCTCTGACTTTTCCATGCGGTTTTGCACCTCCACTTGTGCAACTATCTCGTTCATGTTGGTCTCCAGTACCATGCCTCCCATCACAACCTCCTGCAGGATATAGTGGACCTGCAGAAAAAGCAAGTAAGAAACAACAAAAGCGTTAAGATCACTCCCACTTCTCCATTTCTCTTTAATCTTCCTCAACTGTCTCTAAATTATCAGAACTCTGCAAGTAAACATAATCGATGTGTGAATGTGCTAATATTTATATGCTGGAAACATTCCTAACGACAAACTTAGCAGCTCCATGTTACATCAAATTACTGACGGCGTCAAGATGGCCGCTGATGTGTTTGATCAGTTATCCAGCAAGGAGGACTTTTAATTACATTCTAAAATGAATGAAGCTTCGTAAAGTTATGCACTCTAGAAGGTTACTGAGCAGCAGAGATTTTCTTTCCAGTGGAAAAAACAAACAAACAATAAAAGCCTGATTTCTACTAATAAGCCAAGGTGTGTCAGTGAAAGGACACCTTCCGAGAGGAGCATAAAGGATTCAGAGATGTTCCCGATCCCGTTTGGAGGAGATTTGATAAAGAAGAGCAAAATGGATGTTAATATACTATAACGACTTAAATAAAGAATTAATATGGATTAGGGCTGAGACAATTAACCTGATTAATTGTGATTAATCGATTATTTAAATAATTGTCAACTAATTTAGTAATCGATTAATTGTTAACTAGACTGTAGACTCTAAAATGTACCTTTAGTTGACAGAGCGACCTACTTAGAGCAGCAATCATTCAAAGATTGTAAAAAAAAATATTTTTTTTCATTTAAGATAGAAAAAAAAACATTTTTGATCTGTCAATCTGTTCTATCCAGAATTCCTCAAGTGGAAAAGATTTAGGTTCACCTAGTTTCATTCTGTGAAAACTTTTTTTAAGGAGCTTTTGCTATCCGATTATTCATTTATTAATAAAAAAAAAGTAAAAGACAGATTAATAGTTAAGCAAAATAGTTGCAGCCCTAATCTGGATGCTGGTGAATGTTTGGGACAGAACTTAACCCGCTTGTAGTTTTCTGAGATAACTCAAGTAAAATAATCCAAAATTTCACAAACTAGTGAAAAAGTTAGGACGCTGGTTATTTTTTATCAAGGTTTTGGATCTGAGTTTAGATTGCGTTTTGTCACTTTTATTTAATTATTGTTATAGAGTGAAACTTTAGAAATATTAATATTAATATGGTGAAGCACAACTGAGACTTTCTACAGTTAGATCTGCTCAGATAGAAACCTTGTGTCACAATTTGATTTGTTTTACTGAAAACATTTAACAGCATTAAACTGTAAAAAGGTGAGATTAAAAAAGCAGCAAAACAACCTCTAATTTAAAGGGTCATAGTCAAATTTCACACCTGTTCAAAATAAGGTGTCGAGATCTAGTCCTTCTTGAACCTAGAATTTTAGCAGCGGGTTCGGTTAGCAGACATAAAACAGATTTGGCGCCATCTGCTGGAAGTTCCACAGAACTTTCAGAAAGTGAGATGGTGACAATGCAGCAACTAAGCAGAGCCTGACCACACAGCAACGCCTCGCACTAAAGCGACAGCTCGGTCTGGTCCAAGACCAACTGATATTATTTAAATAAACTGAATTATAGCAAATCAGCACGATGCATCCCCAAGTTCACCACCAACCACATTGTGAATTCTGCAGACGACACTGCGGTGGTGAGCTTTATCAGAGACGACAACAACCAGCACTACAGAGAAAAGGTGGAGCAGCTGGCGCAGGATGTTGCAAAGATAACAGCCTGATCCTGAACGTAGAGAAGATGAAGGAGATCATCGTCGACTTCAGGAAAAATCGGCCTAAACACGCCCCACTGCTCATCAACAGCTCAGCTGTAGATGTGGTCAGAAGCACTTTGAGCACATTACTAAATTAGTTGATGATTATTTCAATAATTGATTAATAACAATTAAGCTGATTAATTGTTTAAGTCCCAATAAGAAACTAAAAAAAAATCAATCAGTTTATAATGTCATTCATACTTAGACTTTGAAGACTAAGATTAGCATTGCTATATCTGGTATCATTATTAATGAGGAAGTTAAAGGGGAACACCGTTTTTTTTTTACATTGGGCCCTTGATTTTATGTTATTACATCATGTTCTACTCACCCATATGAGTTTTGTGTCATTTGGAGCCGTTCTGAAGATATTCGGTTTTGTTATATCCAAGTAACGTCTTCCTATTGGCAACGACTTGAAGGCACAAACTAAACTGTTCATAATTTATTCTTTATGGTACGCCAGCATTCATAACATGTAGGTGAATCACTGTCCCCCAGACATCCAAGGTTATATTTTTTATATTTATATTTTTTTTTTTAAAAAGCGGCGCGTGTTCCCCTTTTACCCGTCAACTTTGCAGCCACATCTGAATGCCTCTGCAGCTTTAACTTCAACCAACATTCATGTTGTTTCCCATTCTCAGCACTGTTCCTGTTACATCCCACTTGGGATCATTTTTGTTGCATTTTTTCCACACAGAATCTTGACTTTTTTTCATAATTTTCACAACTCCACTATGAGGGGCTAACTGGCTTAGCAACATCACCTATGTATTTATCACCAGTAGAGGTGAGTATTGGCATGAGTGTTGCGATTCGATACATGTCACGATACTTGGGTCTAGGGCTGGGCGATAAAGAAAAAAAGCTTATCGATAAAAAAAAAATGCATATTGAGCGGCTGTGTGAGCGGGTGTGAGCGGCTGAGATGATAAAAAAAAAAATTGGTTGTGTTATCAGACTTCGTTTTCACTGGTTCCCGACACATTTTACAGATGACTGTGGTTTGTTTTTTGTCCGACTTGCCATAACCGAAATACTGCCAGACTGCCGAACTACAAAAACCTTCTTTGAAACAATTTCCTCCGCCTCTCCTTGCTGCGACATCTTCATGTGCTCTGTGTTGTGGTTTGAGAGGGCGGCGCTTGGTGACGCCATGCCTGGGTCCGCGATTGTGATTGGTTGGGAGGAAGCAGTGACTAGCATAAACCTACATGCTAGGCTACAATGAGAAGGAAGGAAAACTGCGTTTCTTTATCGAACTTTTATCGACCCTCTTTTTTTCTATTGCGCCACACGCCTATCGATCGATATATATCGTTATTGAATTATCGCCCAGCCCTACTTGGGTCACGATACAATATTATCACGATATTGCAGTATCACTATATATTGCCATATTTTCCCCAGCTATCAAAATCAAATGATGAGATAAAACAGCAAGTGCTGTACATTTTCATCAGAAAATATTGATTAGGCATTATTATCCATGTTGTTTGGGGTTTTCTTCCACTGTGACTGCCTCAAATACAGATTTGGTGCTGCACGCACAGTTAAAGGGCTCCACAGCACTTTCTGCCAGAGTGGTGGTGCAGAGGTAGCCCATTTTCCCATCAATGTTTTCTGTAACCATTTTGTTTTTTGAAAATCAATACTAAGAAGTGAAAGATCGATATTATATTGGGCAGCCGAATATCACGATATATCGCCAAAACGATTATTTCCCACACCCCTAATCACCAGTTGCATGCACAGTACTTTCCCTTCATAGGTATTGTAAACATACAAGTAAGACTTTATTTACTAACAAACTGAGCAAAAACAAGGTGTAAAAAACAGAAATAAATAATACACCAACAGGACATGTTCAATTTCTGAAAAACATTTTGAACAAGTGGTGTATAAATATAAAAATGTACTGATGTGACTGTGCATCTTTAACATATAAAGTCAGCTAACTGTGCCGTGAAAAAAAAGCATTTTGCTTTAAAAATCTCTGTTATGATTTAGATTGTTTTGGCAGAAATAGAAGTGGCAGAATGCAGAAGAAATATAGAGAAACAGGTTTCAGCACCAGAACAACCGTCACTCACCTTATCCATGTGGAATATAAGGTCCAGTTCACAAACGTTTTCAAAGCATTTATCAAGAGTTTCAACAAAAACCTAAAATTTAAAACAGGCAAAAGAAAACATTTAGTAGTGGCTCATTATATGGACATATCTTCCACCACAGAATCCTCTTTCCTGCCTTTAACGATCAGATTGGTCAACTATATGTAATAAAATTAAACTATCTCCAGAATCTCTAAAGAAAGAAAATAAACGATTCCTTTAAGTGAACTTTCACTCATTTTCACACAGTTACACTAAAAGACAGCAGCTTACCTGAATCAGGTCCAGGATACCGAGCTCACTCTCAGACGAGTCAACACAGAAAACAAAGTAGAGGGTAGCATAATGCCGGTAGATCAACTTGTAGTCTGAGCCCCCAATGAGACTGAAAGCAGATTTGAGAATAAATATACTTAAAAGATAAAGCAGAGGCAGGTTTTCATTTACTGTAAGAGAGAAAAAAGTAAAGGTTGTCTTTGCTGAACATTTAAATTAATTATTTTGATTAAAGGAGAAGGTTGAAAGCTTTGCGTTGCTGCCATCTACTGTTTAAAAGAAGTTACTACAAGCCACTCAGTCAGTTCATTATGTTGAGAGAAATTCAAAGAGCTGATTAAATTTAGCTCGAGATTTTAGGGATGCAGTTGCTCAAAAATACAATATTCAACAGAGATTTTTTGTCAAATATAAAACAGACTATAAACTAATAAGTCTGTGGCAAGAATTTCTTTTATTCACCATAAACTTAATGGGAATCTACAGTTTAGACTTCGGAGATTAAAGTCATAGTAATAAATGAATAAATGATTGGAAAGATCAAATTAGTGTGCAAGGAATCCATCTACAGTGATATGAAAAAAAAAAACGTACCTTCCACCCTCCAAGAAGTTACAAACATTGTCGTCTCTCTTCGATACCAAATGGAAAGTCTCTCGAATTATCTGCTGCTGCATGTCCTCCGACTGCAAAAAAAGAAAGTCACGGTGAGGAGCAAACAACTTCAGAAATGTTACAGGTAGTTGGTTTTGATTTTCACTGCAGAGTCACAGTTTGCTTTCCAGACGCAAGGCAGAATCCTTTTTGCCAAGTTTATTAGTCTATTAACTTTAACAGGATGCTGGATTCTTTGCCCTTTAGATTGCTGTTTACACTTAGCCACCATTTATCCTATTAATTCTGGAGGAATAACTCTTCCTCCAAACGTTTTGTTTCTTTTTATAGTATATCTTAACATGGCTGCTTCAAAACAATAAGTCAGTGTTTTACAGGGGACACAACACTGACTTTATAATGGCCTGGCTGCTTTAATCACAGCATTCAACCACCTGCATTGTTTCCTATTGTCATAACCACCATCTTCATTTTGACAAAAGTCCACGGGTTCTGTTTGGGTTTTAGGTCAGGCAAGTTGCTTGCCAAAAAGGAATTGGTGCCTCTTGGCTGGTAGGTAGGTGATGGCTCAAAGGCACAGAGCTCAGTAATGCTTGTTCTCCAGAAACTCTTGAATGAGCAATGCTTCTCAAGCTGCATAACGATGCAACAATCACTCATATTTCTGCAACATTTCCTTCCAGAATTTTCTCCTTCATCCAACTCTCCATTCATTTTCTTGCATAAAGAAAATGAAGGGATCTCTGTGAGCAGTCACCTTATTTTGCCATGAATTTTCTGGCTTTCAGTCTTTGGCATGCCTGTGTAGACCAGGGCTCTGCAACCTGCGGCTTCAGAGTCACAACTGACTTTTCGACCCCGCAACGGTTCTTAATGGTCACTAAACGCCAGGAGGAACTAACTAATGGTTTTGAATTAAGTGTAACAAATATCAATCTTAGAGGTTTCAGGTTGTTAAAAGAATATTTGAACTAAGTTATACAACAGAATCACATTGAAAGGAACAGAGATGTTTTTTAGTTGTTTGCTTTGGGTTTGTTTTTGTTGTTTTTTTTACAATTTTCTTGAAAATCGGTCCCAAGGTATCTAATCTGATATCTGGTTCCCCAGAGAAAATCTTAATCGTAAATGTCTGTTAGAAAACCACAAGTGAACATATAAATAATATTCTAAGATGATAACGGGTTGCATTGTTCACTATGTTTATACACCAGCTAACGATCGTTAGCAAACTCGGAAGATGCTAACCGTTTGAAAGAGCAACATCTGAAAATACTCACAAAATATTGATAGAATCTGATCAGCCGCGGCTTCCCGTGGTTGTTAAATATCAATATAGCTTTTATCATGTTTGTTCTTTAATGTCACCAAACGACAGAGCAAAAATAATGTGGGATTATTAACTGTTGTTAGCTTGAATGCTAAGTGATATTAGGAAGGCCGGAAAAGTAAACGTCACGTCCGGCTGCGTTCCATCTAAAATGAGTCGATTTTCACCAGAATCATATCTTTATGTTCCGGTATTCCTATTGAACGTTTGTAATTTTTTGTATTCTTTTAAATATTTTATACATTTAGGTAAGGGGCTCGTAGAAGTTTAATATTTTTGATTTTATTTTTTTCAATCATTGTGTAACAATGGCTCAGTTTCAAAACTGGAAGTTATAGGAAATATATGTATGTTTCTACTCATAATTAGAAAACTGAGAGTAAAAAAAAAACGCATAATACTGTATAGTTAAATTGATACAATTATTTGAAATTAAAAATAAAATGAATAGTAACAAAATAGGATAAAGAAAGTTGGAATGCAACTCAACTAATGTTTAAATAGTGCAATCCAAGACCAGCCTATATAAATAGGTTTAACCGATTTAAACCAATTCAGGAACTACAGTTTCCTGGGAGATTGACCCAGATCAGAAGAGAATAAGACCTAAAGGTTGCTTCTCCATATTTATCCTCTGATGTGATCCAAACCATTTAAGTTTACTTGTTGCAAGATTTGGATCTTTCTTCTGCCACAATATAATTTAGCAGTCATTGTGTCTAGTGTGCCATCTCATGTGGAGTTTTTTAAGTGCTCCATCTTCTGTACATTTCATAAATGCTTCACTACTTTTTAAACTCTATAAAACTACTGTTTGGAGATCCATCCATTATCTGACACACTTGTCCCGAGTGGGGTCGCGAGGGGTGCTGGTGCCTATCTCCAGCAGTCAATGGGCGAGAGGCGAGGTACACCCTGGACAGGTCGCCAGTCCATCGCAGGGCAACACAGAGAAAAACAACCATTCATCCACACCTAAGGAAAATTTAGACAAGTCAATTAACCCAGCAGTCATGTTTTTGGACTGTGGGAGGAAGCCAGAGTACCCAGAGAGAACCGATGCATGCTCAGGGAGAACATGCAAACTCCATGCAGAAAGACCCCACGCTGGGAATCAAAACCCAGAACCTTCTTGCTGCAAGGCAGCAGTGCTACCCATTGCGCCACTGAGCAGCCTGTATGGATTAATTCTTGGAATGGATGACCTGATAGATTACATTTTGGGACAATGGGATAGGTAATAAAGCTATAACAATCAAATAATGTGTTTTTTTCCTTTTTTTTGTCTTGTCCACAACCATGGAAAAAAACTTCCCTTTCCAGACTTTCCCAAGGACCATTGGAAACTTTGGAAAAATGCACTGTGGATAAATATTTCTTATTTAGTGAGAAAGAATATTGATTATGAAGGATCTCTCATGTATGTAAACTAACATTGCTATAACAGTACATATCCCATTATTATAGGCTGTCCATTGAATTAGCTCAATTATAGCTCATGTCAAATGAATCTGATGTCATAGCCCAGAGGTTTTCATAAAAAGGAATGAATAACACGGAGCCTAATTTGATGTCAAATTACTCACAAACAATAAATAATGATATATATAATGTGTCAGCAGAGAGAATTCAACTTCTCCAGGTAAACATACTGCGAACATTCTGAAGTAGATTATCGGTCATCCAGGATATAACAAATGTAGTCATCGATATTGTTAAACAATGCACTGAGGTCCAACAATACCAGCTTTCTGGTTCTTCCACAGTCTGAGTTTGTTTTTCAACAGTGGTTTGAAAGTCGCTGTTAGACTTAGACAAATTTTACTGTCATTTTGCATGCACAGAGTGTATACAAAATGAGATTTCGTTGCATACCGCTTACAACATTGTAATGATATTACAGTTGGAGCAGGTAATCAACACCAAAATAAAGTGCAGCAGTGACCAGAATGTAATAGGGCCTGGGGTAAAAATCATCAATCTACCTGTATGTATTTTTATCATCAGTTTTATAACATATGATCAATATTTAGAATAATTCACCTCATCATGTGTAAGTATACCATCCAGAACTCATATCATACCTTACATGAAAAGCCAAAGGGCTGTATATGGGGCCTGAAAGTTGGCTGACCCCCCCAAAATGCTACAACTAAAATATTTGAGTAAATGTTCCACTCTCTCTCCTGTGTGGTACATTTTATCATCATTAGTCCTGCAGGGCCACCTGGGTTGTTGTCTGCATATCATCTATTATTTCCTCCCAAATTCCTTTCCTCCTGCGTGAGCACAGTGGAAAATAAACAGACGCTCATTAGCATGTGTGACCCGCTGGTGGTAAACAGGCTTATGTCCACATGAGTTCGAGATGAGAATGGATTTCACTGGGACAGTCGAGGTAGGTGGGCATGCCGGCCTCCTTGATTAGGACTTTAATAGGGACTTAACAAATGCAAGTGGACAGGCACAGCATTCTCTGGCATGGTGGGGTCATGTCAGTACACTGACCAATTGTTAAAGAGTGACTCACTGTATTTGGACTCTTGGGTGGCCACTGATGTTCACTTGAATTTTTAATGCCGCCCCCCCCCCCCCCCCGAATGATAATTGACAAAATTCGATGGATGCCAAGTGCTGCCTGCCAGGGCTGAGGTAATGTGTGGCATTGAAATAATGCCTCTGTGGCCTGTTCTGCAAAGTGATGAAAGCACCCTGTAATTACAGGGATGATCAAAACAGCCAGGGCCTCCTTTGGGGATGGCTTTGTTTACTGTCTGCTTCTCTCAAAACATCAACGGCTGCTAGTTCTCCACCTCTTCAACCTGGGCCTCTAACCTCAGAAATCCCATTCTAAATGTCACCTCTATCAGTAAGGCTTGGTTCTGATCTACTGTCCATCCCACCGAGCAAAACTGAAATCAAAGACGTTTAAAGGATGACATTATATACGTCCAAACGACGTCTACATTTAGTTGAAAAGTTAAAGGTGAACAGCTCTAATTTTCAGATCGTTGAAAAGAAGTTGAAAATTGGATTTGCAGCGTCCTTTCAACGTTTATTATTGGACTAAACTGGGACAAAATCAGACCGACAAACACAGCCAAACTTTCAACAACCACTTCTAAAAATCAAGACTGTGACGGAGCGACTAGATTTAGCCTTAAAGCCGACGTGATCCATAAGATGTTATCAATGCTGGAAGGACCCTGTCCTGACATGGCAGTCATTTTCTTCTCTTTGGCATCTCCTTCGAACAGGCTTATTGAGATAACCACACAGATTTTGGTGTATGCATTGGTTAATTATTCTGGTGAACGAAAAGATTTATGATTTTTCTAGCAGATTTCAAATGTTTTTCAGCCAACACTAAGTGGTATTTCTATCACCTTAATTATCTTTTTGTTAAATGCTTCCACCAAGATAAAGGATTTTCATGTGGGGAAAAAAAACAACAAACAAACAGCCCAATAAAATGATAATCCTACTTCCATACTCACAGTGTAAGTATTATTATTTTGGGGAATTACTGGGCTTGTTTTGGACCCAACAGTCAAATTAAAAGTTACAGATTAAAACATCTACTCTTGTAATCAGACTGTAAAATATTTGCATCTTGTAATTCTCATTTTCTTAAATCAGTTTATTTATTCATTTTTCTGTTATTAAAAAAGAAATTTCAACAGGGAACGTTTTTCAATTATGATTTTTGAATTAGTAAAATGTATTGATTATTTTCATAGACTTTATTTTTACGAGTTTACTTAATTTTGCTGATTATTTTGTATGCTACTTATTCATCTACTTGTTGGATTAGGTTTTCATATTCCTTACTCCCTTTGTATAAATGAATGAAGCTCATATTTGATTACAAAAAAAAAAATTCTGCCAGTACATGCCAGAAATTCCTGCTGCTCCTTTAAGGTTCCTTTAGGCGCCAGGGCAGCCTCCTAAACAAGTTCTCCTCAACTTTGAATTCAATTTGATGGGATTCCAGTTCCAGGTAATGCTAATTTTGCAGCATACTCTCTCATACCACAGATTACTTTTTTTGTTGAGTCAAATTAAAAATCTGGTCACGTATGCTTCATTTCCCAACAAAAATATGGATTTTTTCCATTTGAAAAAAAGCATGGCGCAAATGAAGGGTGAAGAAAATTCTAAACTTAATTTTCTTGATTTAATTCAGCAAAAACCCATGCATTTGGACATATATGTATATATATATATATATATATATATATATATAAAAACAGGTTTAATTTGACAGGCTGCTAGCTCAGTGTGTTGTACAAGGCCAAAAAGATCCACTAAAATGTAAGTTTCGATAGGCTATAACACTTAGAAAGTTCAACACATCCTTACCATCTGGTCAATGTATATTTTTGGCTAAAATAAAGTATCCTGCATGATGGCTTTGATGAACCTGTTTATCTGAAGCTAAGAGGAAGCGTTGGGATGGCCATCTCTGTGCCAATAGCCCAACACACAGTACAGGTGGTTAGCGGCAGTAGGACACTAGAAATAAAAGAATAACACCCCTGTCAGCTAATTTCTCTCTCCAAAAGCATGAAGCAGTCTCAGATCTAAAGCGCTTGTTCATTCCTATTATAGATGTACAAAGGAACACTTCCACAGATCCTTCCTCCTGCTTCCAGAAAGACTATAATGATTGCTGCTCCCAACATGCCCAGTAAGAGTTTACAAACATGCTACTTGTTACATAGGTTCTTGTTCTAATCAATAATTATTTGCATTGTTTCTAACCTTCTCCATATGAGCCTTACAGAGGTTAATGTCTATTTCCACAGTTTAACTCGACACTTCTCATCTTTGAATATTTGAATTTTTCCTTTACATATATTTCCCTGATAAGTATGTTTTGCATTTCTACTGCACAGCTTAGCTTTTAAAGATTTTTTTTCACTTTAATGTTTCCACTGTGAGAAAAGAAAGATATTTATTTTCTATTCAGACAGGAATACCCCAAGGTTCAATCCTGGGACCCCTTCTCTTTAATATATACATACTCCTCTATCCTAGATTATAATAAGGAATAAGATTAGTTATCAAAACTATGCAGATGATATACAGCTCTACATTACATTATTACCAGGTGAGTGTGAAACTATCCAAGCTCTGAACAGATGCTTGGAGGAAATCAATGCACTAAGGGTGGAACGGTTCACAAAATCCACGGTTTGGTTCGGTTCACGGTTTCGTGGTCACGGTTTTTGGTTCGGTATACAGTATGTTGATTGTTACCCACGAAATCCCGTAAAAATTGATGAAATTAATGAAAAAATCCCCAAAAATTAATGAATTGTAATTATTTTTAATGATCCGCGGAAAAAGTTTATTTATTATATATATATGATATAAATATAATAATTATATATATATATATATATATATATATATATATATATATATATATATATGATATAAATATAATAATTATATATATATATATATATATATATATATATATATATATATATATATGGCTACTGGAACAAGACATAGATGGACTAGAGCAGAAAACTTGGTACTGATGAAATGCTACTATACAAGCGTCCCCAGTGAGAGAGGTTACATGCAGAGACTATGGAAATTATGGCAGCTCCAACAACCATCATCCACACTGACAAAGAAACAACTACTAACTCAGTGTTCTAGCATCCGCAAACGGCAGCTCCTATCACAACTAGAAATTGATGAGGTACAACTGACATGCTGCAGTAAGGAGGAGTCAGGACAACAGGTCAGTAGGGAAATATCATCATCCCAACACACAGAGATTGGGTCCCCAGCCCCAACAACAACAAGCCCACTAAACGTAAGGGCGGCTGACCTACGACGGCTGATCATGACCAAACTGGATCCCCTAGTACAACGTCCAAGACTGCCAAGGCTAAGTGACAGAGTACCCTCTGAACATCTTCTAGAAGATGTAAATGCAGCACTACATACTATCCCTACTAAAGAAATAACTGAGACCAATGAGCTGACCTACGCCACAGCTACAGTGATCCTAGAGATGCTTGGCTATAAGATAAACACCACAGGCCACAAAGCAGAGCCCCCATGGAGGAGAAGGCTGGAAGCCAAGATCAAGGCAACACGAAGACAGGTTAGTCAGCTCTCAGACCTGCAGAAAGGTGTAGGGAAAAGGTTACCTAAGTACAACAAGCTGTCCATTCCTGAGGCTCTAGAAACTGCCAAACAAAGACTCGCTGCCCTGGCCACCCGCCTAAAGAGATACAAGGGAGAAGCAGAAGCCAGGAGAATAAACCAGGTGTTCTCCACCAACCCATCCAAAGTGTACTCACAGTGGCAGGGTAATTCAAGATCAGATCCACCCAGGGCTGAGACTGAACAGTACTGGAGAAACATATGGGAGAAGAAGGCATCCCACAACACCAATGCTCAGTGGTTAGAAGATCTTAGAACAGATCACAGCAATCTCCCAGAACAAGAACCAGTAACCATTACAACGGCAGATGTCCAAGAAAGACTGGACAGCACCAGGCCCTGACATGATCCACACCTACTGGCTGAAAAAACTAACCGCACTTCATGCACGCCTCGCAGCACAAATGAACCAACTGCTGATGGATGGGACCCACCCAGAATGGTTAACCCAAGGACGGACAGTCCTGATCATGAAGGATCCCCAGAAGGGAACAACCCCATCCAACTACCGGCCAATAACTTGCCTATGTACAACATGGAAGCTCCTGTCAGGCATCATAGCGGCTAAGATGAATAGGCACATGGCTCAATACATGCACCCTTCCCAGAAGGGAATAGGCAGTAACACCAGAGGAGCCAAGCACCAGCTACTAGTGGATAGAGCAGTCACTCGAGACTGTAAGACCAGGCAGACAAATCTGTGCACTGCCTGGATTGACTATAAGAAAGCCTATGACTCAATGCCACATACATGGATACTGGAATGCTTGGAAATGTACAAGATCAACAGGACTCTAATAGCCTTCATCAAGAACTCAATGAAGCTGTGGAAAACAAGTCTGGAAGCCAATGCAAAGCCAATAGCACAAGTCACCATCAAGTGCGGCATATACCAGGGTGATGCACTATCCCCGCTGCTGTTCTGCATAGGCCTGAACCCCCTCAGCCAGATCATCACAAAGACTGGCTACGGATACCAATTCCGAAGCGGAACAATCATCAGTCACCTCCTCTACATGGATACCATCAAGCTGTATGCCAGGAGTGAGCGAGACATCGACTCACTGATCCACACTACCAGGATCTACAGCAACGACATTGGGATGTCATTCGGACTGGACAAGTGCGGTCGCATGGTCTCAAAGAGAGGGAAGATGATCAGAACCGAGGGGGTTGAACTACCAGAAGGCCACATTACAGATGTGCAGGACAGCTACAAATACCTTGGGGTGCCACAGGCTAACGGAAACCAAGAGGAGATGGCAAGAAAGACTGCCACAGCTAAATACCTACAAAGAGTAAGGCAGGTCCTAAAAAGTCAGCTGCATGGGAAAAACAAGATCCAAGCCATCAACACATATGCCCTACCAGTCATCAGATACCCCGCTGGTATAATAAACTGGCCAAAGGAGGAGATAGAGGCCACTGACATCAAGACAAGAAAGCTCCTCACAATGCATGGAGGGTTCCACCCCAAATCCAGCACCCTTAGACTGTATGCCAAGCGTAGCGAGGGAGGCCGAGGGCTAGTGAGTGTCAAGACCACTGTCCAGGATGAAACAACTAAGACCCAGGAGTACATCAGAAAGATGGCCCCCAAAGACAAATGGCTTGGTGAATACCTCAGGCAGGAGAAAACCGAAAGCGAGGACAAGAAAGAGGAAGGAGAACCATCATGGAGGGACAAGCCACTGCACTGCATATACCACAGACAAATAGAAGTGGCTGATATCAAAAAATCCTACCAGTGGCTGGAAAAGGCTGGACTGAAGGACAGCACAGAGGCACTAATCATGGCAGCACAAGAACAGGCACTCAGTACAAAATCAATAGAGGCCAGGGTCTACCACACCAGGCAGGACCCCCGATGCAGACTGTGCAAAGATGCCTCTGAAACAATACAGCACATAACAGCAGGGTGTAAAATGCAGGCAGGAAGTGCATACATGGAACGCCACAACCAGGTAGCTGTCATAGTGTACAGGAACATCTGCCATGAGTATGGGCTGGAAGTCCCAAGGTCAAAATGGAAGACACCTCCTAAGGTAGTTGAGAATGACCGAGCTAAGATCCTATGGGACTTCAAGATCCAGACTGACAAACAGGTGATGGCTAACCAGCCAGACATCGTGTTGATCGACAAACAGCAGAAGAAGGCAGTAGTGATAGATTTGGCAATCCCAAGCGACAGCAACATCAAGAAGAAAGAACACGAGAAGCTTGAGAAATACCAAGGGCTGAAAGAGGAGCTAGAAAAGTTGTGGAAAGTAAGAGCAGCAGTGGTGCCAGTGGTAATTGGAGCACTGGGGGCTGTGACCCCCAAACTGGGAGAGTGGCTACAGCAGATTCCAGGTAAAACATCAGAGGTCTCTGTCCAGAAGAGCGCAGTCCTAGGAACAGCTAAGATACTGCGCAGAACCCTCAAACTCCCAGGCCTCTGGTAGAGGACCCGAGCTTGAGGATGACACATACCACCCCACGAGGGGTGAGAAAACAGTTTTTTATATATATTTAAACTTCACACATGGGTTGTGTAAATACTGGAACATAAACTGAACAAATTATTTTACATACAGTGAAAGTGAATAGACGAATCTTACATGTACTCTCATTGTATTTTATGTAGGTTAAAGAGCTGTCAAATTAAAATGAAAAATTTTACCCTTACAATATTATCGTGTCTCACACCAATTAAATGACGTTTTAGATATTTCAGTTGCCATCTTTTATTCTACCTCTAACCATCTCTATGTTACTATCATAAGGATGAGGACCATTTAGTTCCTGGTTCTTATGCTGCTGGTGACGCTTTACATTACTGATTATTACTCAACTTTGCAGCTTTAAGCAAGTCCTAAAAACTCTGCTGTAAAAAAAAAAATATTTACCACATGCAAAAATCAAAATGTCTTAAAAATATAATAAAATCAAGTCTTATTTTAATTAGAATGTCTTACATTATCTAAATAAGCTATGTCCATTTTCATAGCGTATTTAATCCGCATTTTCATATATTATAACTTTGCAATTATAAAAAAAGGTGATATGATGTGAATGATAACAAATAAAATAAAAAATCTTTGTAAAGGATAAAAATGGAGCTTAACATTTTACTTCATCAATAGAAGGAGTGATCTCTCAAAAGACCCGCCACCCGCATAGAGGAACTATGTGCATGCAGCAGGACTGCTTTGGACATTTCTGAGCAGCAAAAACAAACCCGATCCTGGATCTGCATCCCAGATTTCATGAACACCATGCAGTAAAACAAGCGGAGTGGTTACTGCTGTGCATTTAGCCTGGAAATAGAGAGGTCTCACTCTGCCTTTTTTTGGGGGGGGCAATTGGAACCAGACCCTTCTTTTACTGTATTTTAACTACTTTTTTTGATGCGAAACTGTTCATTGTTCTCATAATTTAATCACGTCGTTTTTCATTTTTTCTGAAATTTTAAATGATGCAATTTTAGCTCATGTTATTTTAAATTTAACTGAAGTTGAAATTGATTTTAAATCAGTTGCATTAGCAGTTGCATACCAGATTTACCATGTGCACAGAATGGGGCCACTCTTTTTTTCATGGGAACACAAAACAAAAGAATGACACACACACACACACACACACACACACACACACACACACACACACACACACACACACACACACACACAAAACACTCCAACGGTTCATTGTTTGACTTATACAGTGAACCAAACATTTTCAGCTCTTGAAACTTCAAACAAAGAAGGTTAAAACTGTAATCATATCTAAATGTGACTGTGGCTAAAAATGCAACAACAAGATTTTTACATCATTGTCCAAATAAAACCATCCATCCATCCATGGTGCCTCTCTCCAGCAGTCTATGGGTGGAAGGCAGGGTACACCCTGGGCACGTTGCCAGTCAATTTCAGAGCCAACATAAAACTGTAAAGATCTAAAGATGTAAAGATATGTAAAAATCATAAACATTTGTGATGTCTGTGCAAATGCATATAATGAATTTATCATAAGTTTATATTCCGTCTTAAATAAAGCAGCCAGGACCAGTTCTACAAGGGCACTGGCCCCTGTCTAGAACTGTATGTTTATTTAAAATGTTGAAAATTGTGAACTTTGCTGATCTGCTCACATAAACGCCACAAACAAAGTTATTCCTTACAAATCACAGAGAATATTTAAATTAATTTTTAAATATTTTTTTTTATGCATGGTGTGTCGCCATGGTAACTAAAGCTAGCCTGCAGTGGGAACGACGCCCTCCTGATCCGTACAGCTGTGTGATTCATCTGTCAGGTAGAGACGATCTGTGCGCATGGCGCCTTGTTTACAGCGAGCGCCGCAGACTGCAGACAGAGCGAGTATCTGAGTGTTAAGCTGTTCAGCCGCTCCGCCTGTTCGGAGAGCAGAGGTAGCTCACATCTTTGAACACTCCACAAGCTTTTTGGGTTTTATTTTCTATTTTTTTGTTTTTGTTTGAAGTCATTACCCAACCACGGCGTCTCCTCCAACAAGGCGGTGTGTGTGTGCGCGTGTGATGACCGGTTAAGGAGGAGGAGGAGGAGGAGGAGGAGAACGAGGCATCGGTCTGAGAACAGATTTTTGTCGTGGATATTTCCACAGAGACGTCGCGTCGGTCAGTTGACGGGGCTGCGTGCCTCCGGGTTCCCCGCTCCATCTTTTTTTCTACCTCCACCTCAGACTGAGCTGACCCAGAAGGGCCTCCATCCGCGGAGCATCGATGGTATTTTTTTATTTCTGTCTCCTGATATGGAGTGTGAAGATGTGGATTACGATCACCGAGGAATCCCCGCTAGTTTAGCCGACGCCATGCTTCCATTCTGCCCGTCAATGCAGGGATAGGGTGAGCTATGAGCACGCTGCGTCTGCTCAGCGGGATAATAGCTGGTTTCTGGAGCCCCACTGGACTCCCGTTAGGAAGCGTGAGATCAGACTGGCTAGTCTGCGGCTATTAGCTCCTTTAGCCGGCTAACGGCTACAAGGTGGGATATTGGGGGCAGAAATAGGGTTCTTTTTGTCCGCAGTGGTTGGGTTTTCCCCGCGGTTCCACATTCGCAGCTCATTTTTCCGCAGGTTTTAGGCGTTCAGCGATGGAAGGGAGCTGCCTGACCTTGTTCGGGGGTCTGATGCTGGCGCTGTCCTGCTGCCTTCGGCCCGCCGCCGCTGACAGTAAGTACCGCTGCTCACCTAAAAACAAGCCGGGGTGGAGAAAAGGGATTCTTGGCTAAACACAAACAAACACCTTGATCATTTGTGTTTTTTTTCTTTCTTTTTTTTTTTTTTTTACATCTCTTAAATATCTGTGTTTGAAGCCGTTGCATTTATGGTAAAACAGAGAGTAGAATAGAATATAGTAGTATAGAATAGAACAGAGTGAAATAGAATATCATAGAGTAGAATAGAATAGGATAGAGTAGAATAGAGTAGAGTAGAATAGGATAGAGTAAAATAGAGTAGAATAAAATATGATAGAGTAGAATAGGATAGAGTAGAATATCATAGGATAGAATATAATAGGATAGAGTCGAATAGGATAGAGTAGGATGGAGTAAAATCGAGTAGAATAAAATAGGATAGAGTAGAATAGGATAGAATAGAATAGAGTAGTTTAGAATAGGATAGATTAGAATAGAGTAGTGTAGTATAGAATAGAATAGAAAATCCTTTTCTTTTCCCACAATGGGGAAATTCTGGTGTTTACAACAGCAAAAAGATTATTAAAAAAAATGGTCACACAAATGTGGACCTTAGAAAAGTGTATAAGAATAACATCATAGTGAGGAGTTAAAAAATAAAATACTGTAATGTATAGTGCTTTACTAATATAAATACTGTGCACCTGGAGAAAAAAACTAGATTTGATTAGATTTCAAGTAGATTTAAGGAATATTCAGATTTTAACACCAAATATTTTCTGTTGGTTTGAGCTCATTTTGGTTAAAACATCGTTCTTTTTGGTTTAATTTATTAATTTAAGCTGTTTTTTGGGGGCTTAAATTGTGAAATAAATAATTGAAAATCAGGTTAAAAGTGTTCCAATGAAGTCAGGAAAAGGTTCCGAAATTGTTTAAAGGAATTTTCTAGATGAGTCAGGAAAATGAGATGCGTTTAATGTGTTGAAGTTTTTGTTTTAAGGGTTTAAAGATTTAACTAAATTTCTGAATCACTGAGAATTTGCACCATCAAGTAAGATGGCAGATGACATCTTTACCTCTTTATTTTTTGGCATCATAACTCATATAATGTTGCAGACGGACAGAGATAGATTCAACTGTGGAAGGTTTTTATCATTCTAAATTAAGATTGAAGCTTGTAAAAAGTTAAAAGTCACAAATCATAAGAAAAACTGAATTTAAAAGGTTTCAGAAAACCACCTTTAATCAGTGTTGGACCCTTTTCACCATAGTTTTGTTAGTCTGTAACGCTCTACTCAGCAAAAGGTGCCTTTAATGTAGATATGAATTTAATTTACCATTAAGTTACAAAGTTCAGTATTTCTCAAATAAAACCATATATTTCAATTACTCTTCTGTTGAGGGCAAAAAATTAGTTTATTTTCCCAGTTTATTTTTTCAGCCAATTTGAAATAAATGTGCAGATAGATCTTTGTTAAATAATGAGTTTGAATCAAATAGAAATGTAAACAATTCCAAAATAATTTCCAGTTCTACTTTAAATCCCATTCCCCCAACCCTTACCTATTTCTTTCAATAGACTCATAATAGACATCAGAACTTTATATTTGGGTTTGGTATTTTTAGTGTTCTCAAACCACAGAATCCATCATTTCCCGCCTCAGCAGCTCAGACCGATCCAAAACAGGGCGGCCAATCACGTTGCAGTATGATGGTTTAGGGTGGGACTTATAGCCTCGACTAAAGCAAGAGCTGCTGAGCATTTGTCAGATTCCAAAATGTCATTCTTGAAACAGGAATAGCAAAAGTTTAAAGCATAAATGGTTGCGGTTTCTCATAGTGTCTGCTGCCGTTTCATTTGTTACTGTGATTGGTTTGAACCAACCTTGGGTAGGCGGTCATTAGGTGTCGATTTAGCCAATCAGCTTGCAAGGTTCTGGTAAATGTCTCTCCCTGAACACATTTGGTTGAAGCATTCCCAGATTAATAGAAATAAACCAGTGTGCTACACATAATCCATCAGGCTTCTCAGATTAAGATTTTCCATAAGGTTTTTTTGTTTCTCGATATCTGCCAAACAGCATTAAAATCAAACATTAACAAACATAGTTTTCTTTAAGAGTTGAAGGTTAAACATTAGCAGATGGAATTCATTTGTATGCCCAAAATAAATGAATACATAATATTTTATATTTCCTCTGTTTAATTTGTTGGTTAATATTCATAAGGAACAGCAGGGGCCTCTAGTCCAGCAAATAATTACCCATAAAAGCAGAGAGTTCATTCTTTTGAATCCATTTCTGCAGCTTAAATCTAACAGAACTTCAACAAACGACAACAAGACCTGCAGAGAGTCAAGAGTTGATCCTTTATGTGACACACATGTCAAAACTTTGAGCTTCACAACTTTTCTGACGCTTTCTAACCCAAGGTTGTTATTGAGCTGCAGCTTACATCAATTTTGTTATATTTATTATTTTGGATTACCAGCTGAAATGCTTCCAGCTAAACAGTAAACTGTGCTTCCTGATTCATCCTTATTCGTTATGACATGTTGGGGAGGTGTGGTTTGTCGGGTTGAACCAGGGTCCTGGTTTTAAAATAGAACAAACCAAAAAATATTCACAAGCTAAACAGACTGAGTTCTGTTGATTGGGAAGAGTGAGGAGCTTGTGGATGGCTGGTGCCTATGAAGGGAATTTTGAATCAAACGATTTGTGCATTGTAGCTGCGGAGTCCCAGAGAGAAACCAAATAGGGTGATGGTCTGTCACAATTACTAACTTACACCCTCTTTAAATATTTGAGTACAAGTAAGGAAATCATTTCTGAGTCACAAAACAAAAACCTCTTGCTTCTCAGCTTCGCTTTATTTGATCCAAAACCATTTGGGCATTTTTAACTTTGGAGTTTTGCTATTGTAGAAAAATTGTGTTCTGTGAGTCACATGAAAATTCTCCTGCATAATTAGTTTGGCACCAGTTGATTAGAACACAATTGTGCAAAAACCTTTAAAACACATTTTAAAATATATATGTTATTAAATTGTATTTCCCTTTAACATGTACTGGGAGTTGAGCATTTTCTGCACATTTTACTACTGTCTGCTAAATTGCATGTGTGACTTTTTGGCTTCAACCATGTTTGGTCAAAATAGAGTAGATCTTAATATCTGTTATACATCCAGAAATATAAAGTGTCTAAACAAGGGCTGTGTAAAAATAAAAATCTAGATTTTTCAACCAATCAGAGGTTTTTCAATCAATCAGAATCAAATTCATTCTTGATGTTTGAATCGATACCCAGCACTAATATAAACAAGGGATGTCCTGATCCAATATTGATATCGGATTGAAATCAGTCAGATATTTTAAAGTTTCTGTGAATCTTTGTCTCAAAATAAACGAGTCAGCTGCTCTCATACCTATTGTTATTGGCTAATATTCTCTGATTTAGTAAAATCACTTGATCAAGCCTTTCCACACTATAAAATTAGGGATGCACGATATTGGGATTTTGGCCGATATGCCGATATTTTAAAATTCATGTGGCCGATAACCGATATCGATACTGATGTTAAAGCTGGACAAAAATAAGTAGTAATTGAAAATAGAAAATATTGTTATCCATTTCTGACACTTTGAAAAATAATATACTCAAATATATTTTCATATGCCGATATCAAATTGATTTTTAAAAACGCGATATCGATCTATTTTACTTTCAAAATCTTGTGAAATTTCATCGTTCTGTTACAAACTCTCGTGATATTTTCCAAATTCTTGTGAGATTTTGTTAGTAAAATAGATCGATACCGCGTCAATTTATCAACGTATAAAAATATGGCAAAATTTCGTGAATTTTTGGGGGATTTCGTGGCAATAACATGACATATAACAATATTTCATTAGTAAAAGAGATTGATATGGTGTTTTTAAATGGCCATATATCAGCATATGAAGATATTGTGATATTTTAATGTATCAATATTTTTTCCCTCGTCTTTAGAAGTTTTTAAGTCTGTAAAAAAGAAGTATTTAGAAATACTTCTTTGTCAACAAGAAGTATTTTTATTATTTTTTTTAGACTTTAGAAACTCAGAAGCTGATCAAATGTTGGGTTAAATATCGGTGGGGTGGCCGATGTCCGATATTCAGTTTTAAGGCCGATACAGGCCGATACCGATTGGGGGCCGATTATATCGTGCATCCCTATATAAAATAAATAAAATATTTATGATTCATGCTCTCATCATATCGGGTGATAGTCAAAGTTTTAGTTTTTAACTGTGAAAGAAAACGTTCTGCATTAACAAAAGTCATTTTCATAGTTACAATTAAGGATGGCAGTTATTGGTTAACAAATTAATCTCAAGTTGACTTATCAATCAACTATTCATTCATAAGTGGTCATTAAAAAAACAACTCAGTTTTGTTTTTATTAAGAGGATCTTTCCATTAACACGGCTGCCTTGATGTTTTTTTTTTACAATAAGCTAAAATTGAAAAATATATCATTATATTTCGACTATTTATGATACAAGCGTTATTCAATATTGACAGAATAAGCAGATTATTTTCAAAATATAAAACAAAACAGGAAATTATCAGGATACTTAATTAAAATGTGATTAAAATGTGTGGAGCATGTTTTTTTCCAATGTACAGAGATGTAAAGCTACCATTAAAGGGATAGTTTGGGTTTCTAGACATAAAGTTGTTTGGGATATTCACTGTTTGTAGCTCTGATGCTACAGAGTCCCTACTGCCGAGCCTCCTGCTATGGGAAACAGCCGGTAATGCACTGGAGAAAAAATAGCAGGTAGGAATTAATAAAAAGAAATTTATTCTCAGGATAAATTAAGGACATTTTTATAGGGAACCCACAAACCTCGTTATTTGCTCTATGCACAACTCCACTACTTCCTGAACTCTTCTGATTCCTGTCTTTTTCCACTGGATGAACTGATTAATCCAGGTGTGCCTTACCTCAGTATCCATGGCCATCCACACCTGGATGAATCACTTCATCCAATAATGAAAGACAGAAAACAAAACCGCTGCCTTAAGTTCAGGAGGTAGTGGAGTTTTGCACTGAGCCCATAGCATTCCCCACTTCATCCTTTGTCAACATTATTTTCCCTATCTTCTATTTTGATTAAAATAAGCTCATCTACTTGTTTACAACAGCTGAGATTCGGGGCTGTGTCATGAGCAGATGTTAGTGCTGTACTTATATATAAACAGTATACAGAGTTGGTGCATATTTTTAATCACTAATAATTAGGGGTGTGGGAAATAATCGTTTTGGCGATATATCGTGATATTTGGCTGCCCAATATAATATCGATCTTTCACTTCTTAGTATCGATTTTCTAAAAAAAACAATGGTTACCAGTGATGGGACTTACGGCGTTGAAAGCGCCGTTACCTTGTTTTAGTCACGAGTAATCTAACTAATTACTTTGACTGTAACTATAACGCAGTTACCATTGCAGACACCCCGTTACTGCGCGTTACTCAGGTCGCACAATGAACCTTTTTTCATGATAGGAGTCGTGCGCAGCTGCGTGAAGCTGACACCCCACCCACGTCAAAAAACTCTGCAAATAGACTGAATGGTTAGTGCAACGTTAGTGCAGAAAAAAATATTGTTTTTGCTACTTTTGTTTAAGAGATATTAAAGATTATTTTTTAGGTCATCCAGAGGTGCGCGCCTTGTCATGAGAGAGGGGAGGATGAGAATGGCTGATGTATAGTCAGAGTCCGTCTGTCAGTTGGGTAGGTGGGTGTTTCAGCTGGTGGGTGTTAACGTACAGCACACACAGAGAGATGGAGAGTGAGGAGGATCCAGCAGCAAAACAGCGTTTTCCACATGGAAATACCGGTGTTACGTCGAGCTGCGTTTCCCCACCACATAACTGTTTCCTCTGCATCTCGGCAAGAGGAAACGCGCATGCTCGCTAAAGGCGCGCAACAGTCGCCCTGTGCTCGCGCCACAGGAGAATTATGGAGAACGTGAACGATCAAATGATACCCAAACACACAGGATTTCAGAATTAGACATCCCCAGTTATTAATTTCACATACTCACCAGATCTGAATGCCCTGTTAAAAAACTTCACATGGCGTTCTATGTCATTTACGTTGAGTTACAAGAAATGCTAAACTCTCTGCAGGTTCTTGTCTTTGTCGTCCGCTCTATTCAGCTGGCTTTGGAAACACACGGCGAGAAAGTGGGGGCTGGGTGGTGAGGTTTACGGGGGCGAGAAACGCAAAAGTAACGCAATAGTTACTTTTACTAGTAACTAGTTACTTTTATTGTGGAGTAATTCAGTTAGTAACTCAGTTACTTTTTGGGAGAAGTAACTAGTAACTATAACTAATTACTTTTTCAAAGTAACGTGCCCAACACTGATGGTTACAGAAAACATTGATGGGAAAATGGGCTACCTCTGCACCACCACTCTGGCAGAAAGCGCTGTGGAGCCCTTTAACTGTGCGTGCAGCACCAAATCTGTATTTGAGGCAGTCACAGTGGAAGAAAACCCCAAACAACATGGATAATAATGCCTAATCAATATTTTCTGATGAAAATATACAGCACTTGCTGTTTTATCTCATCATTTGATTTTGATAGCTGGGGAAAATATGACAATATATAGTGATACTGCAATATCGTGATAATATTGTATCGTGACCCAAGTATCGCGACGTGTATCGAATCGCAACACTAATGCCAATTCTCACCTCTCCTAATAATAGTCTAATAGTTCATTTTTGTAAAAAACTTTTAACTATTCAGGTGCGTTTACACCAAATGTGTTCTGGGCGTCAAATTTGACGCAAATTTGGAGACTGGGTCAAACCATGGTAAAGATGTTTCAATCCTCTGGTTGTTTATTTGCTTTAGGGCTGCAACTAACGATTATTTTGCAAATTGATTAATCTGTCAATTATTTTTTGATTAATAATCGGATAGCGAAAGGTTCCTTAAAGAATCTTTTGCTAAATAAATTCAGGTGAAAATGAAGCTTTTCCACATTTGGAGTTCTGGAATCAATTCAATGGAGTTTATTAATATAGGGCCAATTCACAGCACATGTCATCTCAAGGCACTTTACAATCAACCAGATCATAAAGTCAGATTGGTTCATAGTTTTCTATCTAAGGAAAGCCAGTTGATAGCATAGACTCATTGATTCGAAGGCAATCCCTCACACTAAGCATGCCTTTAAGCCGCATGACAGCTTTAAGTGAATTTTGAATGTGTTATCAATTAATCCAAATGAATACATTTTAATCTAATAAACTATTAATGGACAGTTAATCATAAATGGAGTGTTTACATCCGTAGTTTCAGTGCACAGACTTTTAGAGTCTAGATCCACTGTAGTTCCAGGGTTTACTGGTGGAAGCAGCAGAGTGGTTCTCTCTTGGAAATCCAGTTCTAGTGTTCAGATGTCCAAATGTGACTGGTGTGGCTGGAACCCTGAGTCCTATTTCTGATTTTACCGGATCAGTTGCTTCTCAGATCCACCAAGATGGAGCTTCTGCCAAAGCTTTCCAGTGAATTTCTTCGCTCGTGTGGAAAAGTATTTTTTAATGAGTACATATACCCCCTCGGGCAGACTGTCGCATCTACCACGGAAAAGAAGTGGTAAACAGCCTCGCTGCAGCCCGGCGGTGGTGGAGGCAGAAGCGTTGAAGGTGTATTGCCTCTTGAGTTTTGTTTTCTGGAGCTTTAAGGAGATTTCCTCTGATTGTCTGGGCGCTGCAGTTAGCTCCGGAAAGGTTATCAAAAGCAAATATGTGACCTGGAGACTCATCAAAGCTGCAGCGATAGGCTTGTGTACTCAGCTGTTTAAAATCTGTCAGTGCGGAAGCAGAGGGGAGGGGGCGGGGGAGAGTTAATAAGCAGCTACACCTGTCGTTGGTGTTTTCCCTCTGCTGGTGCAGGCATGCATAGTTCGATCCCAATCTCAGGTCAGGAGAATAATCAGCTGCAGTTCTCTGAAAGACGACCAAGCTGAGGCTGCAGGAAGACCATTTGTTCTACATGACTTCAAAAGTTTTATTAAGGAAAAATAAGACAAAAGATATTTGGCTTTCTATAAATTAGGCATTTTATTTGCTATTACCAATGGCAAAATTTCAACAAAAAGGGGTTAATTCAGCTTAGAAGTGAAGAATAATTTAAAAACAATATATACCAAATTCATTAACCCTGATTTGACATTTAAACTTATTTCTCATAATTCGATATAGAAATGGACTCAGCAGTTTTTTTCATTGACTGACTCGTGATTTATATAGTTTTGTGTCTGTGTTTTGTTTTTTTTGAGCAAATATTTATAAAAAGTTTGAAGCTTTTTAGTACATATTTATATTACTTTTTAGTAATATCCCAAAGTTTGGACATGATTGTGTTGTGGGCATTGCTTTGCACCCTTTCTCAGGATTTATCCTGTTTTTTCAGATAGTATCGACTGAAATCAAGAAATATACCATGATTTATTTGAATCATCTTTAAATTGAACTGATTCGTGAAATAATGGTCAACTATGGTCTATATGATGATCGATAACTGGATTATAGGGTCTCTAACTTTAACAATTTGCTCCAAGAGCAACTGACCCTGAGCAGTAAATAAACCAGAATTGTATGAAAATAACAAAATTTAACATTTAAGATGGGAAATGGTCTTTGTACATATGCTCTTTCCAGAACATTACATTTAGTTTATATACCGGATTTGCCATTTAAAATGTGGCAATATTTATTTTAATTTTAAACACTTATTGGTTTGATGTATATATATTTACTTGATTATTTTTACTAAAATAATCCATTGCTGTAGCTCTTCATTTAATATTTAGGGCGACACTGCGTGACTTTTTAACACTCAAATCGATGTTTTGTTCAGGATTCTCTTCTTGAACTTTGCTACGTAACTTTAGAGGGTCGGATCTGTCACTAAAGGAGTCATGTGACCCAGAGCACCACTTTACAGCAGTCTGAGCCCCCTTAACCCCACACTGCTACCTGGGCGCCACACAATGGCAGCCCACTACTTCCCAAGGGGATGGGTAAAATGCAGAGAGCTGGGAAAAAGAAAAGAGAGGAAAAAGTTTTGAATGGACTTAAAGGCATACTATGCAACATTTTTCAGTTAATTAATGTGTTCCATAACGTTTTGGATGATTAAATGAGTCATCAGGTTATCTCGGCCGCCCTGGTGGTCTGTAGGGGAAATACCATACTTGCAATTGCAGGAGCCCTCGGCCCGCACCCACAGGCTCAGAAGTCTTGTGCATCGTGAGAGGCGGTCTTGCTTTACGGCGAGAACTTGGCTAACTACAATCTTTGTTATTTAGACACATGCATAACAAATAATGTATGAAAACACGCTAAATTTTCAAACTCGAAAATTGGAACAAAATAGTCACTTACCGCAGTAGACACAGTGATTCGTTGCGTTCGCCTGTCTGCTAAGCTCAAAACAACCGCGCCTGGCTTGACGGAGAAACCAGGAGAACAGCTGAGCATATTTACGACAGTGCACTTTTACTTTCGCCCTCTGGGGGGAGCTTCGCTGGAAAATCAACACCGGTTGCATAGTATACCTTTAATATTTAACTTAACTGACGTACTCTTTGATTTCATTAACAATTTTCTAAAACTTGCCATTCAATTGTTATTAATATGTATTTATCACTAAAATCTGGTTATCAGCATGCCTTGACAATGATGCACATAAGCCGTGTTTTCCCAGGCCGTTACAAGCCTCTAATATCTGAACAAAAATCTTTTTGGTCTAAAATGCTGCATGAAATTTAAATGAGTTCTGAATAAACATTTATCCTTTAACATAATTTAGCTGGGGCTGTGCTATATTCTCATTTATACAATAAAGCTTTTTATTTATTGAAAGTGAAGAGACTGTGCTTTTCATGCAGCTTTAATGTAATTGGAAAAGCTTTTAATAGAAACTTGGAGCTCCTGAAGATGCTGTGGAATCAGTTTTTATTTTTCCTGGATGTCTACCATCTTTTGTCCTTTGTTTCAGGTTCTTACAGTATAACTTTATAGACCACTATTTAAGTGGTAGTGCGACAACCTGCTAGTTGTTTGGTGTGAGTTTTCCATGACTCAATGCCCTCCAGCTCTGGAAGAATGAACCCTCCTCCCCCTCCTCCTCTCAGTGATGTGCGATAATGCTGCTGTGGGTGCTGCTGGGGCTTCAGGCTGACCATTGTTTTCAGCCCTTTTTCCAGCTGAGAGTAAGAGCTGGAAAGGTAAACACTGCGTGAATCGTCAGCAATCATTACTGTCTTTACTCCCCAAACTTTTCAATTAGCTGGCCGGCTTAATTCAGAACACAGGCTGCAGAAAAGATAGTTTCTTCTTACGAATGTTATTGTAGCTAGTTTAGAATAGGTCTGAATCAATTTAAATATATTTCTAAAATTTTTTATTATTTTTCAAACATCAAAGACTATTATTTACTTCCTGCTTCATATATCTGATAAAACCTTTCACTCTCAGTGAAGGTAAGTCTAAATTTCTTCCCTCAGCATTTGCAGCATGATGCTGCAGATCTTGTATCAGTCTGTTTTGGATAGTTTGATCTCTTCTGCCATAACCTGCTGGGGTAACAGCATAAGTGGAAATGACTTAAATAAGCTCTTTAAGCTTTTAAAAAAGGTCGCTTCTGTTATAAGAGCTTCTCTAGAACCTCTGGAGATGATTTAACAAAGTCAATTCTTTATAAAGTAAGACGAGCATCATCTTCATCAGCCTGTTAAACACCAACAGAGTGTCTTCAGTCAGATTACCAACGTTCCTTCCTGCTTACAGCTCTTAACATCTACAACAATTCGACTTATGACATTTAATTTCCCTTTGGGATCAATAAAGTACTTTTTAATTGAATATTAATTCATATTAGCTTTAGATCTTTGTTAGTGTTGATTGGTCAGCAGTTTGACTGAAATTGCTGAACATTTTTGGAATAAAAAGCCCTCGCCTGCATCTTTTCCAGAGATCTGATAAATTTTTTGTTTGTATTAAATTTTGAAGCTGTTGCTCCATGTATTGAATCCTTTAAAACATTTGGGTAGAGACAGAATAAAAGCAAACGGACAGCTGTTCATAAAACTCGCCTGATACTTCTGTTCAGCTGACTTCGAAGGCCATGTCTTTTTAAATCACATCACTTATGTTGGTATTCTAAAAGGAGACATTTAAATGTCTGTTTCCCATAATTTGTTACTCCTAAATGAAACTAGTACAACCAATTACCTTTAAAATTGCTATTGGGCAGTAGGGATGGGTACTGATGCTCACTGGTATCCAAATTTGGCACCATGTTATCCTCATCTTAAACACGGCTTGTTTACCTGGAGCAAGCAAAGAGGATGATACGGCTCACTAACAGTGGAGAATGACGGGAGTTTTAGTCGTTTATCTGAGCTGTTCAAAATGATGCACCCTTCAGTCTTAACAAATGTCGCCTTTAAAAAGATGTTTCCTCAGATTAAAGGAGATGGAGAAAGTTAGGAGGAGCTAACCATGAAATGGATAGCTAGTTCTATATATAGATGGATATCTAAAGCAAATTAAATCAAAGTCCTGTTTCGAATGCCGTAATCTAGTTGCAAAGCTGTGATTAGGCTAATGCTATGTTCACACCAAATGCAATTTCAGCATAAAAAAAGCACCTGCTGCTTCATTTCGGATGCTTGTCCACATTAAGGTCAGATGTCCAGTAAAGTGCGTCTAGATGCATCTGCTTCTATTGCTCCTGTGTTCAATGGCAGAGTGTGGCATATTGCTATGTATGCTGTAGGGGTGTAAATCACATCCATCATGGCGATTCGATTCAGTATTGATTTCCTGACCCAGCGATTCGATTTTTTTCGATACTCAACAATACACCACGATACAATTCGATTAATGGGTTAATTTTTTATTTATTTATTTATTTTTTTTTTTTTTTTTACACCTTACAGGCTAAACAAAGTTTTAAGTTTGAAATAAATCAATGAAAGCTGTAAAATCGTTATGCATTTTTGTTTTTAGAAACAACAGCAAATAACAGAAGTAGAAAAGTTGCATCAAAAATGAATGCACAAAATCAGTGCAATGAGTGCATACCTCGACTCCAGACGTCCCGCCCCCTCTACAGATGTTCCGCTGCTCCTCTCCCAAATTGTAGCTGACCGCAGACAGTGCTGCAGACAGGAGGCCACCTTGTTTTGTTTTTATGACCGAAATTGTGGAAAACAACTCGTGAAGTCTGACCCACTAGAAGAGCAAGGTGCACGAGAACGCTGGGACACTTTTTCCACCTGGATCTCCACCCTTTTTGGCCCTCTTGTCCCTCCGTCGTCGGGCTAAACTCGCCCCCACTTCCTCGCCCCCTCGGCCGTATCTAGACCCACAGTGTGTAGCACAGACCATGCTTCAATATTGAGCATAATTTAAAAATGTCTGTGTCAAGCTCACTGCAACACACTGCTGTAAGAGTATAACCAGGAAGCGAGGTAGGAGGGCAAAATAGGTTTAGCGCCACCGCAGCGCAGGAGGGAGAATTACGCCCAGGAGCAAATGGATAAAAATAGACCGGAGGAAAAAAAAAAACATGAATTGATTCTCTTGCGGACGTGTCGATGCATCGGATCGTCGGCTGTTGGATCGATGCATCAATACAAAACTATTATTATTTACACACCTAGTATGCTGTGATCAGTAGGTAAAAAGTAGTTTGCCTTAAAATAATATTTTTCTGTCTGAGCCACACAGACCCCCACATACCGGCGGTACGCTGTCACTGGGAGCCCCCAGCAGCAGATTCCTCAGGCCTGGTTGCCTCTTGGGGGTTGTCCCCTACTGTTGGCGATGGCTGATGTAGATGTTGGCTTTTTTCAGGTATTTTGTACAAACTGCAGGCACTAGGATAATAAAAGAAAACATATTTTGCTGGCAGGTTTGGACATTTTAATTTAATTTAGGCATTAATAAACTGTTTAAGAGGAGTGATCATAGCGATCTGCATCATCAGTGCTTTGTCTGTCTCCCTGCCAGCTCCCAGATCAGCTTCTTTGATTGGTTGTTGTGGCGTGTCGGGCAGCAAAAATTCAATTTTTCCAGCTCCAGCATCTGCTGCTTGTGAAGTGCTCAGAAGCTATGGCTCTAGGCGCTGCTCAGATGCGTCGAGATGTGCTGCTCTAGAACCTTTGAATGTGATTTGATGCGCGAAAATGAAAGACTTTCCATGTAAACCGTCCGTTTCTGCTGCCCAAAGCGTCTGCAAGGTGTCATTGTAGCATTAAGATATCTTGTTTATCAGCATTCCCACTGACATTGGACACTTGATGAGCTACTCTGCAAAGACAAGTGGGGGAAATAAAACATATTTTATGACAGAGGCTCCAACCCTGACCAGGGGGCTACAGCAGCTCCAAAAACTGATTTAATTTTGAAAAAAATGTAAAGAGCAAGTCTCAAATATTTGGTTGGTTATATGTTTTAACTTTACAGACTGGCTTCTATAGACTATCAAAAGCAACAAATCAACAAATGTTACTCTTTTATCTATTTAATATTCAGACAGCAGACATGCACACAAACTGAGACACAAAACATTGAAGGGTTATGAGGCTAATGCTTGAGTAACAACAGCCAGAAAAGTTGAAGCTTTATTGGTTGTTAAACTAGTCATGAATCAAACCTGGTTCAAGTGTTTACTCAGTCACGCAGTGTGAATAAAATCTGAAAAGTACGACAAACATCTGCATTGCAGCTTAAGAGTTCTGTCAATATATTATAAAGATCTTTTTGTAAGCATTGGGTTTGCAGGAAAGGAGTTGGTCTGGGTGGCTTTATATTTAACGAGGGAGGGATGCAATAAAAGAGAGAAACGGGTTATGAAGTGCAGCTTTTCCTCCACTTCTAAAGAATCTGTCGACAAAGACATCGGGAAGAAGAAAACGTGACTAAAATATAGCAATAGAGCTGGTATCCTTTACATGCCAAGCACCACTATAGTGAACGTTCTACCATCTTGTAAGGAATTCTAGAATGGTATAAAAATGGAGAAAACAATTTCCGTTTGTTAACCTTTTATAGGGTACTCATTGAAATACTTTGAACATCTAAATTTTAAGCCAAGAGGAAAGCCAAAAAGGCGGATCAAGCCTCTGCTTCTAGACCTCACTCATGGTTTTGGGGGGGTTGGGGATTAAGCGTTTTTTTCATCCATTCTGGCTGAATTATTAATTTGAGGCACACAAGGTCCATTTTTTTTAGAAGTTGAGTTTTTATCAGGTTGGAAAGATTACCAGAAATTAATGCTGTGCGATGCAGCGAAAATAATAACATCTCTAATTTTTTTCTCATTAAATTTGTTTTATTGATTTCACGATAAAATGCTAAACAGTCACAGAAACTCCTTCAAAACTACACTTTTTTTCGCTGGAAGTTGACCTGAATACTTGGAATTCAAGCTACAATAAGGTCCAAACTATAAAACATGATTTTAAAACAAGTTGACCATCACAGCCAATTCTAAACTTTAAAAGCATGACCAGATCCAACTATTTACCCTTAATTAGTTATAGGAATACATTTAAGAAAAAAAATGGATGAATTGATGTCATTCTTAACTACTGAAGCCTAAGCAGTTTCCCAGATTTTCCAATTACTTGGAACTATCTTAGAAGTTTGAATTCTGAGCTGAAAAGTCATTTTTTCCCCCATGAATCCCTACTTCAAAATCCAACATGGTGGCCTAAGAAATTAAAATTTTGCCCCATTTAAACTACCTCACAGCTGCACTTTATGGAATGGAAATGTTCATTTACTGTCTGAAAAGCTGTACTAAACGTTGTCTAATTCTAAGTCTACTTCCCTGAAGCCGATCCATGCCAAGTTCGGACCAAGCTTGGATCAGTTAAACGTCCCGGGCTTGATTCTTACATCCATTTACACATCACAATAGCACGGTTCCTCGCTAGCACAGTTCCTACTAGATTTAGTGCTGTTCATTGGTGTCTGGAACGGTCCAGTTCAGATGCATGCCATTTACACTCAACAGTTAGCTCGGTTACTGTGCTCAGACCATTCCTTTGAACGATTTGCAGTCTATATGCATTTTTCTTTTAGCTTTAACAGATTGTCACATACTACATAATCTCCTTCGGCAGACATGTTGTTTGCTAGAATAAAATGCAAGCTAACAAAAACTATTATTAGCTTGTATTGCTAATACTAGTTGGCAGGCAACTCAGTCATTTTAATTGGCATTGTCACTACCTGATCCGTCCCATCTGCTCATTTGCACATGCGCAGCCAGATATACATTCACTTCACCCTCAATTTTACTTTGTAAAAGAGACCAAAATTATTTTTTTCTCTGACTTATTAAATAATGTCAGGTTTATCACTCGCCTGTGCCCGATCCATCCCTGAAATACGATCCTACGCTACTTCTGTTAGCTAACTTTTTTCGGCTTTATACTTCTACGTAAAACTAGTTTCAAGTTTAATTTTTATAGTATAGAATACATTATCTACAGAAAGAAACAAATGGTGTAATCATATTTTTCTGGACTGCTCTGAGCATGTCCGATGATGACGTCAGACAAGCTGTTTAACGGAGAAAATCTAAAAAGATTACAATTGTCTCTGAAATGTCATGAAATATTTTTATATGTACTATAGCTTTCTTTTTCATTTAAGGATAAAAGTAAATTCTTTTAGTCACTTTTTATGGTGAACTGGATGAATATCTGCTTGAAAATGTGCAAATGAGCCGATGGTACAGATCAGGTAGTAACAGGCACTAAAGGCGCCCCTGGTGGGTCCACGCAACACCGTTTGAGAACCTCTCGCTTTGCCTACTTGTTTGGTCTCCTGGTAAACATGGCCGCTCACCACTCATTTTTTTTTCTCTCCCTCTTACAGTTTGCACTCCCAGTATCGACATTGGGAATGACATTAGTGAATTCAAACAGCTGGAGAACTGCACGGTGGTGGAGGGCTACTTGCATATCCTCCTCATCGGGGAAAAAAACAACAACAACGTGAACCAGGAAGTCTTTCGCACCCTCAGCTTCCCTAAGCTGACCATGATAACAGACTACCTGCTTCTGTTCAGGGTTTCAGGCCTGGACAGCCTGAGCACGCTCTTCCCCAACCTGTCCGTCATCCGGGGCCGTAACCTCTTCTACAACTACGCCCTGGTGATCTTTGAGATGACCAGCCTGAAGGACATAGGCCTGTACAGCCTAAGGAACATCACCCGGGGGGCTATCCGCATCGAGAAGAACCCAGAGCTCTGCTACCTGGACTCTATAGACTGGTCCCTCATCATGGACGCCGAGTTCAATAACTACATCGCTGGAAACAAGCAGTCCAAGGAGTGCAGCGACGTTTGTCCAGGCATCATGGAAAATAGTCCCATGTGCAAAAAGACCATGTTTAACAATAACTACAACTACCGCTGCTGGAATTCCAACCATTGCCAAAAAGGTAAGCCGGCTTTGACGCATCATTTGTCACCTGACAGGATTTTTTTTTGCTTATTAGACAGATCTGCATCCATGGCCTGCTGCTTGTCACTTTTAAAGCTGTTGTTTGGCACAAAGAAAGGCAAAGGGGAGGAAAAAAAGCCACAGAGTTTCAAGGCTGTAGTTTCTATGAATTGTTGATCCAAGTTTTATTCACAATAAGAAGCTTATTTAGCTTATTTAGCCAAGACCTTTCTTAAAGAAAGATCTTGGCTCTATCCATGTCTTTGCTGTTTCTGTTTAAAAGTGTCAAATATCAGCAGCAGTTGTTTAACCCAAACGTTTTTGAAGAGCAGTTATCTTTAAAGATAGCCCGAAAATCCAAGGTCATTGCACTTGGGGTCGGTTAATCTCACCCTCCTTAATGTCTGTGCACAATACGTTTGAAAGCTGCCTTTTGTGTTTATGTCTGTATTTTTAGACAACTTGTTTTGCTGGTGCCATTAAGACGATGTGTTTTGGCTGGCTGTGTGTGTGTGAGTGTCGGACTGAAATGTTTCCCTGGCGACTGGCGCCTTGCTGCAGACTCAGCATGTTAATGTTTTCTGTCTTGTGACATGGAGCTGTTGCAGGACTGGCCTGGAGTTGGCACGTATCAATGTGTAGGAGCACAGACGGTTGTACATTGGCATTCATGTGTGAACGGACGAGGTGCAAAGAGGCAAAGGTTTGACAGGCCCACCTGCACCTGGGCTGCGCTGTGGGCTGTTGGAGTGACGGAGTGTGGGTATGCTAGAAAAGGGGGGGAAAAGTGGAACATATTTGGCTTGTTGGATGATGAAGAGGGTTTTTGTTACTTTACTTCTCTGCGCCCTTTAGGATCGTGGGGAAATTTTGATTCAACCACAATTGATGACATGTTCTCCTTAATTATTCTCTTCTATCTGTGGCGTAATTGACTCTACCCCACTGCTTATCTGTCCGCTTACTGAAAGGCTACCTGTCCGCCATTAACTCTGATTATTTATACCAGTGTCACCTAACTTGACAACTTCTCATTCTTTTAATGCGTCTCTACCTTATTTGGTTGAAGCATCAGTTCTTCTCAGTATGTTTAACTTATCCAGATGTACCCGTGGACTTGGCCCAAATTTCTCCACATCCCAAACACTAAAGAAATTTTTATTAGGTTCAACCTGCTGAAATGCAGAAGTCCTTTTTTAATTAAGATCCACCTTCCTTTTTGAAATGATCGTTGACTAGTTTAACAGAGTGGCCTAAATATGTTGTCAGTTAAAAAAAATAGATTTTTGATGCTCAAAATCTCAGAATTACTTAAACAATAAAACATCCTTTTTTATGTTTTTCACCTGTGGAGGTCACCATATTTTCGCCTGTGCAATGCATGCTGGGATTGATGATACGGTTAAGTCTTACTGGACTGAAACCTACAGAGTAAACACGGTAAAGCTAACATTAGCAGCTTTTTGCTAACATTAGCATTTTTTTATAGTACCGTTAGACTGGCGCAAATTTTGACAATGTGACACTGCATCGCTGCCTCAAAGTTTCAATGAGCCGTTATACATGAGGTATCTGTTTAAATAAATGGATGTGATCATCTTGTGATCTACTGCTTAGTATATTAACTAGCGCTAACAACATTAGCAGCAGCTAATGTGAAAGTCAAATTAGAGGGTAATGGGCGTCTGTTAAGAGGGACAACGAAGCATCTTTCAGTCGTAACTAGGGGTGCACCGACCCACTTTTTTCACCTCTGATACGATACCAATATTTAAAGTTTAATGCCGGCCGATACCGGTACCAAAAACAGCACTGATCTATTACCTAAAAAAATGGTTTTATTATGTGAAAAAAAACAAAAAAAACTGGGATCATTCTTCTGTGCAAATGATTTGACTTCCCTTTTCTTAAAAAAAAAAAAAAAAAAAAGGAAACAACCCAAATATAAAAGTTATCACTCATTTATTTAATAAATGTGCACAAAATATTAAACCAAAAGTTCTCTGACTTGATCAACATTTTTAAAAAAATTGTCATTATCAAGTATCATCTTTGTGATATATATATATATATATATATATATATATATATATATATATACTTCTTTCCAAAGAAGTTAGCTGCTTCCCGCTGGTTCATTTTTGTTTGCAGAGTCCGATAATCTCAGCATGTTCCTTGTTATGAAACTTCTGGAGGTGTTTCAATAAGTTGGTGGTGTTATAGTTTGAAGATTTAACACCGCCCCTCGGAACATTTCTCCCACAAATATTGCACGTAGCCATTGGGCTAGTAAGTTGAGAGAGCGTGAGGAACCTCCACACCGTAGATCATTTCGCTCGCTCCATCGTAAACAATATGGCTGTGTTGTGTTGTTGTGCTGCTGCATGACGGCAGAGCATAGCATAGAGTTAGAATGAATAGATCGGCCCCAATTGTCACCGATACCAATCTATTTTTATTTCCCTTATATCTGGACCGATACCGTTAATAATATCGGATCAGTGCATCTCTAGCCGTAACCCATTGTTCTGATATTTAAGAAAGTGTTAAGATCCTTATGCTGATCGTTAACAGCCTCAGTTTAAAATCAGAGCTCTTTGTAGTATAGCTCTCCATTTGGGTTAGCATCTCCTAGCAGCAGCAGCACAAACACCAGCTTCTTCTTCTCTGCTCTTTGTCCATTTGGTCCTCCTCATCTTCGTCACCTCTTGGGGTTTCTAATTTCTCATTCATTTAAACGTGTTCTGGTTTAAACAAAGGTTTGACGCTACTGTTTTCTGTTTTGGCTGGACAGAGCTAGCGCTGCAGGACCTATGATATATTATATAGTAGGGCTGGGCAATAAATTTCATTTGCAGTATAATCGCAATTTAAGAAAATACAATTTTCAAATTGCAAAGGCACTCAATTTTAATCACACTATATTTAACAACAGTAACACAAAATTTCATAAAACACTTTAAGTGGGTTAGTCGCCACACAGACGGGTAATTAGTTTTTCTGCTAGCATTCAGGTCCACGCATGCAAGCAGAAGTAAACACTTTTTTCACAAAAAGACTAAAGTAGAGTCCTACAACAATGGACTTTGGGCAGGCCAGCTTTCAAAACTTAAAGGTAAGGGGTGGAAAAAAACTCACAATTTTAGGAATAAGACAAAGGAAAAATCTAAATAAAACCACAATTTTGGTGAAAAATATTCGCAATTTTAATTTTTGGCAAAATCGTTCAGCCCCATTTTATTCCCAGAATACATTGCACCATTAACTACATCGATGTGACAATGTTTCATTTAAATGTATAAACTAAACACAGTTCAGTAATATTGCTGTTAGGGATGCACGATATTGGGATTTTAGGCGATATCCGATATGCCGATATTTTAGAACTCATGTAGCCGATAACCGATATCAATACTGATGTTAAAGCTGGACAAAAATAAGTAGTCATTGAAAATAGCAGTATTGTTATCCATTTCTGACACTTTGAAAAATAATATACTCAAATATATTTTCATAGGCTGATATCAAATTGATTTTTAAAAACGCGGTATCGATCTATTTTACTTTCAAAATCTCGTGAAATTTCATTGTTCTGTTGCAAACTCTCGTGATATTTTGCAAATTCTTGTGAGATTTTGTTAGTAAAATAGATCGATACAGCGTCAATATATCAACATATTAAAATATGGCAAAATTTTGTGAATTTTCGGGAGATTTCGTAGCATAACAATGACATATAACAATATTTCATTAGTCAAAGAGATTGATATGGTGTTTTTAAATTGCAATATATCAGCATATGAAGATATTGTGATATTTTAATGTCTTTAGAAGTTTTTAAGTCTGTAAAAAAGAAGTTTCTGAGGAAGAAGAGGAAGTAGTATTTTTTTTTTTTTTTTAGACTTTAGAAACTCAGAAGCTGATCAAATATCGGGTTAAATATCGGTGGGGTGGCCGATGTCCCGATATTCAGTTTTAAGGCCGATACAGGCCAATACCGATAGGGGGCCGACTTTTAAAAGTATTTTTTCTTAAACAATTGTGGATTCCTTTAAAGAAAAAATTAAAGGAATCCGGTTCCTTTAATTTTGGATGAATGCTACATCCTTGGCAAGCTTCCGTTTTGATTCTTTTTCCGATTTTTAGCTTTAGCTAAATGTGTTTAGTAGACTGTAAATTGTTCCTAAATTAGGCTGAAGGTCTAATTTCAGATGTGTACAGGCTCCTGTTTGGTAGGGAATAAACAGGAAAACCACATAATCAGTAAAAAAAAATAAATAAAATATTCCATTCTTTATCAGATGGTAAAGACAAAGACTTTTAGGTGTTCAAACCATTAGGAAATATGACTTGTGAATTATTAACTTACCCATGTTAGATGTGAAAGTTCTTCAAGTGATCAGTGAGCACACAACAATACTTCAAACGCCTGCACGCAAGCGGCGCCGCTGGCGTCACCCGCCCGATGTATTTACAGCTTTACTGATATGGGTTCAACTAATCATCATATGCGTTCCTCAGAGAATGACGTCCTCTTATATAGAGAGCCTTCTATCTGATGCTTAAATAAGCTTCCACTTTCTAGTTTTTGATCAGGTTTTTCCATCATGAGAGCGATGACTTGTGCTCCTTTGGCTGCCACACAGCGACTTTATGAGTGTTGTCCACCACAAGAAATTTTCCTAAACAGCCTAATTTGTCTTTCTTGTAAACAAGGAAAATTGCCCAAAGATGCTCTTCGGCTGCAGCTATCAAATATTTACCTCTGCTTAATAATTTAGAGAATAACAGCAGGCTTTAGTTGTGTTTTTATTGGTTTTAGTTTAACTCCTACCGGAATGGGGCGTTGCATGGGGATGGATCAGGGGCAACAATGCAGGAACACTGTAGTAGAAAAACTGCAGCTGCATCACTTTGTGGTCTAAATGCTACAAGAGAAAAATAACGCTCAGAGCTACAGACTCGTTTGAGCCATACATCCTCATGGATGGACCCTTTGATTGTTGTTTCCAATGGTTTCAGTACAGCCGGACCTCTGATCCAGTAATTTCTGTGCAAACCATTGCCAGAAATATCAAGACGGTGTCTGGGTGAAACGTTTTTTTGAAACTGCTGACATGGCAAAGCTCAGGGGCCCCTGCGATTTCACCACACTCGCATTAAATTGTTTCCAAAGCATCTCCTCACAGATTAAAGTAATTTGTCAACTTTTTCAAATATCTGGCATATTTTGTCAATCTTATTTGAGCCCTTGGGATTGAGGTTGGTGGACTATGACGACACAAAGATGCTCGCACTGTGTGGTCACCTTAGTGTGCCTTATTGTGGACCTCAGACGACATTAATCAAACCACTGTACCTGCAAACACCTCATAGTTAGAAGGCAAAGTCAGTCTTTATTAAAACAAGAAATACTAAAGCTGGAGTTATATTTTCACTGCTAACTATTTGATTGGCAAGAAAAATAAGTTTTTCTTATTATGCATGTCGTTAAGGGTTACTATGGTGAGGCAGTTAAAATGTACGGAGCATCTCTCCTCGTCATTGGGAGTTTTCAACATCAGCCCCGGTGGGTCTGTCTCCAGCCCTCTAGCACTGTGTTCTGCATGTTTCTGGATGCTGTACTGCTTTAGCACGCCTGGGGTCCACTGATGGCTTATTAACAGGCCCTAAAACCTGCAGGGCAGGTCATTGGACAGTTCTGCTTCAGACCCCTTCAGCCATTGGGCTAAAAAGTAAAATAGAGAGTTTTCGCTTCACAAAGATAGGATGTTATAGATAGGATGAGTCTTGGACTGAATTAACCTGTGTCAAGAGGCACAGATGCACCGACTGATGTAATTGGGAGAGAATACCGCAATTTTTTATATTTTTCAAAATAAAACCTCATTCAGACTCGTATCGTCGATAAATTATTTATATATATATATATATAATTTTTTCTGTGCGGCCCGGTACCAAATGACCGACGGACCGGTGGTTGGGGACCACCATTAAAGCAGGCCTGAAAGAGTTAATCGGATTAATTGTGATTAATCAATTATTTAAATAATGGTCAATAATCGTGCCCCCCTCTTTGGGAGCCACTGCTTTAACCCAACTTGAAAGAAATATTGGTGTTGATTGAGGAAAAAAAAGGAAACTTAGTGGTGAAGTGTTCTTGGGCAAGTCTGCAGCTGTTGCTCACCTTCAAAGATGGTGGCTGGGGACCATGTGTTATTCCACATGAGGGCTATGTGTTAAGGCTTTAAACACAGGAGCATTACGGTGAAAAAACAGATTTTCTAGCTTCCGGCATTCTAAAATCTTGGTATATATACATGGCATGCTAATGTTGAGGCTATTGTTTTTATCATAGTTTACTGGTGGCAGAAAACACGCCCTCCACAGTGAGCCATGTTATCACCCACCCTCATTCATCTACTGTGATAACAGCCTGTATCAAGCTGCAGTAATCGTATCTGGGATCTTTTGTTTAAGTATCTGCTTTGCTCCCATGATACCCAAGTAAACTATTCAGTGGCATCTCATGTGCAAATTCCTTCTTTCATGGGGTTAAAAAAAAAAAAAAACGAGGAAAGGGAAAATGTGTTTCAAGTGTGTTTTTCACTAAGGGCATGCCTGTAGCCTAAACTGGTTCATAAAACTAAGAGGAGGAAAAAAAAGGCTCCAAGCAAGTTTCCATCTATGGGAAAGTTTTCTTTTTGTCTTGGTGGGGGCTCCATTGTCCTCATATTTACTTTCCTCATTTGTTTTTGGGGGATTCTGGTTTTGTCCCATTCATACCTTATATGCTTCATCTGAAGAGGAGCCGTGTCTGTGCATGCCGGAAAGCAAACATGTTGTTTTACTTTACCTACTTCCCTCCGAGCAGACCTGCACACATGCTCACCGAACAGCATGGGGGGATGTTTTTTTCCGGCACTTTGTATGGTCTGAGGAGATGAAAGCACATAATTAAAGTACCAAGTAGGTCTGGGATTTACTGGAAGGAATTTTTGCCATCTGTTAACCAATGCTTGAAGAGATTAACATTAAGGAATATGTTTTTTTTCATGGTTGTTTCACCGTGCTTGACATGTCACCGTTTCCTCTATATCTTTTTCTTTGGATTGTGTTGATGAGAAAATGAACTTCATCCATCATTGGTATTATTATAGAAAAGGCAAAAAAAGGAAGCATTTCATTTTGCTATTGTAAATAACCTTTACAGTTGTGCTCGGAAGTTGACATACCCTTCCATTAAAAAAAAAAAATCAACAGTAAAAGAAATTGGCAAAAGTGATAATAAACACAATTCATAAAAAGTGGAAATCATGACATTGATTTTGAAAATAGATTCCAGTCAGGTGATTGGCTAGGCCATTCTAGCAGCTTTATTTTCTTTCTCTGAAACCAATTGAGTTTCCTTCCTTGTGTGTTTGGGCTCATTGTCTTGCTGAAATTTCCACCCATGTTTCATTAGGGGTGGGTATTGCCAAAGAAGCCACGATTCGATCTGAATCACGATTCACATGCCACGATGCGATTCTATCACGATGCATCGCAATACTTGAAATATTGCGATGCATTGCGATATTTTCACTGAACACTGTAAGAAAAAGATACCGCCCTTACCAGCTGACTGGCTGTGTATGATCTGGGTAGTGTCTTCAATTGATACATAACTGAAAGCAACTAAATTCATAATTAGCTTTATTTATTGAAACTACTATCGAAGGATTGCCATGACAACAAATACTGGATACAACTATTACTGGAGTGGACACACTGACAAAAAGTGCTTAGGATTTATAAAACTTAAAATAACAGTGCCATTTACATGGCCTCAGTGGTTCTTTAAACCAGAAATGGAAACATTCAAATGTTTGACATTTCCCCTTTTGTAAATCACATGCATCCTATCAATTTAGTTTTTTATCTTCTTTGTTTTTAAAGCCAAAATGCATTCAAACATCTGATTCGGAATGTGATGGAGCTGGGCAAATTTTCTCAGTCTCCATGTTTTGTTTATGAATGACTTGTCGCAGTATCCGCAGCGACATCTACTGGACTGAAAGTTGTATTCCACTTGTTTTTGGCTGATGTGCGCCAACCATTCATGTATTTTATTTATTCCTTTTTGTTAATTAAGAATCGATACTTGGCATCAAGAATCGATGAAGCAGATGACAAAAATTAGAATCGCGATGCATCACCATGACGATTATTTTGCACACCCCTGTTTCATCTTCATCATCCTGGTAGTTGGCAGCAGATTTTTATCAACAATGTCTCTGTACATTTTTCCATTCATCCTTCTTTTAATTATTTAAAGTTTGCGAGAACCATATGCTAAAAAAACAGTTCCACAACATCATGTTCCCACCTCCAAACTTCACGGTTGGTTTTGTTTTTGAGTTGTTGTGCAGTGCCTTTTGACCTCCAAACATGATATTTATTACGGCATCCAAAGAGTTCAGTGTTGGTCTCATCTGACCAGACTATATTCACCCAGTGTTTCACAGGCTTGTCTAAATGTTGTGCAGCAAACTGTAAACAAGCTTTAACATGCTTTTTCTTCAGCAGAGGAGTCTTGTGTGGTGAGTGTGCATACTGGCCATGGTGGTTGAGTGCATTACTTATTGTTTTCTTTGAAACAATCGTACCTGCTAATTCCAAGTTTAGAAATCCTTCTGTAACCAATAACAGAGTTAAGGTTTCAAAGGTCTTGAGAAAACTCTACCCATTGTGAGATGTTTCTTGTGTGATACCAGAGACACCTTTTTATAGGTCATCATTTGGGCCTGAACCAGCTGATATTAATTTGCACTGACAAGGGGGAACATTGCTCTTTCTAGTTACTGGGAGATTTTGGCTGGTGTCTTGTCTTTCCATGCCATTTTGCACCTCCCCCTCTTTACCTGTTCAATACTTTTTTCCTGTACCATTTCACTTTATTACAATAACTTTATTTCTGGACATCTATGGTTTGATTTCTTTATGTGTGGATTGCGTTGATTATCTGGTGAAAATGTTATGTCAATAGCACCAGAGAAAATGGCATGTTGTGGGTCCCGATGCCTGGACTCCACACGAGGAATCGCTGTTTTTGAGTCAGGGGTCATGTTTAGGACTAAGGTGTGAATTGAGTTTAGGTTGGGTTTAGGGTTAAGTATGAACCCATAAAAGTTAGGTTTAGAGTAAAAGTCACAGTTTTGCTGTAAAAATCATTGGAAAGGCCCCGCAAAGATAGTGAGACTAGTTTGTGTGTTTGTGTATGGAACTTTTGTGCTTTGAGAATAATGTGAATTTTGCGTCCTGCAATGGAATAAATCCTCAGAGATGCAACCTGTCAAAATGCACCAATACGTTGAATACAACCTAACATTTAAAAACAAGCACTTAAGGTTGTATGATGAGATATATCGACGCACACTGCAGTAAAGAAAAGTCTGCAGGTAAAGCAACACACAATAGCCTTCACTCTCCTCTCTGGAAAAACCAAAAACCTAAAAAAAATGATTTCATTAATCGGGGAAATGTCCAGCAGTGAAAGACTTTGGCTTCTTCCGACTACTCTGATTGTTGGACTGCACTGCTGGAGCATGAATATTTCAGACGTAGAGCCGTTTGAGCTCTACCAGACAGTGGAGACTGACGGAGAACGTCACCCTAAAGCTGAAGGATGTTTAGAAAATATAATTTTTTAAATATTAAACTAAAACTTTTGCTTGGTCCCAAAGTGACACAGATTATTGGTGTAACAAAAAAAAACAAAAAAAAAACAAGCACCTCCACTTCTTCGCTATGTTCTGTACTATTACTCCACAGTCCCAAAATATTAAATCTGTTAAATTTAACCTGTTAGCAGGTTTTTCATTCGTCCTTTTGACTCAATATTTGCTGCATTGTGCCTGCAATTTTTTTTTGTATGTTTTGTCCAAATTAGGGCATTTTATAATTCAATTTTGCCAGATCAATTATTGATCGATCAGTCACTCTGATCATCCGTTCATGAGTGATGGTCAGTGTTGGGCATGTTACTTTGAAAAAGTAATTAGTTATAGTTACTAGTTACTTCTCCCAAAAAGTAACTGAGTTAGTAACTGAGTTACTCCACAATAAAAGTAACTATTGTGTTACTTTTGCGAGTGTATGAAATTAATAACTGGGGATGTCTAATTCTGAAATCCTGTGTTTGGGTTGTTATATATACTGCAACATGTAGCTATATCTATCTATCTATTGCATCCATCCATCCATCCATCCATCCATCTTTCTCTCTTTCTCCATATAGGCTAATGATCATTCACGCTCTCCGAAGTTCCTCTGTGGCGCGAGCACAGGGCGGCTGTTACGCACCTTTAGCGAGCATGCGCGTTTCCTGTCGCTTGCGCGGTTAATCGTGCCGCCGCGCTGTGCGGAGATGCAGGGGATCTGCATCTTATGGGGAAACGCAGCTTGACGTAACACCAGTATTTCCATCTGGAAAGCGCTGTTTTGCTGCTGGAGTCCTCCTCACTCTCCATCCTCCCCTCTCTCTGATGACAAGGCGCGCACGAGTCCTATCATGAAAAAAGGTTAATTGTGCGACCTGAGTAACGTGCAGTAACGAGGTGTTGGCAATTGTAACTGCGTTATAGTTACAGTAAGAGTAATCATTTTGATTACTCGTTACTAAAAAAAGGTAGCGGCGTTAGTAACGCTGTTACTTTCAACGCCGTTACTCCCATCACTGGTGATGGTAAATGGCTTTTTCCCCAAGTCAGAAGACTTGACTAAAGCGCTTTACACTACATTCAGTCATTCACCCATTCATGCACACACTGATGGTGCGAGCAGGCTCACTGATAGAAGCAAGGCTGCCGTACACTGGTGCCACCAGTTCGGGTGGCCAGTTCTGACCACCATCAGAAAGCAATGTGGGTGAAGTGTCTAGCCCAAGGACACAATGACGGTAAAGTTGGTAAAGCTTGAACCGACAACTATCGGGTTACAGGGCAAACTCCATCATCTGACACCACAGTCAGTCTGTATCAACGGGATAAATCCTCTCGGCAGAAGACACAATGGCTTGCATGTATTTTCTGCGAAATCAATCCAATTTTGTTTATTTCATCTCAAGGCACTTTACAGAGACAGTTCAACCAGATCATACAGTCAGATTAGTTCAAGGTTTTCTATCTAAGGAAAATCAGCTGATTGGATTTTATTTATTGACTCTTCAGCACTTCAGCAAAAAGTGGAACAATCCTCATAATGTCAGCCAATGAGCTCAGGACATAAATTAACCTACATACCAACACCTAAAAAAGCGTCTGACTCAACTCTCCAAATGACAGTTTTCTTAGTACTGACTCCAAGCTCCTTCCACAGAAATGTTTCTCAGGTATGTATGTAAATAAAGAGGTAAATGTGTTTCAAGACAGTGTTTATGCAGCTTGACTGACAGCGAACGTCCTAATCACAGCGTAGCTCTGAGATCTGACAGCGTAATGGCCCATTATGCTGAAATGTGCTGACAACAAAACTTTCATCAAAAACAACACATAAGTCATTTTTTATGCTTTGAAGATTTGAAGTTTTTATTTTTTACTTTGGTGACTTTTGGTGGTAAGATATTTTTTTTTAATAGTTTTCACAATTCTGGTCTGTTAAGATGGTGAAAAAAGGTCTGAGAATGTTTAGTATTTCTAAATAAATAAAACTAAGCAGTGCTAATAAATAAGAATGTAATTGAAAAGTGTTTCAGTTGAATAAGTGAAGAAGGAGGTTTAGAAATAATCAGTACATCAATATAACAAATATTGAATTACATTTTATACAGATACTTATTTTTAATTTTAAAAAATTATGCAAAAAGAGAATTATTTATCTCCTCAAGCAGATGCACTGCTTCACTCAACACAGTTGTAGACACGACTGCTCCCATCCTTCACAAAGGCTACCCTAATCAATCATGGCTAAGAATCAATGCGGTACCATTGGAAGTTTAAAATTCTAAACTTGGGAAAGTCTTCGTGAATCTCATTAGCCGAGACGTGAACAAAGCATTGATGCTTATAAAGTAGATAGGGAAAGCCAAAAAATGCCAGCAGGGCCTGATGGAGGCACAACAATCCAAGTGAAGCCCAAATTTGGAGACCAGCTTTTAAAGCTCTTTTGTCTGCAGAATTGGTGGTGTAAAAACTACCAGTTAGAACTGTCTAATGCAGTCTGAATACATATGAGCTATAATCAGGATATGTGTTCTGAGTCCGCACCTTGCAACGGCCTCCCTTAGGGGGAGCGTCCCCCACTTTGGGACCTTCTGACGTAATTTGAGGCGATGGAGTAGAGCAGTAAATCGGGTACAGCCTACTTTGACACTGAAAAAGAAATGGTAAAATCAGACATCAAAATGCAAAACACTGAAAAATCCAACATTGTAATTAAAATTAGATGTTACTAAACTGGGAAACTGGGAACCTAATAATCTTATGATTCCTACTTTTACCCTGCAGCTTTTTTCCCAATGAGGGAAGGCCTCTGTTTCTTAGATCCCCTTTATCCCATGATTCCTCACAGGTCGATATAGGTTAGTCAAGCCTGGGCAATAGAGGACGGGCATGGTGGATGGCAGTGGCTAAAACTATGATTAAAGCTGGTAAGCAAGTATGTTGGTAAACCTCTAATGTCTTCATGGTTAATCAGGACTTGCTGCGCTCACAGTGGACTCGCCTCAGCAGCTGGCAGCTGAGCGGACAGCCTTTTCTCCTCATCTGCCTCAGAAAGGGCCTGACTCATCAGAACGTTGTTTCTAATGTAGTGCTGGAGAAGAATGTATTAGATTAGCTTGCTGAACTTTAACCCATGCGGCCAGATTTTAAGATCAATTAAAATGATACGACTGGCATAAAATCAAATACAAACAGCATAAAAATAAAACAACAAGCCGGTCCCATCTAGGCATAATCGGAGACGATGACACACGAAGTGTGCTCCTGATGTCCAGTCTGCTCCATAGCTTTGTTTTGGTCGCTGTAACCGCAGAAAATCCCGCATCACAAAGATAGGATGTTATAGATAGGATGAGTCTTGACCTGAATTAACCTGTGTCAAGAGGCACAGATGCACCGACTGATGTAATTGGGAGAGAATACTGCAATTTTTTTTTATATTTTTCAAAATATCACTCAGACGCTGATCGTCAATAAATTATATATATCTATATCTATATATATATATATATATATATATATATATATATATATATATATATATTATTTATATATATATATATATATATATATATATTATTTATATATATATATATATATATATATATATTATTTATATATATATATATATATATATATATATATTTATATATATATATATTTATATATATATATATTTATATATATATATATATATATATATATATATATATATATATATATATATATATATATAGATATTAGGGCTGGGCGAGAATTCAATAACGATATATATCGATCGATAGACCTGTGGCGCAATAGAAAAAAAGAGGGTCGATAAAAGTTTGATAAAAAAGAAACGCAGTTTTCCTTCCTTCTCATTGTAGCCTAGCATGTAGGTTTATGCTAGTCACTGCTTCCTCCCAACCAATCACAATCGCGGACCCAGGCACGCCGTCACCAAGCGCCGCCCTCTCAAACCACAACACAGAGCACATGAAGATGTCGCAAGGAGAGTCGGAGGAAATTGTTCCAAAGAAGGGTTCTTGTAGTTCGGCAGTCTGGCAGTATTTCGGTCATGGCAAGTCGGACAAAAAACAAACCACAGTCATCTGTAAAATGTGTCGGGAACCAGTGAAAACGAAGTCTGATAACACAACCAACTTTTTTTTTTTTTATCATCTCAGCCGCTCACACCCGCAGGAGTACGAGCTGTGTGGGCCCCGACGCGGCTCTCATCCGAGGAATCTTCGGGAATTTCGGGAAAATATATACATATTTTCAGTTCTGGGTAGTTTCTTACGTAGTTCTAACAATTGAGAGAAAAATGCTGAGGGGCCAGCAACTTCAAAGTAATAACTCAGGTTAAAGCAGGAAACGGGGGCGGCGGCGGCGGGGCATTTATTTATTTGTTATATTTATTTTGGTCACTTTTCTGGTCACTTTAGTTTATTCTTTGTCAGTATTTAATACCATAACCCAGGTCTCTTAAGTTATTTTTCTTTAAAACAATTCTGTTATGGTTAAAAAAGTTGGTTAAATAAAGATTTAATTCGAAGTTTGTGTTTTTTATTAAAATTAAATCATTTAGCAATATTATAAAAAGTCCAGGCAGAGCTGCACATAAAATATGGTTTCAAATCTTTTCAATAATTATCGATATCGATCAATATGCATTTTTTTTATCGATAAGCTTTTTTTCTATATCGCCCAGCCCTAATAGATATATACATACTTTTTTCTGTGCGGCCCGGTACCAAATGACCGACGGACCGGTACCGGTCCTCGGCCCGGTGGTTGGGGACCGCTGCTCTATATCATGGAAACCAGCTTTGTCTTATGATCAACAACCTTAATGTTCTTATCATTTACTTTAGATACTTTAGAATTTTTGTAAAGATCTATCTTTTCAATTTATATTCTGGTAATAATGCTAATAAATAACCTTCATATTTATCTAAATAACCGCCTAGTTTTAGGTTTTAGGTTAACCTTCAATTACTTCTGACACATGATTTATTGCGCTACCTTTTCTACGCTATCTTTATAATAAATATGATAAAGGTGCAGTGTCTTCTGAAGGTATTCGACCTACCTTTTAGGTCAGCCGCATTTCAGGCTTTAAATTTAAATATATAAAAATGTCATTTTTTGTGTGGAAACGACAGCAATTGGGACACAGTCATAAAGTGGAACAAGATTTATTGGATATTTTAAACTTTTTAACAACAAAAAAAAAAAAAACAGAAAAATTGGGTGTTCAAAAATAATCCAGCATTAATACTTTGTAGTTCCACTTTTCGTCTCTATCAGTTTTTCCCCACCGAGAGGCTAAAATCTTCCCGTTCTTCCTGCAAACAGCTGCAGCTAAGTGAGGTTGGATGGAGAGCATTTGTAAACAGCAAATTTCAGCTCTTTTCACAGATCCTCTATTGGATTTATGTCCAGACTTTGACTGGGCCATTCTAACTTCTGGATATTGTCATTTGTGAACTATTCCATTGAAGATGTTTCTTTATGTTTTGGATCATTGCCTTTTTGGAAGATAAATCGCCTTCCCTGTCTCAGGTCTTCTGCAGACTCCAGCTGGTTTTCTTCTGCAACGCTCCTGTATTTTAGCCTCGTGAGACCATCCTGATCTTGCGAGCAAGGTTTCACTCGCAGATCGGTCTGGCTACTTTCCATTAAAGAAAATGTGGAGCAGTTCACCAAAAGAACGTCCAATCAGCGTTGGCTTTGAGGCTGGTTGAGGTTGAGGTGTGATGCAACGAGAAGCGCGACAGTTTAGTCTAAAGAACATGGCGGCTTCAGCCGATGAAACTAGCGTTAGCGTGGCTATCGAGCAAGTTTTATCGGAATTACACAGTATTTCTTCACTGAAAGAAGAGCAAAACACTGCTCTGGAGGCTTTTCTCAGAGGAAAAGATGTTTTTGCTCTTCTCCCGACTGGTTTCGGCAAGAGTTTAATCTATCAATTGGCTCCTCTTCGTCGTCGCTCTGTTAGTACGTCATATGCTTTGTTGATCTGATTGGTTTATTTGGCCCGTCTATCACCAACATAGGCCAATCAGCTAACCAGTATTTTCGCCCCTTCCCAAAATTACTTCAACGGAAGGTTTCCAGATGGATATGCGGAGCAAATCCATCTGGCGGCGTCAGGTTACCTGTATTTGGCCATTTTCCAATCAATCTTTATCATCTTTCCTGAACCTGCTGAAGAAAACCAAGCCCAAACCATGATGCTGCCACCAACGTGTTTGACGGTGGCGATAATGTGTTCAGCGTGATGAGCTGTGTTGCTTTAATGCCATTGTTTTTCATTGTTGCTCGAAAGTTTTATGGAAATCTTTTTCGTCCATAAAGGCTAGAATGGACAGTTTCCCACCTCATCTGTAGGTCTCTGCAGTTAATGCAAAGCAATCATTGCCCGTTTGGCTGCATATCTGATCCGTTTTCTCCTTGTTTGAGCTGAAAGTTTAGCGGGACAGCTGGTTCTTCGTAGATTCTCAGTGGTCTGATATTCCTTCCATTATCTCTTGCAAAGAGCTCCTTGGGATGTTTAAAGCTTGGGAAATATTTTTGTTTCTAAAAAGAATATCGGACCTGTGTGGTGTGTTCTTCATGTTCCCTGCGCTTTGAACAGACCTCTGATACGATCAAAGAGCAGATGCATTTATACAGAGACCTGATTTCACACAGGTGGGTTATATTTATCACCATCTGTCATAAAGGTTAACATTGGATCATTCAGAGATCCTCACTGGACGCCTGGCGAGAGATTGTTGCTCTGAAAGTAAAGGGGCCTATTCATTTTGCACGCCCCACTCTTCAGTTTTTTCATTGTTAAACAATGAATTTTGTTCCACGTCAGGATTTGATCTCACTCGTTGTAGATTCTTAACAAAAAAAAATTCAATTTTGTACCTCTATGTTTTAAGTTCAAAAAGTTGAAAGTGGCCGAAAACTTTGAGCAAGCACCGTACATATGGCCGTTTGCTGTGTGCTCCCAGGAGCAGGTATCTCTGCTGCAGGTAGATGGAGACTAAACTAAGGAGCCTTTCATTTAACCCCACCCCCAAAGACAAACCCCCCAGGTCTGGCACGGAAAACTAAAAACAGAAACATTTTAAGATTTTCAGTGTCAGTTTTTATGGTACATTTTATTTTAGTGACAGTGTTTAATTTGGATCAGTGTCTGGATTTTACAATGCCAAATCTTTCTTTCAGTTTCTAAATAAGTTGTCACTGATTCAGCCCCATAAAAAAACAAACAGCTGGATTATTTTGAACAGGGGCAATATAAAAGTTAGAGGAAACTAGTTCCTTCAGAGTTTCACCAAAGACAGTTTGCTAAAGTGATCTCACTGAAATTTTTGATTAATAACACCTGAAACTCTAAGACTAAATTCTCCTCTATAATATAACGTGCATGGACACCTTCTATTACCCATCTACCTTCTATCTCCTTAGCCTAAAACTCTTAACACGTCAGCCTAGATGTTGGTCTATGCAACACTGATGGTTTTTGGAGGGCAGATTCAAACCCTGGGTCTGGCCCAGAAATTCAGACCAAACTAACTTTTTTACCTGATAATCCACCCATCACCTTTCTTGTTTCCTCTCCTAGGCGTTCCTTTTATCGCAGGTTAACTCTCCTACTAAACACTGCCCTTACATTTGTTTAGCTCAAGTAATATTTTCATTTTTTCTGGACTTTGATTCTAATATTTGGAATATTATAAAGTTATGTTGGCATATCAGCCCGCTTACATTTGTGTCTCTTTTCCTTAGAAAGCACATGTAGGATTTACTGACAGTTAAAAGTGAGTCTCAGCTTTACATAACCATAAGTAAAGCTGTGGATATGTGATGGACTGCACCTTACAGCCTGATTCAAAATACATAAAAAATTAATACCATTAAATTTTAAACAATACTGGGAAATTTGGTCCGTCTGGAAATGTTGAAAATCCCTAATTCTGGTAAATATTCACGCCCAACTATGACTATGAACTAAGGGATTTCTACTACCTGATGTCTGTTGAAGTATCGGCAACCAGAGGTGGGTAGAGTTAGCCTCGTGAGACCATCCTGATCTCGCGAGCTTTCAAGGTTTCACTCGCAGATCAGTCTGGAGACTCTCCGTTAAAGAAAATTTGGAGCCGTTCACCAAACGAACGTCCAATCAGCGTTGGCTTTGAGGCGGGTTGAGGTGTGACGCAACGCGAAGCGCGACAGTTCAGTTTAAAGAACATGGCGGCTTCAGCCAATGAAACTAGCGTTAGCGTGGCTATCGAGCAAGTTTTATTGGAATTACAGAGTATTTCTTCACTGAAAGAAGAGCAAAACACTGCTCTGGAGGCTTTTCTCAGAAGAAAAGATGTTTTTGCTCTTCTGAGTACTGAGTAACTGTAGGATAATATCAGATTTCATGTTTAGAAATGATGCTGGTTAACAGATTTTATGTGCAAGTTCTGGTATTTTAAAGACTCATATGCCTAAAAAATACAAAGAAATGTCATGAATATATAAGAACAACTTGGTGTAGAAGAAATACTTTCAGTAATTTTTCTTTTCAACATTAAAACTTAGAAAACCAATCCTTACAGTGAGAACTGTATATATGTTAGAATAAAATAACAAACTTCCACTGCTAATATATAATGTTTACTGTACGTTTACCCGATTTGGAAAAGTTCAAATAACTCCCAGAGGACGAAGTAGTCAGAGTTTCACTCACGTAGCAGTAGAGATACTTTACAAGAATATTACTCAAGTAAAAGTCAGAAGTATGGCACAGTAAACTTTCTCCTAAAAGTACATTTTTTTCAGATTATTATTCAAGTAAATGTAACTGAGTCAATGTAATTAATTACTACCCAACACTGTTGGTAACCGCAGGTGTTTGGTGAAACCAAGCTGTCACATCAATGATCAGACCTCATAATAATCTAGTTATTCAGAGTCAGGGGATCATTTTAGGTTATTAAACATTTCAGTAAGAAAAGTTGTATCAGCCTAATATGCTTAATGCTCTTTAATTTGGCTCCTTCCATTTGTATTTCCACCCAAATAGTAAGTATGGTACAGAGCAAAGAGCACAACCATGCAGATCTCCTCGTAGACCCCTGACCCATAACTCTGAGGCTGTCAGGACTGGTAAATTATAGGTGCTGCTTTGTGCACCAGGCGCATCCATGACTGCCTTTGGTGAACAGTCACACCCATCCCTGGAATTCCTGGATGGAAACATTACGGGTTTGGCTGTGCTGAAGAGCCGACTGTAATTATGTGGCCTTTAATTGTCCTCCGTTAACACGGTCATATGGGGATGAGCTGTGAGCAGATATTCAGATGAGTCTTTGGTTTGTGGATTTGAAGCCGTGCAGTTGGCACATTTTGTCTTAAAGGCTTTTTGCTCTACAAGTTTTGCTTCTGTTACTTGAGCAGTTTTCTAGAAGATGAGGTAAATATTACTAAAATCCATTGTCTGTGGAGAAGCGCTGACCGTTTTAATTGGTTTCAATTTGCAGTAAAAAAAATGACAGTTAGTAGCAGTGGGGGAAAAAAAAGTTTTTACTCATTGAACATTTGATTTAATTTTAAACCTCCCACTGATAATGAACACGGCTGGCTTTTAACACTAGTTTCAAGATTTTGAGGTGAACCAACTTTAGATACATTAATCTTTTGTTGTTTGATGACTGTTTCTGTATGTCCTTCATTTTCAGTAAAGCATAAAAAACAAACAAAAAAACCCAGATATTGTTAATTTCAACGTTCCTGTGCAAAGGAGGAAGTGTTTTCCTCTTGTCGCTGTCAGCTTTTAGGAGTCGAGCGCCTCCCAGGCAAATTTTAAATGGATTGACTAGTGGTGGATATCAATAGATATCAGAAGTAGGGCTGGGTGATAATTCAATAACGATATATATCGATCGATAGACGTGTGGCTCAATAGAAAAAAAGAGGGTCGATAAAAGTTTGATAAAAAAGAAACGCAGTTTTCCTTCCTTCTCATTGTAGCCTAGCATGTAGGTTTATGCTAGTCACTGCTTCCTCTCAACCAATTATAATCGCGGACCCAGGCACGCCGTCACCAAGCGCCGCCCTCTCAAACCACAACACAGAGCACATGAAGATGTCGCAGCAAGGAGAGTCGGAGGAAGTTGTTTCAAAGAAGGGTTTTTGTAGTTCGGCAGTCTGCCAGTATTTCGGTCATGGCAAGTCGGACAAAAAACAAACCACAGTCATCTGTAAAATGTGTCGGGAACCAGTGAAAACGAAGTCTGATAACACAACCAACTTTTTTTTTTTATCATCTCAGCCGCTCACACCTGCATGGGTACGAGCTGTGTAGGCCCCGGCGCCGCTCTCCTCCGAGGAATCTTCGGGAATTTCAGGAAAATATATATATATTTTCAGTTCTGGGCAGTTTCCCACGTAGTTCTAACAATTGAGATAAAAATGGTGAGGGGCCAGCAACTTCAAAGTAATAACTCAGGTTAAAGCAGGAAACGGGGGCGGCGGTGGGGGGGCATTTATTTATTTGTTATATTTATTTTGGTCACTTTTCTGGTCACTTTAGTTTATTCTTTGTCAGTATTTAATAACATAACCCAGGTCTCTTAAGTTATTTTTCTTTAAAACAATTCTGTTATGGTTAAAAAAGTTGGTTAAATAAATATTTAATTCGAAGTCTGTGTTTTTTATTAAAATTAAATCATTTAGCAATATTATAAAAAGTCCAGGCAGAGCTGCACATAAAATATGGTTTCAAATCTTTTAAATAATTATCGATATCGATCAATATGCATTTTTTTTTATCGATAAGCTTTTTTTCTATATCGCCCAGCCCTAATCAGAAGCTTTTTCAAAAGACAGACAGAAGCACCAACAATTGTTGCCAGACAGACTGATGTCCCAGGGATGTGAATCTCTGATTGATTTTGAAAAGTTGTTTGTCGAGGTCTTGTGTGAAATTCTGTTCCCCTGACAGAGCGCGCATTCAAGCTAGAGAAGCTAGAGAAGCGGATCTGGCAGATCTGACCATTTTCACGATCTTCTGATCGATTTCTCGGTAAAAACAACTCATATAATCATGTCAAGGTTTTAACATCCAGTTTAATCGGCAGCTTGTTTACAAAATTTTAAAATAAATAAATAGTCTGGGTCTTTTTACGCTGTTTTGTGTTGTTGTTTTAAAGGCCAGTAGAATTATTTTTTCCCCCCAACTTTTGTCACGTAAGCCTGACAGAAATAAAAGTCAGTCACCAAACTGTTTTCCAGCATGTAGTGTCTATTTACAACTTTTCATCGCTGATATAAGAGGATGGAAACTGGCTGATAGGGCATAAAAATGAAGACTTCCTGCAAAGATGAGAGTGTAGACTTCCTGGTAAATCTGGTCTAATGTAAAATATGACAGATATGAGCGTTATATCTCTATATATATATATATATAGAAGTGTCCTGCCTGTGTCGAACAGGTTCAGGCTCAGGATATTTTTTTATTGCTTTAATCCCTGCAGATGCGTTACTCCTTTTTTCTTCCCTAAAGAAATGTCCCCTCTCACCTAAAGGATGTCTATTGTTCGATGTGTGCACATTTAGCCAGGTTACAGTGTTGATGTTGTGTTTTTGTTAAAATTTCTGCTCTGACATTTAATGAAATGAAATGACTCTGAACTGCCACTGAGTTTCTGATGGTGTAAATTTAATGTATTGTATCTTTGATCATCACCTCAAAGGACTGGCTTAGGTCACCTTTAACATCTTATCACAATTAGGTTGTTTGGAAGTACGGAGTTTGCTTTCATCGTTCTCCAGGTCTGGGTCAGATGGGAAATGGGAAAACTTAGAATTCACAAATAATCTGAGATAACTGTAAGACAGGCACATCCAGGGTTAGTGCCTTGTACTGAAATGTCCAGAATTTGATTGAAATGCAGAAAAAAAATGTGTCAAAGTTTATATCGGGGCGAATGTGGTGGTGGGGGGGATTCTGGAGTGTATAAAACGTCTGACCTCTGACAGATGCCTGATTTAAACATTCAAACCTCAGATTCTGGTCTGCTTTTAGGGCTGCCATTAAGATGCTCTTCCTCATTTCTCCTTTCCATCAAATTCCTGGGATATTTCTGTCCTCCCTCACTGCAAATACACAGGAGAAAGGAATGCGGACATTGCAGATATACAGTCCGTGTGTGTGGTGCTGGTCAACTCAGAGAAAAGATGCACACTTCACAGATCTAAAAGTTTAGAATTGCTTTGTTTTGATGTCCATTCAAGCTGCAACTGAAAATGTAATGGTTGAGTAAGTTATTTATTTTAATCCTATTTTTGATTAGTTGGTATCATTTTTCAATCTTAAACTTTGCATTCTGTTAATGAAAATCACACTTAAATTGCTTAAAAAAAATATCATGGCTATCTTGTAGTAGTCCACTTTCTGATGTAGATTAAACAGACTGCAGCTGCCAAGGAGCTGGATCAGCCGCTCAGCTCATCGCTTGGTGTGGTACAGGGAGAACAGAGATCCTAATGCAAAGAAAACATCAGAGGAAAATTTAGCCATCATGATAAACCAAGCAGATATTTCAGCTTTACTAAGCCACGTTCTCCTCTGGCGTCAGGTTCAGGAGTTTGCCCTGAAATCGAAGGGTTGAGGTCCAAGCTTTTCTTGTGTCGTTGTGTCCTTGGGCAAGACATGCATTATCTACTGATGGTGCTAAGAGGGCCCGTGGCGCTAGTGTACGGCAGCCTCGCTTCTGTCAGTTAGCCCCACGGCAGCTGTGGCTACAATATAGCTTGCCACCATCAGTGTGTGAGTGGATGAATGGCTGAATGTAGTGTAAAGAGCTCTGTGCTTTCATAGGGAAACGATGTCTGCCTCAACAAATGCAAACTCACTCCTATTTAATTATGAATGGCAATTTTTAAGGCAAGGCCAACATAAAGATTGAGACTCTCATTTTGTAGCTGATGATAACATACTTCTGGATAATATATTGCATTTCTGTCAGTAAAGCCCTGTAATTATTACAAACTGTAGTTTGAAAGTGATTTTGTTGCAGTGATTGTAGTTTAACAAAACTTGTTCTCTTTTTTTGGTCATGATTATGACTTTGTACCTCTGCTGCCCTCTAGAGCCACAGTAGTGAACTGCTGAAACCACTGAAATTTTGCACATTTGCTTTTTTATGATCGTTTCTTTCCCAATGTGAAGTTGTTTGCACCGATTCCTTAAGTTTTTAATTTAATTTAATTTTTAATTTAAGACATGTAACAATTTTCTAATGCGTTTGATACTCTAATATTAAGACATTTTAAGGCTACTCTTCCTTAAGCTTACCCTTCCTCCCCTGAGCCAGGAGAAGCGAGTGCTTCAGGAGCTGGAGGCAGTATTAGCTGCTCAACAACTGTTGCTTTCCTTATCAAGGCTGCACTTTAGAAAATGAAATTGTCTAGAGAGCTGTTCTAAACGAAATTTCTTTTTGTTTTACTCTTGTGTATACAAAATAAATCTAAGTCTACTGAAATAAATATGCAGTGAAACCAAAGTTACTTTTCATGGAAAACTGCCGTTAGACAACTGAAGGAAGTGTCAGGGACAATGTCTCATTGTTATTCTTCTCAGCATCTGTTGTCACATTGAAGTTAGCCATTGTGATACCCCTTCTCATCTTCAGTCAACTCAAAGCTGCAGGTATCATTAAATTGCTAATGTGAAAGAAAGCTTTCTGGGTAAACCCCATCCTGCCATTGTGTTGCTCCTCTGGAGCCTCCAGGGGAGACTAAAACATTCGATTGGTCTCGTCTTTTCAAGTCCGTCAGCAGAGGGATGCCGGAGATTCCTTCAGTCTCTAACTGTGATCTGCAGTCAGCTCATCCAGCAGATGTTTGTCCCCAGAAATTCCCCCAAAGAATCACCAAAGGCACTTGATAGTTTGAACGAAATAAGATTTTCTATTCTCGACTCAAATTCTTTGACTGTTAGAAATACCACAGAAGTAGGTTTGACAGAGAGGATCATTGTTTTGTGAATAATACCAGCTACTGTGCCAATTACCTTCGGGAATTACAGTAAGTGGAGAAAATTTGTTGTGGGTATGTGTGAGCTGCTTGCTTGGTTGTTGCTAAGGTTTTTTTTTTTTTTTAACACCAGCTTCTGATGCTTTTTTAGAGATGAAGGTGGAATTGCTTTTGTTCTGAAGCTGCTTGAACAAAAAAGGTTTAACATTGCTGAGTCAACCAGGTGAACTTTGAAGTAGGCCCTCTAGCAGAGAACATGACAGGATGCCTGTCTTCATGTGAAGCTTTAACACTTTTCAAAAGGAAAGCGATTAAAGTCCTCAGACACCTGGTGAGCTTTGCTTTCACTCTTCCTTACTTTCCCACAAGCAATTTGTTTGCAATAACTATGATTCATCATTTTTGATACTTCACATCCCCTTTTACTCTAAATCTGCTATGGAAATAACAAACTGTGATTTTTAAAGACTGACTCACACTCTCCATGGTAGCAAACAGGCTAAAGGTATTAGGGCTGAGTTTCGACAAGAAATGAATGGATTTAGTGGAAAATATGGTCAGTTTGAGGCTCATTGACCTACTTAAAAAGCTTGTTGATATCCAAATATAAAACTGAAGGACAGGAGCTGGGTCATTTTAATACACAGCTAATCTGATCTTTTTTATCTTTAATTTTTACTTTTTTTATTTAAAGTTAAGCAAAAGCGAACATGAAGTGTGAACTGTTAAATGTTGCTCTTTATTGGGATTTTTTTATGGGTCTTAAAGCGCTGTTTTCAGGTTTCTGATAAAAGCAGCTCCTTTCCTGAGAGTTTACTACTATGATTAAAAAGGACAGAACTTGATTTTGTATTTTTCTTTTTTTAGGGCTTGTTATTGACATTTTTATGTCTTTTTGAATCACTTGAGGAATCATTCGTAGGGCTGAAACTATTACCTGTATTAACCGATTATTTAAAATATGGTCAACCGATTTGGGAATAAAATCCAGTCATTACCTAGGGCAATAGTGCACAGACTGTTAAACATTTTATTCTCCGATCAAATGAATGACTTACAGCAGTAATTATCTCTACATTAACTAAGTCTTTTTATTTGAGATTGAAAATCTTAATTTATATATAATTCCGTGTATGTATGTTTTGACCATTTACAATAGTTCAAAATCGACAAGTTTTTTTCATGGAAAATTTCAAATGTTAATTTAGAAATGTACATTTACTGAAAGTATCTCCTTTTAGATGAATCAAAAATAATCAATAGTTTTAGTAACTGACTAATCTATCAATGCTTGCAGCCCTAATCATATGTTAGAATAAGAACTGGATAAAACCCACACTTCTATTTCTGTCCAGATGCCTTACAGGTTTTCAGAAAAACAAAAAGAAAATAAATCGATGAAGTTATTAGAAAACTGCAGTGAAAACACGTCCAAGGTTCCTCAATAAGATTGGATTACCAACCTGATTCTGGGAAGCCTTGTGTGATTCTGGCACAGTTTCTGTTTATGTTCAGAAATGCAGCAATTTGAATTGTTATCGGATGTTGGAGATCCAAACACTTGTATGATTGATGGCCTGTTTACTCTTTGTCTGTATAGTTCCAAGTAGTTTTAGCCTGTTGGTCAGACTGCGCCGGATGGCAGTTTGTGTCGCATTTACCCAGAGGAGTGGGCCAGATTGTTGGGGTGTCCGTTGTTTATAGGTTTGATCCATAGATGGGATAGTTGAGGTCAGCCATGTAATTTTTTTAATAAGTCAAAACACTTTTGCTCATTCAAACTGGCCTCCGGACAACGCGTACACACAGAGGCACACTTCTGGTAGGCCTTTTCTTGAATGGTCGAGTCTGTGAGCGGCACTGCACACTGACTCCCAGTCTGGTCCAAACAGATCACGCTTTGTATAAGGCTTTGAACACAGTTGTGTTTTCAGTATATTATCAAGTCCCGTTTCTGTCCTGGAGCACTTTATTACCCAATACAGCTTGAGAACTGAAGAACACTGGGATGACTTATGTCTGTAAAATTGAGAAAAAGCTGTTGCAGATTGTGGAAACCTCTGTCCTTTTTGGCTCCTTCTTTGTCGGGGTTCTTCAATTCCAGCTCTTAAAGTCTGGTGTCCTTTGTGTCTGTTTCCACACATTTAAATGAAATGGCTCTAATTTACCTCCTGAATAGGTTCTCAAGCTCTGCAGAGTCCTGCTAATTACCTGATTATTTGATCAAATTCAGTAGTCATTCTTTATCTTTCTTTAATCATATTAAATTTAGGTTTTTGTTGGTCTGAAATTTAAGCTAGCTTGAAGTCTGTATTCATTTCAGTATACGATTAGAAAAAAACAGCTGCACTAATAAATGATAGCTACAGCTAGGCCTGAGAAATAAAACTGATTTAGTGAATTAATTCAAAATTTTTGTTGCGGGAAAAAAAAAAAAAAAAAAATCAATTTTATTTATTTTTTATAATGGTTTCATATTTGGAAAGTTTGGCAAGCGACAGAATCAGAAATGAAATCAGAAACAAATAAAAAAAGTGAGAATGCTCTGATCACTAAACTAAAATATTTGTTACCAAATTGTGAAAGAGTTTATAAATTCCAAAAAAAACTTGTCGATAAAAATAAGTTGGATTTTATTTTCTGGTAATTACAGTTGTTACCATATAACTTAAAAAAAGAGGAAGCATATGCATATCAGCATATCAGTTCCAACCGCTACAAACATCAGCCGAAATTCCAGAGTGATTGGCCAGTTTAAGGGAGCTATTGCTGACCCTCAGGTTTTTACCGTAATTTTCGGACTATTACATTTTCGCACCTGAATATAAGCTGTAGAAGCTAAATTGTATGATTTGTACATATACAAGCCGCACCGGACTATAAGCCGCAGGTTTTTTATGTTTAATTACCATATGGTTCGTGCACAGAGAGGATTGTCGTGAAAGAGGTAACTGTTTTGGGAAGCTTCTATTTATTATTTCTACCGGTACGTTTGTTTTCCATAATGAGGGTGTCACACAAACTGTCTCGGCTCCCAACGTCCGTCTTTCTCGCTGTCGTTCTGTCTTGTACCACTCGCGGTAGAAGTCTGCTTCCGGAGGATCTACGCATTTCCACGCGCGCGGCTACCGTACTTGTGTGTTGAAGCAAATGTGGTAAAATCCATAGATTTAGGTAGTACCCTAGTGGCCGTTAGCTGTAAAAGTCCATAGATAAGCCGCATTGTTATATAAAGCCGCAAGGTCGAAAAATGGGCAAATAGTCGCGGCTTATAGTCCGAAAATTACGGTAGTTAGGAATATTTCATTGGTAGAATCCTGACACCATAATTTAGATTTAGGCAAATATATTCTCATATCTGTTTTTCCAGCTGATGCTGATATCTGATATCTCTCATATCTAAGTGAAATCAATAGAGAAATACTTACTGATATGGTGTTAAACTTTCAGTTTTTTAAACTGATGAACTGGAGATTAATGGGGCTTTAATGAAAAAAAATAATCTAATTTTACATCAATGTTTTTGAATAAACTGTCCTTTCCGTCTAGACATCTGCTCCTCTCTGTTTTTTGTGTATTGTTCTCTACCAAAGCCTGGGTTGTCATAATAGCAGTGTTGTTTCTGGGTGGGACATACATTATCACACACAGGACGAGTGCTGAAAAACACGGATTAAGAGAGAAGCTTTTCATTCTTACCTTTGTAATCAAAGCAGGTCAGACTTTGGTTTGGATGAACAAACTAGCAGCATAGAAACAGTTAACTATAGCTGTGAAGATCTGTTTTTGTTTTGTTTTTCTTGTTGTTTCAGTTAGCTATATATGCTGATCTAGTTTAACTCACAGCTGTGATCGTTATCACAGTTAGACTGTTTGGTACTACAGGAATAGGAAGTTAGTCTGGGGCTTAAACTGTAGTGTAGAGCTATAACAGAATGCCTCGGACAATTTAAAAATGTTTGTCTCGTTAGCTTGCTAATATTTTATTAAAAGCACACCGTGTGATTTTTGGCCACTAGGGATGCTAGAGGGTTAACTGCCCGTGCTTCCACTAAACATGGAAAATAAACAAAAATGTCTGACTGTACACTAGGAGTAAAGTGTTAACTTACCAGTCTAATAATAAAATTGAGAAAAGACAATCAGTTTTACATCCGGCTTTTTTTCCCCCTCAATGTCTTTCCCATTTTCTCTTTATAGCCTCCTCAGAAGGTTTAAACTATATAAGAGCCTGTGGCCGTAAAGCCATACGTTCTTCCAGGTCACATGACCTGGCCAACGACGGTGGTCTTCACCAAACTTACATAGTCGGTATGTAAAGATGGGAGCCCCACTCATAGCCCTGATGGTGTCAAACTCTGTATATTGGCCTGAGGAATCATTTAAAATTACTCATAGGCATTAATTCTTTAGGTCACAAAGTCTGCAGTGTGCCTTTAACTGAGGCGGTCGCTAACTTCTCTTCCCACAATTTATTTGTCTACTTTTTTGTACTTTAAAAATAAAGATTTTTATTTATGTTATAAAAAAAAATAAAAAATATTTGTTTTATTTTGTGGTATCCCAGCGTTTCCTTTTGTTATGCATGTCTGATCCCTATGATCACTCCCCTGAAGCTGTTTATTAACATTTAAATTAACTTAAACGACAAAGAGCAAACCGGCCAAAAGGCCACCGCTGGTGTACAGTGGTCTGAGCGGGTTCCACAGAGAAATAATATTTGAAGGCAGGATCATAATCTGGATGAACTGACTGCACAGATTAAGGCCCCGTCCACACGAAGTCAAGACGAACACGAAACACTAATATTTTCCAGAACGTTTGTCGTAAAGACGGAGACGTAAAATAAATGTCATCGTCCACACGAATGCATGAAGACGCTGCAAAATGTATGCCAGGCCTGTAAGTGGCGCTGTGGTGCCAAAGCAAAAATAGGCGACGAAATGTTGGGCATACGCACATGCCCAACATTTCCAGGTTGCCCTGCTAGTCCATTTTGGTGGTTCAGTCAAATTCAGGTGCTGAACTATGTCGTCGATATTGCTCTGTTCTTCCTGGAGATGTTCGAGAAGAAGAAGATTCTGTTGTAAGCCCAACAGCAGGGTGAGTAGCATGAGCAGCAACCATTCAACACAGTACGGCGCCATTGTTGTTGTGTTACTGTGTCGCGCATGTGTGTTTAGAGGCGACGCTATGACGCATGCGTGTAAAAAAAAAAAAAAAAATGCGGTTAGAGCCTAAAGATGGAAACGCGAAAACGGCGTTTCAAAATCTTCCCACTCTGAAGGCTGAATAAAAAAAAAGATCGTTTACAGACCCCCGAAACGCCATTTTCGTATGGATGAGAGGCTGGTTTGGTGAAAAATTTGTGCGTTTAGGCCAGGGTTTGGCTTCGTGTGGACAGGGCCTAAGTTTTCTGGTGGACTTTCTCACTTAAAAACATTAAAATTACTTTTTACCCACTGATCACAGCAAATATAGCTGCCATTGTTACGGGCAAAGGAAGGATAGGGTAGCTCCGCCCAACGTGCATCAGACCCACTTTTCGACCACATAGCTAGACCAGCAAAGATGCTTCAGCCGTGTGTCAGAACTAAACTTGTACCAGCATCAAAAATGAAGCAGCACACCCGATTTTGCTGCTCCTGTTGCTTGCGGTGTGAACGTAGCATTAGGCATTGTTGGATGCCAAACAGGATAGTGAGCATAACTCAAAGTCCACTAAAGCTTGGTTTAAGAAGAAGGCCTGGAAGAAATCATTGCAGCAAAAGTCATCTCTTCTTTACAGAGTACAGGAGATGCTTCTCATCAAATGGTTAAATAGCTCCTGGCTTCACAGAAGTTACATTTTGGATTAATTGCAGTTAATACTAATTTTCTTTAACCATATGGTTTCTTCTTGTTTTGTGTGTTGCAAACAGCTGACAGTTTATACTTTTAACAGATTTACCTTTAGTAAACAGGATTTAGAAATGTATTGTAACATACTAAAAACAGTGTGCAGTGCGCACTTGCAATAACAAACACGCCTTTGAGCTTTTATGCAATCAAACTGTATAAGATGGATTATTATCATGGTAGATGTGTCAAAATAACATAAAACCTTTTTTTATTTGGCTGTGAAGTACCTCCCTTGTTTCTGTTTGAGTACAAACCAAAATCCAAACCCATCACTTTGGGGCTACTAACAAAAGATTTGCAGGTCCTGTAACATTTTTTACCACCAATAGTTGATTTTAGAGGTTTTAGATTTAGATCATAAAATGCGGTGAACTTTGGGAATGATGCGAAAAGGATGCCAATATTTAGCATTTATACATAAGTTTGATTATTTAAGGTTTTGTTTAACAAAGGCCATAGAAACAAAGACAAAGTAATAGGATTAGAAGGTTATTATTAAATTGCCACATTACACACATTCCTTGTGGATTAGGACTGATAGTAGTCATGCCCTCGAACCGTAAAGAACAGTCTGTTCCTTTGAAATCAAATGTTCTGAGTTGACCTATGACATTAATCTTCTAATTTGATTCATTATAAAAGCACTTTCCCACCTCATTCTGCTATTTTTTTTATTTTGTTTTCAAAGCCAGGGATTTTTTTTGAAGGTTGGTGGAAGTGCTTACCTCACCAGAATGGAGTCCAGTAGCACAGGCTTCATAAACACAGGGACAATCCGCTGTGTCTGGTAACTTTCCACTGGACCAGGGGGTAACTCCTCACCCTAAAATTTGTTTAATTTTTTTGTGTATTTGTAATTGTTGAAGTAAAATGGACGGGTGAACAGAAATGATTCTTAGCAACCATAAGTATCCATTAGAAAAATAAGCACAATAAAAAAAATTTTGGAATAAAAGAACATTAGCATAAATCAACATATTAGGTCTTGTATCCATCTAAATAGTTAAGATTTTTATTTTAATCATTAACTCAATATGGGCATACTAAATTTAAATTGAGTATTGAATTTACATGCTAACATGCAGTCACTTTGACTACTCTCTTCTATCTTAGTTGAGGTTTTTACATTAAAGCTACAGTGTGTAATCATTACAGGGATATACAGTCAGAAATTTAATATATTATACATAACTATGTTATTTATCATCATCTACGAGCTCAGCCTCTTAACCTTAATATTTGCGTTGCCTTAGAATTCGTCATTTATAATTACATAGGATCGGGTCTCGCAGGCATGGAGGCAGACATCTTTGCGCTACGGCAGCGCAGAGACAACAAACTAGCGATTGCGAGATCGCCCATTACGCTCGAAAGTAACTACAGCAAGTTGAGAGAGATGAACTGGGACGGTACTGAACACACAGACTAATGAAATACTATCTGTAAAATTATCTATGTAAACAAACCTCATCACTTGAGAAGGTAGATGATGCGGACATCGTGGAAGACATTTTGTCCCGTAACGCTCGCCGTATTGTTGGGGGGAGAAGCAGTGGGGGGGGGGGGGTGATGTTGCTGCGGTCTGCAGTCTGGACGTTAGATGTCGCTGAAAATTACACACTGTAGCTTTAAATCTTTGATTCAAATATGGTGTAAAAATTGTTTACACATAAGTGCTAGACTTATTATTTGTGCCTGAAATAATCTGTGACATACCTCCGTCCATATTTAAAGAAATCAAAGTGGTGTGAATGTTGAAATAGACCTAAGATATCTGTGAAGGTTTTCTATCATCCAGGTCATGGTCAAGCTTGAAAAGTCCACTTTAGGCAACTGGATATTAAGTCTTCTAAAAAACTTCACTTCTAACTGCTTAAACTGAACTTATCAAGCTTAAATTGACCTGAGATAAGTTCATCAAGATGCCTTAAAAATATTCTGAGTCAGTGGCTTTTTCTCAATACGTGTACCATATTTTCACGACCATAAGGCGCACTGTACTAAAAGGCGCAGTCTCAGTTATGTGTGCCATTTCTGTATTTAACACACACATAAGGCGCACCGGACTATAGGGCACGGGTTTTATATACCGGTACATGTCCTCTACTACGTTTAAATACCTCTACTGCATATTTAAAAATAGAGCGGGAGCAAAACTGAGTATGTTTGTGCTTTATTCATGTATTTATTACAAAGTATCAAACCTTAGGAGTTCGCCGGGAGACAGACACATCGCTGATGACACAGAGCGCTGTGATCACTCCTCTGAAACAGTTTATTGACGCATAAATTAACTTAAAATGCAGAAATCTGCCGGCAGAATATGTTCGCTTTTATTATCCTGGACACACATAGGGTGCACCGCACTATAGGGCGCCCCGCACATTTTGAGGGAAAAAACAAGACTTTTATATGCGCCTTATAGTCGCGAAAATACGGTACTTGTGCGTTCTCATGTGCTCGTGAAACATCATCAGCCTCAGCCCTAGTACTGTTCTAATTCACAAGAACACAAGACAGAGAACGGTACAATTTCCTGGATGGTTTTCTCGCCCCGCCCTCTACCCAGCATACGTCAGAGCAGACTTTTTTTGTGGCAATGACCGTGGCAACCAGCAGACCTCCAAAGCTAACCGCAGCTAGGGCTAACGTTAGCCCGTTAACTCGTCTGATGGCAAAATTTTTTTTGTTCTTTGTTTTATTTGGCAAAAATGTTGAATTGATTTGTGTTTATCTGACTGCATTACTATTCCCCCACTAAATGAAAAAAGTAGTAATAACAGGAGGTGAAATGCAGCTCTAGACGAACCAAGCGTTTGGTGATGTCATGCGTACCCTTCTGTTCTAATTGATCCATATTTATGCCGCGTGCTCCCGTTCTCACTGAGTCCAGACTTTCCTTTCTTCTTCTCAAGAACATACTTGGCGAGGACATAAGTCCATACTCGCGTTGTTGTGAATTCAGAAATGGCCATTGTCTTTCAGCGTTTACTCCTCCTGTACGAGCCTGTAGCGACATTTGACAATTGATTACTTTTTGTTAACTTTGCAGCAATCCCTCATAATGAGCAAAAAAGGATTCTACCCTTTAGCAGGAAGACACCTAGAGAGGAAGCTATGGGGTGGGAAAGGATTGACACAAAAAAGAAAGACAGATGCACTGATATAGTTCATGCTTCATCTAGGAGAGAAACAGCTAAACGTTAGCCTTTTTTTTTAAGACTATCAAAAGAGCACACATAGTCACAGCAAAAACTCACTCAATTGCGTTGCCTTATGCAGTTCAGTATTTAAGGTTGAGATGATCAAATGCAGACTATATTTGTTAAGAATCTTAATTTTGCACCTAGACAAAACTTGATAGCAACTGCTAACCTTAGCATTGTTAACGGCTAGCTGTTAGCAAACTGCTCTGTTGGGTCAGAGCTGACTCATTTTTTATTTTGCCAGCTTTTCTTTCCCATCCAACTCTCAATCTGTTTTCTTACTGATCTTTGAATTGATTCATTATAAACCATATTTAGTGAGAACTATGTAGCATGTATGTCACAGCTAATTATGTATAACAGGTAAATATGGGGCTAGATCAGTTTCTCAGTTCGGGTCTAGGGGTGGAGTGAGACTCGATACATGAATTGATTTAGCTTGGTACCATATATTAGAAAGTGGAAAAAGTCGAAGAACATATAATATTTACATATAGGAATGGCCATTCAAAGATATATATATATACAGTGTAATCTCACCAACATGGAAAACGTATCAGTACTAGTACATTATTCAAAAAGAAAGAAGAGTCCCAAACGCTCGCATGAGTGACACGAGACGCAATAAGTCACGGCCCGAAATCCAAAATGTCCAAAGGGCCCAAAGAGGACGATGGCAGGTGGAAGGGGCCGGTCAAAGCGGACCGCGGAGGGACGCAAGAGTTCGAAAAGGAAATAGAAGTGGGACAGCTACAGAGCCTCCTACCGGCCCGCCCAGAGCAGGTGGGAGTAGTCCTCCAGGTTTCAGCCCGGGCTTGTCTTGAGCAACTTTAGGTTTTTCCTGGCCTTTGCGCACAGGTAGGGTTCCTTGGCTCACCATCTGACCTGGCCAATTCAAAGTTTCTTGCTAGTGCCCTGCTCCGAACGACGTGGCACGGCACCGGTAGCCAGCTCCTGCAGCAACACCCCTCGCTTGTGTCCCTCCGATCCCGCAACCGCAAACAACTTCCTGGTGATATACAGGTTGGACGCGCACCGGCACGTAGCTATGTGAAAACGTAATACGCAGACGGGTATTTAGCAAAGGGAAAATACAGAGTTTTTCACCCGGGTTACAACTAGGTTTCACTTTGGTACATCAGGTGCTAGCCAGGCGGATGGTCTCGTTACATACAACGAAGTGTAGCATGAGAGTGGTTTGGCTAGGGAGTAGCAAGGCAGACAAACTGTAGCACAAAAAAAAAAAGGTGAGATTGGTTTAAAGTCAAAGGCGGTGGCTGCATTGTGGGGATGCAGAGGATTCAATGGTGAATCATTTAACTTGTGTGAGTTTGTGTGTGGGATTTGTCATCCATACAATAAATGCCATTAAAACTAAATCGTCCAAAGCTGTTTTTCCTGCTTGGAATTTATTGTCTTCATATAACAATATCTGGGCAAATCTAGTCCACATGATTTTTTTCAAGTTCTCACAAACAGCCGTTACAGCAACGGGACCAGATAAGTTAGACATGAAAGATCTGGATGGTGTGGAGAGGAGGACAGAAACTTGAATGAGTTATTTTCAAGGCGTACTCTGTGACCCCTTCCTGTCACTCCAACCTTCCCCATCAGACACGGTTGTTTTTGCTCAGGAAGCAACGGACTGACACCTCAAGTCTGCATCAAACGTCACAGAGGGATTCTGTGTAGCTCTCTGTGGGGCCGAGGCTTTGCTTTGTAATAAATAACACCTTTCTACCTGTCATTGCCTCATCAGAGGAGGTCAGAGGATGAGGTGGGAGGAGGAGGGGGGGGTTGGATCAAGGGGAGAACATTCTGTGCCAGCAGACGCAGCACCGGCCTGCCGCTGAGCACCACCAGCCTGCTAAATGGTGGCTAAGGCCACACAGTCCGGAGTTCTGATTGGTTTCTAAAAATAAATCTGTTGCTAAATAAGAATGAATTTCATTTTTTTTTAAACTGATAATCACAAGAATTAAAAAAATGAGTTCCAGGGATAAAAATGAATAGGGAATCCCTTCATTCTCCCACAGTGGAGAAATCGTGGTGTTACAGCAGCATTACAGCAAAAGTGGTCACACAAATGAAAATAAATCTAAAATAAAAAAGTAAATTCTATTAAATAACATATAGTGTTTTTACAAATATACATACTCTGCAGTCAACTGGAGAATAAATAAGCATTATACACCTGTGGAAATTGCTGTAAAATTTTAACATTTTGTAAAATTTAAACTTTTTGAACTTCATTTAGAAGCCAACCGGTCTTGGTATTTTCTGGTTGGATCTAACAGACATCCTGTTCCTCTGACCGACCCCAGCTCTTCCTCCAACAGGTTGGATGGATAAAGCTGTGATATTTAAACAGCAGGCAGCAGTGTGCATCACTTCTCATTTGTTGTCTTTAGTTTGTTTGAAATACTTGGCGGATGAAGAGCTTTTTAGCATCTTCCATCATTCAGCTCCGTCCTTTAAAAGCAGCATCTTTTCCTGCAGACCTCAAGTTGTTTAGTTTGTGTTTAAACACAGCCTCTGGCTGACCTAAAATGATGACATATTAAAATTGACAGTTTATAAGTTCATCCAGTTATTTCCTCTCTCAGATATTCGTCTCCCTCACTTTGTGGTCTGCAGAACTGACAGATTAACAAACATGAATCATTTAATGCTATAATTTCCTTTGTTTAATAAGCTGTTGGTGATGTTTTTATGGCGCACATTCACAAATACATTTGAGCAGGTCAGCTTATGTTTTTGCTTTTATGCTGTACCTCTATGGGGTGAATTTTGTTCCATTATCATTCCAAGCAAAGAGAATATTTTGTAAATGTGAATAGAAAAAAAAACTATCCAGAAATAATAGTTTGAAATACTACAGTAGAGTAACCTTTCTGTTTTCTTAGATTTTATTATTAAATACATTTTTGTGTTTTATTTTGTGCATATTACATTTTTTTTTTATTTAATATTTTCAATCATTATTTTGTTTGTATATTATTTTTACAGATTATTTTAGTTTGAGATTTGATTTTGTTCCTCTTTGAATTGAAAAACCAATACAGGCTATCATTGTTAACCAATAAAAATGTTCCTGAAAACGACGTAGACCAATAGAAATACGCCTTTACTGCTTACACCAGAGGAAAGCCCGCCTGCAGAATGGAAGCGAATGGGATCTGGAAAACTCAGTTGGAAGAGAAAGAAATAAATAGAACTCATTTTGGGGGGGGAAATGAAATTTGAAAAAATAAAATAAAACAAATAGAAAGTCCAAAAACCACATTTTCATCCACAAAAGCTAAACTTTGTTTGCAGCAATAATGGAACAAAATTCACTTCATAATTCCTTTAATTCCTTCCGGCATCATTTAAATGTTTCAGACGTTTCATCTGTTCCCGCTTCTTTTCAAGCAGCCAAATTAGTTTACCTGCCTTTCAGTTATAATGACCCTTTGGTTTTAATGTTTTTTTAATGGATTCTACAAGGAATAAAGGGACTGAATATAATTTGCAGCATTAACCAATATCTGCTTAAGCAGACAGCATCAGTGTTGGTGGAACTTGGAAGAGGGAAGTGAAAATGTTTCTGGACAATGATGTGAAAAAAGGAGATTTTTTTTATTAGAAACAAGGATTTTTCAAAAGTCTCTGGTTTAAATGGATAATTTTTTTTCTCTGTGTCTTCAGCCTTTGGAATTAATACATTAACAAGCAGGGGAAAATAGGTTCATGACTCAAAAAATTATTGTAAGGTATGTTAGGAAAAATCCTGAGCATAACAGGGGGATAAAGAGAAATTACTTTTGTTTTTATTTCTTTTCTACAGCACCCATCTCTTCCTCATTTCTTTTTAAACTTTCCTCCCTTTTCTCATCTGGAGTCTTCGAACCACAAACTATCGCTCTCCAAAGCCTGAACTCACATCTAAAGTCACGTCAAAAGTCACATGATGTGGCCGGGTTTCAGCCCCTCCCCAAAATTTGCAGAAATGCCTCCTTCACTACCCAGCATGCCTCAAAGCCTCCGCTCATCTATATCACTAGTATTTAGTTAGCTCCATGTCGGTTATTCTTCGATAAAGCCAAATAGGTATGTTAAATGTTAATTCGAGGTCGACTGATTCTGATTTTTTAAGGCAGTTACGGATTTCTGTCTTTTGGGTTGATTTTTTTTAAGGCAGTATTTCTGTCTCAATCAGCAAATTAAAACATATTAACGAAGGATGGTAAAAATAGGGGGAGCAGCCCTCTCTCAACACATGGCTACTGAGTGCACTAATTATCAGCGAACACATGGGAGTATCCGTTCACACACCTTAGAAGTAGGGTTGTCAAACGTATCGATACTCAAAAAAGTAGCTATACTAAAACGTTGTATCCGGAAACAATACTCATTTTCAAAAGTATCCATACAGCCATCTAAAGTGCAGAATAGTGGAAAATGCATTTCTGAACACTGTGTGATTGAATAATTCTGTGCATTTTTCAGTTTCAGACTTTTTTTGTAACAGGTGCAGCTGCTGAGAATTATTTTTGTTTAACTGGTTTGGCCAGTGTCATTGTTATGTCTGCAAAACATAGCCAAGGAAGGAACACTTAATTTTAATTTTGTAAGTTTTTTTATCAAGCTTGCTTAATATTGTGCACAGCATACAACCTCAAAATATTATTCTTATTGTTTTTTATTTATTTATTGTATTTTTTTAGTAATGAAAATATTTCTGTAGAATTTTAGAGTCTTTGTTTTTATTCTTGTGGTATCGAAAAGGGTATCGAGTATCGAATATTTTACTTAGTATCGGTATCGAGTTGAAAATTTTAGTATCGTGACAACCCTACTTGAAGAAAACAAGGTAAATATTTGCCTAAAATATCTGTCAGCCTTTAGGCAGGAGTTCATAAAAGGCTCATCCCAGCTCACTGAGCCTCCACTCCACCCGAAGGAAAAATGTTTTTGTTGCTCTTGCTGTATATCTAAATACACTCCCTCCCCTCCTTGGTTCTTTTCCTTCAGAGTGTCCAGAAACTTGTGGCCGGCGAGCGTGCACAGCCGACGGCAAGTGCTGCCATCCTCAGTGTCTGGGCAGCTGCACGCTTCCTGACGACGAAATGGCATGCGCTGCATGTGTGCATTACTACCACGATGGAAGATGTGTGGCCGACTGCCCTCCAGGCACGTACAGGTTCGAGGGTTGGCGCTGCATCACTGCTGAGTTCTGCTCCAAAGTTCACCTTCCGGAGTACTATACCTTCGTCATCCATGGAGGAGAGTGCATGTCTGACTGTCCGCCCGGATACACCCGATCCACACCGGACAGGTAAGCTGCAGTCAGTCCTGGAGATCTTTAAAGATAAGCTGCAGTTTCTTTTCTATCAAGATAACAATGAAAGGGCTTTTTTTCCCCATATGTCAGGTGTATTCAATACTGACTCAATAAACAAAGAAGATTCTTATAAAATGTTTTATAAAGTATAACAAAACTTACTGAATAAAAAAAAGATGAATAGAATAAAACGTATCAATGAATATTTATAACACGAACAGAGGTTTAAACTAACATTTAAAAAAAGGATGTTGCATACTGGGAATATACTAACTACAGGTTATCCATGAAGTGGGCGGGGCCTGTGGTAGAGCTCTCTGATTCCAGTGTAATCTAAAGATCAGTGGCAGCAGACACTGTGTGCTGTCAGCAGTGGCTCTGGTTGCCCTCAGAGGAATATTTCATGGCCCATGTTCTGTGTCTCTTTGATTTCCCTGTTCTCCTCTGTGATTGGTTTCTCCCTCGTTAATCTTTCCCAGCTGTCCATAGTTTAGTATTTACCCCTGCATGTATCTAAGTTCCTGTTTGTTTCCTTGTACCTTTCTTATACGAGGAGGCGTCCTGCGTCACCTCAACTCCTGACAAAACTTAGCTCTTATTAAATGTATTATCTAATTTCCCTTGCAGTCAGTAATGCTTAAAGGTATCACATCTTTTTTCTATTATGGTACAAATATTTTGCATAATGTGGTCCACTTTTTCTATTATCCTAAACCTCAGAGCACAGCAGAGAAGTTACAGTGCTCCATCATACAGCTCAGCTAAATGGGCTCTATTTAGGTGATACTTAAAGGAGTTTGTCTGTTTACTGACAGAATTGTACAAAGTTTATTCTGCATCCTTGCCTGTAGATCGCATCAGAGCGTTTGGCCGCACGGTGTGAGAACATACATCGTGAGCTGTGAACTCGCACTTTACGATGAAACCCTGAAGTTTTTTTTTGTGTGAGCTGTAGCTGCGTGCACTGAAAAAATCATACAATGTATGACCGGCTTTAGGGTGGGATTAGCAGCAACTTTGCACATTAGCAATCTGGCTTCAAAGTGGAAACGTATACTCTCTCTGCTGCTGCGCCTGCTCTGCATGATGACAACAAACAGAAAGAGACAGGCAAGCTAAAGATCCACTCGCTCAGGAGGACAGAGTTTGGTGCTTTTATGTCACCAAAGTCTCCATTATCACAGAAAAAAAAGTCACTAGTTTTGGCGCTAGGTGCTTTTTTGAAATAAAGGTGATAGAAGGATCTGAAAAGGTGCTAAATTTATGACTAAAGTAGTAAGCTGACAAAATTGGTAATGATTCTTTTGATTGTACCCCTGAGACAGACCCCTGAGTCAGAACTACAAGTATGAATACGTTTGACTGTTTTTTTGTTGAAAGATCATTCAGCATACCTTTTTTATTCAGTCTCAGTTTGTATACAAAAACCCATATATTCTGATAAGTAAAAGCTTAAAGTTAATACATTTCCTTATTCATCAACCTTCATGATTCTTTGATCTCAGAACAAATGATTACAAAGTCTAAAGACTTCAGAGGCTGATAGAGAGCAGAGTGATAACGTTTCTTAACCAGCTTCTTCCTTTCCGTCTGTCTGTGAAACGCTCAGCATGTCGTGCCAGGCCTGCGATGGCGTTTGTGACAAAGTTTGCGACGGAAAGGTCATAGACTCCATGGATGCTGCGCAGTCTCTCAAAGGCTGCACTGTTATCAAAGGCGACCTGCAAATCACCATCCGTAGAGGCCGTAAGTACCGCCCACCACAGCAGCACCACACACAATTTATTTCTGCTGTAAAAGTTGTCAGTGACTTTATAGACATTAGAACTATATAAGCAGGCTTCCTTGTTTCCAGTGTGCGGATGGTAGGAGAACTTTATCAATTAGGATTAATTTTGAACTAATTTATGCATAGAAAGAGATTTCTATAACAAGTTACCGTTTGAGGTTTAACAACGTTTATTTTTATCAATCATGTTTTCTGCTAATTACTGATTAAATCTCATCTAGACCTGAAATGATAAAAGAGCAAAATTAGAAAGCATGCAGTGCTTATATGGGCAGTGCCGTACAACAGAGTGCATGAAGGCTGTAAGTACGTAAGGAGGAAATGCTGTAAAACCAGTATTTGTTTCTCGTTTTTTTCCAGATAACATGGTAGCAGAACTGGAGAGCTTCACTGGTTTGATCCAGAGGGTGACGGGTCATGTCCGGATCAGACATTCACACACTCTGAGCTCACTGGCCTTCCTCCGCAGTCTGAGATACATTGATGGAGAAAGCCTTCATGACGAGTAAGACCAATCCACACGCATTCATAGCTGCATATTTCTTTTAAAACTGTATCTATATTATTGATTTCATTTGTTTTTGATTTAAAACCAAATAATCTTAAAAGTCTTATTGTTAACACAGGTGTGGTTCGGTCATTCTCGGAAGAATATATAGGGTCCATTATTTTTTGAAAAAGTTATTACAGATGCTGTCTTTTCTGGCCTATAGAACACACCTTACTGTAAGCGGCATCTACTATGCCTGAAGTGACCCAAATCCAAACTTTTTTGCCCATATGGGACCTGGATCTGATCTTTTCATGGTAACCTGAACAGCACAGATCCAATTTTTTTCCTATGCGACCCAGGCCACTTGGCTCTGTGGTCCTGAATCCGATACGAATCTGATCTTTTAAATGCCACCTCTCTGTGTGAAAGGCTAGGTCGCATTCATCCGACCTTAACATCTTTAATACTCAACCAAGGTTACTATTCTGTGTCTTTATATGCAGAAGCAGGAAGAAAAACAGCAACCATGAAGGACGTTGATGCGGAGACCAGTCTTTATTTTCAACCTTCAACCTGTCCGAGGTTGTGAAAGAAATGAAAGATCACTAGATGCGCTCCAACTTTACCATCCATGTTTACTTCCATAAACAAAGAACATACTCGCTATTTGTGACGTCATAGCATCCTCTACTGCGCATGCGGGACACTTAGGTTGATAAAATGCAGGAGATCACACACAAGTCAAATATATTTGGAAATGTGAACAACCGCGCAAAATAATCAGATTTCAGAAAAAAGTGGAATTGAGCATCAAGGCCTGAAGTGTGAACGTAGGTAAATTTCTTTTAAAAACTGAAAACGTACACATAAGCCACACAGGGCTATAAGGGGCAGATTATACTTCTGCAACCGCACAAATGTCGATTGCGTCTGGTCACAAACCAGTTTTGCTGGTATGCTTCCGCACCGTTGGTCTGGAATTTCTAGGAACCCATCGCCGTTTCCCGCCAAAGTGCAAGGGGGAGCCTATTTGAGAACCCACGAGAACTTTGGCAGATGGTCACGAGAACTTCTTCAGCGGTGCCGGCGGGAGTGTTTTTCTTCCAAAACAACATGTCAGAGTTATCTTACAGGTAGTTGTACTTCCGAACCTCCTCGATCAACCTTTCTTCGTGGTTATCCATTGTTATTATTACTCCTCGGTTTTTAAAAATGGCGTCCCCCGGCACCGAATCGAGAAGGACGACCACACAGACAGCTGGAAAGGCATAACAAGGACCAATCACAGCTGCTTTTTGGCTGCGCACTTCCGCTTGAGGTCTGTGCGGGTTTGCGACCATCTGACGTGTAGTTAGGATTTTTTTTAGGTGCGCGGCAACGGTTGCAGAGTCTCTCTCATGGTCGCACACAGAGACAGATTTGATGGTTGGAGAGGCCATGCGTTGGAAGTATAAATTGGCCTTAAGCCGCTGATATCTATTGAACTGCAGTCTATGGGGGATGGCATTGAGAGGTCCAGCGTGCATACGAGCGTTCAATGTTTCACCTCGTGCAGTAAATTGAACTTTTGCCACTGGAGGCTGGAGAGTCAACCAATTAGAAAAGCTGATCCAGGGTTTTTTTTGGGTTAGATAGACACTATCTGCAACCCGTTATTGGTTCTGTAGACATTCTGCAGACATTCTGCATATGAATAATATCAAGAGAATTAAACTCCAAAGGTTTTAAAAAAAAATCCCCCACAGGCTGGTTGCAGCAGAGAGCTTTCAGCTGGGGTTTCCAGCGCTGTCTCCCGGCGGTATGCTGGAGGTCTGAACAAGAACTGCCTATTTTAGTGGGATCATAATCCTGATGAACTGATGAACAGAGGATATTTGGACAACTTCTCAATTATAAACGTGTTAAAACAAAGCTTTCAACTCATAAAGTAAATAAAGCCAAGCTGCTCTTTAGCTTGAAGCTACAGAAAAGAGCAGATAAACAACCAGAGTGTTGAGGCGTCAAAGCAGCTTGACCACAGTCTGATTCAGCGTCCAGAATTCATAGCTTGTGTTTTATTTCCTACTCACAATGCCTTTGGTGTGAACGCACCGTAAGTTGGTCACTCTGTTAGCTAAAGGCATGTTATAGAGTCACTATACTCAAGTAAAGATGAATTATTTACTAAATTAGTTGACGATTATTTCCATAATCGATTAATCCGATTGTTTGAGCCCTACACTAAATACATCTTTCATGGGAGAATAGTGGAGCAAAAACTGAAAAAAAGGAAGAAAATGGAAACAAAGACATCTAATGATGGCAACAAACTGTTAAGTTATCTCATGTGGTCTTCAAATGGCAGAACCCTAAATGCATGTAGGAAAATGGTGTGATGGTTTTAGAAGTAAAAAAAAAAACAAGTTTAACCTTTTTGGCCATAACTTCTAAGGTAATGTTTCGGAAACAAACGGCACTAAGCATCAAGTAAAGCCCCACACACCTACAGAGAAGCACGGTGGTGGCTGCATCCGGTTAAGGCTCCAGTGATGCTCACAGTTTAAGTTCCCATGTTTGTCCCATTTCCCTGCTTCCAGAGGAGACTTTGAAACCTGCTTTCCCACTTGTGGCCTAATGTTTCCGGTCCAGTAACAAGTGCCATGAGTGAAAGTGTGCTTCACTCCGCTTGTCGGCAGCCTAAACAAATCTTGAAGGCAGCGTAATCTTCCAGTTTCTGGAAAGGGTCATGGTGAGGCCTTCACTGCCTCCTTCATCTGTTTGTTTTTTGAGTTCACTGGAGTCTGACTGTCCCAAGGCAAACATTACAGTCATTCCTTCATGTTTGGACGTCACCCAGTGATTCATAAAACCCCTGTCTGGTTAATAACATGATTTAATAGGTAATTTGGTCTGTTTGCAATAAACTTCCAACTAAAATGTCTGTTTGAAGAGTTAAAATAAGAAAAGTAAAGAAGGTTTACTTTCAGTCTGGCATGATTCATTGCAAACACCAGTTTAGAGTAAAGCACCGTGTTACTGACTTTCCTTCCCTGTCTTGTTTATCTGCTTTGTCCCTCCAGCCTGTATGCCTTCTCAGCATTCGACAACCAGCAGCTCCAGTATCTCTGGGACTGGAAGCAGCACAACCTGACCATAAGAGCGGGCAAGCTGTTCTTCCGGGCCAACCCAAAGCTTTGCATGTCTGAGATCCGCAAGATGTGGGAAAAGACGGGCATCCAGAGCCCCTTTGATGAGACAGGCTTCCGGAACAACGGCGACAGAGCGAGCTGTAAGAGTCGGAACCAGCCTCCATTCAAAAAACCACAAACATTTAAATTGCTACGTCCAGTTCGCTCTACTTTAGGAGCAGCTCACAAACACCTATGTACTAGTCAGACTGTTTGCGGGTCTAATTGCAGCCTTATTTAGTGCACACAGTTCAAATTACTATAGGTGAGCATTTCTAATTCTCTGCTGCCCTCGTAGGTGAAAGCACCATCCTGCAGTTTACGTACAACAGCACCAGCAGCACCAGGATCAAGCTGACCTGGCAGCGCTACCGACCTCCCGACTACAGAGACCTCATCAGCTTTATAGTCTACTACAAGGAGGCGTAAGTTTCAGCTATTTACTGCTCTTTTTTTATCCTCCCATATGAGCTGCTGAGTGGAGAGGGAAAAAAAAAAAAAAACATAAAACAGAGTTTGAATTTACCTTGGTTCTATGTAATGTTTACCAATAATGAAGTAATATATTTTCTTTCCAGGCCGTTCCAGAACATCACCGAGTTTGAAGGCCAGGATGGCTGCGGTTCCAACAGCTGGAATATGGTGGATGTGGAACTGAGGCCCGATAAGGAAACGGACCCCGGCGTTCTGCTTTCAGGCCTTAAACCATGGACGCAGTACGCCATCTTTGTTAAAGCCATCACACTCATGGTGGAGGACAAACACATGCCTGGGGCCAAGAGCAAGGTGGTCTACATCCGCACCAGCCCCTCTGGTACGTTGGTTTATCTCCCCGCTATGCTCGTTTTATTGTTGCTATGATCTTTAGGTTTAGGAGAGAAATAATGTAAAGTTTTTAATTTATATTCTTTAGCCTTTTGTGATCCCAAATACTAAGCTTAAGATAGTATCTTGTTTTTTTTTTGGGTTTTTACCATACATACGGATGATCTAATGCCATCAACAGATTTTTTTCCCCTTTTAAAAGCTGTTGCAATATAACCTGACAACAGCCAGATGCATGTCTCGCTCCGCCTAGCTCCACTCACATACATCTGGGAAACCGCCATAGGAATTGCCTTTACTGAAGGCTGGGCCTTATCAAAACTCCTTGCATATGACTGGATAAGCCACTTGTCTGTCATCTTTATCAACGTGCTATTTCAACCACTCACACCGAAGCTAACCCGTGACGCTGTGAGAGCTACGCAGGAAAAAAAACAAAACAGAACTGCCAACATCTTGGATATAGCAACAGTGGAATCAGCGCAATGTCGGTAAATGATCAATGTCATTTGTGCCATGAAAATGTGTGGATAAAAGGCAACATTGTGCACAGCAGACTTATTTTAAAAAAAGAAGCCAACCAAAAAAGTATAGACGAACGACTTACAGAACTCGCTTCTCCACTACACCACATGCAGGACACACCCGCCCTGCGTCCTGATTGGCCAGACCATAAATTCGGTTGGGGAAATCACTTTCAATGAGCGGTTTCCCAGATGTATGTGAGTGGAGCTAGGCGGAGCGAGACATGCATCTGGCTTTTGTCAGGTTAGTTGCAATAAGCTTAGAAAGTGAATCCAGAGAAGTTTTAACAGGAAGAGTTCAGCAACCGCCTTATTATGGAGTGAATTTTGTTCCATTATTGTTTAAAAAAAAAAAAAAAAAAGAATTTATAAATGGTATTTAAAAATAACGGCAGCCCAGAAATGAAACTTTGAAAAACATCTCTATTAAGAAAAGGTTGTGGGAATAATTTTTTTTTTGCTCAGATGTTATATACATTTTTAATTATTATTATTATTTTTAAAATTTTATTTATGTTTCAAATTGTATTTCTTCAAAATTTGCTTTTTCTGGTTGAATTTCATGAATTAGATTATTAGTGTGTTTTTACAAAATGCATACTTTCTCAAAAAAACTTCATCTATAAACGAGAAATTTGAAAGAAAAAAAAATCTAATAATTAGAAAAAAAAATCTATGAAAACAGTAAAGTTACACTCAAAGCCATTGTTTTTTCCATTTTGACAAGTTTTATGTCTTTGCTTGCAACAAAAATGGAACATAAGTTACTCCATACCTTAAGAGGTGCAATATCATCTAAAGTTGAGCCAGTTCAGGACTTCTGTGCACAATTATTAGGCCAGTGATCATCGTTAAGCATGTTTTCTAACCTGAAAGCTTTTGATTGATTGATTGATTTGAAAGATTGGGTTTGATCATGTCAGACATTCCGTAAAAATTCAAAAAATATCCACTGGACTTGGTTTTCAAGATTTGAAGACGTTTCGCCACCTCTCCAGGAAGCTTTCTCAATTCAAATGCGAAAAAGAGAAAGCCTTCTGGAGAGGTGGCGAAACGTCTTCAAATCTTGAAAACCAAGTCCAGTGGATGTTTTTTGAATTTTTACGGAATGACTATGACCTGGATGACTGAGAACCTTCATCAGCATCATGTCAGACAGTGTGTGTTTGTGTAATGGGAGAGGCTGTTCCCTGAGGAGATCAACACCCTTAGTCAAGGTGTGCATAAGCATTAAGAAGCTTCTGTTCTCCAGGCAGAATGAGGCTAAAACAAATGAACTCGCTCTTAAAGGTCGAAAATGATCAAAAGTAACAACATTGCCCCATTGCCGCCCTCGACCTTAATACCTGTGAGGATTTGTAAGGCCAGGAGATCCAGAGCGACGTTAAACTCTCTGTTTTCCAATATTCTCTTTAGAAAACCTAACTATTACTTTTTTAAGCAAGCTTGGGTTCACTGAGACTTTTTGTGATTAACTGTGAACCCCAGCAGTTAACCGGTTTAGATTTGTCACTTTGTCACTCAGTGATATATTCGAAGCAACACCACCTGTTCATTTAAATGATTGACTTTTTATGTAAGACCATTTTCTCAGACAATAGAAAACGACATAAAATCACATGCCATCATTTTATAATTTATGACCAAGGAATGAAGGTGAAGCATTAAAGCAGAGCTTCCTTCTGCACGGTTTCCTGCATTAATGCAGTGTAGCATGGAGGCCATCAGCCTGAGGTTCTGCTGAGGTTTGAAGGACATCCAGGTTGATTTAATCTCAGCCTTCAACTCATCTGCGTTTAGAGAACAGCTTTTTACATCTTAATTGGGTTTAAGCATGTTTTGGTACTAGACTGTGTCCTTCCACTTAACTTTCCATAATCAACTTTTCTGTATATAATTTTTTTTTTTTTTATAGTTTTGCTCTTTTGCGTCAATCAGAAGCTGAATATAGTGTTTTCATTACCCATAAGCCAATAAATAAACACTTGAATAGAGCCAATCTGTGTGTAACATGTCTGTTAATCCACTGGCACCCCTGTGTGATTGGATCTTTTCTCTGAGTGAATACTGCCCCCTACTGGAACTTAGTCTGCTCTACAATTTAACCTTAAGCCATTTTCACTTCAATTAACGGAACAGTGTGTGTAGATGGGACATTAGGCCGCTAACAAGTTTAATCATATATTTCTTATTATAATGATAAATATTTTATCCAAATTGTTAACTGAATTATTCAGACTCTGAAATGTCCCAAAAAAAATATATGGTCAGATCAATAATCAAGCCAAAACTGCAGGGATAAAATTGTCTATATATACACAAATGTATATATAAATGTATATATAAATGTATAGCAATGTGAAATATGAAGAACTTAGTGATTGGAAACATGTCATGAAACATGTCTTCAATTCATAACATTTATCCCCATAATTTAATAAAGGCTATAGCCTTTATTAAAGTAATTATGCTCTGGAAAACATCACTTTTTTTTCCTGCTGAATAATCGGTTAGCTGGCGCTGCCAACTAGTGGCTGGAGATTTAAGGGTTGAATAAAGGTAAGAAAATGACATCGATTTACTCCTATAAATATATTTTTTTTACATTTCAGATCCATTTGGCCGTATTTTGAATAGATAAAACTGTTGTTTAATAAAAAATTTTAGATTTTTGACTGAATCCATTTTTTTTCTTCAACCCCTTATATAAATGTGTATATATGGATCTGGAGATATATATAGATCTATATATATATATATATATATATATTTATTTTAATTACCCTCGCTGGGAGGTCTTTATGTATTTATATATATATATATATATAATCATGATAGAGAAAGATCCTTTTTTTCCCCTCATCAGCTATGAGAAACTTTTTACCCCTAATTGTGAATCCAGTCATTTGAACAAATCTTTAGGAGACGAGTGAATAATCTTTGAAACAAACACAGCTGCAGCTCAAAGGCACTGAGCGACTCTTGCAGAACTATAATTCAATAGAGGAGATGGAGGGCTGGATGAAATGAATCCAGCTGCAGCGTAAAGACATAGCAGAGCTGTGATGTCAGGAGAAACAGCTGCCCCTACAGACTCTGCATCCCAGACTGAATAGAGCACTTTCCCTGCAGATTCTAAGTTTGTGCCTTTTCTCTTTCAGCGCCCTCCATGCCTCAGGATGTGCGGGCCTATTCTAACTCCTCCACTCAGCTGGTGGTCCGCTGGTCTCCTCCCGTCTCCCCCAACGGAAATCAGACTTACTATTGGGTGAAGTGGCAGCAACAAGCTGAGGACAAGGAGCTTTACCAGCATAACTACTGCTCAAAAGGTCTTCCCGCACAACCGTTTACATCATTTATGGTGAATGTAACCCAATATTGCACTCATCCTTTGGTTTCCTCCCATCAGAGCTAAAGATCCCAATTAGGATTGCTGCCACGGGGATTGGAGACCAAGAGGAGGACACAAAGCCCACTAAACCGGATCCTGATGGAGCAGACGAAGGTCCTTGCTGCCCCTGCCCTAAATCAGCAGAAGATCTGGAGGCTGAAGCTGCAGACGCCTCCTACCGAAAAGTCTTTGAAAACTTCCTGCACAATTCAATTTTTACTCCAAGGTAACTTGCTTGTCTTCCTGATTTCATCCTTATCCTCAAATGGGACTCCAGCTCTGTTGTTGCTGTACTTCTATTCAGCGTTTGATTTTCTGGGGTTCAGAACTGCAGCCTGGAACCAAAGACATCTGTGACACATTAAGTCTCTTGGTCTCCACACACAAACATATGCACATGTAGATTAGCCCTCAGTATGCTTGGCATAAACAAACAGAGCAGTTGGATCTGTTCCCTTCTGAAGATCAACTTCAGGTGATGCATGACTCTGAGGATACACTTTCCTGTTTACCTTATCCTCAGTCTGGATGTGTGTTCCAGCTGAAGCCCTGCTGTGGAAATCAGGCTCCGGGTTTTGACTGGTTGAGCTTTTGTTTAAAGAGAAAAAGCAAATGGCGTCATTGTAAAATGTTGCCACTATTTAGTTTTTACAAAAAATAAACTTCTGTGAGCTTTTGTCCTAGTGTTTCAAGGATGTTTTTATCTGAATTGGCCCCCAAAAATAGACTCGACTGATTCACAGCTAAAGGATTATTGTAAGAATGTGTTTCATCAATGGGAATAAAAAATAAAATAAAAAATGCAATCCTGAAAAAATGAAAGTTTGAAAATCTAATAAAAAAAAAAAGTTTTTAAGAATAAATTTGCTGTTTTCACAGTTTTACCTTTTTTGGTCTTTAAAATTTCTTTTTCAGATTCAGTTTTATGAATTGCATTCTTTTCAAATCGCATTCTCTTCACTTCTGGGGGCGGGCTTTCCCCCCCAGACGCAATGACGCATTTCTATTGGTCTGTATTGACCGTAGAAACAGCATTTTTATTGGTTAAGGAGTGTTTCTATTGGGCTGGAAGTGGAGAGAATGTGAGTTGAAAAGAAGTCAACATGTAAAACTCAACCAAAAAGAGAAATTTGCTATAAAAAAATTAAACAAAAACTGTAAAAATAAAAAGAAGAAAAAAATTAAATAGCATTTTTGGTTTCTGTTTTTTTTTTTTCTTTCTTTCATAAGAGGATAGCGTCTATTTCTTAGTTGTGGTTGATTAATTAATCCCTAATTTATCTACTGCAAATAGAAATGCTTTGGGTGGTGTGCTGTTGGGTTTTGGCCTCCTAATAATCCGAGCCATAACATTTTAAAGTGTTTTTTTTTTAGATGTTTTGGTTAGATGTAGATAGAAAGACTCGCTGTAAACTCCATTGTCTGTTTATTAAGTCCTGTAGCTCAGAGAATAGACTTTGAAATAATCCTGTTAGTTTAGAAATCACTGAATGGATCAGCATCTCAACCCATAACAGATCTGTTGTCAGTGGATCAACCTCCCAGACCATTCAGTGCTTCTAGTTCCAGTCTACTCTGTCCACCCTGAACTAGAACCAAACAAGGAGAAGCAGCATTTAGTTCCTATGCTCCACTGATCTGGAAGAAACTCCCAGAAGACTGTAAAAGTGCTGAAAGCCTGAGTTCATTTAAGTCAAAGTTAAAAAGTCATTTGTTTAGATCTACCTTTGATCGTTGAAGTTGAACTGCTAACTGGTATTATTAGTTTGAGGTTGTGGTCCAAATATTTTACTTGTTTTACACATGTATTTTGTCCTTATTTGCTTTTATTCTGCTTTTATTTTTCTTCTATTTTATTGTCTAACTCATGTAAAACACTTTGAGTTGCCCATGTACGGAATTGCGTCATACAAATAAACTTGCCTTGCCTCTAGAGTTTAAACAAAGTGAATTAATTTGGCTCGTTGATCGGTGTACTCACCTACCTATCATCTTCGCCTCTATTATTGTCTCCTGTAGGCCTCAAGATCGGCGGCGCAGAGATCTTTTTGGCGTGGCCAACTTCACCCGAGCGCGACGCTTCCAGCTTTATACCAACAGCACCGTGGTTCCCCCCCTTCAGGCCGCTGGTAACAGCAGCGTTTCTGTCCCAGAGCCCGCCGACCAAGAGTATATTATCATGGAACAAACGGTGACTGAGCGTGAGCTGCAGATATCAGGCCTGGAGCCTTTTACGGTTTACCGCGTCGACATTCATGCCTGCAACAGCCAAGTTCACCAATGCAGCGCAGCTGAGTTCGTCTTCTCCAGGACCAAGCCAGCAGGTCAGAAGATGTAGATAAAAAACACCAAAGCTAAACTGCAAGCACTCTGTGACTGGTACTGGCTCACTGTTGCATCTTCTACCCTTTGGTTCCTCAGAAAAGGCTGATGACATCCCAGGCCCGGTTAACTGGGAGGGCCAAGAGGACTGGGTGTTCCTGCGCTGGCCGGAGCCCACCCGGCCAAACGGACTCATCCTCATGTACGAGATCAAGTTCAAGCAGGCGGGCGAGGTAGGTCTGGGAAAAATCAAACATCTCACATTTTCATTAGAGCTGCAACAAACTATTATTTTGTTAATTGATTAACCTGTCAATTTCTTTTTCGATTAATCCATTAACAATCGGATAGCCAAAGGTTTATTAAAGACTTTTTGCAAAATTAAACAAAATGAAAGTAGGAGAGGAGTTCTGGATAGAGCAGATTTGACAGGACCATTTTTATCTTATCTTAATTTTTTTTTTTTTATAATTTTGGTATAAGTAGTGCTCTAAGGGGGTCGTTCTGTCAGCTAAAGGCATATGTTACAGTCTCTATACTCCAGTTAATGATTAATTGATTACTTAATTAGTTAAAGATTATTTCTATAATCAATTAACCAGTTAATTGCTTCTGCCCTAGTTTTCATAGAGTAAAATAAAAAGCTGAACGGAGTAATCCATCACAAGGAAGTGTTCCATCTGGTCCCGGAAATCCTTGATGGTTTTTGAATTTGAAAAAAAGAAAATAACTTCAAGGTCAATTAAACTTTTGGAAAACTGTCAAAAAAAAATACTCTCTGTTTTTTTTTTTTTTTTTTTAAGAGCCATATCCAGTGGTGTCCAGATTGTGGCCTGTGTGCTTCCAGTTTTAACTTTTTTTTTTTTTTACGATACAGATCTCAAGAACATGTAGTTGTCGCCTATTGAGTGCACCTTGGTCTTTTTTCCTTCAAAGTTTCTATAGAAATGAAGACCAGCTGCAGAAATGAATTACAAAAGCAAGATGCTGTTAAACATAAGCTTAAGTCCCTTTTTTTTAGACATTTAAGATGTGTAGACTAATAATATTTATTTACCACTACATGAACATAATGAGCACTTGAGGCTTATATAAGAAATTAACCGTTTTACAAAACGAGACAAGCTTAATGAGGTCTCATCTTGCCACTGCTAAATGTGTCCATTTATTGTGGATTTGAATGTAGGATAGAAAATTGGGCAACACCAAATTATCTGATTAATTATAATTAATTGATTATTAAAATAATATTCAACCAATGTGGAGATAGAATTTACCTTGAGTGATTAAGTTACCTTGAGTAATGGTTTACAGATTAATAGATGACATTTGTATGCTCCATCCATCCATCCATCCATCCATCCATCCGGTCCTTGAATCTGATATTAACTGAGGTTCGGGAACCTTGAAAGAGGTAAAAAAAAAAAAAAAAAAAAGACTGCTCAGCTCATCTGTTCACAGGATAGCTAAAACTGGAACGGATTGTTTACAGTTTAGGTCCTGATGATTCATAACTGAATGATTGTATTGAACCAATGAATTTCTGGTAGTAAATGAAACAGGAAGGTTCAGACTATGATGGTTTTAAACGTCAATATTACTTCCTGTTAGAAGAAACATGGTGAAATCAACTCTAAACCATATTTTTTGTGTCGATCAGGCGGAGAAACATGAGTGCGTTTCTAGACAGCTTTATCGAACCCAGCGCGGCATTCGCCTGAACAACCTCAACCCAGGAAACTACTCGGTCAGAGTGAGAGCCACGTCGCTGGCTGGAAACGGCTCCTGGACGCAAAGCCTGCACCTCTACGTGGCTGAAAGTAAGAACTAATCTCTGAGGAAAACATTCCAGGCTTCAGCAGTCGGACGAACCTTTAAAATGTTGTCGTTACAGGTTATGAAAACGTCTTTGCTATGATCTTCGTCCCCATCGTCATCATCATCCTGATCTGCTCTTTGGTCTCCATGCTGGTCGTCCTCAACAGGAAAAGGTTGGTTTCTCCCAGTTCGTTTGGCTGCATGTTTCATCTATGTCGCCACATGTTGGACATGCCGCACTTTTCAGATTCATTGTTAAACATTTTGGAAAAATATTCCTTCTTCTAAGTTACTTCATGTTGGTATATATCATATAGGAAAGCAACAAAATGCAGTTCATTATTAGGGATGGTCGTTAAGGGATTATTGATACTATTAGAGGATGTCAGCGGGTTTGTTAAAGCTTTTCAATGAAATCGGCTCAAACCATCAAGTTAAATATTATGTTTGCAATATGTTTTTATCCTGCTTTGTAATCAAGGGTATAATGAGAAGAAGCTTTTTTTCCTGCAGCCTGACTTGTATTCATAGGGGGAAGCGGTCTGGAGTTGCTCCCTCCTTTCCTCTAATCTCTGATCCTGCTTTGGATTTTTTTTTTATCTTAAATGCAAATTGTTTAAACATCTTTTTCAGGGTTCCCGTGGGTTCTTAAAAAGTCTTAAAAGGCATTGAATTCTTCAAAATAAAACTAAGGCCTTAATTGGTATTAAAATGTCTTAAATCAGTCTTTCGTAGGTCTTAATTTTTAAAACATAAATAGGATTATTTTTATTACGATTTATTTTTGTAATCCAAATAAAACGTTAAAATTGACAATTTCTTTTTTTTTTTATAAAAAAAAAATAATGGCTCGCCATTATTGGTCGTCCCGATAGCGGAACCAATAAAAGCGTTGCTGCGGCCGGGACATTTGGGAGATGCGCCATTTACTCTTTGTCTGGAAAATATGAGCAAGTGTGAATGTAACGGAAATTGTCTCCAGCCAAGAGTTTTCTCCATGGCTAAAACCAGGGAACATACATGAGGCTCAGTGGATTTTGTGCAAGAAGTCATTCAAGCTCAGAACGATGGGAAATAAGGCAGTGGAGTCGCACATGCGAAGCGCGAAACACAAAGCGTCAAAATCGAGTTACCGAGAAACAGCCGGTATTTCTCAGCTTTGTTCCACCCTTGTCTCTGCAACGCCTCCACTTATCACCAAATCAAACATACTAAGAAAACGATACAAAGAAAAATAGCTGCAAAAAAGGATTTAAAACTGTTTGTTTCGTTCGCTGCTAAAACAAAGGTTGTGAATTCAGTTAAATAATTGTTATCTGTCATTTGTGGGTTTTTAGCTTTCTTCATGTTTGGGAAGCTTTTCAAAATTTGAAACATTAGTGCAGCGGTTTATGTTAAAATAAACCTTTGGGTTAAGTTGTCGCAAGCAGGTTTTTCTTGTGTTTCTTGTGAATTTGGTCTTAAATTTTTATATCAAGTGGCATTAAAAAGTCTTAAAAACTCTTGAATTTAACTTGCCCTATGCTGTAGGAACCCTGTTTTTACAATTATGGTATAATTCCTGCTCTATGTGCTCTGTTAGCTAAAGGTACATTTTAGAGTCTCTATACTGCAGTTAACCATTAATCGATTACTAAATTAGTTGACAATTTATTTAAATAATCGATTAATTGTTTCAGCCCCTATTAACCCTTTTTATTCCATTAGGAACAGCGACCGGCTCGGGAACGGAGTCCTCTATGCCTCGGTCAACCCGGAGTACTTCAGCGCTGCAGAAAGTTAGTCATCTCTTTGCTGCGGATGTAAAATCAAACTTAAATCTGTGGTTATAGGAGCAGAGTTTACAGAAAGTCTGTTTTCTTCCAGTGTATGTACCAGATGAGTGGGAGGTTGCCCGGGAGAAGATTTCCCTGTGTCGGGAGCTGGGCCAGGGGTCCTTCGGGATGGTTTACGAAGGCTTGGCTAAGGGTGTGGTCAAAGACGAGCCGGAGACACACGTCGCCGTCAAGACAGTAAACGAGTCGGCCAGCATGAGGGAGAGGATCGAGTTTCTCAACGAGGCATCTGTTATGAAGGAGTTTAATTGCCATCATGTGGTACGAACAAACATCCCCAGTGGACATGGATGTAGCTGTTAGAAAAGCAGGTGGGAAAGCTGCTGTTCTTTGGTTTTGTTGTGCAGGTGCGTCTCCTCGGTGTGGTTTCCCAAGGCCAACCCACCCTGGTCATTATGGAGCTGATGACAAAGGGAGACCTGAAGAGTTACCTGCGCTCACTGCGTCCTAAAGAGGTAAAGGACCCTATAGATGCTGGTTTGATTAAGAAAGTTATTTTCATTGGATTAAGGACTTGATGGAGAGCCAACCCAGCTCAATCAGTCGGTTATAACAGTTCATCAGAGGAACAGCCTGCAGGTAATTTGGTCCATGCATTCTGACCGCAGAGCTCAGGAGAATTTGGATCTCTATGCTATCCCACGCTGCTACCATCAGGTTTCAAATAGAGCGTTCCATGAGTTGCCCCTGTCGTTACGTTTCGCCCCTTTTAAACAGACGATGAATTAAATGAACTTTAACATCACAAATCCTGCCTCCTGTCCGTGTTTCTGCAGCAACAGTTTTCCAGCCTGTCTCTCCCTCCGCTGAAAAAGATGCTTCAGATGGCAGGACAGATCGCCGACGGCATGGCTTACCTCAACGCCAACAAGTTTGTCCATCGAGATCTGGCCGCCAGGAACTGCATGGTGGCCGAGGACTTCACTGTCAAGATAGGAGGTGACTCCGCACTCCCTCATTAAATGTAGAGAGTCCTCATCGGCGTGCACTGATGCACATCCGGTTCTGGTTCTGGCCTATTTTTGTTTGTGTTCTGAGCAGATGCTTTCAGGTTTGTTTCCTCTGTGGGAGAACTGTATGACCTCTTAGTCTAAAAAACACCCACACAATTATAGGAACTGTTCTGCACTACAATTTAAAGGTTTCTGTGGGTTTGAATGTCTGTAAAACCAGCATGGATGCCTCTCCAAAGGATTATGGTTAATTTAATACTATTTCTGGGGCTGTAATCTCCCTAAAGAATGCCTTCCTCTCCTAAACGGAGCCGTTCGTTCGGCAGACGGCAATTACAGCCAAAGAATCAGCTCAATATATCGTTTGGAAAGTGTTTTCGGGATGGTATTTTTCTAATGCAGCGGGGTTGGCTAAGTGGACGTTGTCCGTTCTTCATCTCTCCGCAGATTTCGGGATGACCAGAGACATCTATGAGACTGATTACTATCGCAAAGGGGGGAAAGGTTTGCTCCCTGTCCGCTGGATGTCCCCAGAGTCTCTGAAGGACGGCGTTTTCACTACAAACTCAGATGTCTGGTAAACAGGCCTTCTTGTTCTCCATGTGGTGCATTAAAAAAACTGGTAATGCAAACCAGACTCTCTGAGCTCCCCGTGCCGTTTTTCCCCTGCAGGTCCTTTGGGGTTGTGTTGTGGGAGATTGCCACCCTGGCAGAGCAGCCTTACCAGGGTCTGTCCAATGAACAAGTCCTTCGCTTTGTAATGGAGGGAGGCCTACTGGAGAAACCACAGAACTGTCCAGACATGCTGTAAGGAACCGCACATACACCACCCTGCACAACAAACCTTCATGCATCCATGTCCTCGCCTTTGTGTTTACCATGTTTTCCTTTCCCTACCTTCTTATTACGAGCGCCTGTGTGTTTTTAGCTTTCTTCCTGTATGGGAAGCTTTTCAAAATTTGAAAAATTAGTGCAGTGCTTTATGTTATAATAAACCTTTGGGTTAGGTTGTCGCAAGCAGGTTTTTCTTGTGTTTCTTTGAATTTGGTCTTAAATTTATATTTCAAGTGACATTAAAAAGTCTTAAAAAGCCTGAAATTAACTTGCCTTATGCTGTAGGAACCCTGTTATGTTGTTGATGTGCATTTTAAAACATGAGATAACCTCAGGAATCTGCCTACTCCTTGATTCAAAATATAGACTTATTAAATTAGCAAAAAGCTGTCCCATAACTAACAAGCTACCTTGTCAGAACTTGCAGGTTTTCTTTTGTTGGTTTGTTTTTTTCTGAGACTTAGGAATTTTTAATTCTGAACGTTTTTTTTTGTTTTGTTTTTTTTTTGCTATTTTCTGGAACTTTACCGAAACTTTATCCTGAAAATTCAGAGATACTTACTACTACTTTTTGTATCTCAAAATCAGTTTTTTTTCCCAGATGTTGCAGGATTTCTGAAATTTTGAGGTTTTAACATACCTTCTAAAACTTAAATAGTAGGTTATGTTTTTAGGAACTTGCAGGTTATTTTGGTACCTTTTGAAACATTTTTTTTTTCTCTGTACGCTTGAGAGCTCTGCTTTATCTTCTGCAACATGTAGAATATTCTCTGGTACCTTCTTGGACTCATAGAGAACTTTAATGTGCAAAGTTATTTCCCAAGATGCTTTTTCTAAATCTAGGGGTATTTTTTCAGGAATTAGTTGCTTCCTAAGCATACATGGTTATCTCCAGAATAGGCTCTATGCACAACTCCACCATTTCCTGAACTTCAGGAGGCTCCTTTGTTTCCTGTCTTTCATGATTGGATGCACTGATTATTCCATGTGTGTATGACCTAAGTAACTGGCCAGACACACCTGGATTAATCAGTTCGTCCAGTAATGAAAGACAGGAAACAAAGGAGCTACCTTAAATTCAGGAAGTAGTGGAGCTGTGCATAAAGCCCATTGAAGGAATCTTTATCCTTTAAGTAGCTCCAGGCTGGGTTATTAGTACTACTGCATTTCCTTAAACGATGAGTTTAAGGTACTTAATAAATGGATGAACACTTTTTTTTCTTAGCACAAATATAAACAGGACTTATATATATCAGGCATGTATTTAAATCCCTTTAAATTATTAAAGTTAATTTAAAAAATCTGAAATGAAAAATTTGAAATGGTTATTTTCCTAAAGTAAAAAATTCCATAAAAAGTTTTTTTTTTAATCTTAAGCTGATCAAAACATCTGATCGTAGCTGCTTGGTTAGAATACAGACAAAAGAGATTAATGCTCTTATTTTTAGTCAAATATTCCCAAATGTTGAACTTTTCTGAAATAAAATACACTTTTTTGGACAAAGTTGCTTTAGCTCTCAATTCTGGAAACTGAAATGGGAAGGAGCGTATATATGCCGCCATTTTGGCTCCAGAGAGCAAATATTTTGCCAAAGTAAATACTAGTGGGATTGCAGCGGGAACATAAATTGATGGAACCAATATTTCTGTGTGCGCAGGTTTGAGCTGATGCGGATGTGTTGGCAGTTCAACCCTAAAATGCGTCCCTCCTTCGCGGAGATAATCGGCAGCATAAAGGATGAGCTGGACCCGTCTTTCAAAGAGGTTAGTTTCTACTACAGTGCCGACAACAAGCCCCCTGAAGCTCCGCAGCTCCACCTGGACAAGCTGGGTCACACAGTGGATAATAGCCTGGATCCTTCTGCCTCCACGCAGCAGACCCCCCCTTCCCCCGGCTCGGAGGGCCCACCCGCTCTGCCACAGGCCCCCAGCTCCCCCTCCTCTCCCTGCACATCCAGCGCAGTGAAGGTCCAGGAGCCGTCAGGCCAGCAGGCAGCGAACGGACTCTCGGGAACGGGCCTTCCTGCGAGCGCGGGACCAGCAGCCGGGTCGGGCTCCAACATGCGGCCGTCCCTGGACGAACTGCCACCGTACGCGCACATGAACGGAGGACGCAAGAACGAGCGCACCATGCCCCTCCCACAGTCCTCAGCCTGCTGATCGAGCAGGCTGTGAAGCGTCCACCCACCCACCCCAAGAACAAATCCTATTAAGACTTTCCCTACAGGATGGATGTAGGCATTTCGAAACAAGACTAAACTTTCAGAGTTACTGTCCTGCTGTAAGGCCGCACACCTTCTGTTTTTTTTTTTTGTTGTGTTTTTTTTTTTGAATAACCTACTAGTCAGAGTTTGTACCCGCTGGCTGTCATTTGTGACACCGCTCCTATTGTTGAGCGGAAAGATAAAAAAAATAAAAAATTAATAAAAAAAACATCTTCAAGAATAATTTGGAGGATAGCCATTTTGCTCTCTGTGGCTGGACTCGTTTTATAGTTATTTGTTTTTTTGTTTTTTTATCAGTTTCCGTTTGAGGAAACGACATGCCTTGTAAATGAGCAGCGTTTTGAGCGGGCATTATGTTGAAAACTTCAAGCATATCTAATGAAGAAGCAGCACTTCAAAGAGGTGGCGGTTCGCGGATCGGCTCGCCGTAAAGGTTGAGCATCAGCATAATGCCGGGTCAAAAGCCAGTCAACCGGAACAAGCGATGGGAGAACAGTCAGCTCTGCCAAACCTGTTGCCAAACTTCTGCTTTTCACGTCGTTTCTAAACCCCATTGACTCTTAGAGACACGGCCGTGAAAAACGGAAGAATAAAGAATAAAAAGCACCTTGATCTTCCTCCTCCGGATAAAACGGATGTTACCTTTCCTCCACTCTCCCACCCTGCTTCTCCTAGAGCAGCGGTCCGGTCGGTTTACCCGAAACAAAGCCAGCTCCAGCAGGTTGCTCAGAGTTCAGCTTTAATGGTGCAGCAAGATGTACAAAACAGAGCCGTAAAGCTAAAAGGACATGAACCTGTGAGTCCCCCGCTCTCCCCCGAGGTCAGAGACGTCCTTAATGTACACTTTTTCTTTTTTTTTACACTTGTAAATATTCACCAACATTTTCATGTCTACCTGTGCAGAGCATTTATGTACAAACCAGTTGTTTTTTCACTTTTCTAACTTTTATACAGTCAGAGACTTTCATTATGTACAGAAAGAAGCTGCTATTCATCATTTCTCTTGTGGTTGTTATATAGTCAGTATATTATGAGTATATTAAAAGGTGAAAAAATCTTATTCAGGTTAGCTTTCTGCTTAGAACATTTTCACTCCACATCATTTGTTTTTTTAGTCATTATTTTATTGTTTATTAATTGATTTTTGGATGTATTTCATAAACGGTACAACCGTTTGCCTCGTGTAGAGAGACTCCGTATCTCCCCCACCTGCCACTAGAGGGCACCATGCTCTCTAGGATCTCTGATGTCCTTTTGTCATCAGATTCAAAAGCCTGGTTTCTCAGATATAATCTCAGGTGAAAGAGAAAAGTAGAATCCTTCTCTGCTCCATGTTTTCTTTCTTTACCTCTGCTGCTGTCACCTGGTGACTTCCTGCCTGGTTTGTCTGTTTTTTTTATGTCCGATTCTTTTCTCAGACTTAAAGCGATGTTTGTTGCCACAGAGGTTGCGCAGTCTCCATCCTCTGCATGCAGCCAAAATACTGACAAAAAGTAGAAAGACTTCAAATATTTCCGTATAAAAAATGCTTAGTTTATTTATTTGAATGGAAAAAAAAGAAATGTTTATTTTTCCATTTTTTTTCCTCACATTTGCTGTTTTCTCCAACCAGCATTCATTCGTTCTCTGATCCAAACCAGCTTTTACCGCAATCAGGCTCAAAGTGAATGGATTAGAATAACATTTACTGTTAGCTTTTAAAGTCTGAACAAGCAGTAAAAAAATATAATTCTATATAGTAAAACGATTCCAAAAATCTCTCCTAAAAACCAGATTTGACATAAAAATTCTGTGATTTATTGAGAAGCTTCCTGCTGGGGTTGATTTTTAAGGAAACATGAAGATATTTAGATTGTTATTCAGCATATCTTAACTCTTTGGATTAATCTGACTGTTTAATTGGTCGAAGGTGGATGTTCATTCCAACTAAAGAGTTAATCACATCTTCCAATTACTTAGAAATAAAGCTCAAAATAACAATTTTCAATTGCTGTTGCCATGGCAAGAAAATAAAATGTCACCAATTGAAATGTTAACTAGGAAAGTCATTAACTTTTGTTGTTATTCAAACAGGAATTCAAGATGATTATTTATAAAGAAGTCATGATTACATCTAAATAAGCTTCTATTCTGAAAATCTAAAAAGAAAAACATTAAAAGTACTAAATAAGCTTCTTGTTCACTCCTTGAGATTAAATAAATGCTGAGATTGAGTTCCTGTTGTATCCAATAGTCAAGAGGAAGGCAGTTTTTCTTCTTCTTGGTATTAATTTTATTGAAAAAAAGCATATCATATAAATAAAGCTAAAGATCCTGTTTAAGTATAATTATATCGAGGTATCACTACAAAGAAATTTATAATTTGACGATTTATTAAAAGAAATTAGAGCTTTTGTTTTCATTCGTCACAAAGTCATTATATTTAGATTAATAATCCAGGACTATTCCTTCGAGATGACTAGACCTCAAGCATGTTTTGTTCGGGCATTAGGCTTCTGATGGAAGGGATGGTGCAATCCTGTCAGGATTGAAATACATAACTTTATTTAAAAATAAATAAAAAATAAAAACAAGCGGTTTTTATTTATCTCTGTGATTCCAACATAAACCTCCACCTCATTTAGGTTCTCAGTTGCTGGCTCAGAAGCAGCTTTTCCTGCACTTTATATGTCTGTATATAAATGTTCAAATGATCAGAAAGTCAAAGTATGTCATTCGGGTGTTAAATTCAGCTGCGTTTGATCCAGGAGGGAAACTCACAATCTGGTAACGGTAAATAAAAGTTAGCAATGCTGTTATAAGAGAAATAATTTAGGTTTATCTTAAAAATCAAGACATGTTATAATATAGTTGCTGGTTTCCTTCTGCTTGTTGCTCCTTTCCTTTTTTTGTTATTACACACAGCTTAACCCGAGTGAAACAGTTTAGTTATTAAATATAAAATGTTTTACACTGAAGCAGATGTTTTCTTTCAGGCCTCTTGAAAATTACACAAAGGGAAAATTAGAGAGTGGATAGAAAAATAAAGTTGGAGGAAAATTAAAACCTTTATTACCCGTTATTTTTTTCCCCCCTTAATATAAAGTCGATTTTCTGCTTGCTCTTTCCTGAGGATGTTTCCTACAGCGTTACGGTTCCTTCTATCAAATCAGGATAAACTGTAACAAACTGACCCGTCTCTGCTCGTCTTTCTACTGCATTAAACAGGATTGTTACATTTACCTCTTGATCAGATTATTTCCCAAACTGTTTTATTTCCTTACTACTCTGTGAACATTTGAATGGGTTTGATGAAGGTTTGAGCCATTAAACTGGACTGAATTTAGCTGCAGAAGTTCCCACTTTTCTTGTGAAATAAGTAGTGACCTGTAAGAGAAACGCAATTTAAAGTCCGTCTCTTAGAGAAAAAACGCAATTTTAGTCTAAATATCCAACTTTGAGCATGAAGATTAAAATAAAGGAGCGATTTAATGGAATGGTCTCAATGAGCAACGTTTGGATTTAATTCCTGGACGTTCTTTGATATTTTCTGGGGGGGTTTTTTGTGAAGTTGTGATCACTGTGCAAATCTCCCCCTGGCTTTTATTTGGACCTGATTTTTTTTTTTTTTTTTAGATTTTGATATTGTGGGGGAAGGCTTTATTATTGCTTCCTTCAGCCATCCACCCATCTCACTTTTCTTTTTGTCCAGTCTGTGTACTTGTATAAAACACTAAACCTGTCATCTCAGCGGATTGATGATCTCACTGGGTGCCGTTCAGCACGGTCAAATAAAAAACACAAACCTAATGGGCTCTGATGCATCAAACGTTCATCACATGGGACCAGTTCAAGCTGACTAATGGTTTCACTGGAGCCTTTTGTTTCTATCACTTTAACTCCAGTCAGATTTAGTTTTTTTCCAGTTTTAGTTGTTTACTGTTTCCAACATAGATTACCTGTAAATTGAAGAAATGTTTTTTTTTAAGAAAGCAGTTTCTCTAAAACTAGACCTGTGCTGGAGCTCATCAGCGTCTGGGTCGAGCCTGTCTTGTTATGAAACTTTATAATCCATTTCTGGAATGGGCTTTGTTTGTGGTCTGTTTTTTGCCAGATTTTGTTCCTTATTTATCACTTAAACATTCAAAAAAAGCTATTTTTTTTCTTCCCTTCCCAATCCCTCCCTTCCCTCTTTTTACACACATACACCCATACATACATAGCTATATATATGTATGTCTGTGTGTGTGTGTGTGTGTTACATTGACGATTTGTTTCATTTATTTTAAAATATCTAAGTTATTGATGGCCTTCCAATTCCTGGATTTTTGTTATAATGATTGTTTGGAATGATTTTTTTGTTTTTTGGCTTTTCTGTATCTTTTTTTTGTACATGCTGTTGTAAGATTTTTTTTTTTTTTCTTGTCGGTATATGGGATACCGGGATAAAATGATTGGCTGAAGGAAAAGAGAATATCTATTTCTTGTTCTATTTTTTTTATACACAAACTTTAAGAGAAATAAAAAAAATGTATGCAAACTTCTATTGTATGCCTTTGTTTTGTCTTCTTTGAGCAATTTGAAATGAAGAAATTGTCCCTCATGCTCCCTGTTGTGCATCTTTTATAATGTTGTCCAGGATTTTCTCCTATATTAAAGATATTGTGGAGGATTTTCTCGAATTTTTTAAAAGACCCCCCTCTCCACTTAAAAAGAAATAAATAAATGTGCATGCTAGAACATGCACGAGCCCATTTCTCCTCATGCACGCTCTGTATAAAAGTTGCTGTTCTCATAGCTCATACGTACTGTCTCCAAATGTCCGCTCTAACCCCTAAATCCCTCAATCACTATATAGAGCGGAGACTTTATAGTAAACTCGGTTAACTTACCCTTTGGACAGATGAACACCTCCCCCTTGGTCCACTGCGTGGTGCCTGTGTCAGGGTAGCAGCAGCCTATGGTGACAACGGGTCGCTGTGACAGCAAATCCCATAATGCTTTGCGAGGAGAGCTCTGTGCAAAGCATTCTGGGATATATCTGCCTGTTCTGAGGCCTTTCTTTTCGTCTCATACACTTCATAGACTTTTTCTCTTAAAACGCTTGGTCATTTTCAAAGCTCACCAAAGATATACACATGAAAGTGCTTGTGTGCTGAAAAAGATATCTAACTTGGGGAGCAGGGAGGACAGCCTTACGCAAACATATCGCCAGAATGATTGACAGTTAGGAGGACCACTTATTTAGATGATCCACACAGAAATAGAAGATTGTCCTCTATGCGTTTTAGGTTTTTTTATTACAATATTTTTTTGTTAATATGGACAGAAAAATAGTTAATATAATAAAGGGCGAAACTGTTTGCATGTGTGAGGGACCGATGGCCTATTAGGGTGCATCCTGCCTATTAGCGGATGACTGCTGAAGAACAGGCTGCTGGCTTTCCTGCAGGTAATGAATGGATACATATTAGTAAAAAATGTATGGATTAAATTTTGGTCCATTATTGTTTAAAATAAAGAACACACATACAGAAAGCCCATATTCTTATCTTCTGCTACCACAGTATACATGTCAGATTAAATAATCCTACTTATACTTCGGCGATAGTATAAAGGTGTTACTTTATTGTATCTCTTATGCTATATCCGTTGGTTGTTTTTTTTTTACATCTCTTTGCAGGGGATGAAGCAGACTGAAAATGTTTTATCCTGATCTCCCTTTTATCTCCTCTTTCTTTCATCTTTTCTCTTTTTTCCCCTGTTTTTTCTTTTCTGTTCTACCTACATTGCAGTGTCCATATAATCTATAATACTCCCTGCATGAATTATAATAAAGCTATTTATATGCATAAATCAAGCAGAACACAATGGTGATAGCCGTACTGCTCCACTTGTGAAAGTAAAATCTGTTGGGCTCTTTTTGGCATCAAGACAATTATTCTTATTGCTACATCGCCAGACAGGACACTTAAATAAAAATAAATAAACTAAAGGGCACATTTTGGAAATTGCAATTTGAAAAAAATTGCAAGAAATTAAACCTTTTCTTTAAAAAACAAGTTTTGTGAGTATTTTTTATATTTTATTTAATAAAAAGAATTTACTGTTTTTTACTTTCAATTTTCTTTTTTCTAATTTTCTTTCTTTTTTTCTTTTTTCTTTTTTAAAGATTTTCATCATACTTTATTCCCTTCAATGTCACTCTTGAAGATCACATTGACCAATATGCTGTTGTTGCTAACATCCAGCAGACCAATAGAAATGCATCTTAGCTCCTCCTTCTACAGGAAATCCCGCCTCCAGAAGTAAAAAGAATGTGATCTGCAAAATCATTTGAAAATAACATCTTTAAAACTAAAATCTGGTGAAAAAAATAGAAAATATATTACCTGTTAAAAAATGTTTTTGAAAGACAAAAACATATATCAAATCTGTAAAAAAAAATTAGGAATTAAAATATATAAAATCTATTTTAATAAATAAATTAGAAAAAAAAAAAAAAAGTTACTAAAAACCTTTTTCTGCTCTAAAAAGCTTTTCAAAGTTAAGTGTCTGAATCATTCATGCACGGTCTGATTTTTTAAAACTACATGGCCGTACCCGTTGAGTTCAGAACCAAGACCCGACCCGTTATCAATACTTTCTCCCTGACCATTCCACTTTATCTCACATAACTTAATTCCTTGACATCTGTGGTTTGATTTCTTTGTATGTGTGGATTGCATGGATTGTTACCAACATCTGGTGAAAATGTCAATAGCACCTCTAGAAATATATTTACTGAGAAAATGTTGGAGTGTTCAACACTTGTTTTAACCACTGTACATATTTTAAATCTGTGAAAAACAATTGTGAGCAATCTGCCCAGAAATCAAAGATGATTGACTTTATAGCAAGAATAAACAAACCAGCAAGTAATGTCATAGAGGTAGCTACCTTTAAAATAATTGTTAACTAGCTGCATTTAACCAACTAGTCTAATTTGAAAACGTTACACAACTTACACGGATTGTTTGGAATGGCTGGTTTGCTGAATATTGTCATTTTTATCCAGCACACAGTGATTTTCTTTGCATTTCTATTTTTTTTAGTTTTTTTCTTGACCAAATAGAGTTGACGGTCCCCACTGAGTGCTAGACTTTCATTTGATTTGTATTTAGGAAACATCGTGCTGCGATGCTTAATGGTTGACAGCTTAAATAATTATGAGGACATTTCTTATGGGAAGATCTTTATCATTACAGAGTAAATAGTCAATCTAAAAGCTGTGATTTGTTATGTAGACAGTATTTTGAAAAGTATTCATAGCTTAAAAGTATAGAGCTGTATTTCATTACAACAATAATAAACCACTACTCTTGGATTTTGTGTGATTAATACAAATAAAAAAACACTAATCATATATGAAGAATGTAAAGGATTCACAATAAAACAATAACATTATAGATTTCCAAAAACATTATATAAACCAACCAAAAATAAAACAACATAAGGGAAACACAAAAATAAAATAAATGAATACTAAATTCGGTTGTGTTTTTTGAGCTGGTAAAAGCATTTATAAATGTAGAAAGAAAAAATGTAAACAGAGTGTATAGTTAGTTAAATATTTAATAAACTCTCCTCTGAAACGAGTTCTTTTGCAATAAACCTTCTGACTGGTCAGTCAGTAGGTTTATATTTAATAGATAAAGCAGAGCGACATGGGGTATGTTTGGGTATAATCACTGCTAAATATGGGCCAGGACTGTTATATCTTCATGTGTGACCTAATTAATCCTCATGTCCATAAAAATGTCTGGTTCAGACCACATCTACTCGTGTCAAATCAGGACGCTACACTCAAAGATGCCTGGAATGTGATGGCCTCCCTCTGAAATGGTACTTCTGTTTACCCGTCTTCTCCAAATGGACGGACACGCAGTTTTACATCTGCTGACCCTCTTTAGGTATCTGATGTTCGAGAACTGTTTTATCTTGTTTTCCTTTGTGTTGAGATCGACACCTTTAGCCACTGAGATATAAAATGTAAGCGTAGCAAATAGCAGCAGCGTAAACCAGCAAAATCTACACATATTACATCTACTTTTTTTTTTTAACACTAATGGAACCCCATAAACCGGTTACAAAGAAACTAGTATTGTTTCCCGACCTCTCTCCTTCCAATAATTTTTACAGGCTAATTGTTATGTATAGATTAGACTTTGTTCTTATAATAGTAAACAGCTTTTGTAACAAAATAATCTTGAAGTTGTGCATGTACCAACCTTTTCAGCATTTTGCTTAAAACAGGTAAAATACTTATTGGTCTAGAATTCCCTTCATTAAAACTAGATTTAGTATCCTCAGGTAAAGGAAGAAGTTTAGCATCCTTCCAGATCCTTGGACACAGGCCCACCATGTGGACATCAACTTATTTAAATACAAATTCCTCATTATAATGTTCTTAATACACTCATATGATCAAACTATACCATACCAACTTTATTTATGAAGCACTTTATGCGCCGGACAGGACCAAAGTGCTGTACACAATCATAAAATACAATAAAATTATAAAATAGAAAAAAAAAAACGAGCGTAAAATACATATTAGTATACAAAGAGAATAAAACAAAGCAAAACCTCTCAAATTGTGCCAAAAGCCAAGGAAAAAAGATGAGTCTTAAGAAGGGACTTAAAAACAGCAAGAGAAGAGGCCTGTCTTATGTTCAGAGGCAGATCATTCCACAGCTTAGGAGCTGCCACAGAAAAAGCACAGCCCCCTAACGTTGTGTGAAGTGTTCATAATCTAATTATTATTGAGTTTTTTTTTCTCAACAGTGATTAAATATAGTTTCAATTGTCACTGAAATGATTAACAACATCACCTGGATTTGTGAGAATAAATCTATTTGATTCAACAAAGGGTGTGCACATATGATTTTGTTTAAAACATGCCATATTCCTCTACTATCGTGCCTCGCCTCATACAGCCTTTCTAATGCAAATTCCTAATCTGTATTTAATGAAGTAGATACGTTATTTAGTAACATTACTGTATTTTACTGTTTTATAGGCACACATCTTGCTTAAAGATTAGATTTGTTATAGTCTTAGGGTTAGCCTAAAAAATCTTTGGAGGCTTTGATTATTTTTTATATCACATAAAAAACTCATATACACAATTCTGCTTTAATACTGAAATACAATAACTTTTTTTCCTGATAATTTTGACCTAAATATCCCGAAATATTAAAGCTATTTAAGTGTTTTTTTTTCTCCTGTACCCAGAGTCTAATTTACTGGCCCAGGAAAAAACTGTGTTTTAACAAACTGCCAGCAGGGAGAGCCTTTGTATTAGAAATGCATCAATTACTTTACATCTTTTTTTTTTCCTTTTTTTGTGTTTGCTGGTTAAGCTGTGAAAGTCCTTTGCATTAGGAGTGCATAAGAACAGAGAACATAAATTAAAGAGATTAAAATTTAAAGCACAAATAATGTATTTTCAGTAAACATAAGATATATATATATTTTATTAATTATTTTCTATGATTAATGTGCAATTCATTGTTCAACTATTTTTATTTCCATACTAATGGCAGCCTTGTTGGTAATTGGCATTGGTAATACACTATATTGCCAAAAGTATTTGCTCACCCATCCAAATTATTGGAATCAGGTGTTCCAATCACTTCCATGGCCACAGGTGTATAAATTCAAGCACCTAGGCATGCAGACTGTTTTTACAAACATTTGTGAAAGAATGGGTCGCTCTCAGGAGCTCAGTGAATTCCAGCGTGGAACTGTGATAGGATGCCACCTGTGCAACAAATCCAGTCGTGAAATTTCCTCGCTCCTAAATATTCCACAGTCAACTGTCAGCTGTATTATAAGAAAATGGAAGTGTTTGGGAACGACAGCAACTCAGCCACGAAGTGGTAGGCCACGTAAACTGACGGAGCGGGGTCAGCGGATGCTGAAGCGCATAGTGCGAAGAGGTCGCCAACTTTCTGCAGAGTCAATCACTACAGACCTCCAAACTTCATGTGGCCTTCAGATTAGCTCAAGAACAGTGCGCAGAGAGCTTCATGGAATGGGTTTCCATGGTCGAGCAGCTGCATCCAAGCCATACATAACCAAGTGCAATGCAAAGCGTCGGATGCGGTGGTGTAAAGCACGCCGCCACTGGACTCTAGAGCAGTGGAGACGCGTTCTCTGGAGTGACGAATCGCGCTTCTCCATCTGGCAATCTGATGGACGGGTCTGGGTTTGGCGGTTGCCAGGAGAACGGTACTTGTCTGACTGCATTGTGCCAAGTGTAAAGTTTGGTGGAGGGGGGATTATGGTGTGGGGTTGTTTTTCAGGAGCTGGGCTTGGCCCCTTAGTTCCAGTGAAAGGAACTCTGAATGCTTCAGCATACCAAGACATTTTGGACAATTCCATGCTCCCAACTTTGTGGGAACAGTTTGGAGCTGGCCCCTTCCTCTTCCAACATGACTGTGCACCAGTGCACAAAGCAAGGTCCATAAAGACATGGATGACAGAGTCTGGTGTGGATGAACTTGACTGGCCTGCACAGAGTCCTGACCTCAACCCGATAGAACACCTTTGGGATGAATTAGAGCGGAGACTGAGAGCCAGGCCTTCTCGTCCAACATCAGTGTGCGACCTCACAAATGCGCTTCTGGAAGAATGGTCAAAAATTCCCATAAACACACTCCTAAACCTTGTGGACAGCCTTCCCAGAAGAGTTGAAGCTGTTCTAGCTGCAAAGGGTGGACCGACGTCATATTGAACCCTATGGATTAGGAACGGGATGTCACTTAAGCTCATATGTGAGTCAAGGCAGGTGAGCAAATACTTTTGGCAATATAGTGTACGTGTCACTAAGTTATAGTGCAGGATCATCCATGTGTTGGAGAGTGTTTCAATTCTCAATGACGTAGTGAACTCTAATCCGCCCTAAGCCCACGGCACCACTGTGGATGTCCATTAGTGTAATGCACTGCCGCTCATCTTTCCTTTTCTGCCTCTGCGTTGGTATTTTAACTTTCTTCTAATATCACCTTTACATTTTGATTTAGAACAGATCTGACTTTCATCCTCCTGTTAAGCAGAAGTACTAATTGTAACAGTCGCTCTTCTAAACCTCTGTCCCAGTGAACATCAGTAGAGCCATAATCCAGGGAGGCTTTACTTTCACTAACCGGAGGAGTCAAAAAATGTGTCAAGAGCTATCTAAGAGTGAGAGAGCTTCTCTGGATGTCATTGCAACAACATCCCCCAATAAACTATGCATAAAGTGACGTCTGTAAGTGGGATATCCATCTGTGTGCTCTCTGACAGCATGAAGGAAGGAAGGAATGAATGAACATTTTTCTGTGTCTCTGTTATTGACCACACAGGAGGCGGAGCTTATTGGAGCTGTTCAACGAACCGGATCTGTTTTAGATACAAGGAGCTGGCTCGGCACCAACTCATAAGCCCTATTTACATTAGCCCTTTGAAACCAACCCGTGCTGAGCTCGGACCGAGCATGGATCAGTTAACCGTGCCGAGCTCGGTTCCTTACGGCCTTTTACACATCACGGTAGCACGATCTACGGTACTACTGCTAGGATTGAAAGAGGGAAGCACGCAAATCAAAATGGCATCCGTAACATTCAGGAACTTATGTTTGGTTATAATTGTGACATTTCGTTGTTTGCTGAGAATTAGGCAAAGAAGGCAGCCTTTTAAGGAGATGACGCGTTCTGCTCTTTGTTATCACAGAAGCGAGCCACAACTGAACTGCGCAGAGCCCTACTGTTGAACTAGTATTAATTCAGCAGGGTTCAGTTGGGTCTCGCACCGTCCAGTTCCATTTACACTCTAACAGTTAACTCAGCTACCGTGCTTGGACCGCTCTCGGCACAGTTTCAAATAAGTAGTGTAAATGGGGCTATAGGCAGGTCACGGTGTTGACCTGTGCATCATAAATGTATTTAAACGGAGACGGAAGTCCACTGGAAATAAACGTAGAAGAACGCAGAAGACAACCACAAGACAAAGAAACCAAGATGGGCGAAGTTCAAGCAGTACAGATACTTGTTGCTTTCCAAGCAATTATTATACAGCCACAAAAGGTGTTACTGTTAGCACTATTTAACATCTTACAAGGTTGTTGTACGCATGTGCAGTATGGCGCTCCTCATGCACTATGGATTAGTAAACTCCTCCCCATCTCCCTGATGTACTTGGTGCAGACAAGCTCTTGTTTGGTCCAACAAAAAGGTGCAGTTCCTGTCACACCAGCTTCTGTCTCCAGGAAATGGAGCTTTTGGTGATCGAAACTGGAAAATCTAGAGCTTTGTTAGCTCTGGTGCAAAGATAGCTACTGCAACAGTCCAGGAGAGAGGCCCCTGTATTGTCCTACGGCAGACCATGGTGAACCCTGCTAGTGATCGGAACTGGCCCCACTGAGACCCTGACAGAATAAGCAGGAGAAGATGGATGGATGGATGAAGCCAGGACCAGTTCTAAGGGAGCACTGATCTAAGGGGCACTGGCCCCTGTTGGCTCCTGTCTAGAACACCTGGTGTGCTGTAATTTGTTTGGACCTCTGTGCTTGTTTCAAATACTTGGGTCAATAGCAACGACTGCCTAGTTAGAAATATTCGAATCACGAGAAACTTACCAGGATTAAGGCTTATCTAACCCGCTGTACGCCGTGCTGCTTGTCTGCCCTCCTCTTTCCTTCTATATGGTAACAGGCAGTTTTTTTGGTCCTCACTCTTTGGGTCACCCGAGTGACTTTCTGGTGGATTAAGGGCTGGTTATACTCCCACAGCAGTATGTTGCAGTGAGCTTGTCGCAGGTATGATGCATATATTTTTAATTTATGCCCAATTTTGAAGCGTTGTCCGCAGTATGTTATTCCACACCACAACACAAGAAGGACAATCACGAAATTTGGGTCGCGATACGGCTGAGTTGGTGAGGTAAGTTCATGTGACAACGAAGGGACATGAGGGTGAAAAAGAGCGGGGATCCAGGTGGAAAAAGGTTCCCAGCGTTCTTGTGCACCTCGCTCTTCTCGCTGGTACATCTTAACGAGTTGTTTTTCTCAATGGCGGTCAAAAAAAAAAAAAAAAAGCCGGTAAAGTACCAAACAGGAATTATGCATGGTGTGGAGCACATGTAGATTTGGCCAATCAGAGGCCTCCTGTCTGCGGTCAAAATACAATTTTGGGGAGGTGCAGCAGAGTGTCTGCGGAAGGGGTGGGGGCATATCTGCGACACACACGTAGATGACCTGCTTTCTGAGCATAAACCAGCCTTTACTCTGCTGTCTTCCTAAAGCTACTTAAGGCCAGAAAATAACATTTATGTATTAAAAATTCATTGTTTTTTAGATCTTTTGGAATATATTTTCACAGACTTTAAAATTTCACTAAAATAAATTTTTTTTTTCATAATATAATTTAACACAAGTTAGTCATTTGTTCTCAAACACAGACCAGAAAGCTTAGTTTGGTCCTACAGTTTAGATGGTTTTATTGGCATTTAACAAGGTACATATTATTTTACAGTGATGATCACAGTCTGGATGGTTAGGAAACAAAACAGAGCGGCACTATTGCAAACAGGAGAAATTCCTTCTCTGCGTTCGCTACGTGACGTAGGTTGCTGTCCAGCTGGGATAGATTCACCTGGTTAAACAAATCATTTGGTGCCATGAGGAAAAACTACGTTCAGAGGAGACTTTGAATGGGTCGCCGGTTTTTATGATTCCTTAATACTCACTCAGCTTAAACCTTTTTATATAAACACAACCTTATAATACAAATATGGATTTTTTTCTGACATCCTAAAACATTAATAGATTAAAAACTTTGCGTTTGTGTGGTGAGGCTCCCTGAGGAAAAACATTTAGACTGTAAAATCTGTGGCTTGATATCCCTATAATACTGCTCCAATAACAATGTGGGTAATTTACTGGTATACAGTGGGGCAAAAAAGTATTTAGTCAGCCACCAATAGTGCAAGTTCTCCCACTTAAAAAGATGAGAGAGGCCGGTAATTTTCATCATAGATATACCTCAACTATTAGAGACAAAATGAGAAAAAAAAATCCAGAAAATCACATTGTCTGATTTTTAAAGAATTTATTTGCAAAATATGGTGGAAAATAAGTATTTGGTCAGTTACAAACAAGCAAGATTTCTGGCTCTCACAGACCTGTAACTTCTTCTGTAAGAGGCTCCTCTGTCCTCCACTCGTTACCTTCATTAATGGCACCTGTTTGAACCCGTTATCAGTATAAAAGACACCTGTCCACAACCTCAAACAGTCACACTCTAAACTCCACCATGGCCAAAACTAGAGAGCTGTCAAAGGACACCAGGAACAAAATTATAGACCTGCACCAGGCTGGGAAGTCTGAATCTGCAATAGGTAAACAGCTTGGTGTGAAGAAATCAACTGTGGGATCAATTATTAGAAAATGGAAAACATACAAGACCACTGATAATCTTCCTCGATCTGGGGCTCCACGCAAGATCTCACCCCGTGGGGTCAAAATGATCACAAGAACGGTGAGTAAAAATCCCAGAACCACACGGGGGGACCTAGTGAATGACCTGCAGAGAGCTGGGACCAAAGTAACAAAGGCTACCATCAGTAACACACTACGCCGCCAGGGACTCAAATCCTGCAGTGCCAGACGTGTCCCCCTGCTTAAGCCAGTACATGTCAAGGCCCGTCTCAAGTTTGCTAGAGAGCATTTGGATGATCCAGACGATGACTGGGAGAATATCATATGGTCAGATGAAACCAAAATAGGACTTTTTGGTAAAAACTCTACTCGTCGTGTTTGGAGGAGAGAGAATGCTGAGTTGCTTCCAAAGAACACCATACCTACAGTGAAGCATGGGGGTGGAAACATCATGCTTTGGGGCTGTTTTTCTGCTAAGGGACCAGGACGACTGATCCGTGTGAAGGAAAGAATGAATGGGGCCATGTATCGTCAAATCTTGAGTGAAAACCTCCTTCCACCAGCAAGGGCATTTAAGATGAAACGTGGCTGGGTCTTTCAGCATGACAATGATCCCAAACACACCGCCCGGGTAACGAAGGAGTGGCTTCATAAGAAGCATTTCAAGGTCCTGGAGTGGCCTAGCCAGTCTCCAGATCTCAACCCCATAGAAAATCTTTGGAGGGAGTTGAAAGTCCGTGTTGCCCAGCGACAGCCCCAGAACATCACTGCTCTAGAGGAGATCTGCATGGAGGAATGGGCCAAAATACCAGCAACAGTGTGTGAAAACCTTGTGAAGACTTACAGAAAACGTTTGATCTCTGTCATTGCCAACAAAGGGTATATAACAAAGTATTGAGATGAACTTTTGTTATTGACCAAATACTTATTTTCCACCATATTTTGCAAATAAATTCTTTAAAAATCAGACAATGTGATTTTCTGGATTTTTTTTTTCTCATTTTGTCTCTCATAGTTGAGGTATCTCTCATCTTTTTGAGTGGGAGAACTTGCACTATTGGTGGCTGACTAAATACTTTTTTGCCCCACTGTATAGGTCCTGACCAGGAAAAAAGTCATATTTCAGGCAATATTGATTTTCTATGATGCAACTAGGAAGCTTTGAGGAGGTTAACGTCTACGTTAATGTATATAGTGCTCAGCATTTACAACCTTAGCATGTAGCTTAATACATCCTATCCAATAAATACACAGAATACTGAGATTTTGGGGTGGTGGGTGGGGGGATTACATACAGTTTATTTTACACAAAGAGTTAAAAAAAAAATGAAAAGAAGGTGATGAGTGATCTAAGTCACAGAAGCCATTAAGGATGGACTATTTACAGTGTGGATAAGACTGGAGTGGAAGATGCTTAACTGAACTATTCATTTGCAAAACCATAGAAGTGAAATCACAGAGCAACACTGACGACGAGGTTGGGGAGTCAGATGGGAGGTCGAGGCGAGGAGCAGGGAAGGGAAGCGATGTTTGATATGTGCATGTGTGCAAACTTCTACCAGTATCACAATAAAAAGCATGACTTTGCAGCGCCCGCTGTCGGCATTCGGTGTCGGGGGCAGGGCCTGTGGTTTGGTTGGTGTCACTGGGGTTTAATGGGGATGAGAGCACTTTAAGCTGCCGTTTAGCCACTGCCCAGCATCTTTGTAGCACGCTGGTTGGCCTCATCAATCCGAGTCTTGTTGGAGTCAGCCTGAAAGGGAAGAGCGGCAGCTTTTACAGACGTGAAGACGTGTAAGGAAAGATGTTTCGGTGTCTCAAAATATAAACAGATCAGATATTTATGTTAATCAGATTCGACCCATTAGTGTTAGACTTAGAGTAAATCGGATGTTCAGCCTTAATCCAAGCTAAACATCATTTGAATATTACTCTATATGCGTTAGCTACATCTTTGCTTAGATTTATTGGATTATTTGCAATTATCCTAATCAGTCATGCAATTTAAAAAAGCAACATTGCATATATTTTCTATAAAACCTGACTTTATCAGATCATCTCTTAAGAATAGTGAATTTTTTACTGAGGTGATTTGTTAAATCAGATCATTTATCCCTATTAAAAATAAAATGTAAAATATAAATGTCTAATATAAATGCATTACCTTGTCCATGATCCTTTCTATCTGGCGGTTCTGGGTGTCTATCTCCTGGCCCATATCTAAGGCCATGTGACGCAGGTTGCCAATGATCCCGCCCACTTGTTCCAGGTTTTCATCCATCTCGTTCTCCCGGGCGTCATCCGTTACCCTGCAAAACACAAATTACAGAAAGGAGATAAATGCTGCGTAAAGAAAAGGTAGCGTCATTCTGAACTGAACTTTATTCAAATTGAATGAGATAATTTGGTGTGTTTTTTTTTTCTGGTTCATGAATTGTTTTTGAAAAATCATTAAGTATATATTCATAGTTTGAACAATATATATTTGTTTTTTTTAGAAAATGTTTGGTTCCTTCTTTTACTACTACTTACAGGTGGTTCAAAGCAAAAAAATAAAAAAAATAAAATAAATGCATTTGCCCTTAATTTGAGCAGGTAAATAACATTATCTTATATCTTTTGAAATAAGATAATAGGGTTTATTATTTTAAATGTAGAACATCTGTTTTTATTGGCAAATTGTCTTACCTGATATGATCTTTTTTCAGATCTTATGGAATATAAAATAGTTTTTCACTGAATTAAAAATTTCACTGAAATAAATTGTTTTTTCATAATATAAGTTAACACAAGTTAGTCATTTATTCTCAAACACAAACAAGAAAGCTTAGTTTGGTCCTACAGTTTAGATTGTTTTATTGGCATTTAACAAGGTACATATTATTTTACAGTGATTAAAAATAAAATAAATGCATTTACCCTTAATTTGAGCAGCTAAATAACATCTTAAATATTTTTATTGTATAATGTATAATTTTAATTGCTTGAATCAAGGGAAAATGCAGTTATTTCAAGATATATTTTACTTTTCCTCAAAAAAATCATTTGTATTCTCAAAACAAGAAGTCTGACCAAGTGCAATTATCTCACTGCACCGACAGATTATTGCAGCTGTTTTTGAGCAGAATTGTATTAAAAGGAGATTAACAATCTAACAGAATCTGCTCTTACTTGGTCAATCAAAAAACATTTTTCTGGATCTAAGACTTGTTTAGATAGACATGTTTTAAACTCTTCAACTTTGTAAAACAAAAAGAAAAGATAAACTCCACTAAAAAAAAATGCCTTCTGTGTTTGTAAAGTGTTTTTCTGGGGTGAAACCTGCCTCTCACCCGATGACACCACCATTGATCCTCCAGATTGGGTACAGAAAGAGATTAACTGGATGGATGATTATAAAATGGGGGAGGTTTTACTAAAGTTTTCATCAGGGTTCTGCTCCCTCTAGTTGTTTTCTGTCTCTTTTGTATTTTTCCCCTTTTTCCTGTTCCTTACCCTTGGCTCCGTCCTTGTTAGTCCTATTCACCCTGCTACATATAAGCTCATTTGCCTGTCCTTTGTTCCGTCCCCCATATATACACCACCTCTACAGTTCCTGTTTGCTGGTTTCTTGTTGTGGTTTTGTTGCTTCCTCATCTTTTGTTCCCCACGTGTATTTTCCCTTACACAAATTTGTTTGGTTTTCAGTATTTTTGTATTTTTCTGGATTTTTTGCCTCAGTTGCCATTAAGTCCTTAAATAAATCAGTAAAACTCATCTCTGCATTTGGGCCCTAAAGCCTCCACCCAACCTAACAGTTTTAGTCTTACATGATACATAGAGTAGATACTAAATCAGTAACAGTATTTTCTGTTAACAAATTCATAAAACCAAAGATTTTATCGTTCAGGTTGACTCACCCTTGGTTTCAATGTTCACTCCTGATTTATACAAGTTCTCAGTTAACTGTTTTCTCTCAATTGTCCATTTAAGGTAAAGATCTCATTTATTCACATAAACAGAAAATATATACACTCACCGGCCACTTTATTAGGTACCCCATGCTAGTAACGGGTTGGACCCCCTTTTGCCTTCAGAACTGCCTCAATTCTTCTGGCATAGATTCAACAAGGTGCTGGAAGCTTTCCTCAGGGAGTTTGGTCCATATTGACATGATGGCATCACACAGTTGCTGCAGATTTGTCGGCTGCACATCCATGATGCGAATCTCCTGTTCCACCACATCCCAAAGATGCTCTATTGGATTGAGATCTGGTGACTGTGGAGGCCATTTGAGTACAGTGAACTCATTGTCATGTTCAAGAAACCAGTCTTTCAAGCTTTATGACATGGCGCATTATCCTGCTGAAAGTAGCCATCAGAAGTTGGGTACATTGTGGTCATAAAGGGATGGACATGGTCAGCAACAATACTCAGGTAGGCTGTGGCGTTGCAACGATGCTCAATTGGTACCAAGGGGCCCAAAGAGTGCCAAGAAAATATTCCCCATGACACCACCAGCCTGAACCGTTGATACAAGGCAGGATGGATCCATGCTTTCATGTTGTAGACGCCAAATTCTGACCCTACCATCCGAATGTCACAGCAGAAATCGAGACTCATCAGACCAGGCAACGTTTTTCCAATCTTCTATTGTCCAATTTCGATGAGCTTGTGCAAATTGTAGCCTCAGTTTCCTGTTCTTAGCTGAAAGGAGTGGCACCCGGTGTGGTCTTCTGCTGCTGTAGCCCATCTGCCTCAAAGTTCGACGTACTGTGCGTTCAGAGATGCTCTTCTGCCCACCTTGGTTGTAACGGGTGGTTATTTGAGTCACTGTTGCCCTTCTATCAGCTCGAACCAGTCTGGCCATTCTCCTCTGACCTCTGGCATCAACAAGGCATTTCCGCCCACAGAACCGCCGCTCACTGGATGTTTTTTCTTTTTCGGACCATTCTCTGTAAACCCTAGAGATGGTTGTGCGTGAAAATCCCAGTAGATCAGCAGTTTCTGAAATACTCAGACCAGCCCTTCTGGCACCAACAATCATGCCACGTTCAAAGTCACTCAAATCACCTTTCTTCCCCATACTGATGCTCGGTTTGAACTGAAATTAAGTGTTAACGAGCAGTTGGACAGGTGTACCTAATAAAGTGGCCGGTGAGTGTATATTTCCACTATAAATTTAACCAAAACTACAGACGTATACAGCATGGGGTTTACCTGCGAATGAAGCCCCCACTGATGGCCATCTGTTCACGTTCGTCTACCACACGAGCCCCCGGCTGGCTGTTCACCACTCCATCCTGGTTCGATCCCCAGGCCTGACCACTGCCCTTTATCCTAGTGCAGACATATTTCAGTCAGGGACACTGAAGATGCCAGAAGGCTGTTATGTGAATGTTGATAAATGTGTAAAATTAACTTGTTAACTACTTAGCCTAAATCTGCGTGCCCCATTTATGGAGTTCAACTAGCTTGTTTGAGTCAAAATGTTGATGTGCATGCATGTTTTTCACTATCAAAACACACATATATATACATATATGTGTGTGTGTAATATGGCATGAAGCTAATGATTCTAACAGAAGCAGCATGACAAGCACATGTGGTATACAGTACTTCCATGCATTTGCAATATGTGGGTAAATAATTGATCCAACATGCAGATCAATTGAACACAAAAGCTGAAGTGTTGCTTGCATTCAGAAGAAATTCAAACACAGAATACAGTTAGCACAAAGAGGACAACACACACAGACACACCAGACAGACATGAACCCCTGTAGACATGCAGAGACTTGGTACAGAGTGGGAACAGGATCAGACACATGCTATAGCTGTCAAAGAAAGCTGAGCTGTTAGATCCAGTATAGAAATCAAACCCATAAAAGGAAAAAAAAATGATAGAACAAGATCATTTTAGGTCTTAATAGCCCTTCATTTCATTTGGATACAAGCGAGTTCCATCCTGTTTTTGATATTTTTTTGTTCATTAAAACGTCTGTCAGATGTAGGTCTACACTGGAGGAAACATGTCATCCAATTACTGCCATTGGCAAGTGCATTTTTCTTTGTTTTCATCTAATATACCCATTTAGCATGTGCATCTAAATAAATTAGAAAGGGATAGAAACGTCCAATGAAGTGGATTATCTCATTTATTGTAAAGATGCAATCATCTTGAAAGGGGTCAGAGGTGAGACCTCTACAGTTTGGTAAAAAAAAAAAAAAAGGCAAGTATGTCGCTTGACCATCATTTTTTGCTAAAGATTTCACTTCCACTTAGATTTTATTTTTATATGCTGATATATTTCTTTCAAAAATAACTTTTGAGAGGCAGCACAGCTGATTCTGATGATTTCAATTTAGCAAAAGCCTGTTAATCAGCTATCAGTGAAAATCAGATGCACTGGAGCAGAGAAACCTCTAAACTCCCTCGAGGACCGACTTTTGGCATGCCTGGTTTAGATGGGCTTTTTTGAGCCTAAATAGAATTCCAGCACTGAGCTCGATGAGCAGCCATAACCATACATGGCGCCATCTGCTGGTGATACCATAGAATTACCAGAAAGCTAGATGGCGACAACTGATCGACCTAACATAGGCTGAACATCCTGGTTTCAGTGTTAATGAGGAAGTTAACAGTCTACAGTAACATCTTGCAGCTTTAGTATCCTCTTCAGTTGAACACTAACGTTCATACTGAATATTAGAGCCGTTCCAGTTGTATTTCTTTTTGAATAAATTTTTTTTTCCATTTATTTCACACTGGTTCTTAGAGTTTTCTTTATTATTTTCTCAACTTTTCTCCTATCGCTGAGCAACATTACTTCCTTGTTTACCCCCTGAGCACATGCACAGCCTTATACCTTCGTTAATGGGGTATTTGTTTGTAAATATAAAAAAAGTCTTCATTTATGGTCAAATTGAGAAAAAAAAACAGTGTAGACCATTACAATAACAATAAATATGTATAAATACCCAAAGGACACAGCAATTATGCAGTTAAACTCTTTATGAATGTAAGCACCTTCCCATTCTTCACCCATTTGGCTCAATATCGCGTTGATCCACCCTTTTTTAGCTAGAAAAGCTTAAACTCTAACCTGCAGGCTGTCCACATGGTTTAGGATCAGGTTTATGGGAATTTTTGACAATTACTCCATTAGCGAGGTCATAGACTGATGTTGGACAACAAGGGATGACTTTCAGTCTCCACTCTTATTCATCCTAACCGTCAATCAGGTATAGGTCAGGACTCTCTGTGGGCCAATCATCCATGGCAAAATCTCTCATCCTTGTCTTCACAGACTTTTGTCATCTTTAACTGTTCCTACCAAAGGTGGGAGCATGGGGTGGTCCAGAATACCTTGGTATCACTTCACTGGAACTAAGAGGCCATCCCAGCTCCTGAAGTAAGGTCAGACAAGCACCGTTCTCCTGGCAACCACCAAACCCAGAATGGATGTTAGAGGGAAGATTGGCCACTTTAGAGAGTCCAGTGGAAGCATGATCTACACCGTCACTTGTAAGCGTTGGATACAGCAGCTTAGCTGTGAAGATCCAGTCCAAGAAGCTCTCTATCACTGTTTTTAAGGCAAATCTGAAAGCAACACGATTTTTAGAGGATTGTAGAGATTTTTTCAGCAAAAAGTTGGAGAGCTCTGCACACTATTCCCATCTGCATTAGCTGCTCTCACTCCGTCAGTTTGTCACCACGTTACTGTTGTTCCCATTTACTTCCACTTTGTTATGATACCATTAGCAGATGATGGTGAAGATTAATTAGTACTAACTTGGAAATCTTTTGATTTCCAGACAAATCTTTGTGCAAAACAGTCTGCATAACAATCAGTGTATTTAATGTAAATTATTTTATGTTTAGCTATGATTACGTACACGTTTAACCTTTTGAATGGAATCACTGAAATAAAATACCTTTTTTAATCTATGCTAATTTATTGAGATACACCTGTAGCACCTACCAGCTGCTCCAGTTAGAACTAATATATAATGTACAGAATAAATGAAACACGTGACTTTACAAAAAAAATGGTAACATTATTTGTGAGTGATGGGAAAAAAGACCAAAGAGCTATAAAATATACAATATCTTAGAAACAGGAGCGCTGAAAACGAGCTGCAGGTTGTACACCAATCCTTAATATATTGCTTATCAGGCAGATTAAATATGTTGCTGAAAGGATCCATCCTTGGAAACAAAAAAAAATTAATATAACCACAGCTGGATTAGATATGAAGAATTCAAATCTGATTATTATATGACAATTGATTATTTTGTTTACACACAGCAGAAAACAAACAAAAAAACTCACATTGAACCAATCAGTGTTCAGTCATTTACACTGCAGTGGGGGTTTTTAACAGTCAAGTAACTAAACAATATTTTCCTACATCGCATTTGGTAAAAAAAAACAAAAAAAAAAACCCAACCACAGCAAATGGTATTTAAAGGTTCTTATAGGGAGAATAGTGATCAAATAACTTATAAATTTGCCCGAAGAAAAAAAAGAACTTTGATCACAGGGATGTACCCAATAAAAAAAACACTATCACTAGTGGCTGGTCTATTTCTCCTATTTCCTGTATTTTTTTATTTTTTATTTTTGGACAGACACTTGTATTTCCTATAGCTCTGAGAAAGAACATTATGTACAGTAAATGTACTGCTCTCCAGGTATAAAATAAACACACATGACTCAGACGCCATAGTTTGGCTCTTAAAGACCAGATATATGGGATTTACTTTCAGTTTACAAATAAGCCCTAAAAGAAATTTCAGTTCAGAAAACTTGTTAACTAAACTCATAAATGATATTGTGCAATGAAAGAGGAATCATAAGTCAAAGTTGGTTAGTTTCAGTAAAGTTCTTGTACTTTAACTCAGGGGTCCAGAAAAATTTCCTGCTGTTACCCCAAAATAAAGCATGATTAATAATTTTTGGTCCTCTTTCAAGAAAGTGGATTATATCAGACTTTTTAATTAATTAGTATTTTTTTCTCATTTCAAAAGTGGAATATTACTCAACATTCCTAAAACATGAGGTTTTATATTTAACCCTTTAATGCTAAATGTATCATATTTGATACATATGGTTTCTGAAATGTTTTGCGTCGGACACCTTTTGCATAATTTAATGGTAAAAACTTTGCTCAAAATCCTATTGTACACAATCAGATATATCTGATAACAGAGGGCAGAAGACTACACAAAAAATAATCTTGACTTATCGCATAGTAATAAATTATTAATATCAAAAATGTATTTCTGTTTTTCTTTTTACATATTTTGTTAGAAGGCCAAATAAGGACTTCAGACCAAAAAAAAGCAATTTTCTGTTTTGTTTTATTCTTGGATCGGGCTTTAAAGGGTTAAATATTAGCCTAGAAATGAGTTTCTATGTTTTGCATAGACTTGAAGCTTTTTGCCATTGTAAGACGCTCCTTATGGCGCCTCTCGTTCAGAATTGGCCTGACACAAGAAAAGCAACAAAAGTACTGGACAGCACTAGGTGAGGCGGCCCTTGAACCACCAGCTAAGGTATATTTATGGTGAAGTTAATCAAGTTTTGCAAAATCCTCTTAAGGATTTGGTTCTGCTATGTTTTTTTCCTTTCACTCAAATTTCCATAATTATCTATGGAGACACCTGCTAACCTTCGTCAAAGGGCCATTCTTCGGTGACACCTTCTACAGTTTGTCCTGCATTTCTGCATTTTGTTGGGCTCTTTTTGTTATTGGTCTTTTGAAATATTAGAGTTTCGAACAATATCTTTAACGATAGATCTGTAAAACCGAACAAACGTGATTGCAAATTGAACTCAGGTAGAAATTCCTTTAGCTTTACAAAAACAACAACAAAAAAATAGCTGTGCAACAGTAAAATAAACAAACCAAAATGTTTTGGGATTCAAAACATTGTCCCTTTCATATCCACATGTTTCTGCATGATCAAAACAATTGTGAACATTTCAAACATCAGATACTAACTGGAGCTTTAATGCTGGCAATTTATTATCACCTAAAGAAGAAACACCAAATGGTATTTAATAAAAAGATTTTGCAAAGAAAATAATGTAATTAAAGATCTTTAGGGGGAAGCAAAATAATTATGTTCAACTGATTTTGTTTTTTCTTTTTGCTAGGCCTCCACACAGCATGCAGAGGCATAGTGTTTTGGGGAAGCTGTAACAGTGAAGGATGGACTGAAAGGTTTAGTTGGAGCCGTTTTCGAGATCCTTGCTGATGCTGCTACCTGCTGGAAGGGAATCTTTCATCCACTGTGGAATGAAGGGCTTTTGGTGGCAGATGCCATTGGGACTGTAAAGAAAATGCACGGCCAACAAAATAACAAAGCAAAACTCTTGTGCACATGCTTAACCCTTTTCGTTTCAGTTCAAACATATACATGTGCGTGTGCATGCTGTGCTCATGCCTGTTCAGACATTGCGTTGTGGCTTCATGTCTAAATGCCCACAACACAAATGACCATATTCTACACACCAGAAGCAGGCAGATGGATAGAAAGGCAGGCAGGCAGGCAGGCACTGAAACACATGCAGTCAGGAGACACAGGCAGCACCTACTTGTTACAGGGACATGAACATAGACCACAGAACTGTCCTAGATTGTTCAAATTCTTTTCTGCATCCATCATGTCCTTATTGATTTGGTCCATCCCCTCCTCGATGCGCTCCAGTTGTTCTGATTAGCAACACATTGTCATTTATCCCATCACAAGAACGAAAGCACATAAGAAGAGAAGAGAGGTGGGAAAAAAAACAGAGAGGGGAGTAAAGGGGAGGGAGGGAGGAGAGGAGACAAAAAAAAAGACATAGACTGTGACAAGAGAGACATCAGACATCACCATCACCACCACCAGCACTGGACAGGCAAGAGCTGGAGGCTCCTGGCCGGTACCTACTTCTTAACACATGGGCATATCAGACCACAGCACTGTCCTATATCTTTTAAATCTTTCTCGGCCTCCTTCAGGTCTGCGTTCACCTTGTTCATGCCCTCCTCCACACGATCAAGTTGTTCTGGTGAGGACAGAGGCACGAGAGCAGTGAAATGAAGCTGCCTGGTTTTACGTTGAGTTGGCGCTCTATGGTGCTAAGAGACTAAATGCAGAAGGCAAAGCGGGCGGCAAGGATTGAGAGGACCTCATATCTATCCCAACAAAATAAACTCCAACATAGAGAATCTTCTGTTCATTTGCAAGAAACTGGCTGCAGCTTTTTTTTTTTTCTACCTTCCTGAGGAGTGAATTTTGTTCCATTATTTTTGCAATTGAAATTTTAAAATAAGGCATTCCAGAAATTAAACTTTGACAAATGTTTTAATTTAAAAAAAGAGAAAAGAGAGAGAAGTTTTTTTTTTTACAGATTTCATATTTCCATATTATTATTGATTTTTTAAAGATTTACAAATTACTTTCTTTTGAAATTGAGTTTTACAGATCACATTATTTTCACTTTTGGGGGTGGGCTTTCCCCTTGTAGTGAGGATCAAAGAAACATTTTTATTGGTCTGCATCGACCGTAGCAACATTTTAGCTATTTAAGATAAAGCGTTTGCATTGGGTCTGTAACTGAAGAATTTATGATCTACAAAACCAAATTTAAAATAATATAATTCTTAAAATTCAATCTGGAAAAAAAAAGGTAATTTGGAAAAAAACAAAATCAGAGAAAACAGTAAACCTATTTTTGATTAAAAGGATTTTCAAAGTTTTATGTCAGGATTTCCATTTTCTGTTCTTTGCTTGCAAAAATAATGAAATAAAATTCATCCCATACCTACCTCCATTCCAAAGGATATTTTTGATTTTCTTGAGAGGCAGCAGTCAAGTGCCTCATCCAGAAGTGCATCTGTACATAAAGAGGGTTATTCTTCCACTTCAACTGCTTCACTGATGCGGGTGAATTCATGGCTAATTCAATAAGCTAAAGCTTAACAGGTGAAGCAGGTGAAATAAGATCTCAAAGACTAATAAGCAGAAAGTAGATCTGAAGAAACGGAGCACACAGAAATAGTCTGAGCGACAGGTAGAGCTTCTATTATACGCTGTGTTGCAAAAAGTATTCACACCTTTAAAACTTTTCCACATTTTGTTTCATGAGAACTAGAGACTATAATGTATTTCTTTACATTGTCAATTTAGGTGAAAAACCAAACAAAGCAGAGCTTTTACTTTTTAATTTTTTAAGCCTAAAAAGGGTTGGTATACTCATATTTTCTGTTGTTTGTCCCACCGCCACCAGACAGTTTCAGGCAGCAAACCGGAGCCAAACCAGTTTATCCCTAAATGCCTGTGTGGAAAGGTTGTTCACTAAAATGACTCTTAGTTTAATGTTAATACTTTGCTGAAAGGGTAGTTTGTTATTTTATTTCAATATGTAGTAAATAGCTCCATCCTACAGGCATCTCCACCATAAACAATACCGTAAATAACAATTTCTTAACTATTTTATCACTATTTTATTGGGACCTGATTTGATAAATCAACAAAACGTAACAGTTGGTTGTAAAGTAGAATCAGTCAATCGCCTTCATTCACAGGGAACTTTCATACAGACGAGGAAAGACAATAAAACTGGCTTCCTGAAAAGTGTGGTGTGCATTTATTTTCAGCCCTCTTTAATAAATACCTTCTAAAACCATTTTACTGGAATTATTTTCAGTGTATAATTTTTAAAGTTTTGTCAGATTGGATAGAAGATACATTTGTGAATTGATTAAAGGGGCCTATATCATACAAAATAATTTTTTTTTTAGGATTTCTTTAAACTTTTATTTTTGCATAATCAAACTTAATGTAAATATATTGTTTTAATCATTTGGCCCTATTTGTTCCATCCTCAACAATAGTTTCCTCTATTTCACGGCTCCATCCACAGCTCTAAAAGGATTTGATGTGGCAAAGTTAGAAACACGCCAAGAGGATGTAATAATCCCAAAACAATTACAAACTACCATAAAGGGAAATCACTCAGCAAAATATTTTGTATTTTTATATTGGAGCTTGGAACGGACACTTAAGGATATTTTCCTATGTGACCTGCACTTTTGTTCAGATAGCTTCAAGAACTCTGCCAGAAACCAAAGTAGATTCGTGACGCGTTTTAGTCCTTAAACATGACAAAATATCATCCATGGAAGCAGCTGATTGACAACAATAATTTTAACAGACTTTGTGCTGTTCAAGTGTGATGCGCTAGCTAAATGCTTGCAGCATAACTGAATCGCTTAGCTTTTCGTCAAGAGCAAATTTATGTTGCTTACACACCTTGTTGACACTCACAATAAGCTAAATTTTTGATGCAAGCAGTCTTGAAAGTTATTTGATGGTGCACAAGCAAGCCCATGTAGCTTATTGATGGCTTATGCGAGGGAGAAGGCCTTGGAGTAAAACAAAGCATCTTTCTTCTGGCTTGAACCCCCCTCCCCCAGAAAATAAGCAAATTATCATAAAATTTTTATTTTTTTAGGTTAAAAAAACTACATATCGTTATAGATATGCCTAGAGTTGACTTTGGATGGCATAATAAAAGTATGATGTAGAACTTTTAAAGCTGGACTATGACTAGGCCATTGAAACAAATGATTGATCTTCCATTTAAACCATTCTATTACGCTTGTTTTTCTATTATTGTCCTGCATTCAGCTCCACCCAGCTTTCATTAAAATCTAAACCACTTCACACCTTAAACCGATGAAAAACTCCCTCACAGAGCTTATCTTTCACAGTAGAGATGATGTGCTGAGGATAACATGTTTTTAGCCACAAAGCCTTTTAGATGTAGGCTTTTTTTCCATTTTGGTCCTATTTGACCTGAGAATATTCTCTCATAAGTTTAAATCACAGAAGGGATGTAAAGAACTGCAAATGGGACTTGTTCTCAGGCTTTATTTTAATAATTCTTCCATAGAGGTCAGACTTTGGAACAAGCCTGACTTAATAGAGTTGACATGTTCTTCCTCTGGAACTGACAAAGAGTATGTGGAAATACAGTCTTTGTAAGATTTTCAAAGCTGTGTTTTAGTTCAATTTTTGAAATTCTTAAATAAACACTGTAAATTTAGATCTTAAAGTTTGTCAAAGGTGTACCTTTTTTCCATTATGCTGTTTGTTCTCTCTGAGACCATCAAAGAGCAGCTGGCTGGAACTGTACTAATATTACATTGGAAATACACACCACGCCTTTCAGAGTTTGTTATAAAATTTCTATTTCTTTCTATATAAAAAATACTCAATACTTTCATCTAAAATTTCATTAAAACACATTGAGGTTTGTGACTGAAATGTCAAGAAATATGAAAATGTTCTAAAGTTGTGAATACTAAGCAAGGGACTAAACAATGCCAACAATATAACAAAGCTGCAAAATGAAAGCCTGAAAAGATAAACCTAACATTAAGTTGTGTGTCCAAGCAGAGGTGGGTAGAGCAGCCAAAAATATTACTCAGTTGGCTTCCCTCAAAATGTACACAGACCCTTGCATTCTTAACTTCATATTTTGGATCTTGTGCTGACATATGGTGTTGTTTGTGACAAAATAAGTCCTAACTAACCATTTTTGATTTTTACATTTTCCTTTAGTTTTATTTAACCTAGTTCTCCTCCCCCAAATGTAAGTTTTGCTTTTGAAAATCATTGTCAGAAAATGATTTACGAAAAATTTAATAATCTGTGCTTTTTTAAGTTTTATCGTTACTATAGAAAAACACTGTCAAGTAATTTCTTTCACTTCACAAATTGTTTTTCTTGTGTTATTTTCTTACTACCTGTTGCATCAAAAAACTTAGCCACCAACCACTACCTGAAACTGATTGAACTTACTGTTTACCTCCAAAATACGTACTTTGATGCACAAAGCTAGGAAACTGGAGAGATAATTGTGATCTATACATCTAGAATCATACTTAATCTGGAAACTTACTACTTTTGTATACAGTGATCCTTTGCAGCACATTTCTCTTAATAATAAATAAGAATAAGTGGCTTCTACTTAAGTTAGTGGCCAACGTCACACAGAGTAAACCAGCAGTAATGACTTTGTTGGATTCTGTAGAAATGAGATTGATTTAATTATAAATAAGATTATTGGCATTCTTCAAAATATAATTAATTCATACTGAATAGTGTTTAGACTATGACTGAGTTGGGAATTTTTGATTCAATTTTTATGTATTACATAACAGAGCTCTAAGGGTTCCTTATGTTACTAACAGAGCACTCAATATGCAGGTTTACTAGTGGTTCCTAGAATTTCTAAAATAAGAACAGGAGCCAGATCTTTTAGTTATCAGGCTCCTCTCTTGTGTAAACAACTACCAGTTTTAGTCTTTGGGGCAGACACCCTGTCTACTTTTAAAGCTAGGCTTAAAACTCTCCCTTTTTGATAAAGCTTAGAGTAGATTAAGTTTCCCTGAGCTATCTCTACAGCTATGCTGCAATAGGCTCAGTGTACTGGAGGATATAGGGACCATCTTTTCTTACACTTCTTTTTCCAGTTTTTCAATATCTGATCATTTAGCTTCAATTTTTATGTTCTGTTTTTCTTGTCACAGTAGCTTCATCTAACCTGCTGCTCTGTTTAGCTGTGACACTGTCCTTGAAGAATCCATCAACTGGGCTGCTGGTGTCAACAGCTTCATGGTATAGATGAAAGAGTTGGACCTGTTTTTCAGTGCTTAGTCCTACACTCTGTATAGTAATCGAGTTAATGGGTTGTGAGTTAGCTGCTATATAAATACAATGAATTGAACTAAATTAAATTAAATAGGAAATTTTAATAGAAAAGTTTGAGATTTTAAATTAGCAATATATTATCCCATGTAAACAACTGAGGTGCAGTTGTTTTTTTTTTATTGAGAATCATAATTTGGAGTTTTAGAGAACACATGAATTTTAGAATTGCCTATTAAAATGTTGAAAAGGGCTCTATAAATCAGAGTCACAATCCATTAGCTATCACTCCTGTTCAAATGTAGGTCACCGTGCATGTACGAACAAAGCATGGAGAGGCTCAATAACATCTGAGACCCCTCCACCACAGGTAATAGATCACTGGGAGGAGTGATACATCTCTTCCTATGTGTGAGCTTTGTATGTGCGTGCACTCTTGTTTGTATAGGGCAGATGGATTAGTCACACCCTGCCTAAAAGCCAACAAGACTGTATTAATGATGACACGCTTGGCAAGCTTTTACAAGCTTTTTTTTACCCCCATGACAGGAAGTAAATAATGGGCCAAATCAAACAGAACCTTTAGCAGATTGGAAAGAGTGACATCATTATTGCAGACAGTGTCACATCAAGATAGAAAAAAATAATTACAATCAAAAACAGAGGGAGAAAAGTCAGAAAAAACTGCATAAAACAGAAACAAAGAGGAAGATTGAAATTAAGGTTGAATTCAGGTATAGAAATACTAGATTGGTGTAGGGAATTATGTCTAAGAATTGATTTGTGACCTGTGATAACAGTTAGCTTTGCACTCTGCAGGAGTTTCACAGAGAAACAAGAAGCAGGGAGAGGAGCATAACAGGCCAATTAGGCTGCTGTGTCAGGCACAGAGCAAAACAAAAACACCCTGCAAACATATATAACTACACTATAGACCGGTCTTTTGTATATCGGAATACAAACAAAACAAAGTCATTGTGGTTTTGTGTTAAAATCAACTAATATCAGTCATTAAATGTAAAGCTGGATATAAATTGAAATGTAAGTCTTCAAACTGCCATGCAATTACTCCAAAGTTAACTCGGTTTCCAGTTTTTAAGCTCAATGTTGTTTCAAAGCTTTGCATTTGTGTAGCCTAATGTAAAGTTTTAAAATAATACATGGCTGTGAATGTCTAAGACTAGGTTTAAAATGTTCCTTTTTTGATAAAGCTTAGAGTGACTCAGGTTATCTTGGTGTATCTTTACAATTATGCTGCTATAGTCTTAGGTTGCTGGAGGACAAAAATAACATAATTTCTCTCTCTGCTACATTCTACTTCTGTTCTCCATTTTTGCAAAATTTGTTAGATTACCTTTCATTTTCTTGGTTTGGATCTTGCCATAGTAGCTTTATCTGCTCTAGCATTTTTATGACACTGTCCTGGCGTGAGGCATAGGCCATAGATGAATATAACCTCTTTACAAAGCCAAGAACTTCTTCAACTCCTGAGAAATAATATCTTACATGAAGTGTGTGCAGAAAGCCTGAAGTCCTGCTTTTTTTGAAGATTTTCCTGAATCTCTAGCGCTGTATTTACCGTGGCTTACAAACAACTTACACTTCTTTAACCCATCTACATCTTGTTATGCTTCAACTAAAGATTTCAACAAATGTATTTAATTGGGATTTAATATTTGACCAACAGGAATTGCTGAATAAGAAAATAAAAAAATGATACATAGCTTTTTCATTGTAACCCTTTTTTTCTTTTTTACGACGACAGCTCTGAAAGGTGTGGTGTGCTAATGCATGTGTCTGAGTCAATAATTTACAGAACCGCTTTTCGTTGCAGCTGCACAATTAGGGCTGTTTGGGTAAGGTCTACATTCGTTTTGCACATTAAAGAGTCATTTTGTTTTTTCTTCCAAGTTAGTTAGCTTAAGCATTGAGAACTTGAACACTGATTTTCTTGCCTTAATATGGAATGGAAGGCTGGACTTTGACTGGGCCACTTTCTAATGAATATATGAGCGATGGATCTCTGCAGGTCGCCAGAGTAACCGTGAACAATTTCTCTTCTTGCCCAACCTTTTTTTTTAATCACAGTGAGTCTGTTTTCTCACTGGTTTTAAAACAAGCCTCTGAGATGTTCGTAGAACTTTATTTACACATATGTATATGCAAGTAGAGTGATTTCTGATTAGCTGACTTCTTAAGGCAGCTAGTTGCACCAGGTTTTATTATTTTGGTTTCAAAGTCAAAGAGACACACTTTGTAGATTTCAAGTTGTGCACCATGTGTCCCTCTCCTCCCTTTGTGAAGTTGAGTTTGCTCAGCGTTGGTTTATCCCATAAAATTTCAATAAAATGCATATATTGAAGTTTGTGGTTGTTATATGACAAAAAAGTTCAAGCGGCCTAAGGTCATATTTGCAAGGCCCTGTTTGCTTAACAAGTTTGCAAAGAGTCTCAGGTTTGCTTTGTTCATAGATGTATTGTTGTTTTTGTCATTTTAAAGTAGTTAGAAATAATTATGAGTCTATCCAACAAAACAATTAGGCATGAAAATATAATCTAATCTGCAAAGTGGAATCAGTGTTTCTACACATAATATAATGAAGAAGCAGCTGTTTAGTGCTGACATTCTGAGAGCAAAGGAGACAATATGTGACTAAAAAAACACAATAATACAATACAATAAATCTCTTTGTACATTCAATGTAAATATAAATTGGGTTTAACATGCTGGTCCATGTGTGCTCCATAAGAAATGGATGATTGCACAACTGGCACATCATTTAATGATGGGTGTATCTCTACTTTCTTATTTATTTTAACAATGTTTATAATTTAAAAGAGCTGCCAGAGCTTAGCTCAAGATGGACATAAAAAGAAAATTCTTATAGTTAGGTTAAATGGTTAAAAATCCAATTCAGTGGAAGCTGAAATTTACTGACTTCCATTCACCAAAAAGGTCAAACAACTCATCCTGAACTATACTTAGTTTGGATATAACTTAATAAATACAGATTTATAAATATATCTTTGATGTTGCATATCTAGCTAATGGTTAAAACTAAGGAATGTACTGACTGGAGCATTGATTGCTGATACTTGAGAATTATATGGAGCATTTTGTCTGCTTGAAGCAGCTCCACAGCAACATGCAGGATTATCTTCTTTGTTATGTTAGCACAGAATCTGGTTAACGTTTGCTCTCCACATAATAACTGCAGAGGAAATAAAATGAATCTAATGTATTTTATATTCTAGTGCTTTGATGGATGTTTAGGCAGGGAGAGCGAATCAGGAGCAGGGAAAACTCGATCAAAACAGCCGCGTTCAGTAATCTCTCCCTCTGGACTTACCTCCCTGCTCGTCCAACATGACCAGAGTCCTGATGCCGGCATCTTTACTCTAACAGACGGACAGATGGAGAAGTCCGGACAGGGTGGAAAGGAAAAGAGAGAAAGACAAAAAGGAGGAATAAAAGTGAAAGATGAGTAAAGGCCAACAAAGCAGAACAGAGCAGATCTATCAGGGCAGCAAAGGCTGCTTAAATTACATTTCGAATCACATTTATAATGCTGATCCCGCAAAAAAAAACAGCCTTATGGAAGGAAGTGCTGACATTAAATATTTTCGAAAAAATGTTGGGACCCTTCTGAAGGGCAAAACTTTTCATGTTCTTCAATTTCTCTTTTATTTAGGATCATTATGTTTGAGTGACTGTAATTATCAAGAAAATGCTTGTTATGGTGTTACAGTATAGTGATATAACTGATTTTAAAGTGAAGATTTAAAGAAATAATTTGCTAGAAAAATCTGACTTTTCATCTGTGTTGGGCTTCAGTAAAATCCTGATGTAAAATCCAGAGAGTGATTGGACCAGCAAAATCCCCAGCAGCCCGCTCCCCACAAAGTGCTGCTTTAGTCCTCCTCCTGTATGGCTTTCAACGGTGGAAAGGTGCAAACATTAGCCACCTTGCTAACAGCATTCCTTTTCCAACGTTTTATTGTAATTACACTGTCACAAGTACAGAGAAATTAAATCAACTCTCTGCATTTAATCCATCCCCTTGGGGAGCAGTGGGCTGCCATTGTGCGGCACCAGGGGCCTCAACAATATATGGTATTGCACAGCAAACGGGCCCCACAGCGCCATCTCCCAGAGCGGTGTTATTAGTGTTATTAGTAGACAGTCTACTGATGTCTAATTCTTGAATATTCAGAGGAGTAAAAAAGGATATAAGTATTAAACCAACATGTTCCTGCAGACATTATTGGGCTAAACTTTATTATTAAATGATTTGCTGCATTCCCAGATAGTCTGATACATCTAGAATAAAATATTCTGAAATGATGATTCAGACACATTGCAATGAAAACGTATTACTGCAGCGTGTCCATGCTGTTGTTTCTCTCTGCACGAGCGTCATCATCTAATAACACACTTCAATGAGCAAACGATAACTGTGCTAACCACCATGCAAATCACTAAACGACAGTTTTTCTCTCTCTGGGCTCTTTTCTCATTGCTGATATTAAAATCTAGAGGCCATTCCATTCATGCATGACTTAATTTTCATCAAAATGTGAAATGACCTTCTTAGAACAGTTATAGATATATATGAGTTTTATTTTTTTTAAAGTCTGGTGATTGTCTTAGAATAGAATTAATAAAAACAACAATGGGGTTTGGTGACTGATTTGTCTTTCTGGAATGATTGATGATTGCTTATCAAGAAAGAATCATAGGAAATTACAGGTATTAAAGGTAGACAGGTTGTGATTTTTCAAAACTACAGGACAGGATATCTGACTATGCCAGCTGGCATAGTTTATGGTGGCATCACTCCTTTATGTACAGCCAGCCCTCCCACCAACACACACACATTCAGGTCTTTTTCACACCTTACACTGAGTCACCTGGTCTTGTCCTTAAATAATCATACAAGAATATGAACATGAAAGCACCTTGTTATGGATTTATTTTAAATCACATTTTTCTTTGCTTTTAATGCTGCTGCTTTTTCTAAAGCGAACTGTCATTCTCTAAAAGTAGGCACAGCTTGCACTCATTAAATACATTTTCTCTTTGGATTTTTTATTTTTTTGGATTGTTTGTTTCTGCGTTCAGTCATTAAAACTGATTTTGCTCGCACTCAGTAGACACATTCGTTGACTTTTACTACCACTATTTCTGGGAAACATGCATCCAAGGATGAAGGTGGTTCTTCTCTGGATTAACCCCCACAAGCTGGATTCAATGATTGACAAGAGCCCCCTCAAACATGAGTTCAATTCAATTCAGTTTATTTATATATGTCATCTCAGGCACTGTACAGTTCAACCAGATCATACAATCAAATTGATACAAAGTTTTCTATCTAAGGAAAACCATGTGATTGCATCGACTCATTGACTCAAATACGATCCCTCACACTAAGCATGCTTGTAGCGACAGTGGAGAGGAAAAACTCCCTTTTAACAGGAAGAAACCTCCAGCAGAACCAGGCTCAGTGTGAGCGGCCATCTGCCGAGGCCGACTGGGGTTCAAGGAGACAGAAGCAGAGACACAAAAAGCAGCTGCAAAAGGCGGCCCCGTCCAGGAAACACACAGCCAGGCAGACGAGCTCTGAGCCAGCTCCCATACCAGAGGACGAAGAGAGCACATCCACCCAGTCACTGTAGTATCAGGCTATCTGTGCATAGGAACCTTTGTGCTGTACTGTGTTGGAGGGGGGAACAGATATAAAGTGTACCTGCTAAGTTGAAGACTGGTCACGCGTGCTTCTGTGTCGCCTCAATATATTGCTTAAGATACATATCGGAGAACAGAACATGGTGTCAGAAGTATAGACTACTCAGCGAAGAGAAAACTGACGGCTGAAAATAATAATAATAATTCAAGGTCATGAACCAGTTTCAAGTCGCCCCGCCGGAAAAATTTACGTTCAGAGCAGAAGACTGGATGAAATGGATAAAGCGTTTCGAGAGGTTTCGCATCGCGTCTGGTTTGGAGACACAAGCGGACAAAAACCAAGTAAATACGCTGATATACACCATGGGGGACGAGGCAGAAGATATACTGGTTTCCCAGCATCTGACTCCACAAGAAGCGAGTGAGTACGACACAGTTAAGGGACGGCTGGATGCTCACTTCGTAGCCCGCAGGAACGTTTTATTTGAGCGGGCGAAATTTAATCAGCGACAACAGGAGACGGGTGAGTCCATTGACGGCTTTCACACCGCGTTACACTGTCTGGCTGAATACTGTGGATACGGGACGTTGCATGATGAGATGGTGCGGGACATATTCGTCGTGGGTCTGAGAGATAAAAGACTATCAGAACAGTTACAAATGGACCCTGAACTGACGCTAGAGAAAGCGTTAAACAGAGCCCGTCAGAGCGAGCTAGTGAAAAAGCAACAGGAGATGCTTCATGCTAACTTTAAGTCAGACGTAGCTGGCGCGCAGTTGGACCGCGTTCACGCGAGCGGGAGCGTGCGGCCTAGACAGCCGTAGGCGCCGCCCAAATATGTCGTCACAAAAGCAACACAGGATAAAAAGGCACAGTGCAGAAGATGCGGTGACACGAAAGGACACAGTATGCAGCAATGCCCTGCTAGAGAAGCAGCCTGCAATTATTGTGGGAAAAAGGGACATTTTGCTAGGGTCTGCAGAAATAAAAAAATATGTGAAGTGAATGCTGGGTTTGCCACAGAAAGCACAGAGACAAATAATGATGTTGCTTTTCTGGGATCACTTTCTGCAGAAGTTAAAGACAATCCATGGATGACGGACATTCTGGTGGACAAACATAAGACTGTATTTAAAATTGACACAGGAGCTGATGTCACTGCCATCCCAGAAACACTGTATTCTCAGCGCCAATTTGGTAAGTTAGAGAAACCAAAGAAAATCCTGCAGGGACCGGGAGGTACTGGATTAAAGGTGAAAGGCATGTTTACAGCAACACTCAGCAACAACAGTGTTAGTACTGAGGAGGACATTTATGTTGTGAAGGATTTATGTACATCATTGCTGAGTGGGCGTGCTGCAATGGCATTAAAATTAGTTGCCAGGGTGAACCAAATAAGTTTGGACTCCATTGATGCTGTGAAGCAGGAGTTTCCCAAAACTTTTCAGAGGACTAGGACTGATGGAGGGCGAGTATAACATTGTTCTGTCACCTGATGCGCAGCCTTTCTCCCTCTCAACGCCAAGGCGGATATCCCTCCCCCTACTGCCGAAGGTTAAAGAGGAGCTCAACCGTATGCAGCAGGAAGGGGTCATCACCAAAGTGGAGGAGCCAATAGACTGGTGTGCACCTATGGTGGTTGTCCCTAAAAGCTCGGGCAAGGTGAGGATATGCATTGATCTCACAGAACTGAATAAATATGTCATGAGAGAAAAACACCCACTGCCATCAGTTGAGCACACGCTCGGACAGCCAGCAGGAGCAAAAGTGTTCTCCAAATTGGATGCCAATGCTGGATTCTGGCAGATTCCACTGTCAAGGGAGTCTTCCCTGCTCACCACCTTCATTACACCTTTTGGGCGCTATTGCTACAATCCGCTCTGCTTTGGGATTTCATCAGCACCAGAGCACTTCCAGAAACGCATAACACGGATTCTAGAGGGCCTGGATGGAGTCCTTTGTCAGATGGATGATGTCCTCATCTGGGGGACGACACAGCAGGAGCACGATGAAAGACTGAGGAAGGCACTGTTTTGACTCCAGGAAGCGAAAGTAACACTGAATGACAAATGTGAGTTTTCTAAACGCAGCATAAAGTTCTTGGGACAAATTATTGATGCATCAGGAGTGAGTCCAGACCCTGATAAATTGAGTGCTATAAGAGCCATGGAGGAGCGCAAAAATATAAGCTAGGTGAGACGCTTCCTGGGTATGGTGAACCATCTTGGGAAGTTCCTACCACACCTGGCAGAGAAAACCCGACCGTTGAGAGATCTTCTGAAGAAGTCAAACAAGTGGTTATGGGGTCCACCACAGCAACGAGCTTTCGACGCCATTAAAACAGATCTGACGACACCACCAGGACTAGCGTTGTATGACCCGAATGCAGAGACATGCGTGTCAGCAGATGCATCATCGTATGGACTCGGTGCAGTTCTTCTCCAGAAACACCCTGATACAGGATGGAGGCCAGTGGCATATGCATCACGGTCTCTCAGCGAGACGGAGCAGAGGTATGCTCAGATTGAGAAGGAGGCTCTCGCTTCAACATGGGCCTGTGAGAGGTTCGCAGAGTTTCTGATCGGGAAGAGGTTCCACATTGAAACCGATCATAAGCCGTTAGTCCCGCTGCTGGGGTCGAAGAGTCTAAATGAGCTTCCTCCTCGCATACAGCGACTGCGAATGAGACTAATGAGATTTTCTTACAGTATTTTCCATGTGGCTGGCAAAAATATCGCTACAGCTGATGTCTTGTCTAGAGCCCCAATCCTCAACGAGTTGGGAGGACTGGAAGAAGAGGAGGTCAACTTGTACGTTGACTCAGTCGTTGCATGTTTACCTGCCACGGAACCACGACTGAGGGAAATCCAGAGACATCAGGATGGCGACAGTGTACTCCAACAGCTGAAAAAGTTCTGTGTGGACGGATGGCCAGATAAATACTCTATTGAAAAAGGTTTCCAGCCTTAACTGCCATTTTCAGGGGAACTTACTGTCAAAAATGGTCTGCTTCTGTATGGTAGCAGAATAGTGATTCCAGCTTCTCTCAGGAAGGACATTCTATCGAAGCTGCATGAGGGTCACTTGGGGATAACTAAATGTAGAGAAAGGGCCAAACATTCAGTGTGGTGGCCAGGTCTCAGCAGTGAGCTGATTAAGCTGTTGGAGACCTGTGACACATGTTGTCGGGAGAGAACTAAACACAAAGAGCCACTACTGTCCACTGAATTTCCACAAAGACCATGGGTCATGGTGGGAGCTGATCTATTCCAGTTTAAGGACAAACAATACTTGATTGTTGTGGATTATTTCTCCAGATTCTTTGAAGTTGTAAAACTTACATCCACAACATCTGAGGGAGTGATCGAACACTGTAAGTCCATCTTTGCACGCCATGGCATACCAGAACGTCTCCGTTCTGATAATGGGCCACAGTTTGCTTTGGATTCCTTCAGAAGATTTGCACAAGAATGGGGTTTCAGTCATGAAACATCCAGCCCAAATTTTCCTCAAAGCAACGGAAAAGCTGAGAGAGCTGTCAGAACTGTCAAGAATCTCCTTAAAAAGGCGGGGGATCTGAGCTTCTCATGGAAAGGAGGATAAGGACAACTGTTCCTGTTACTCAGTCGCAGCTAATGCCAAAGACTATTGATGTGGAAAAACTGAGGACTGCGGAGAACAACTACAGGCAGAAACAAACACAAAACTACAACCGGCTGGTCACGCGTGCTTCTGTGTCGCCTTAATATATTGCTTAAGATACATATCGGAGAACAGAACAGTCACGGTCAGAGAAACAGGAACACACTGGAAAACAGCCCGATCTCCAGCATCTATAAACAAGGGTCGATCAAAGGGGGTCGATTGTGCTGGAAGGTTCGCAAGTAAGTTTGGTTGTGACCGGTTTGTCTGAAGCATCTGCCTAACCAGTTAGCAACTTAGTGCTAGTAGGTTCCCCATGGTAAATTCCATTGAGACCAAGTAGCTCTAAATTGGTGACTTAGAAACGACACTGTCAAGGAACGCTATGGACAGCGGAAACATGCAAGAGGAGGAGAGTTTAGTGTCGGAGGTCGTGGATGAGCCTCCTCCGTCATACATTTTTTATTTAGAGGAGGAAAATGGGGACAAAGTTGTTGTGGAAGAGGACGCCAGGGCGGCAGAAGCTTGGTTTGGTGTAGAAGGCTTACAGCCGTACATGTTTGAGCCCTTGCCTCACAACGCTGCCACTTCTGTTAGCTCTACGCCTGCCGAAGACACAGACGTCCATCCCTGTGAACATTGGGACGGAACTCAATGGGAGTAAATTGTTCTTATTTCTTATTTAAACCATTGCGTATATTAGCTGCGACATAGAAATCAAGATGCTATGATCGTCAAAATGTGATTGACAGATGACTGTTGATATATGATTGGCCGAATTTAGGTGTTCAGGCTGACGTACAACTAACTGGCCTGCAGAAGATAACGAGAAAAAATATGATTTTAAGAAATTTTCTAACTTTGACATTTAAATATGACTTCCCTACGACTTTAAAACTATTTTTTACAGATCACATCATGGGACGGAGTGAGGAGGAGGACGCATTGGTCTGCATGGATGTTAGTGACATTTGTACCGGGCTTGGAGTGAAGAGAATTAGATCAGTGAAACGCAATTTGAAAGGAACACAATTTATGAAACTCTTCTGAAAAAGAAAAAATATATAAATCTGAGAAAGAAGTTTAAAAATACTATGCAAGAGTTTAGATCAAATCCTGTAAACAAATTAGATCTTAATACAGCAACAAAACAAGAGCTTAAAAGACTTCCCCTTTGCACACACGAAGCCATCTAGGTTCAAAGGTTATAAAATCCACTTTCCTGCACTTGTGGAGCTCACAGGCATGATAATCTTCTCATGACAGAGAGTGTCCTGAGCTTCCAGCAGCAAAATGACAGATTAGCTCGAACCATTCATGCATAAAGCAACCAGTTCAACATTTAAAAGATCAGAGAAGAAAATGTTACTTTTTGCTCTTCTTTCCATGAGATAAACCTTTTTCTTCCTTTTTTTCCTGAAGTGAGGCTTTTACCATATATATGTTTTTAATTTAAAGAACTAAATTAAAAGAAGATAAATGTGTCATCATAGAAGAAATTTTAATTCATTAAATAACCAATTATCTCTCAGGTGGCTATAAACGTCTTGAACTTTACAAAATAAAAGTCTTAATAGAAATATAACAGAAAAAAAAATATTATATTTAGCTTTTAGCAGACAAAACATAATTGTCAGTACCCTTTGTGTTTTTTATTAAAGCACAGGTAAAGTTTATCAGTTCTTCACCCGGCATTGTGAATCCTCAGATTTTAATCCTTCTAAGATATTTTATTTAGAAACAGGTCGGATTTAAAGTAAACAAACAGATCTGACATGAGGAAACAGAACCAGAGTGCTTTCACTGATCTGATCGCTTGCCAACTTATTCAATTAGCATAAGCTTCACTATAAGCCCTCTGAGCAGCGTTCACAGTGTACCAGCTCGTGTTTAAGTGTATCCCAGAGTATCTTGCACGTAGGAAAGCCATCTACAGAGCTGCTTTGTGACAGATGTATAAAGTACTGACTCCAAGTAATACTGACTCAAAATTCTCCCCACTGTTATTAGCACTAAAAACCTTAACAAACCTCAGGACATTTAGGAATAAGCAGGATTCTCCCAGCATTATTTATCATCAAAGGTCGGATATTCATCCAGTAAATGAAAAGCCTTATCTCTGGAGGAGATAAGGGTTCAGGTCTGCTGCAGGCCTTGGTCCATCACTTTATCTGCTGTTTGGCCTTATTAAAAGATAGAAGCCTGTCCAAAGGCTTTAAGGTTATGTGTCTGAAGGAGTTTCACATATGAAAATAACAAGAGGTCCAACATACAGAACTGTTAGGAATATAAAATGAAAAAAACTGAAAAACTAATAGTTAAAGGTTATAAGCTACAACTATAAGCAATCAATTTTCTAAAATAATACTAAATAAACAGTGCAGATTAAAAGTATTATTTTTTCTGAAAAAGGGATATAAATAATTGTTTTGTATAGTTAAAGTCATAGGGTAGTCATATTTAAATGTCAAATCATTCTGGGTCAAACATGTATATAAATGTACTCTTTATCAGACCGTATTATCCCAAAAGTTAGAAAATTTCTATAAAAAAAAAAAAACTGTCTTAAAATCTGTGTTTTTTTCCATTATCTTATGCAGGCCAGTTCGTTATACGTCAGCTTGTACACCTAAAATCCACCAATCATATATCAACGGTCATCTGTCAATCAAATTTTTTCTGTCATAGCATCTTAATTCATATGTCGCAGCTAATATACGCAAAGGTTTAAATAAGAAATAAGAATCATTTACTTTACTATTGAGTTCTGTCCCAGTGTTCACGGGGATAGACGTCTGTGTCTTCAGCAGACGTAGAGCTAACAGAACTGGCAGCGTTGCGAGGCAAGGGCTCAAACATGTACGGCTGTAAGCCTTCTACAACAAACCAAGCTTCTGCCGCCCTGGCGTCCTCTTCCACAACAACTTCATCCCCGCTTTCCTCCTCTCAATAAAAAATGTATGACGGAGGAGATTCATCCACGACCTCCGATAAACCAGCCACAACTAAAATTACTTGCCACAATAATCCCGCCCCCTTGTGAAACGACCAATCACATTCACTTTAATCACTCGTGTATAGTCGTGCACCACTCTGGAGAGTTTGGAACTGCAACCGTTGGAACAGTCGCTTCCCTACAACTTTTAGAAGTGCAAAATATTTACTTCTGATTATGCAAACGTAGACACAAAGGGATTCTGCACCGATAGAAACCGTCGCTGAGTTTAACAGCTGTGTCCTGCGGAGGCCGGATTCATCGGCAGATTACATCATAGCCGGGTGCCGTGTTTGGAATGGAAGACTCGTTATGTGGCCGACAAATGCAGCCTCCTTTTTGCCCGTTTTTGAAGAACAGGTCCTTTGTATCCTCCGTAGCCTAGAGTATCCCGTGATTCACTGCGAGCCCAATCAAGCTGCTCGACTCTCAGAGGAACAAGGTATTGGCGCAGAACAGTGGTGAATATTGGAAGTACAGTTTAATATAATACAAGTATGTGAATAGTTCCATCTGAAATTAATAAAAATAGTTGTTGTAAATGGAAATTGAGTCAGATCTGTGGTGGGTAATGTTTGGTTCATTGAAAGATTTTATCTGTCCTTGTGAAAATGGGTTTGGCTGAAAGTTAAGCTCAGATTCCAATATTTCTGCAGTGTGGGGACTATAAATCTTATATCTTAGACAACGGTACTGCTGCTGAAGTTCCTCCAAAATGTTATTAACATCCAGAGCAGTATTGAGAAGTTCAGCATCCATTGTTTGCCTACTTTGTGTGTCAATTGTCACGGTTACAAGGTGACAGATAGTACGCTTTTTTTTTTTTTTAGACTGGACCTGTTTGAATTCATAGACAAACTATTCTGGCCTCCTGAACTTCAGCAGCCGCTGAAATCGAACACAGCCAGTAGGCTGAATTCACATGAGATGCAGCTCAGGCTTTGTCAGATCCTAGCAGCTCTATGACAGAGCTAAGAAAAGGCTTTATCTCTGTTACATTTTTCAGAGTCAAGCCAAAAAGAAAAAGGAGCGAAACGAGGGAGAACAGTAGTCAAGTCATGACTGGAAGAAGCGGAGGGTCTCTGAAGCTTCATGGAGGTTGTTGCTTTCGTTCCAGACAAGTAAGTTAAATATTTGTGTGCCTGCCAACCATCTGGAAAACGGAACATGATGAACGCGGACAAGCATTAACTTTCAAAAAATGTGTTTTTGTGGCTTAAGAACCATTTCATAGCTTGGATCTGCTACTTTGTCCATATTTAATAATGCAGACATGGACAGCTTCAAAGGTTTTAAGTGATCTTTTTTTTTTTTTTGGGTCAAAGATCACTGATCATAACATACTGTAGTAGCCTATGCAGTTTAATGGAAATCTCTATGTTTACATCGTTAAGCTTTTTCTCCTGGATGCTTTCCTGATTACAGATCACTTGGAGCAAACATTTTAAATAACACTTCATAATGTTTATTCATTAATTGTGAGACATGACAACAGTTTGTCTGCCCCATCATCACATCTCGTCATTACGTCAGACACGTTTGTGCATGGGACTTCACTGGATCCAGCCATACTACGTTACACAGTGTTGTTAGATAAAGGACAAACTGCACAGTGACAGAGCTATCTGTTAAATATTATCCACTTTGTCTGTGCCTCCATTTCATTCCCAAATCTTTGTCACATACCTAATGAAGATGTTTACTTTTTATACTGACAGAATAGCTGTCCTATTCGATAAACTGCTTGGGAAAACATTAATCTTGGCAATTAAAAGGCAGGTAATATAAGGGTTTAACAAGCACATAGTTACTGTACATGAATATTAAAAAAATCCTAACAGGGATTACAGCAAAAACAAATTGTATTTGAATGTAAAAAGTAGCAAATCAGCTAAATTTGTGTGATTTCTCTGTTGTCCATGAACTGACTGCAGCATTAAAACTGCAAAGACATTAAGGAAAGCCCAGATGTATGATTAGTGTTAATATGTCATCTCCTTTTCACTGCAAAGATTTTGGAAAAGATAGATATAGTAAATGATAATAATGCAGCAGCCCCAACATTCCCAGAATTCAATTTTGCTTTTGTTCAGATACTTTCCAGTTTTTAAGCTTTAGAGCGTACATATGTAAGTGGAAATTTCATGGAAGTTTTTGCCTTCCTGGAACACAGGGGTTGCTTTTTGAGGCTTCCTAGGAACCTTCTAGAAAGATCAGACAGGAAACTAAGTTTAGGCCACTGATTTTCTTTCTTTATTAGAAATATTAAAGAGGTCTGGAGTTTCATATGTTTACTTCAGCTATGAGACAAAAAGAAAGTCTGGGATATCACATTATACCACCTTGAAGAAATTTTGAATAATTTCTTTGTAAATGATGGTGGGAAATATGTATTTGATTAATAAAAACAGGAAGATCAGGCTACAGTCTTCAATGCTTTAATGATGGAAGTAGCTTTGGGCTTAAAATCTCATCATTCATGGCTCCAGTCATTCTTCCCTTCACACGGATCAGTCGTCCTGTGCCCTTTGTAGAAAAGCAGCCCAAAGCATGATTTTTCCTCCTCCATGCCTCACAGTAACTTTGATGTTCTTAGGATGCAGTTCAGTGTTCTTCTTCCTCCAAATACAAGTTGAGCCAAAAAAGTTTTACTCTGGTTCCATTTGACCACATGACATTCTCCCAATAATCGTCTGGATCATCTTTCTGCTCTCTGGCAAACTTCAGACAGACTGGACATGTACTGTCTTAAGCAAGGGGACACTTCTGGTGGTAGCCTTCGTTCCTTTGGTCTGATATCTGGCTTGTTTGTGGATGACCAAATTCTTATTTTCGACTAGATGAATATAAACAAATGATTGACAAACCCTGCACTGTGATTTTCTGGATTTTTTTTTTTTGTTATTTTGTGTCTCATTGTTAAAGTGAACCTATGATGAAAAAAATCACAGACCTCTTTCATTCTTCTCAGTACAAAAACCTGCTTAATCAGTAGCTTGAATACTTTTATGTCCAACTGTAAGTCCTGAGAAGGTAACTGGTAAGTTCCAGAAAAGTAGTCAAAACAGTCGTTCCCAAATATTTCAGCTTGTGACCCTAAATAACAACACAACAGACTGGAGACCAATAAAAACACATAATAACAATTTCTAGATATAAAAAAAATATATGTATAAGAATGTATAAAGTGAAGAAATTATATCAATTTTCAAGGTAACATTTTATTATTACATTTTCAAAATTCATTCATAGTTTTACATATGTTTTCAATTATTTATCCATTTTCCATCCCTCTTCTCCCAGCGTGTGTTCGTGAGGTGTGAATGAGAGCGAGAGGCGGGGCACACCCCCACCAGTCCATCGCAGAGCAACACAGAAACAAACAGGACAAACAAACATTCACGGACACACTCATAAGGAGAACTTAGAGAAGCCAGTTAACCTAACAGTCATGTTTTTGGACTGTGGGAGGAAGCGGGAGTACCCGGAGAGAACCCACGCATGCTCATGGAGAACATGCAAACTACCTGCAGAAAGACCCTGGGCCGGAAATCAACCCAAAACCTTCTTGCTACAAGACAGCACCACTAAACTGCCCATTTTAATAACATTTTGTCTGATGTTATTTAATCGAAAATGTATTAGTTTTTATAATTTAATGATATGTAGACTAGATAACTAAATGTTACATCTACTTTATTTCATGGTAAATTTATTTCTTGAGTTAATTACAATTATATATTTATTAGATATTTGACCCTCCATATGCAGTACCTCAGTGATCACATCACATTGATTGTGAAAACCATCTTGTGACCCTAGGAGGGTCCTGACCCTCACTTTGGGAACCCCTGCTGTAAAGAGGTTCTAATAAGTGTTGGATAAATGTTTCCTAGAACCCACAAAGGTCTAGGAAAGTAATTTTGTTCAATTAGAGTTTCAAAAGCACCTTGTCGCTTCTGAAAGTAATTTCTTAGGTTTGGAGAAATATGAATTAAATCAGCTAATAAAGATTTTCAAAGCTGTAGCATTTTCTTCAAATAGGGCCTGATTTTACCAACAGGTTCAACAAATCAGAACCGAAGCCTTAAAGCTGAAGTCTGTAAGTTTTTAAAAATCACTTTTTTGTCATATTGGCTAAAACTGTCCCTATGCCCAGACAGCAGTACATGTGATATGTGACCTGTGAAAAAAACTGCTTCAATTGGTCCCGCCTACTGCCTGTACTGCAATCTGGAAAGAATATTTCGGGACGAGACAAAACAACCAATCACAGCCAGAGGAGCGTCTGATGGAGTGTCAATCACAGCTCACACACGCTGAATCCCGCCTCCTCCCTCTCACCGCTGAACCTGCCGCTGCCGCCCGGCTGCTGCAGTCAGGAGGACGCGCGTGGAAGTCATGGCGGAGCGACAGCCACCAGCAAAAGAGAAACTGCCCTTACTGCCCCTGCCGACAACTGCTTACATGGCAAATACTTCAAAAAAGAAGATGTGGTATGCGGTAGCCACGCAGATGCTGTGAGAGGGGTGGAGCTTGGAGGTGGGGCATGAGTGAAGCAGAGGGGGTGGGAGAGTGGCGTGAAACCTGTTTTTCTTCAAATTTTCAGTCGAAGTCTGCTCTCTTCTCAATGTAACAGACTGCAGCTTTAAGAGAATCAAATGAGAATTAAAACCCTGAAGGGTACTGAGATACTTCTGATGCTCTTCAATCCTCAGCTTCCTTTTAAAGTTAGACCAACTCAAGTATTTTTATAAAACGTTACCGTGCTTTATCAGTTTGTTTAGGCTTACATTGTAATGTTCACACGTTTTAGGATAAGCAAAACAATGTTGGCTTTTGTAGAAATGTCTGCTGAAATGTTCTTTAACTAGAAATCTAGTTAACATGTAGAGCTGAGGTACGGCATATTATAGGACCGTAGTACATTTGCAAAAGTTGGAATGAAAATGTTGCCACTGATGATTATCGAATTCTCTGTAAATGTCAAAAAAATGCATGTTCCTGATAGACTGGACTCACCTCCTCGACCAGAGCCATCATACGCCGAGTACTCTCCAGGGACTGCAAACACACAAAGAACAAAAGTGCTGAAAGCCCAAAAAGCAGACAGAGATGCACATTCCAGGATCTGCAATGAATATCTTAAGGACATCTCAAAGACTTTTCTTGGAAAAAGATAAATTCCTAAGACTCTTTGGTAATAAGCTGGAGAACAGAAAATAAATGATGTGGACAGATCTCCTGATATATACTAAGATGGGTTATTCGCCATCTCTTGTCCCACAGGTTTATTGAGTGATTTCCACCTTTCTTTAGCTAATCCTCCAGGATCTTTTCCAAAGTAAATCATTTCTTCAGTTATAATTCCTTGCATTTCTAAGCCCTGATACCTCTTTTCCCTCAGAATTTCTCATCTAGCGTATCCTCCTCTGCCTCTCTAACTTTTAAACCATTTTCTCCATCTATGGCCGCCTCTCGCTCGGCTCTGCATTATCTCCTCATAAATGTTTAATACGTCCATCTAAGCCAACCTATTATTCTGATGCACTGAAATATCTTTTCTTCCTGAACTCCTCTCAATTCATTAAAGAGGCCAAAGTTCTTTCTTATCCCACCTACAAGGATTTACATTCCTGACAGAAAAAAGAGCCTTTGAGGAGCAGCTGCTGAAACAAGGAGTCGTTGAGTTATTAGAGCGACTGTTTCTGAAAGCCTCTGAGCTTTTGCTGAACATTTGTGTGTCCTTATAAGAACGGGCCATTTTAAAATGTCAAATTATAACTGGCATGTCACAAAGCAATGCTCTTTTCAGAGGAGACCACTTTCAGACTTCTGTCTGCTGCCTCAGGGAGGGAATTTTGCTCCATTGTTGTTCCAAGAACCCATTTTGTAGATTGAATTAAAAAAGAAACACCTTTTTTTAAATGGAAATTTGGACCAAAAAAATAAATATATTCCAAAAAAGATACTCTAAGAAAGAAATTCTTTCTGGTTTTTATGACATTTTACTTTTTCCACATTCATTTTCTTTAATTAATTTTTTTTTTACTGAATTCATATTTTCAAATTGCATTTTTTCTAATTAATGTCATTATTCAGATTAACAATTTCAACTGTTATTATTTAAAATTTCCTTTTTCAGATTGAGTCTGAATATGCATTTATTAGTCTGCATGGAGGCTGATAATGAAATGAACACTAATTATAGCCCCCAAGTTGGTTTCTTCACCAACACCATGACGTTTCGTGCCACACCCCCTTCCTCAGACTTAAAACAGCAGGGATGGCAGCCAGAGTATTTCATTGGTCACTGTGTGTAACAGAGATTTTTTGTATTAGGTTTCTGTTTCTGTTATGTTTTTCTTTTAATGATCACTTTTGCTTTGCTCTTTGTTTTATATTTTTTTTTTATGGTTTAATTCTTATTTTGTTGTGTTCTTTGGGTTTTTCTCAGTTACTGTCTCAGTCTTGGTTCTGTTATATTTTCTTTTTAGTGTTCAGTTTTGCTTTACTCCTTATTTTCTAGTTTTAGTGGGTTTATTTTTATTTTTGCTGTGTACTCTGGTCATTCTTAGTTACTGTTTCAGTCTTGGCTCTGTTATGTTTTTCTTTTGAGTTTTCTGTTTTGCTTTGCTCCATGTTTTATATTGTTTGTGGTTTAATTATTATGTTGTTGTGTTTTGTAGTTATTTCCAGTCTTCTAGGTTTTTTTATTTGTTACCCTCTGCTGCCCTCTTGTGTTCTCCTTTTTCCCTAGCTCTTTTCCTCTCCTGCCCTGTGCTCACCTGTTCCCAGTCTGCTCATTAGTCTTCTCTTTGTCTCAGTCTCCTTTAAATGCCCTCCCTCTTCAGTTCTTGTTTGCTGGGTCCTCGTCTAAACCTTGTCTGTCTTCCTTCAACTTGTCTCTCTGAGCCTTCCTCCTGGTTACAGTTCTTCCCCTGATGACGTTGTGGTTTTTTGGGTAACGTTTGACTTGTGTTTTTTTTTTTTTTTTTTTTTTTTTTTTTTTTTATGGATCTCCTGGTTTCCTGTTAATTTAAACTTTGTTTACATTTTGGATTTTTGGATAACTTACCTCTGTTTTCAGTTCTTTAAATTCATCATTAAATTTACTTACAATTCACCACTGCCTTCCTGCCTCTGCTTTTGGGTCCTCAACCCATAACCAAATCCTGACAGTTTGCATTGGGGTTGTGGTGAAGTGAACGGGATCTGTGAACCACTATTTGAAGTTACTGCAATTCATAAAACTCAATCTGAAAATATAAAATAAATACCTTTTGATAAAATAAAAAACTACATGTCAAAAAGAAGTAAAAAAAAATTTTTGATGAAGATTTTAAACTTTCATTGCTGGATTGCATTTTTATTTTTTTATTTCCATTTACAAAATTTGTTTTTTGTTTGCACTAATAATGAAACAAAATTCCCTCCATACACCCACCCTCTACTTTTAATTTTGTACATATTTAATCTACTTTATTTCTTTTACTATGAACAGGCAGAACACCGGAAACTTATTCTGACAAAAACAGAAAAAAGTTGAACTAAGTGTCTAAATGTACCTCATCGGTGATCTGGTCTGCACGTGTCTGCAGGTCCGCCAGCTCATTGCGCATGTCCGCTTCGTCTGCCATTATGACTGCTGAACTTCACTTCTGTCAAAAGAAACAGGAGAGACAGAAAACCAGAAAGGTTAGCATGGCGGTCGGTCCATCCCTGCTTTTCCAGGAGCGATTGATAATTAGTTTTGTATTGATCTGCTTCTCCTTACATTATTGAGTTTCTGAATTACTACTGCCTTATTTAGTTTAGTTTCATTGCTTAATTTCTTTTGGCATTTACTGTCAAGTTTCTCTGCCATTTAGACTGTTTGTTCTGTTTCAATACATTTTCTTTTTAAAGTTCCTATATCTACTTTCAAACCTAAGACATGTGATCACCAAAAAGACCAAGTGCTGAAAAGATCGTTCTGATTACTAAAAGAAAGAGGTACATAGAAAGATTTTGGGGTTCAACAAGATATCTTAAAAGAGCCAAGAATACCACAGATAACCAGACAGAGAAGAAATAAAATAAAATAAAAACACACAAGGCATGTCAAAGTTAAAACAGATTGTCACCTCATTCCAAAAAAAACATTCTATTATTTTCTTGCTCCTAATTAAAAGGCCATGCTCCACGCTTTGAATATTATCAACGATAGTCATCTACTGTTTCAATAGGAGGAGGAGCAATAGTTTAGGCAAGGTGTGTTAACTATCTATAGCATAATTCAATACAAAGACAATTCAAAAGTGCTTTACATTATTATAGCAATAAAATCAAAATAAAAGTTGTCTGGGAGGTTGATACATAGTCAGCAGTTTCTAGCTGTAGTAGCTGAAGCTGTGAGCTAACCCTGGATCTCTCTTCCTTTGGTCGGAAGATTATTACCTTACGTTTTGTTTTTATTCAGTTAGAGAAATTGATGGTGCATCCATATATTGATCTGTTCTAAGCATCTAGCCAACGCTCTGATGGTTCATAGTCACCTGGTGACATGGTTGTGTGTCATGTGCATAGTTATGGTAACTAATCTAGTTGTCTGCTATGATCTAAGCATGTAGATCTTAAATAGGAGGGGCCCAAGAATGGAGCCTTCAGGAACCCCACATGTGATTTCTCTGCTCTCTGATTTAGTTGTTCCCTACTGACAGATAGAACTCCCTGTCCTTCAGGTAGGATTTAAACCATTCCAGTGCTCTACCAGAAAGGCCGCCACAGTTTTCCAGATGCTCTAATAAAGTCAAGTGATCAACATTATCAAACGCTGCACTGAGGTCCAATAATATCAGCAATGTGGTTCTTTCAGAGTCTGAATTTATACTGATGTCATTGAACACCTTAATCAGGGCAGTCTGTGTACTTTGCCTGGAACGGAAACCTGACTGGGAGACATTAAAGCGTCATTGTTAAGAAGGTACTTAACTGTTGAAACACACCTTTTTTAATCTTTCTGATGAAGGGGAGGTTTGAGATGAGTCTGTAGTTCAAGCTTCTCTTTTTCAACAATGGTTTGATAACTAGACCTTTCTCTCTGCTATCAATGTGATTTTTGGGATATATCTATGAGCTTTTGATGTATTTGAGCTTATAATCCCTGAATAAAAAGATAAGCGACAAAATGTGATGCTATATCCCAAAACCTCTGACAATCTGATGAACTTCCTCTCAGAATGGCATAAAGAAAGATGAGCCACCTAAAAAAGAGTCGCCAGCAGAGCAATGACCACATCCCTGCCAGCACACGAGTGAAAGACCATGTTTACATATTTATTTAAAAAATGCCTGTTACAGTTTTACCTGGAGATATTACTCCATATTTTTGAGTTTGAAGAAGTATATTGTACCTTATTTGTAGGTGTATTCTCCTTAAAGGTATAGTGGAGGATGTTGGGTGGGTTTTTTCATAAATCCGTGAAAATCCTCCACTATACCTTAAACATAAAGCCTGAAGTGAGCCTTTGACCTTTTTCTCTTAGACTTAGAAAACTTTTTCTATCATTTTGTATACACCACGTGTATTCCAAACAAGATTTTGTTTAGTACAGCCTTTCAGACAGTAAATAAAACATTTTCATTCCATAAAGTGCACCAAAAATCAATATAAACAGTGTTGGAGAAAAAACATGGTACAAAAAAACGCAACGCAACGATGGAAGTTCAGAGAATTAATGTATATGGTGCAAATATACAGTAGTTTTGGTTTGGTGTTATCAGTGTGATGCAGAGTCTGTGACATGATTTAGAGTTTCTTCAACAGTTCAGCTGTCTGATGGCGGTGAGGAAGAAACTGTTGCAGAATTGAAATATAAAAACTGTTGCAGAAACCAAATATAAAAGATAAAAATTGAAACTGTAAAATTTGATGAATAAATAAAATATATGAAAAAAATAAATCTGAGCAAAAAAAAAAAAAATATACTCCCAATCCATTTTTCGAAATGGCATTTCTGGATTGTGTTTTCTTTCTTGACTTACATTTAGAAAGCATGCTATTTACTTGCAACAATAATGGAACAAAATTCACTCCATATAACGATGGCCTGACATTCCTAAGCTAATTACACTTGCATGTTATTTTTTAAATACTAGCGTCTATAAATAGCCAAATGCCATTGTTAGGCTCAGTGCTGAAAATACAAGCAGAAGGGCATAATAATGAAGAAAGAAGCAAAGGAGAAGAACATTTGTCAGGAGGATGGAGTACCAGAACCACATACATAGAGGTCAGAATGAAGCCGACACAGGCTGAGGGGATTGGGACACAAAAAAATCAGCTATGATTCCTTCCTTCCTGTCCTGTCTCACACTCTGCTTCACTCTCTATCTCTGTCTCAATCAATTAGGACTTTAACAAGGCAAATAATGTGATCTGCTTCAATCAAAGCTCATTTCTGAGTATAACACCTTTAGTTTCGACTCACACTTGAGAATTTTCGCTCCAGCGTAGCTTGATATAAATTTAACAACCCAGGAACCGAAACACTGCTGCTTCAGGAACTGTATCGAGGAGTTTTTAATAGTCTGAGCTTGTACAATTGAAAATAACTTGTCAAAGGTTAAAGTTTGCAGGTTTTTAATTTTAACCTTGGTTTTTGGTTCATCTCCTGAATTTATCCATCAGTAAGGAGATGTCTGAGGTGAGCTGACGAGTCACAGCTGGATGTTTGATAAAGTACCTCCTTGTTATGTCTCACCTTCTCTCCGTATGACTCTTTCCTCCTTCCCTGCGGAGTCGTCATCCCGGTTAATAATTGAACATGTGTCGGGGAAGAGAGATGGAGGGAAGAGGCAGGAAAAAATGCTGCACTCAAAGTGCCTCTATCCTGCTCTCATGCTCTCTCTCTCTCTTCATATGTATCAGGGTGTGTTAGTTGCTGTCTATTAAGCCTGGCAAGGAAAAAATGCAATATTTATGTTGGAATTTTTGTCTTTAGCAATTTTACTGATGCTGTTATCCTTAACAATGAGTCCATATACTGTCTGAAAAGCTTTACTCAACAAAATTTAGTTTACTATACACAAATGACTTTGTATGAATCTAACACCACAGTGAAAAGGTGACTGCTGTTTTTTATATCATTGAAACACTTTACATTACAGTATTTTATTGTTTATCTTTTAACTCTTGACTATTATGTTATTCCTCAAATTTTTTTCTAAGGTCCACATTTGTGTGACCATTTTTTTCTTTTTTTCTTTTTGCTGTTGTAAACACCATTGTGGGACAATAAAGGTATTTTCTATTCTATTCTATTCTAATGTGGATAAATAGGTTTGATCTAATTCTGCAGGTTATTCTTCTTATTCTTATATTAGCTAATTCCTGAAAGTAAGAGCAGTATGAGAGCCTTTAATAAGCCAAAATGTGTGAGTTGGCCTGCTCTCTTTGAAATCTTAAGCTGCACCGCAAAAATGATCTAGAAATAAGTACAAATGTCTCAATTTAGTAATCTCAGTTAAATATGATGATTTGCCAATGGAATGAGTATTTTTACTCTTAAGATAAGATAATTAGTTAATATGCACTTGTAATAAGACAATGCAATTGCTTTTTCTTATTTTAAATGTAAATTGTATTGTTTCATTGGCAAAGTGTCTCAAGACAGAATGCACTTATTTTTAGAAAAAAAAAATACTTATTTAGATTTAATTTTTTTTTTTGCAGTGTACTCTATAAAGCCTCAAACTCAACGCTATTTCTGACATTTTGAATTGAAAAAGCTTCCTGGATGGGAGGCGAAACATCTTCAAACTTGGAATCAAAGTCCAGTGGTTTATTTTTGAACTTTTTTGAAACACCATAGAGAGTGTTCTGACCAGCTGTTTCACTCTATGTGGAGGCTGCAGCACCTCAGACTTGAAGAAAGCGAGAAGGTGAGAAGGTGAGGATCATCAGGGCTCCTCTTCCCTCCATAAAAGACATTTCATCCCAGTGCTGCCTGTCCTGAGCCTTTAAAAATATCAATGACCCCTCACACCCCCACCATGGACTATTCTCTCTGCTGCCCTCTGGGAAGAGGCTTCGCAGCATTCGATGAAGGGCCAGCAGGTTCTGCAACAGCTTTTTCCCCTCTGTCATCAGACTGTGGAGCTGTTAAAAACTCTAATCAAGTCAGAAATCGAGACTCTGCATCGCACTGTAATCATCATACTTGCACTACATGGTGAATCTTGAAAATAGAACTCAACTCTGTTTCTACCACATTTTGCATCATATCTATTTATTTGTTTTTGCACTGCTCTGAACCTTCCACATCATTGCCTTTTAGCACCATGTCTCTCGTAACATGTTTACATTTTGATCACTGATAAACTTTACAAATGGAAATGTTCACTTCACTGCTAAGCTGCTCATTCACTGTTGAAAAAGCTGTATACATCGAAATTATGTTTTGTTCACACTGTGTGTATACAAAAATGACGATAAAGTTTGTCTAAGTCTTTGATTCAATACATTTTGACCTATATCAATATATATAATAATTTGTAATAATGGCATGCCATTAAATAAAGCTAAAACATCTTGAAAATAAATAAATGACAAAACAGGTCAATATTTTCTTAAATATATGTATATATATATTTTTTTTATTTAATATGGAAATGTATTCAGTTTATGGAATACGTGTTTATTTAATTTTAAATAAAGCGTCTCTCCTTGTTTTTCTGCCTGACATTAAAAGTAAAACGTAAAACAAACAGGATTAAATGTTGTTAAATGTTTAGGAGGCGCAGATAAACTTAACAATAGGCAGTTGATCATCTCTTCCTGTCACCATCTCCTTCCTTTATGCATCCTCCCTCTGATCTGCTGTGTTATCGATCTGATTGATTATCCTTTAGCTGTTACACTGCTTCCTGTGAACTCACACACCAACAACACATGTACTTCTTTTTTTAAGTTTGCAACAGTGGCTTGTTGTAAACTGAGCAATAGTTATTTTGTTTATTATTGATACAATATCTTCATATAGTTGAGCCTGGTTCTGCTGGAGGTTTCTTCCTGTTAAAAGGGAGTTTTTCCTCTCCACTGTCGCTACAAGCATGCTTAGTGTGAGGGATTGTATTTGAGTCAATGAGTCAATGCAATCAACTGGTTTTCCTTAGATAGAAAACTTTGTATGAATTTGACTGTATGATCTGGTTGAACTGTAAAGTGCCTTGAGATGACATGTGTTGTGAATTTGGCGCTATATAAATAAACTGAATTGAATTGAATATAGTTTAACACCAGGGGGGATCCACTGACCCCCTCATTTCATGTCATAAGAATACTTGTAATTAGTAATCACTTACTTGCCTAAAAGCCCATTACAGCCTTCAAATTAAATGTCAATTAACCAAAACATGTATCATATATTCTAAAATATGTATTTCATATGAGATGTCGTCTAAAATTAATAAATCAGTTGATATGATAACATTTATAAATGTAACTATTTATGTGCCCTGTGTGAATAATTATGGGTTCATAAGTAATAAATGAACAAAATTTTCCAAAAACATGATGCATATAGATGAAAACGAAATTTAAAAGTGGAGACTTTTCCATTTTTTAGCAAAAAAAAAGAAGAAATAAAGAACTGTGAGATTTGACAAAAGAAAAATTATGGTGAAACCATGAGGGTCACAAGTGAAGGAGACAAGACAATCATCACATTGGAGAAAGACTCCTCTTTCCAACTGAAATTAATGGGTTACCGCATTTTTTAAAAAATGGGTCGACCCGCTAACAGTCGGCATTTGGCTCCCATCCATTGGCAAAATAAGCTGGTTCCCCCGCAGCTGTGTGTCTGGTGACGCCATCACACTGGGTTAGCGTTGATGATGTCCACAGTGTGACAGAAATCAGGAAAGTAAACAATGGAGAGCAACATGGAAGGAAGCCAGGGCGTAGTCAGTGTGCTTTATTGTTTCTCTCTATCTGTCTGAATCCCTCTCACCAGAGCTGCTCCATGTTTATCGAATGTAAACAGTTTTTCGGCTTGTAGGATCAGAAGCGACTGGCACTGTGAGTTGACATCCGTACGTTGTGTTAAATGGTGTGATATAAATTAACGGATCGACCCCGCTCTGGTGTTCACACAGCATGCCAATCATAGCTGAGGAGATTTTGACGCAGGTCGCTTGCCGAGTCATTTGACACGGATATAGACGCGTCAGTGAGCTGTTCCCACTGCCAGTAAAAGCCGATTGTTCCCGGGTTTAAACAGATTTTTCGGACAGTAAGAAAGGGGTAAGAGTGTTTTTTTAAGGTTCTTTTGTTTATTCCATTTGAATATGAGACATTTATACTGCACAGACATCAAAACCTCGCCCCATTATTGATCTCAGATCTGGGCTAGGTTGATAGCTATACTTCCTGTTAACTAAAGGCAAAGCCTCACATCAACATTACACTTTTTATAGCCTCATTAATTCACACCAACGGATGGAAACGCGTCTAATTAGCATTATTTATTTATCTTTTTTTTACTTTTTAGAAAGTTGGCTCAAACATTTTGTGGATCACATGTGGATGAAAACACGCAACCCCCAACCCCCCATGTGAAATATTTTTAGATCCGGCCCTGCCTAACGAAATTCATCAACTGCTACCTGAATTAGTCATTTCTAGCAGTCACTACATACTTTTTATAAATAAATAAAAATGAGTGAAATTTGCTAAAAGGGAATACAATACTTAAGTACATTTATTTTAAACACTCTAAAATCCTTATTATTAAATCTATGAAGCAAAACCTGACTAGTCAAGAAGCAATTCAATCTGATATTTTACCTACAAGGTTGAACCCTTTTAAAGAGTCAGTTTCAGACTTCTACGTATCACCTCCCTTCAGTGTTTCTTTTCCTTCCTATTAAACATTCCCCCATCTCTTAAATCCAGACACAGCTGCAGTGAAGCTGACGTACAGCAGAGTCCCAGCATCCCCATCCCCCACCAGAGGCCTGCTGGCCGTCACTCGTCTTGAATGACAGCTGCTGGAAGGACTGTCCTGCCAGGCTCAGCGGAGTGGAGAGATTAAGTCAGCGAGGAAAGAGGATTTAGCCTCCACTGTTTTCTCCACACTTCCTCCCTCTCTCTCTCTCTTTCTCTCATCTGACTTTATCTCCTGCCGTCTTCTTTTTACTTCATCTTCTTTCAACGCCCTCTCTGTCTATAAATACATCCACTGTGTCTCTGGGTGAGTGGGTATTACTGTACATTACAAAAGACTTGGGGTGAAATGCTTTCTACGAACTTTCTTTGGCTGCTTCACCAGCAGCTGACAGATAAAAACAACAGCGACTCCACTTGTGGCTGGAAGCAGCTGGTGTTGCTTTGCTGTTGGAAAGAACGGCAGAAATGGAGCGAGAAGAAACTGAATCATACCAGGAGACTCAGAGAGACACTAAAAGGGCAGCGATGAATTATTCATTGGAATGTTAATAGAATTAATCCTAAAAGTGTGACAAAAATCCTAAAAAAAAGACAGTGTATATTTGATGTCACACCATGTCCGTGTTGCTTTCTCTGCTTGTGAATTTGGGTAAAATGAGCTTTTTTTCCTACGTGTATTAACTTTTTTTTTTTTTTACTCCATCCACTCAATGAGAAACATGTAAACAAAAAACACAAGCAAAGAGTTTCCCTTAAATAGAAGCATGGAGCGGCTTCAGTAGTTTGACATGACCTAATATTATCATCATTATTAAAACCTCCTCCTTATATTTATTTTCAGATTATGATTATTGCCCATAACAAAAACTTTTGAGTTTCTACAGTAGTCAAAAAAAAAGTTTGACCTATTTAAGCTAAGCATAATTTCTGTGCCTTTTTGGATACAGATGTTTTGGCTCTCTAACCATAGAGGACCAACTTTAGTTTTCTATAAAACCACTGATTCAGGCTGTATGGTGGGAATTTTGTTCCAATATTGTTTTAAGCAAAAAACATGTTTTATAAAGGGAAATAAAAAATATATATATACCAAAGTAAAAGTTAAATGCAATAAAAATTAGAAACGTCTCCACCTTTAAATTGTTGGGATCCTGAGGCTTGCCCACCAGAGGGCGCAGAGGATCCTCTTCTGTTTTTTATTTTCATTTAGGGACTGGGTTACTGTTGGGATCTGGGGATGTACCACCTTTCTCCAGCAGAGTGCGCCGTGGGTCTCCTGGGCTGGAGCTCTCCTGCACACCTGGAGCTCGTCTGCTCTTCAGGAACCTTCCCTACATAAGCAGCTGCCAGACCTTCCTTCATCGCCGCAGTGTTGACCTTAGTTTGGTTAGCAACCTGAGCCTCTGTTACCTGAAAGAATCTAAGTTGTCTCTAAGTGAGAAAACTGATTCTAACCCTCCTCTGTCTTTGCTCACAGGAAACCTGTCTCAAGCCTGAAGCTCTGGGTGAGCTTAACCTGCCTTCCAGCCCTGGTAAGCCAAACCTAAAGATTCCTATTTGGATATCCCCTGCTGCTCTCTGTGAAGAGCTGGAAACTCTGATCAAGGTCTGCCATTCAAAGTCAGAAGCTAGACGCTGCAGCTGCTTGTGTACTCTGCTGAACCAACAGTCTCTGGACCCAACGGTTCCCTCTCTCACAAGAGAAGCCTGGACTCCGTCAAGGTAGACTCAGAATTATCTTAAAGGACTCATTAATCATCTGTCTGCCCAGCTAATCAAACTGTCCATCTCTGCAGACTTCAGTGAACCCAACCCGGACCAGTTCCTGATCCTGTTCATGTTTTTGTGTCCACAATCTTTAATAAACTCTGTTAAACTTTTACCCAGCCTCCTTTGTGTTCTGCATGTGGGTTTGAATTTAAACCATTCATGACATAAATTTTCTTTTCAACTGCAAGCATCAGGATTTGGAAAATATAGCCCACAAATTTATGAACCCACAGTTGAAACAAATGCTATCTAGAATCTATTTAGATCTAGATAGCATCTAGATCTATTTTCTTTTTTTTATTATGTTTTTCAGATTGCATTTGTCTTTCCTTAGAATTATAATTTTTTTCAGATTAATATATATCATCTTTAAGTATAATTATACAGTATATATATATATATATATTTTTTTTTTATTATTATATATATATTTTTATTTTGTGTCAGGAGTGGACATTTGTATTGGACTTGAAGTGAAGAGAAATGGATTTGAAGAACACAGTTTGAAAAGAATAACATTAAAACTTTAAACTTTAAAACTCAATCTGAAAAACAGAAATTTGAAGAGAAAAAGTGAAAATATAAACTCATTGAAAAAGTTAGAAAACATTAAATTCAAAGAAATTCTAAAAGATTTTTTTTTTAAACAAAATCTGAGAAAACAGTTAAGTTACCCTCACAAATTTTTGGATTAAAAACGTTTTTCAGAGTTTTTATTTTTTGTATTGCATTTTTTCTTTTTTTCAAATTTCAATTTCAAATGACTAAATGTAGTTTTTGCTTTAAACAATAATGGAACAAAATCAACAATTTTGGTAATAATTAGTGTAAACCAGCTGGCAATGTGGCCAGAAAATGAGTCTTGGTTAAATACTGTGTTTTATGCGTGCTAAATCAAATTCATGAAAAGACAAAAAGTTAAACTCTTGATAAATTCACTTAAGTAATTTGGTAATGAAGCCTTGTATATTGGGGTCAAGCAAACTTTTTTTCTGATCTCAACAAACAACTATACTGAAAGAAAATAAGAATAAGATCTGCAAACCCTGTTCTTTGTAAAACATGATAATATTTTTCAGGCCTCATTTATCTGGATTAATCTACAGAGTAACTGCTGGAACAGCCGCCACCACCTGCAGCTTAGGAGAGGAAGAAAGGAGGTGTGTTAATAATCCTCCCCACTGAAGCAGATCGTCGTTCTCTTCAGATAAACTGACTCATAACCAAAAGGCTGCTATCAATCAGGAACCAAGTCCAGTCGAGATAAACAGTGTTTGTCAGGGAAACAGGAAATCAGGACAGCATGACTGCTCTGAATCTCACAGAAACAAGGTCAGGCTTTCGGTTGTTTGGCTGCATCTTTCTGCTGGGCTTAAGGAGGTTATAACCTACATCTGCTGACTTTTAGGGAAGCTGAAGCATTTTTGTTTCTCTCTCACTCATTGGTTTGTCTGTGTGGATCTGTTCTAAATGTGGATGGAAAGAGATGGAAAATACAACATGTCTGTTTATCAGTACTGCCTTCCCAGCAAAGCTGTCTTTGTTTTATAACTGTGTGTGAATCCGTTAGTGTAGAACTGAAGAGCAGATTGCAGGCTACATGCTTTCAAAAGATGAAGAAATTCATTTCTGCAGTGTCTTTAAAAGGAGAGCTAAAATAACTGAGTGAGATACTGGGAGTGGGAACCTTTATCATTCAGATTTTTAATGGGGCAGTGATTCAAATCAGAATCAATTCATAGTTGTTCATCTGTTCTTCATGTGCAGCCATGTTGTGTTATCAAAATGCACTAAAAGGCCTAATTCTTTTCCAGTGAAGCGGGTGATAGACCCCCCCCCCCACGCTGGTGGTAGTGTACTTCCAATTTGACTAGCGTCATCATTCGTGTCTCCATATAGTAATTACGTCCACAGGGCTGAAGGTTGTCTGGATTCAGCTCAGTGGTCTAAACCTCCTTTCCCACCCTAGACAGGGTTCTAACATTTGACCCTATGAAGGAGCTAGGAACAGGAAGTAGGAGCTATAGTTTGAGGCATTCAGATTGAGCCCTGGTCCAATTAGGACTACAGTCTTCAGAAAAAGTTACAAAAATGTAGTGAACAGTTGTTATAAAACCTAAAACATGAGGTTGTGAATATTAGTATGTGTCATAAAGAGAAAGAATTATGAAATAATGTGTCTGTTAAACTCCATGAGCTAAGCTTTACTTGTCAAGCAAAGTATAGTGGTAAAAATGTATAGCTCCTAGTGGGATTTAGGAATGTCAGGAATGCTACGTTCACACCGAGTAGCTGATGCAGCCGGTTCACATGTTAAATCTATCGTTAACGGGCATCAAGGTGCATCAAAAGGTCCTGCAGCGCGTCTCGAGCAGCAGGTGCAGCGCATCTTGGAGCATCTTGGAGCAGCCCCTCAGAAGCTGAAATGCTTATGAGGCGCATGACGCATCTGGGAGCTGGAAGGGAGACAGACATTGCTGCTCATGTAGAGCCTGCAGCAGGAAACCATCAGAAATTAACAAGAATTTGTTAGCAGGGTAAAACGCTACTAGGTTTACATAAAAGGCAATGACAATATTTCATTTTATGTAGAAAGAAAAGTGAGCGCTATGATCACTCCCCAGTATTAATGCCTAAATTAACTTAAAATGTTGAAAACTGCCGGCAAAATATGATCACTTTTATTATTCTTGTGCCTGCAGTTTGTACCACATACCTAAAAAATGCTACTTAGGGAAAACCCTGCTGCTGGAGATTCCTAGTTGCAGCGCACTGCCAGTATGTGGGGGTCTGAGTGGATCCGACAGCGGAAAAAATTTTTAAGGCAGGATTTTAACAGTGTTGCCAACTTAGCATCTTTGTCTTTTTATGCCTTTTCAGACCCCTCTTGCACCTTTATTTAAAAAAGCGCCTTCTAGTGCCTTTTGGGACAGAAAATAGCAACTTTTCTTGCTGAGCAGTGAGCAAAACTGGATCAGAATCTTGATAGTTGACTGCCCGGATGTTTGAGGTCTACTTTCTCACTTAAAAACATATTAAAACAAATTTTCTAACCACTGATCACAGCAACTATAGCGAAGCCGCTCTCTGCCATTGAACATAGGAGCAGCAGAAGCATCAGATGCATCTGTGCACATTTTACTGGATGTCTGACCTTAAAGTGGACAACCATCAAATAAGAAGCAGCAGACCCTTGCTGCTTAGTTTGGAATCAATGTAGCATAACTGCAATAGCTTTAGCATCTTGCTTCCTGGTCCTACCTCCTAACTGCCAGCACTATTCATACACCACTAATAATGGCGACAGCCCAAAATAAGCCTTCTTACTGATTTGCCTCAAATAAAGACAAGGCTAGTCAATTCCCAACCATTTTTCTAGTTTCCTCTCTGCTTTGATGCTTTCAAGCATCTGGGTACATCCCAGGGATGTCAGCTTGGCAATATCAGGACGTCCCGGGTATTGTTTCTAAAATCAATACTGGGACTTTTTCTAACAAATATAAAAGTAAAAGAGAATCATAATTTTTTTTAATGCACCACTGTAAGATACATTTTTTTTCGTGTAAAAACTGAACAGCTGTTTTTGACTTTTCCCCGGTTGTACCCTTCTTGGCCATAATAATCTAACAGTAAATCTACAGTTAGGAAATAAAACTCTGCGAAAACCAAATTGCCACCTTTTCTTTACTTCTCAAATCATCCACAGATCCAATCGCCAAGGGACCCACACTCCCAAGCAAAAGAACAAGCACCTTCATTTTGCTTTATTCAACATCTGATGTTGATCGATATAACAATGTCCCCCTTGGTTGAGCTCAGTGTTTGAGCGTAAAAGGAAAGAGCTAATTTCCTGCCGACAGCAGCGCCTGCTGTGACAATATGGCCGCTCTGAATTAAAGTATTCCCTATGGAGAGGAAAGAGGGACTAACAGAGAGAAATCTGCCATGGAAAATCAGGGAGGAGATCATGGAGTCAAGATGAGGAAAAAAACCTAGAAACAATATTTTAAACATTACTTTTAAGAGAGTTAAACATGTTTTAAATTCTTAACCTGAAAAATTAACTAAATCATCTTCATCTTTTTCAGATTTCAGATTTACAGCTGAGCAGCTGAAAAATACATAGAAGCCCCAGTAGATTTGAAACCCCAAGTGTGATTCTAAACACCTTTGCAAAACCTAAAAACAAAGACAGAAAGCAGTTTTCAGCTGTCAGCTGTGTCCTGTTCTTAAAGCTGACTGCATGTCAGGCATTTCCTTGTTATATAATCCAACACAGGGACAGGCAGTAAGCAGCTACAGACAGGCCGCAGTTAAGACGAACTGATTAAAGAAAACAACAAAGAAAAAACTTCTACAGAGACACATGGACCCACTGAATTAACAAACCTTGATCCTCAAAACACAATTGATTTTTTTATTTATTTAAAGAATAAAACAGACTCTATATATTAGACTTCCCCATCAGGTTAACTCAACTTGTCAACACGCTGCCTATGAAGTGGAGGGATGGAGCAGCAGGCAGGAAAACATGACAGTGTAGGAAGCACAGGACACTCAAAGCAATCATTCGAGGTCTAAAGGGATAATCACGGTAAAGCCCCACTGTCCCATTCACAGAGAATAAAACCCACTGGATTAATCTTTAGTCATACAGAAAACACAGACAGGCATAAAAATACTTGCATAACCCATGGACCACTATTGCTCTGAGTGTCTTCACCCTGCTACGGTGGCTGAGGAGTCCAAACCCTGATTTCACAGCAAATTCTAAAAGGTCCTGCAAACTCAAAAAAAACATGCAAAGAAAAAATGCTGCAAAGGAAAAAAGATGAAACCCCCAAAATTAGAGAGCAGCAACCTGGAAACATGCTGGAAACATAAAACCTGCACTAAATGCTTAAATGATGCTAACACGCATAGCACATTCAAAAGAAAAAAGCAACAAGCAGCAAAAACAACTGCAAGGTATGAAAATCTGCAAACTGGCGCCACGGAATGGAAGAGCTCCAGACCACCAGGGGGAGACAATCCCTGAATCATATGGAACCAGACCCTCCTAAAATGTTAAGAGATATTAATGTTTGAAGGAAGATTCAAATCTTTCATCCTGTTGATATTTTTGCTATGGGTCTGGTCCATACATATCCTAATAATCTCTGTTCTCGTCCCAAATGAGTTGGCTGCCATTCAGTCTGTTCATGAAAACGAGGAACGTTTAGTGCAATACTTCGAGTTGATGAGTGACGTGTCAGCTAGTACCCGCCTTCCATAACACGCTTTCAGCCAATCGCCATCATTGTAATCAAGCTAAATAGCAGAAATACCCAGCTTAATAGCTTTAGCAACTTGGTCGTCCATGAGAGCCACCAACGGAGACCCAATGATCACAATAGAATTAGTCTGCAGCTTCTTGAGTGTTTTCACAACTAGTGGAGTAAGCTAATAAATCAAACTTTTTCCAAATCCTGTCAGAAGAAAAGCACAGAAATCTTTCCCATCTACAAAGTGCTTCTCTTTGCTCCTTTTTCAAATGAGAAATTGTCGCTATTATAAATAAAACAGAGTCAATTGCTGCATTGGCAGGTGAGTCCTCCAGCGTAGCCATGTTGTTATTGCCCCAGCAAGGCCCTTCTGCCTGCCGTCATTCCTACATGTCCCGCCCCAAAAAACACTGCTGGCATGTCATTGGTCCGACCCACTGATTGTTACGAGACGGACGTATTAGTGGGAGTCTTTCAAGATGTGCTTGTTGTGAGACAGCTTTTTATTGTCATTACCCTGTCACAAGTACAGAGCTACGAAATTCATCTCTGCATATAAGCCATCGCCCGGGGAGCAGTGTGGGGTTAAGGGTACTTGCTCAGGGACCCAGAGTTGTAGTCCGTGGGAGTGGGGCTTAAACTCAAAACCTCTGGATTCCAAGCGCAATGCCCTGACCCCTAGGCCGCCACTCCCCTGAAAACTCAGATCTCGCGACAATCCAGGTGCCACAAGGTTATTTTGCTGCTTTGCTTTTCTGCATTTTCATTTTCTGTGAGATCTTCTATTCACTTGCTGTTTGTACCCCTCGGCCACCGTCCTTCACTTTAAATCAGATGCTTTCCTCTTTAGTCACTTTAGCTCAATCACACACAGACCTAAAGCTCTCTGCTTCAGCTTCCACACTCAAAACTTGACACCTGTCAACATGCTGCTTTACACGGTTGTCAACTATGCGTATCTGCTTGGCTGATGAAAGGCATACGTAGAGCAGCAATCAGCTGAAGGTGTGTAAACTACCCTAAAATGGCACTCGATTAGTGACCGCCTCAGCTAATGTGTACAAAATTATTACCAGATAAAAAGTAAAATTTAACGGATCATAACTACTGATTTAATATTCAAGAATGATATCAAGCTGGAAAAACAAAACATTCTGTATAAGTTCTCATATTTTTTTAAACTAAAACTGAAATGATAGTTTAAATAAATAAGATACTTGCAAAATAACAAATTAGGGCAGAACAAAAACTTTCAAATGTTGTTTTCTTCCATAAATCTTGTAAAACAATATTTAGAGTAGCTAATGAGAGTCAGAACAGGGCAAAGTATCCGAGTAAAAACAGCGATTGTTCACTGTATTCTCTACACTTACAAATGGCACAGCTGAATATTTAGATGGAAAATAACTTGAAACTAAACTGTATTTTAACATTAACTGTAAATGTTGGTGCTTTTTTTCTTTATCCTTCATTCAGTGAAGGCACTAATGGTGGGCAAGTTAGCAAAATATTTTACTTTAGCAAGATTAACAGTTCTTAATAACAGTTATAACTATACTCCATTAAAAGTGAAACATTAATTAAAGTAAAGATACCATGAGAAGAACAGTAAATAACACTAGTTACGACTCACCTCTGGTTTTAGCAACTATAAAAATGTCAGTTTGGTTCCACTGATGGAAGAATGGAAGATAAATATGTTATCAAATAAAGATAATCTGATTTAATTGGATTCTGTTCTGTTCAAGGATTATTTTTGTGTTTCTTTATTTTGTCTACACATTTATGTTTAGTGCTTTATTAAGTATTTGCTGTTTTTAAAAGCTTTGAATAAATGAATTTGTTCTGGCTAAAAATAAAAACTGTTTTCAGTTAAGGATTCAAAGGAAATATGCAAACCAACCTTAATATTCCTAAACATAATGCCTAAACCTGCTGATGGTGCCAATATTCTAATCACTGGCAATACATCACTGGAAGGCTCGTATTAATGAAGCCACATCAGAGTTTAAAGGTCTTTTTGTTTTAAGAAATGGAATCCCTGCTCTGCTTTAGATCATTGTCCCATTCCAGTAAGCCTAAGGAAGATATCACAAACTGCACACCTGAGCTTCTCTTTCAGGATTTCCTGCTGAACTGCAGAATTTCGATTTTACACCTTATCACAAGTTGCCTCGGCCTCTTTCTGACCTATGAACTCTGACCTTAACCGATGCAAAGTGACACCTGTCGGGCTTTCTTTATCTGGGGTTTTGGGTTATTTTGTGGCCTCCTGGGTGAGTTGTTGAAGCCCTCTTGGAGTAATCTTGGTACTGGCCACTTTGAAGAAGGTTTTTTCTGTTTTTGATATCTATGAACATTGTGGCTAACAGCTCCCACTGGGGTTTCATGGTCTCCAAATCCTCAAAAATAGCTTCGCACAGTCAGACTGATAGACGACAGTGATGTTGTTTCTCAATTTTCTTTAAATTCCTTAGGTTGTGCGGAGTGGTGGCCTAGTGGTTGGTGCATAGAGCTTAAAATCCTGAGGATTCCGAGTTGGAGCCCCACTCTCACAGACTGCGATGGTGGGTCCCTGGGCAAAGACCCCCCACACTGCTCCCCGGAGTTGCACAATGGCAGCCCACTGCTCCCCAAGGGGATGGGTTAAATGCAGAGAGTTAATTTCGTTGCTCTGTACTTGTGACAGTGTAATGACAATAAAAGCTGGGGAAAAAAGAGGATGGATGATACTTAATGTTAGTATAGAAAGGAAAGAAAACATTAAATCTGTACAGATATCGTCTCTGGTAGCTAGTAGCAAGCATTTTATTTCCACAAATTATTTCTCTAATCATCTAATCTAAACTATGGAGTGAATTGTTTTCCAGTTTTGTAAATGATAATTTAAAAACTGCAATCCAGAAATGAAACTTCAAAAGATGTCTTAATTTAAAAAAATAAAATGGGGTGAACATTTCTGTTTCTGTTAGATTTTATTTTTCCAATTTTATTTTAGAAGTTTTTACCATGTTTAATTTTTTTTATTTATTTTTTATTATATAAATTCTACATATTTTCAGTTTTTAAATTTGAAATTTTGTCTTTATCAAATTTAGATTACGCATTGCACAAGTTATATCTTAATGACATTTCTAAAAATTAAATCTGCCAAAAAAAGTAAAAAAAAAAAAGAAAATATTGAAAGATTAAAATAATACAAAAAAATCTAAGGAAACGCCAAAATTCCTCTTAAAACCTTATGTTGATCGAGAGGGTATTTTAAAATTTCATTTTTAGATTGCATTTTCTTCAAATTCGCATTTGAAAAAAAATTCCTTAATTTTGTTGTTTCTTTTTTTTTTGCTTGCAACAATAAAGCAACCAAATTATCCCCATACTAACTTTGCCTTCAAGGTAAAACTGGAGCGTCTCTGCAGAGAGCATTTAGGACTCAGGTTACTTCAGCTCTGCCGCCTCATCCTGATCAATAAGAGGAGATCATATCACAATATCAGGGAATTCAGAACCAATGGACGGGTGCACCATTTGAACCAGAGCTCAGAAGTGTGTGTGCATGAAACTGGTGGAGGCAGGGGCATGGGGGGGGCGCTCTGTTTGTATGTGTGTGGAGTGAAAGAGAGGTTGGTAATGGTGAGAACAAGCTCTGAACACAGCTGCCGCCTTCAGCTCACTGGTACAAGAGGTGTGAAATAGGAGAAAATGAAGGAGCAGGGCGGGTTTAGCAGCAGAGAGAAAGTCTGGAAGGTTGACAGATTTACAAATTATAAATTCCTGTTATGTAAAAAGTAAATTTCCCAAGAAGCTCTTTCTAAAGTGTTGCCTGTTGACATTTATAAGATAAGAAGCATTGAGCTCTTTTCCTCTGCTTCATGGTCATATCACTGGGACATTTGATTCAAGAGAATGGCTGCTAGAATCCCACCTAGATAACCAAACCTCAGTGACGGGAAAACATGATCACGTCACTGAGGTGACAGGAGAATGTGTTTTTGTTCCCTTAGTGCTTATTTTTAACAGATGTAGCAAATCTGGACCAGAAGCTGCTGGTAGTTCTCACCTTTGTCTGGAGGAATAGAAGGAGGAGGAGGAAGAGGTGAATGGGTTCTTATGTGTGATGACAGCAGGTACAATTTTCCCACCAGAAAGGACATTATACCTACAGTTTGGTTTCTTCTTCACCGCTTTATTTCAAATCTGACTTTTTTTTTTTACACTGTTAAAACATTTTTTTAAGCAGTCCAACTAAAAATATTCCAAAATAACAAAGATCTCGTCTTTCACCAATAAATCAGCTTTTTTCCTCCAGCTCCATTGATTGTGGCTGAACAACAGCTTCCCTCTCACACATTTGATGGAACTGTTTATATTATTACCATGTTTGCGGCTTTTAATGCAACGATTGCTCTGGCTCTGAGTTCCTATTTTTTGTACAACCAGAGTTTGGCGGTACACATTATTTTGTGTCTCTACAATAAAGAATGTGGTTTAGTGCCTTTCTTTTCATGTTTCTTTAGCAGTAACACTATGAAGCAAACTCCTGATTCCTTCCCTGGAAGCTCTGTGTCTCATCTGCTGGTGGGCACCAGGCAACCAGGCAACTTACAGTCATATCAAACACTTTGCTATGCTCCCAGGGTAATTTGGTAACTTCCTTTCTTTCTGTCCAACATGGGGAATCATCAAGATATTCACCACACAGAGCCAGAACTGACAGCTGCCGGCCTTTGGGGATTCCTTCAAAGAAATGAGAGAAGAAGGAGCCAGAACCTCAGATCAGGAAGGCATATTTATTCTGGGAAGTTCACCAACCTTGTAGGATCTATCCCTGCTATTGCTAGCTGGGTGGGGCTGGAAACCATTTATTGGATCAATCCGGATGAACCAATTCCTGAAATAATCATCCACTAATTTGGTAATCGAATCAGTAAAATGTTACCTGTAGACAGACTCTAAAATATGCCATTTCCTGAAAGTAAAAACAAGTTAGAGCTGTAATTAAGCAAAAGCTCCACAGAAAACATGAACTTTTGTCCACTCTGTGTCTAATACAATATCCAGAAGTCCCAAACTGGAAGAGTTTTAGCCTAATATGGTTCACATTCTGCTAAATAAAAAAATAAAATCTCCTAATAATAATTTTTTGCTGTCTGAGTTTTTAATCTGTTCATCGTAAAAGTAATCATCAAATTAATCAGTTAGTAAAATAATCATTAGTTGTACATTAATAAACATTATATATTATGCTACAAAATGCTGTAAGCATTCAATTTTTGTATTTCTGTCATTTAAAATTTACTTAAAATGTACAATAAAGGTTTTGTTGTTTGTTTAAATAAGTTTAAACAAACTTAAACAAAGCTGCAGCCCTAAAGTTGAAAATGTTGGTTCTGAACCTTTACTTCCTTCTCTGCTTTAGTTCTACAGAACCTCCAACTTTTAATGAAGTTCAGGAATGAAAAGAATAGGCTGTAAAATCCATTTATATAAAATACTTAAAGACACTAAACTTTGACTAAATTGCAATAGTTTATTTAAGCAGCACTTCTCCTTTGACCTTCAAGCCATATTGTGTAAACTAGAAGCAAAGTGAGCAGGTTTATCTTTTTATAACAGTGTCATAGTTTTGATGCATGTGCTTCTTTGTGCTTCTATAACATGTTCAATCTCCAGACCAATATTTCCTCGGTTATAAGATTGTTTTTATATCCATATAAATGATTTAGCTGTATATTAACGTAGGGATCAGTGGCACAGTTCTGTTGATTGCAGATCAGCCTCATTCTTTACTCTGTGTGTGGGTGTTAAATTCCTGTCCTAATTGGTATATCTACTTGTTTACTCCTGGCCTAAAAACAACAGCAGGCTGCCAAATGAAGATAAAACACACAAGATGACCTGCTTACCACTTAGCTTGAGCTCTACGTCCTCACTTATCATGATGCGGGACAGGAAATAGAGATGGTCAGCAGTTCACTGCATGTTTTTTTATTTGTTTTTTTTTAAGCAATTGCACTTCCCTTTAAGATTGTTAACAGCATTTGCCTCAGTAAATGTAAGGTGAGGCTAAGCATAGCTCTAATCTCATACGACACTACTGATAACTATCTAGTACATTTAGTAGAGTGGTATCTGTCCTCAAAATTACAGATAATTGGTTCTGATGATTACATAAAGTTAATAGATCTCCTGTGAACTATATTTAAAAAAATCATGCTTGAATACTTAACATTACATGAACATTTTGTTAAAACTATTAATCATATTCCTAGATCCACTTGTTCCGTTTTGTTTTTCACCTTGATCAAGACTCCTTGCTTTAAGAAATGTGGGCCTTACTGGCTAAATAAGGCTTTCTGATTGTAACCACAGGAACTAATGCTGCCACTAACTCCATTTTTTCCATGTTAGAAAATTCTTCTGGAGCGTTGCTTCCCCCATTTCCTCCACATGATGGAATTGTCAGCAGCAGTTTAGATCTTCTTACCAACTGACAAGATGAACCAATTTTCCTCAAAACAAATTTTATCTCAGAAATGTATGTAAATATGTTGGAATCATTCTATTATTTTTTTATTTATTTTTTTTCCTTGCAATGCATTGGTTATTATTATAACAACAAAAAGGCTTTAAAAGCAAAGTAAAGGTTACATAAAGTAACATTAATACTCCTGAATACTATGATGATCTCGACGCCACAAACTAAGACAGTTCATCAAAGCAGGAGAATCGTACATGATGTCATGTATGGTGTGAACTTTGTTCCATTACTGTTGCAATAAAACAAAGTTTTTTTAGATGGACATTTTCTAATAATACATTTTATAAAGTCAAATAAATACATAAATGGAACTTTGTAAAACATTTTAGTTTAAAAAAGGTGTTGTTGTCTTTTTTATTTTTATTTTTTATTTATTCAGATCAATATTTCACAGATTGGGTATTTTCAAAATTTGCTTTTTCATTTTTTTTTTCAATTAGATTTTCATTTTGTTTTCCTAAATTTCTTTTTTTTCAGATTGTATTTCACAAATTGCATTTGTCTTACATTGCATTTCACAGATCACAATCTCTCCTCTTGACATGTTGCTAATGTCCAGCTGACAAATAGAAATGTGTCTTAAATCAGAGGAAAGTCCACCCCCAGAAGTGAAGAGAATGTCATCTGTAAAATGTGATTAGAGATGCATTTTGTAAAACTCAATCTAAAAAAAGAAATTAAAAGAATAAATACACTTAAATGGATCAACAAGAAGTTCATATCTGCATTGCATTTTTTCAAATTTCCATTTACGAAAATGTTTTCTCAGCTTTCAATAATAATGGAACAAAATGCCCACCATAAGCGCAGTTTTAGTGCAAATGCTCTGAAATCTGATAACATGACAAGCACTGTATCCAAGCAAGCATTAGTGAATGTTTCACACATCAATATCCACTTTATTGTGCAACGTGACCTTAAATCAGAAAAACTTCCTGGCCATCCAAGAAAGCAATGAGAACCCCATCATTATCCAGTCATTTCTACCTTATCCGTGACGCAATCTTTCTAAAACAAGCCAAAACTCTCCATTAATGTACAGATCAGATGATGACCCACTAGTTTACGGCAAATTTAGTAAATTTCTTGCGTCGCCTATAATATTTTTATTCTCGATTTACACCTAAAAGGAGAAGGTCAGTTTTCCTGACTTACTTCAGAATTCTTCATAAAAAGCACCTCCCTTCATGTGAGCCTGTGGTTCAGCTGAGCGCTGTCCAAGGTGCTGAACCAGATTCACTTTCCCCGCCTTGCTTCAAACCTCACTTAATAAAGACAATTTACTCATAGAAGACGCGAAATGGGGGGAAAATAAAATAGGCACCAATGTCATACCAAAGTGACGTATTCTAATTTGTTCATCAGGATTTTAATTAATGTTTGTGTAAATAAAATAAAACCTTAACTTGGTCCCGAAAAGTGCCAGAACTTAGGAAGAAAGCTCAAGAAGCGCTTCTCGCTCTCCGCTGTGATAAACAAGCAGCTCCTTACGAACTTATCAAGCCCATATCCAGGAATACTACAAACTTTTATTATTGTTGTTTTTGCATTTTAATTTGTCAAAATTTGTAAGGGAGAAAAATGACAGAGTCAAACCTACCTGCTGGACCTTCTTCCTCTTTTCTTTACCTTGTTGCTCAGCTGTGAGTGTGGGAGTAAACCGGATGAAAATGTCTGTCCGCTCCAAAGCTCGGTTTAAAGGACTAACCTCGGTGGAACCACACCATCCTCCACCCCCTGCCCTCCCCTACAGGCGAACTTCCGGTTTGGCTTTTACAAAATAATACGCCAGACAGAAGGTATTGAAAGGTGCTAATTTACCGTGAATTTATAAAACTGTATCTCACATAGCTCTGCAAAGATTACTTTCCAAATGAAAGGAGGATGTAACAATTATAAATCACCACTAACCTGGAAAAAGATACTTAATCAGTGGAGCAGCACAGACACCAATGCTGAAGTCTTTATGGAAGAGTGGCAATTAAAAAAAGAGAATATATATATATATATATATATATATATATATATATATATATATATATATATATATATATATATATATATATATATATATATGTATATATATATATATATATATATATATTGATTAAGATCAATAGAGGCCAGGGTCTACCACACCAGGCAGGACCCCCGATGCAGACTGTGCAAAGATGCCTCTGAAACAATACAGCACATAACAGCAGGGTGTAAAATGCAGGCAGGAAGTGCATACATGGAACGCCACAACCAGGTAGCTGTCATAGTGTACAGGAACATCTGCCATGAGTATGGGCTGGAAGTCCCAAGGTCAAAATGGAAGACACCTCCTAAGGTAGTTGAGAATGACCGAGCTAAGATCCTATGGGACTTCAAGATCCAGACTGACAAACAGGTGATGGCTAACCAACCAGACATTGTGTTGATCGACAAACAGCAGAAGAATGCAGTAGTGATAGATGTGGCAATCCCAAGCGACAGCAACATCCAGAAGAAAGAACACGAGAAGCTTGAGAAATACCAAGGGCTGAAAGAGGAGCTAGAAAAGATGTGGAAAGTAAGAGCAGCAGTGGTGCCAGTGGTAATTGGAGCACTGGGGGCTGTGACCCCCAAACTGGGAGAGTGGCTACAGCAGATTCCAGGTAAAACATCAGAGGTCTCTGTCCAGAAGAGCGCAGTCCTAGGAACAGCTAAGATACTGCGCAGAACCCTCAAACTCCCAGGCCTCTGGTAGAGGACCCGAGCTTGAGGATGACACATACCACCCCACGAGGGGTGAGAAAACAGTTTTTTGTTTTTTTTTATATATATATATATATATATATATATATATATATATATAGAGATAGGTATACATATATATATATATATATATATATATATATATATATATATATATATATATATATATATATATATATATATATATATATATATATACGTATATATATATAAAACAATAATCTATCAATTAAATGAGTTTTGTCTGGGAGCTGCACGGCGGTTTGTTTGTTGTTTTTTTAGCACTGTTGCCTTGCAGCAAGAAGGTTCCTGGTACGATTCCCAGCCCAGGGTCTTTCTGCATGGAGTTTTCATGTTCTCCCTGTACATGCATGAGTTCTCTCCGGGTACTCCAGCTTCCTCCCATAGTCCAAAAACATGACTGTTAAGGTTAATTGGATTCTCCAAATATTCATTATGTGTGAGCTTTGATGGTTATTTTTGAGCCCCCAGAACTGAAGAGAATGGGAAATGAAAAATTCAGTTTGAAAATAATGCAATTTATAAAACTGATTATAAAAATGAGAAATGTAAAAAAAGATAGATCACGTTTGAATAAATTAATTCTGTGAAAACAAACAATAAAACAAATCTAAGAAAACACTAACTTTTAAAACCTTATTTTGTTTATATTAATATTTAATTCAATTCAGTTTATTTATATAGCGCCAATTCACAACACATATCATCTCAATGCACTTTAGAGTTCACCAGATCATACAGTCAAATTGATTCAAAGTTTTCTATCTAAGGAAAACCAGTTGATTATATCAACTCATTGACTCGGATGCAATCCGTCACACTAAGCATGCTTGTAGCAAGAGTGGAGAGGAAAAACTCCCTTTAGACCTTCTACAAAGTATCTTTGCTTCCAACAATATTGGAACAAGTTATTCCCAGAGTTCTCCACTATTGGGGAAATAAAATTATACAAAAGATTAACTTTTTGTAGAAACTTTCAAGAAGACCGGAAACTAAAGAAGGAATAAGAGGCAACATTACTTTCCAACAGGACAATAGTTTCTACATAGAGCCAGTGCTATAGTGGAAATGTTCTAATCAAAGCGTGTTTATGTTTCAAAATGGCCCAGTCAAAGTCTGGACCCAAATCTATCTGGGCCTCTGTATTAAGATCTACATATTTACAGTGGTTCTTTGTCCAATCTAGGAAAACACTGGTAATAAGACTGCAAAACAATGGCTGATCTGGTTGATCCAAAGGGTGTTTTAAAAAAGGGGTATTGAGAGGAGCTGAAAGCAAAGGGAAGCCGAACTTTTCAGACGTTTAGTAACAGGAAAATATCACACTATAGTTAGGAAGACATCGTTACACACTTTTCTTTCACTTCACAGCTATTTTTTTTTTTGCTGTAAAATATGATAAGCATGTAGAATAGCAGAAATAATTTTACCAAACATTTCAAAACCCACCAAATTAATAGGATGCTCTTATTTGTGATAGAAATAGAGATAATCGATGTACTGCAGAAAAATAAAACAAAATTAAAAACATTTTTTTTATTTATGTAGTACAACGTTTTTGTTTTGTTTTGTGTTTCGTTTTTGTTTTGCTATAACTCTAATATATACAGAAAAAAATAAACTTTTAAAAAGCAAGAAATTCTGTTTTACCTTGCAGACTTTTAACCTGAAAGTCCGGTCACCTAATTTCCTGTCTCCCTGAGTTGTGTTTGCCCACAAAATGGCCGCGCCCTCTGACGTCAGAGGCAGCGGATAAAAGGTAGGGCAGCTGAGCCCTTTTCAAGGCCATGTTGGCTTTCTGCCTCCTGACACAGCTTCTCCCCCATCATTTATAAAAATAAATAATTTGTCCTCCTAAATCTGACACGTTACCAGCTGGATTAAAGGACGATTACAAAGAAAAATGAAACTTTTCAGCAAAAAATATGGTTAATTCAAACAAGGAACCATCAAACAGCTTTTTTTACATTCAGAGTCAGTGTTGAAATGATAAGTAAATGGTAAATGGCATGTACTTATATAGCGCGTTTACTCAAGTCAGGAGACTTGACCAAAGCGCTTTACACTACATTCATTCACCCATTCACGCACACACTCACACACTTACAAGTGGCTGCAATGTTCCATCCAGCAGTTTCTCTAAACAAGCCTCTCAAACCTTTAACCTGCTTTTATTTGCATGAACTCAAACTTTAGATATCCTCCCTTCAGCATCAGTTTTCTCTCCCTGTAAACAGAAACTGACTATTTCGAAGGGAAAAGTCGTTTCACCATATTTTGCCATCTGGCCTTTTTCTTCCCTCTCAGAACATCACAGTGCATTATTTTACTCAGCACACGAGCTGCTAAAGCGTTTAAACACCATCATGTCCACAGGAAGAGGAAGCGAGGTGATAAAATGTAGACAATCCAATCTTCTCCCTGCATCTCTGTTTGTTGGTATGTGGAAGCCTGCTGATTTTAACACTGCTGTCTGCATAAACATGAGCCTGGACGGTCCTCCCTGTCCTTTAGAGATTGCTCTCTGGTGTGCACTGCTGTTTGCCCCTGGAGTCCTTGATTTCATATAAACAGATTCATGAATATTAAATAGCGGACACAGAAGGACAAGCTTTGGAACAACTAGAGATGGATTTTTCTGGGCTTCCAGCAGCCTCCACATGATATGAGAACAAGATTGGATTCCACAATCACTTCTTTAATAGCACATGAGGTGATATTTTGTGGAAGAAAAAATGGCTCCAGATTTGAATTGTTGCTTCAGATTGTGACCTAGTTTTTAAGGGCTGAACATTTAAATGTATATAAACCTGAGCCTGCTGGCTTTTGTGGCTCCAAAGTTATTTATGACGTAAAATATCTGATCACTAATCTCTGTTAGTCCACTCTGGATGTCACTGGAGATCTTAGATAGTTCTTTATAAATGTGAGCTTGGAAAAGCTGTGGATGCAGCAGTGGCCGGGAGGTGGCAGGATATCTGCACATCTATGCAAAGATTTGGTTTCACCTCACAGATCTTATTCGGAGAGGGGGAAAGAAGAAGTTCAGATGAGTCCTGGAAGGTTTTCCATCCTGCATCCACCACTCTGCAGCTGTTCTCCAAAGACTGTCCCTGAGAAGTTTACACTGGTCTTCTGTGTATCAAGCTGACCCTTTTTTTTGTTCTTTTATAATTTTTTTCTTGGTTTGCATGGATCAGTAGTGAGTTCTAAATAATCAAATCTATAATATTTAAGAATAAAAGTGCTGGTATTTGTGTGTTTTTGTTACTATAATCCCAGAGAAATACTTATATAGAGAGTAAATATGCATGTATACTTTTACCTGCTCTTTGGGGCCCCTAGTTTCTCTGTGGGTCTAAACAGCTGCTTAGTTTGCTTCTGCTTTGGGTCGTTTATGAACTTTAGAGGATGTTGGACTTCATAGAGTTTTCTTTTTGTAAAAGTATTTTTCGTCCCTGTGAACATTTTTGAGGAACAACTTTAATCCAGTTTGAGTAATTCGTCTAAATCTCTGCCTAAAGCCAGAAAATAATCACTTTCCACACTGCTTCGACTTCGAGTCTGAAGACCGTAGGGATCTTGTTTAAATCTCTCAAAAGTCAGTTATTAACAGTGCTGATCACTGCTACAGGGATTTTGTTCTATTGGGCTGTAATAATTCAAATAAATATGAAAAGTAGACATCATATTTGATTATTCTAAAACGTTTAGGCTCGATACAAAACAGTAAAGTGTGAGCTCTTTTCACTTTAACTTTATTTAAATTTGCATTATTTTTAATGAATGAAATGTTAAAACTAAAAAACAGTTATATTTAATGTTTTGGTCTTATAGTAACAATTTTTCTACATCTCTTTGGACTTTTTTACAATTTAAAGCTCAACGTGATGACGTTTTCCCTAAAACATAAAATACATTTATTGGTCAGAAGAAAACAAAAAACCTGTATGGATATATATAACAAAGTGGGGATATTTGGAATTTTTATTTAATGACCCATTAAATAATAAAAAAAAAACATTTATTATTAATCAGGTAATTAAATGTCATAAAAAATGTAACTTATTAAAAAATTGATTCAGTTTTTATTTCTAATAAATACTGTACTGAGTACTGAGACTGAAAGGTTTCAGTGCATAACCCTAAGCCTCCTGACTTTAAGCCACAAAAGTCAGACCAAAAACTGCTGAGTCAGCGCATCTCAGCATCAAAAATGAAGTTATACAGCAGCACTTTTCATTGAGTGGTTGGATTTAAAGGTCAGAGAGTTCGTCATTCAAAAAGTAGGAAAGTTATTGTAAAAGATAAAAGAACAGTTTGCCACCCGATTCAGTTGAACTTCTAGTAACACACACACCATCTTCCATGTGCAACATCTGCCCTCATAAGATCCAGTTAGTTAAGCCAATCTGTTTTCTGTCCCTGAAAGATCGGTGTTGTCTTCTTGAAGTTAACGGCCCCTTTAAAAATGAAACCCATTAACAGGGTTCCCTCCCAAGTGATGAGCTCCATTAATCTCCCTTAATTATCATTGATTATAATATTATATCCTGGAGGCGTTCGTGCAAAGCCCGGTGGAAACGCTGAAAACTAATGCATTTTCAAAAGAAAAACTCACATTTATTGCATCTCTGACAAATAGGACAAAAGTTATGGTCATCAACTATGGAGTGATTTTTCTGCCAAAACGTTGTGTACAAAAATGCATGTTGCGCACACACATAAAGCATGTTGCGAACACATAAAGCATGTTTCACAGAAACAAATCTTATCACTCACAAATAAACATGTTGCACTCAAATAAATCTTATTAACAAATTAAGCATCCATACAGGTGATACTTTGATTTGCAAAATACATCAGTTAATCTCCTGTTCACAAAGAAAAACAGAAACAAAAAACCATAAATGCAGTGAAATGATCAATTTATGAACACATATACATACATACATATGTGTGTATATATATATATATTTTTTTTTTTGCTTTTAATTACCTGTCAAATTAAATGAGGTTTATAAAATCAAAGATTGCACCTATACTTACCGTAAATGGTTAATTTAGTTATGAAGCTAATTAGTGGCATTAGGCATCTAGGGTATCACATTAATTTAATCTCAGTATGCTTCTATTTTATTGATGCTATTTTCACTCAAGCAAGACTTTCTAATTTTTGAAAGCATAACTTTTTTCCCCTTTTCAAATCTCTTTAGTGTTTCAAAGTAATTAAACAATCTTGTATTAGGGCAGAGGTTTCCAAATTTGGGGGGTCAATGTAGCTGCAGGGGAGAAATAGAAATTAACAGAATAAATGAAAATTTAACTAATTTGAAAAGCCTTAGCTCCATGACTATATAAGAGCCTGTGGCCGTAAAGCAATACGTTATTACAGGTCACATGACCTGGCCAACAACGGTTCGTCTTCTCCAAACTTACATAGGTGGTATTTCAAGAGGGGAGCCCCTCTCGAAGCACTGATAGTGTCAAGCTCTCTATATCTGCCTGAGGAAATATTTTAAATAAATCATATGCATCAACTCTTTAGGTCACAAAATATGTGGTGTACCTTTAAGGTAATAAACAGTGTAAAATGTCAAAGGGGTAGAAAACATAAGCCATTAAGGCTCTGATAGGACGACATGGAAAAAACTTACACAATCATCTACATATCCTGTAATTGAAATGAGCCATCCAGCTTTATTCAAAGTCAAACATCAGAAAAACATTTAGTGGAGCAAACAGACAAGAAGCAGGAACTTTTACAACACCCAAACCGCAGTGCAGCCGGCCAATCACAGTTTTCACTAGAAAATGCAGTTAAATTGAGAAACTTTCTTTTCTTTTATATTTTTTGTTATGTTCCCAGCTAGTGGACAATCTATTGAAATTAGCTATTGTTATCTTTAAATGGAATAAAACAGTTTCTGTGCTTTAAACAAAAAAAGTGATGCAAAAAACTTGGGACTCTGAAAGCATCCTGCCAGCCGATGCAGTGAAACAGTCATTTAAAGGGAACAGTTTAGCCTTTTATACAAGAAAAAACCCTTTAACTTTGAACGTGACTGACGGCTTTCAAATTATACATCAGAAATACATTTAAATAAAAATCTCCTAATTCTTCAGAACACACATGTGGTTTCACTTCATAAAAACTCTACAAAGAAATAAAGGTGTCTGCAGCGAGAAACACGTTTCCCAAAAGTCCATGTTTAAGTGCCGCTATGATGAGAGGCCGGTTCAGTCACCTCAGATCGAAGCAGTTAGTGAATAAGTGCTAAAATATCCTACTCCGCAACGGTCTCCATTCCTGTCACTATCACAAAGACAGGAAGTGATGTCAGCCCTGCAGGTCGAAGGTCCGGAGGCAGCGACTGGAGCAGCAGTAGGCCACAAAACTCACCGTCGTTCTGCAGAGGAAGGAGCAGAAAAGTCACAGAGAAGTAAGAAAAAAAACAACATAAAGGCAGAAGAAAAGGGAGGAGGAGGTATGCTCTGACCGGCGGTGGACTCCTGCTAGCACTGTGTCGCGGAGGGGGAACACTTTGGGATAGATGATGGTGAACATGGCTTGGCTGCAGCGGTGGCAGTGGCCCAGAGGGAACTGTAGCAGGTCAAGCAGGCTCTTTGGGAGGACGAAGGGAGGCAGCAAATGAAGGCCTGAGGGTTCCACACCAGAGGAAGCAAAATGAGTTACAATTACTCTAAGGACTTATTCTGGTTTTATTTACCTCTAGCTGTGGAGTTTAAACTATAAACAAACCCAAACCTCCATGTCATATGGGAGTTTCATTCCTGAAGAAATGGAAGCAAAGAAAATCAAACTCTTTTTATTTGTTTGCTTTCTTCCACTTCACAACCAACTAACTACCTAATTCAAAACTATTGAAAGCTTAGCAATAAGCTCCTCTCCAATGGGCTGTACAGGAAACAGCAGCAGCTCAATGAAGTCAAAGAAGGAGAAATTTAGGCTTCAAACTGAGAACAAAGCAGGTTTCCCCACCTGCTGGGCGCTGACGGTAGACGCGATGCATGGTCCTCATAGCAAGCTCCTCCAGAGGAACCACATTATCGGCCTGTGAGCCAATCACCTTCACTTCAGCCGGCAGCCCAACCAACGCCTCGCTCAGGACCTCCCCCGTGCCCCCCTCCACGCCGCACCTGCACAGACACGACACATCCAACCCAGAAAAATAGCTCAGAAATAAAAAATCTACCAACAAACATATATCATTACTAACCGACATATGAACAGCTGCTGTTTTTGTGAAGCAGAACATAAACTGAATCATTAAATCAGACAAGCTCTATCTAACAACTGAGCTTAAAGCAGAGCAAAAATACAGAGCTGATAGAGAATACACCAGATTTGTTACTGATGTAAACACAACATATATGTAGATTTACAAGCTACTTGTGGTCTGTGAACCTCACTGACTGACTCAGTACTGAAATGCATCTTTATGCTTCATTAGTGTTAATCAATCAAAGAAAATCAAGGGCTGTTGTGGTTTTTACTCAGTTTAGAAAATCTGAAAAACCAGCATGTTTAACTTATCGCTCCACAAGTCAGTTTTTCTTCAAATAAGTGCAATTTTTCTGGGATTGAGCAGGTAAGTGAGACACTTTGCCAATCGAATACTAAAATAAGAAAAAAATTATCTGATCATCTCATTTTAAGATTCCGTTGGGAATTGACCTGCTCAGGTTTAGAGCAAACACACTCATGTCTAGATTGTTTTTGCAGTGAGAAGCCATGCTAAGGGGTCAGCAAAGCCAGAGACACGCTTAGACTGTGGGAACCTTTTCTACCAAGGATGCATTTTTTTTTTAATCCAACAAATTTAACATTTTTTTTTTTATGTTTTATTCCATAGTTGCTCCCTGAGGAAGGAAGAACCTTACATGAAATTTAACCACTGATTTCACAAGTAGAAATCATTTTCTGAGAAAGGGAAAAAACTAGAGGAGGAGAAATCAGAGATGCTCTGGCTGAATAATTTCTGCATATTTTCTTTATTAATCTGGTGAGTTTGTTTCATACTGACAGCAGTCAATATGTCGCATACAGTTTTAATGAAAATTCTAATCTTCTAAGCAGACACAGAGCGATACATCGGCTGATTTTTTTCTTTTTTTTGTATCAGCATCAATTAATCAGTGCATTCAGCAGCCATGCATTAAGATCACAAACAATATTTATTGATGTCATTGTTAATCATATAAAAGGAGGAAGAAAATAAATATCACCTCTAAGATTTAAATATATCTGCATTTGTTAAAACAATCAGTATCTGGATTGATCCATCTCCAGCTCTGAGCTACTTGTTTAGGAGATGTAAAGATGTTTGATGTTCTGCTGATCTTTTCCCATTTAGCAACTTTTATGAGCTTCAGCCATGTTTCTTTTCTTTGTCTTTACGCTAATTAAGTCCACTTCTGTTTCTTTCAATCTTTCCCCCACGTTCATGTCCTCCCTTCATGTGCAACCGATCAGTGACCCAGAGAGACGTTGCTGTGATTCACTGGCAGCCGCGGCGATGCAAAGACAGTAGTGATGCTGCATTTTATTGGACAGGAAAAAAAAACAAACACTCCTTGCTTGGGAATCCTTCTGAACCTGCTCACCTCGTCCCCACATCAAAGGTGCTGGCAGCTCATCTGTTCACCTTCCAATGAAGGCTGTGGGGTTCAAGTTTTCGCATTCTCATGTATATTAAGTGAAAATAGGAGGTAAATGTTTTTTAAAACTGGTGTTTACGCCCCGTTATGATAATTAAAAGTCAACATATCCGCCTGATTTCAGTGTCATTCTGAGAACTTTCAGTGTAACCGGCATCGGTGTTGAAATGCGCTGGACAGGAACCTGGAGGGGTGCAGATGTCAGTGCATAAAAATAGGACAGAATCGGCTCATTTTCTACACTCAGCTGTTTACTTCTACTAGACTTAAATACATATCAATGGGATAATTTGTTCAGCATTACAAACAAGCAACGAGTTTGTGCTGATAATCGTGGGCCATATTTTTGTTACAAATCGTCCTCGGAGCGCGTGTAGAAAATTCAGGCCATGCAGAGGGGCGTGGATGCTAACTACATCTATACACATCCATGTCAGAGAGGGGAGCTTCACTAGTTTCAGGCTGGCAGAAGGCATAGAAGAGAAAACTTGATTTCTCAAGGAGGAACTTTGGTTTGTCAGCTAATCGCTGCTGAATAAAGTTATATAGATAGAAAATTATTTAGTTTACATTTGTTGGAAACAAACTGTCTGGGTTAAGAAAAGTTCCCCATAGGGCTGAAACAATTAATCAGATCAAACATGATTTATCGATTATTGAAATAATTGTCACCTTATGTAGTAATCAATTAATCCTTAACAATAGACTCTAAAACATGCCTTTAGCTGACAGAGGGACCCACTTAGAGGAGTAATTATAGCAAAATTCTAAAAAACAATATGTAAACATTTTGCATTTAAAATAAAAAAGCTTGTTCGTCTATTAATGTGCTTTATCCAGAACTCTCAAATTGGAAAAGATTAAGTTTAACCTGGTTTAATTTTGTAAAACGTCTTTTAAGGAACCTTTTGCTATTTGATTATGAATCGATAAAATAATCAACAGATAAATTGATTTGAAAAACAATAGTTAGTTGCAGCCCTAGTTACCCGCTGCAGCCGATGACCTTGTTGTACAAGTAGGAGGGGAGGCCCTTCAGGTCCACGTTGTTATCCACAAACACAAACTGCAGCTCTCTGGATCGGCCCAGATCTAAAAGAGGCAGATGGTTAAAGATGTCCAAAAGTCTGCTGCCCATCAGAGAGTTCAGCACACTGACCGAGTGGGAGGAAGGTCAGGCGGTTGGCCGCCATGGAGAGCTGGTTAAGGCGGTGCAGCCAGCAGAGCTGCCGGGGGACGTGGCTCAGAAGGTTGTGGTCCACTGTGAGGTTCTGCAGGGAGAGGCAGCGATGCAGGCGGTCAGGCAAGGAAACCAGTTGGTTCACCGCCAAGTCAAGGGTCTCCAGGTCCTGCAGGTCACCGATTTCTGCTTGAGGAAAACTTGAATGAGTCCTTCAAGTGCAAATTCAAACATCCGAAACTTAAATTAATGAAAATTGTTACAATCAATGAAAACTCAATCCTCAGAGCAAATTTCATTTTTTTTTTTTTAAGTGATAGTGTGACAGGTAACAATTCCTGCTGAATACAAACATTATGGCAAAACAGGAGCTTATGAGTAAAGATTTTAGCTAAAGAACCCTGATGCCACCTGCTGGCCAAGAAAAGCTCTGAGATGGCGTTTCAGCACAGATGAGGCAAAATGCATGAACAATCCAATAAGGAGGTTCCCTGAAATTTTCATCCAAGTTTTAGTAAAAAACTTTGTAAAGGGAGTTCTGGGCAGGCTGGTTTCACCTGGAGGAAGGCATTTCAGTTGATTATTGGACAGTCTGAGGTGTCGCAGCGACCTGAGCCGGCCGATTTCTGGACAGAGCATCTGGAGCGCATTGTTGCTCAGGTCCAATGACTGCAGCCGCGCCAGGTTTCCAATGGCTGGAAATCAAAACACTTTTTTATATCCAACCTCTGTGAAACCCTTGGACACATGTTTGGACTGTTACGGCCCTACCTTCAGGAATAATGACGATGTTGTTTGAATGGAGGTACCTGGAATTGAAAGGATAAAAAGTCAACGAAACAGAAAACTGCATCGAAAACAAAAATGGCAGAGCTTCTTAGAAGACCACTTACAGTTCAATGAGATTTGGGAGCTTCTGAGCAAGATTATCAGGCTGATGAAAACAAGGAAGAGGCAGAAATCAGATGTAATCTCACAGGAAGTCAACATTATTTTTTCATTTTAATCCCAAATGGTTGCGTTCTGTGAGGATACCAGTGTGGTGAGCGAGTTTCTCTTCATGTACAATCTCTCCAGAAAATGCAGTCCTTCATCTTTTAGCAGCTCTACGGGGAAAATGTTCAAGTTCTTGTAGTTCAGGAACAGGTTTTTGTGGCGCTCCTGCTTGGCCATGAATATGGTCTCATGTAGTTCAGTGGCCATTTCTAAAGGGAAGCTCTCCCCTCCTGGGTGGGGGACGCTGCGTTCGGCTACGGCATCACTGTCCCCTGAAAACAGTTTCATAAGTCACCTCATCAGAAGGTTCTCATTTACTTAAACCTTCAAAATATCGAATGAACCATCATCTCAATGAATACAGCTTGTAGTGAATAAAAACTCACTTTATTACAAAATTATGTCAAAGCAGCAAAATAATTAGTTCTTTTATAAACTTTCATTTTTTTGTATTCATACAAGGTTTGAGTTCATCAACTAGACCAACATATTCTGGGTAAATATCTAAACGATGTTAATGTTTTCATTACATTTATTTTAAATAAATAGTCATTTAAAACTAAATGTGAATAAATACAGATTTTTACACCTTAACGACAATTTCCTGAAAACGTACTTTTCTGTCATGCGGTTTGCTGTTTTTAATACTTCCTCATCCTTTCAGCATCGTCATAAAAAAGGACCTTAATTTTATATCATGTGAGAAAAACTTTCAAAGCTGAGATTATAGGAGCCGAAACAGGATTTAGAAATGGCTGTTCATTAGAGATGCACTTATAGGCGAATGTGTTTGTCGATTCATTTGTGCATTCAGCAGGAATACCTCTGTTTGCTCTCCATTGTTAATGTTTTGGTGGATTTATTATAAAGTTTATTTTAGGTTTAAATTGAGTCTTGTGTACCATTCGTTACCACTTTGTTATTTTTATAATAGATAAAAAATAAAAACATGAAGCAAATATTGGGGATCGGTTATATTGATGTGAAATAAATCGGTATTGGCCTTAAAAAAATAAAACTATCATTAATGTCTTTTGTTAGCGCTTTGACCGTGTCTCGTTTGGACCACTTTAACAGTCGTTTTGTCTCCGTACGGTTCAAGATGCAGCAGAAAGACTTCTACAAAGGACCAAAGGAAGAGATCACTTCTATTTTGGATCCAAGCAGCATAAATGATAAAATGTTGATCCTGACCTTCATGGATCTACATGAAGCAGATCAATAGCATTTGATGGCCTGATGGCTGGTCAATAAGGGCAGGTATTTAGCAAATATCATGATAAGTTTCTGGTCATGATAGGAATTTTAATTTAATGTCAAAGTGATAAATCTCCTTTTAATTTCATTTTTCTCTATTGTGGCATAGATAAATCTGAAGAATAAGGTTAAATGAGGTTACTATTAGACCTTAAGCGATATAAACAATAGTTTAGACTCATTTTAAAACTAGAGATGGGGCTCTTGCTGTCCTTTCTCACTGTGCTCTCGCTGCATAATCTCCATTGATGGTTTTAGGAAACAAAAAAGCATTTTTAATATAAACAGGCTTGTAAGTAGAATGTTCATGTAGCTTTAGTTGGATTGTGAACACTTTGTGATTCTGTTATGTGTAAAAAATTTTATCAAAATACGCTTTACTTACTAAAATCAATTAAATAATGCAAAAAATAAAAAATCACCATCAGATCAGTAAAGATAAAAAGAAGAAGAACCGATCTGATAACCAGGGGACGACTAAAGGATCCAACAAAGCAGCAAATCATTACCTGATCCAAAAAGTCAGTCGTCAATCAGTGGATTGAACTGCTAATCTTTCAGTCTTCGACTCTTAATTATACAATAATGAGAAGATGAAGCTCCAGGCTGATATATTCACTCCAGCAGGACGTTCAGCGACTCAGCTGGAAGGTCACACATCAGGTCAAATATCAGAAACTGTCAAATTCACAAGACTGGGGAATCTGCAGACATGTGGTGATGGAAAGGTGAAAACTGCACACAAATAGAAAGTCACATCATAATGGTGATCTAAATGAGTGGCAGTGTTTTCTTTTTGCATGTCTGTTTGACTGAGAGATGGAGCGATGAAGCAGGAGATTCAATAATACCTGCTGGATATGGCTGCTGTTTACTTTTTTTTACCAACGGCATGTAGCCGGTTTGCTAATTCCTTCCTATCAGAACTTCTTGTTAAATAACAAAAAATAATTTACCTTAGAAATGTGAAAGCATTGTGAGGCACTACAACCGTCCAACATTTCCTCATCATCGTGCTAAATGCGTTTACAAGCTGGAAAGAGCCAACCACCCGAACAAGAAGCTGCGGGTTCTTCTTCTTCTTCTTGTTTTTAATGGCGGTTGGCAAACAACTAAGTGGTGCATTACCGCCACCAACCAGTAAGGAGTGTGGATCAGGACAGACATGCTCAAAAAAAAAAAAAAAAAAACTAAATTCTTTTCGCTAAACCTGTAGCCAATAAATAACGAAACATAATTCTATAACTTGAATCATAAATACTTTTCCTTAAAATATTTGTTAGACAATACTTTTCTTTTTCCTTTGTCAGACTCCTTATCAATTGTGTTATTTGTCTTTGAAACCTCCTACAGGTGTACATTACGTGTTCTATTGTTTCATTTCCCCCACATTCATCACATCTTCCTGTTTCATGTTTTCCCATTAATCGTAACGTTGAATTAAGTCCTGTATGTTCCAACCGTAGTCTAGTTATTATCCTTTTCTCTATTCTGTTCCTCCCAATTTTTCCTCGAATTTCACCAACCTTCCTTTGTATTCTATAAAGCCATCTTCCTTTTATATCTTCTTCCCACTGTTTTTGCCAATCTTCTCGGATCTTTCTTTTAATAATACTTTTAACTTCTGTTTTACTCATATCGATTCTTATATCACTCTTACTTTGGCTTATCGATTCTTTAGCTTTCTTATCAGCCATTTCATTACCTTTCACTCCTATATGTGCAGGAACCCAAAGAAAAACTACTGATAATCCCATCATCTGAATACGATATAAAATTTGTAGAATTTCAAATAAAATATCTGGACGGCTCTCTGAATGATTTCTTTGTATACTGATAAATGATGAACTTGAATCTGAACATATAACTGCTCTTCATGGTCTCACTTCCTCAATCCATTCTATAGCAACCATCAATGCAATCATTTCTGCAGTATAAACAGATATTCCTTCATTTAATTTCGAAGCTGCGGGTTAGCAACAACAATCAGCCGTAAACATCATGACGTCACCGCGTTTTCTTCTCTTTTACGTTTCGTGGTAGAGATGGCGCCGCGGCTGCTCTGCTTCCCCCTCCTGGTAAATAACGGAACTGCACAAAATAGAGCCGTATAGTGCTTTGGAAAAAAAAATACCTATGAAACTTTATTCTGCTGGGATTTTTTCTATAAGCTAAGATCAGTATCAAAATAAACGTGTACATATAAGCACAGTTGTGTACATATTAGTCGGACGTTCTGCATAACAAACATTTGTAAGCTCATAATATTTGAAATCGGATGCAAAACATTAAACATATAGTTTAAATAGTTACAACTTCCATAAATATTGAATACAAATTTCACTTTTAACTTTGTTATTTATTCTTCAGAAATACAAACTTCAGCGGCTCTTTGAAAATACAGATTTTTTTCTTTAATTCACAACAGTGGTCTGACATCACGGTTTCTTACAAACTCCCTTGTGGTGCTAGGAGGCTTGTGATAGATAAGTAGGTTTGGGTCTAAAGCAAGATTTCGGCTTTTGTTAAGGTGTGCCTCGCAAAGGAAGGTTAAAGAGTGTGGACAGTGTTTCTCTAAAACAGCTGAGGTAACTGAAAGGTCTTCAGACGGCTCCTGAAGGCTAGAGAACGGAGGTAGTTTTCTGTGGTCTCTCTGCTTATATCCATTGATAAATACATGATTTCTGACTCCTGTTTAATTTGTTAATGTTTTTTTTTTCTCTGTCAATCAAATAATCATTGGGGAGGTGATGTAGCAACAGAAAAAAACAGTTATTTCACCTCAACACAGCCATACAACAAAGCATGTAATCATATAATACAAATATGAAATTATGATTGAGGCTGACCAAAAATAAAACAAAACAAAACGCTTTTATGAACTGTTTAGCTTTATTTCTTGTGGTAGTAATTTGAATTGGTTCTGGCTAGGTTGCTATGAAAATTATCAGATGAACTAGAACTAAATGTAGACCTCTGCCTTATTGTGTCCCCACCAACTTTCATTACAAAGTCACACCCTTGGATCAGCACCTCAATACATAACAGATTTGTTGTCGGTGTATCAACCTCTCAGACCACTCAGGTCTTCTAGTTCCAGAGTTCTGTACTAGGGAAGAGAAATAATGATTTATGTGCAAGCTGTAAAAGAAAAGAAAATGTAAATCATGTTTTAATGGATTGCATTATAAATATGCAACTGAAAGAGAGAGGATGCAGAAATTAATTATGGAAAAAGGGAGAGAATAGAGTATTAAAGGAATTTCAGGGAGAGATGGAGATAGGGAGGAAAATTCGGTTATTTATAAAGCAGTTTTATTTTTACATAACACAAAAATAAAAAAATGAATATATTAGGTGGAACTATAGAGCTACACACTCATTTACAGTAGGTGGCGGTATGCACGTAAAAATTGTTTGCAATCCGCCAATCTAACAAAGAAGAAGATTACATGACGTCAGGCCGCCATCATTCAGCGTTCGGCTTTTTCCGTGAGTCACGTGACGATTGGCGCCGTCATCGTGTCTGTCCGTCCACAGTCTCCCTTTTTACACGCAGGACGGTTAGCATCTGTCGTTCGGTACCATGTTCCGAGCCCTTTCCCGTGTATCAACCGCAGGGTTCCGAAGCCTGGCTCGGACACGGACCGGTTACTCGGGTAAGACTGCCGCTTTACACTAATATCCCAATGGTATTTAAAAACTTTGCATGCGGAAGCTCTGGCCGGTTAGCATGTAGCCGGGAGCTAACACGGGGTGACATTGAAGCATTTATAAAGCAGACGTCCCTGTCTCTTTTGTTTTAGCAATGTTGAGCTATTCCAGGGTTCGTGTTGTGGTTTAAACCTGCTATTGGGGAATAAAAATTAGTGAACAGGCCTCGCGACCTTGTAATGACCCCATGTTAGGTCAGAAGTGTTGGTGGCCTCTTAACACAGCTATAACCAACACTCATCTGGAAGAATTTACTTGTCCCGTCGGGTATTTATCCGGTTTCCATTGATTTTATTCTGAATTCATCTTTCTGAACTTTTTCTTCTAGTGAAGTTCACTTCCTCAGGTCAATATATTTAATTTCACTTTCATTCAGTGTGTGTTCATATATGATGATCCTTGAATGAAGGTCTGTGGGGAGTCTTAAAGGAAGTTATTGACTAATCGACTTAATTGATCTCACGGTTGAGAAATGTACTAGGTACATCAGCTCAAATAGTAAAAAAGACAAGAAGAATGTGCCAAAGCAAGAAAAAGGTGTATGCGATATATACAGTGACACTTTTTTTTTTATATTGGGATTATCATAATTGGTTATTGCACATGGTGTTTACACAGGTGGGTATTTATATTCAATTCAGTTTATTTATATTGCGCCAGTTCCCAATGTGTCATCTCAAGGCCCTTTACAGTTCACCAGATCATACAGTTAAATTGATTCAAAGATTTCTATCTTTGTGACAGTGGAGAGGAAAAACTCCCTTTTAACAGGAAGAAACCTCCAGCAGAACCAGGCTCAGTGTGAGCGGCCATCTGCCGAGGTCGACTGGGGTTCAAGGAGACAGAAGCAGAGATACAAAAAGCAACTCTAAAAGGGAAACACGCAGCCAGGCAGACGAGCTCCGAGCCAACTCCCATGTCAAAGGATGAAGAGAGCACATCCAGCCAGTCACAGTTAGAGAAACAGGACTACACTGAAAACCAGGCCAATCTCCAGCATCTATTCACAAAGGGTGTTGATGACAGCAGCGCAACTGATATTTCTCTCGAGGATGGAGTCACAGCCAAAAAGGAACTGACCAGATGAAACCAGTATGAGAAAAAACAGAGATAGTATGTAGTAACATTAGAGATTGAACCAGCAGATTCGGCAGAGTTAATGCACTGGTTGTCACATATAGAGGAACAGGCTATTGCACAGGGCATTAAATAGTAATTGCACATTAGATATTGCACAAGTTATTGCCGTTGTAGTGTCGCATTGTCGAGTCTGGTTGCAGCAGGGATGAATGACCTGCGGTAGCGCTCCTTTTTACAGACGGGGTGTAAAAGTCTCACTAAAGGAGCTGCTCAGCTCCTCTACACTCTGATGCAGAGGGTGAAAGGTGTTCTCCATGATGGATGTAGGCGTATACAGCACCCTCCTCTCAGCCACTTCCTCCACTGAGTCCAGAGTGCAGACTAGGACAGAAATGGCCTTTCTCACCAGTTTGTTCAGTCTTTTTCTGTCCCGCTCTGCACTGCCAGGGGCCCAGCAGATGTCAGCTTAGAGGAGGGCCGATGCCACCACAGAGTCATAGGTTTTAAGCAGGGGCCTGCTCACTTCAAAGGACCTCAGCATCCTCAGGGGGTGGAGGTGGCTCTGGCCGTTCTTGTACAGGGCGTCGGTGTTATGAGCCCAGTCCATTTTATTATGTGATCATTAGAGTGATAATTATAAAATTATTGTGTGGACATATGAAACATTGAAAGAAAGAGGATGCTACATGTCTATCCTGTGAATCAACCAGAAGGGTCATAAACTTTTATGACCTCCAGTCAGAATCACACGGTTGTGTGACTTCCATCCAGCCAGATGGTCAATTCACACTATCTTGTTACCTGCATCCCCCCAGATAATCATCACTTGGTCTTCTGTTTAAGGCACACCCTATGATGTTGTAAACTGTTAATAAAAGGCTTTGCTATGAAGGGATCTGTGTGAGAAGGTGCTGGTTTTCCGAGCCAGCAGCTTCTCTCCACTCTGCAGACGCTGACGTCACAAAACCCTGTCTCTGTGTTGATTATTTTCTCTTAATCTTTTAAACTCGGATTTCTCTGGATTAAAACCCAACAGTGATCACACAGGTATTTGAAACTCTCCATTTATAGTAGAAAAGGAGGAAAACTGAAACCAATCTTATGTTCCTTTCTAGTTTAAACCCTGACTAAAACTAAAAGGCTTGAAAACGGCAGCTAGACGACTGCTTCGGTTAATATTTTTCCTAAGAGGGTTTGATTGATCCTCTGAATTACTAGTAATTCTTTAAAAATAGCAGAAGTAGATTCGGTTGGTGTGTTTGGTGTCTGACTATGAATGCAATTTTTGCATCGGGATTAATATCTATAAAGATACAATAATGTTCTGAAGTGTTGTCAGTGTAATTCAGAGTTAATGGTTAACTACAGCTGCTAGTAGGGCTACCTTCAGTTTCATTGTGTTGAGAGAAGATAAGGACAGTTTGCTATGCGAAAGCTACTGGTATCAACATAGTTAATGTTTGAGTTTAGTTTGTTTCTTATTAATACACAGTCTCAAGGCTGCTAATATCTTTTTTTATATACATGTATATATTTTGGTTAATGGCTTGTTTAAGAAGTGTCAGTGTGTTTTTCAGCTGTATGGTGGAAAGAATCACAAGTTAAGCCCCAAACCACTCACCTGTATGATGTGTTGCCTAATTAACTACCCAACAACAGCCTGTTAGACACATTACTGCATAAAAATCACAGGGCAAAATGATCTGCACATGAAATATGCCCCTAAAGTTGACCGGTAATCCATTTCTCTATTTGAACAGGGTTCAAAATAAATAATCAGATTGTTATAGTAGTATGTCTTTTTGTTTCAAGTGAAATTCAATTCAATTCAGTTTATTTATATAGCGCCAAATTCACAACACATGTCATCTCAAGGCTCTTTACAGTTCAACCAGATCATACAGTCAAATTGATACAAAGTTTTCTATCTAAGGAAAACCAGTTGATTGCATCGACTCATTGACTCAAATACAATCCCTCACACTAAGCATGCTTGTAGCGACAGTGGAGAGGAAAAACTCCCTTTTAACAGGAAGAAACCTCCAGCAGAACCAGGCTCAGTGTGAGCGGCCATCTGCCGAGGCCGACTGGGGTTCAAGGAGACAGAAGCAGAGACACAAAAAGCAGCTGTAAAAGGCGGCCCCGTCCAGGAAACACACAGCCAGGCAGACGAGCTCCGAGCCAGTTCCGATGTCAGAGGACGAAGAGAGCACATCCACCCAGTCACAGGACCACACTGGAAAACAGGCCGATCTCCAACATCTATAAACAAGGGTGTTGATGGAAGCAGCACAGCTGATGTTTCTCTCCAGGATGACGTCACAGCCAAACAGAAACAGACGAGGCAAAGCTACTCTGAGGAAAAGCAGAGAGAGCAGAAGGTTAGAGATTGAACTAACAGATTCTGCAGAATGGGAGAACAGAGAGAGAATGAAGCAGAATGATGAAATGGGGGTCCCTCTGTCCTCCAGAAGTCTAAGCCTATAGCAGCATAACTATAGAGATAGCTCAGGATAACCTGAGCCACCCTAACTATAAGCTTTATCAAAAAGGAAAGTTTTAAGCCTAGCCTTAAAAGTAGACAGGGTGTCTGCCTCATGGACTAAAATTGGTAGTTGGTTCCACAGGAGAGGAGCCTGATAACTAAAAGATCTGCCTCCCATTCTATTTTTAGAAATTCTAGGACCCACTAGTAAACCTGCAGATTGAGAGCGAAGTGCTCTGTTAGGAACATAGGGAACAATCAGATCTCTGATATCAGATGGAGCTGGCCATTTAAGGCTTTATATGCGAGAAGGATTTTAAATTCTATTCTTGATTTAACAGGAAGCCAATGAAGAGAAGCCCGGATAGGAGAGATATGATCTCTCTTTTTAAATTTCATCAGAACTCTGGCTGCAGCATTTTGGATCAGCTGAAGGCTTTTAACTACAGTTTGTGGACTTCCTGATAGTAAAGAATTACAATAGTCCAGCCTTGAAGTAACATATGCATGGACTAGTTTCTCAGCATCACCCCTGGACAGGAGATTTCTCATTTTTGCAATGTTCCTCAGATGAAAGAAGGAAATTCTAGAAACTTCTTTGATCTGGGATTTAAATGACAGGTCCTGATCAAAAATAACAACAAGATTTTTTACTTTATTATCTGAAATCAGTTTAATCCCATCCAAATGGGATTAAACTGATTAAAATAAAATAAAAGCAGATGTGTTGCTCTATTTTTGCTTTGACTTTTTTTTTTATCAGGAAGTTAATTCTTATTTATCTTTCATTGAAAAAATTCTGAAAGGATCGTTATACTTCTATTTTACAGCTCCTCTGGCATCCAGATGTTACTCCCATGGCAAGGTGGAGACAGACGAGGAGTTTGATTCTCGTTGGGTCACTTACTTCAGCAAACCTGACATTGACGCCTGGGAGCTTCGGAAAGGTGACTGACGGTTGCTGTTATTAACACTGAATATTCAGTGAATTTTCTTTTTATTTAATGAGGATTTCCCAGGGATTCAAACCCAAAAGATTGTCAAAGGTTAAGTCCTTAATACAGAGGAAGATCCTCCACCATTCACCCATTAGCAATTAACTGGATGTCATGATAAATATGATTTCCTTGTGTTTTTGATGCTCATCTTCTGCTTCGGTTTAAAACCTGACCTCCTCAGCAGGTGCATGGAAAAAAAAAAAACAAGTTATGAGAAAGGCTTGTAGCAGTTTTATTTAAATGTTTGTAGCTACAACTTTTAACTCCTCCTGTTCAGTAGGTGGCATCCTTACCTTTGCCTGCTCCCTTTGTCAGTTCTATCTATGCTAATGCTAACCTTTGGTTGTTTATTTGGTTAGTGTTAGCAATCATTGATACAATGGCTGAATCCCAAACTATCAAGTGTCACTCCCAATGAAGTCACACTCACAGCTGTGGAAGGCGTCTGGGTTGTATGTGGGGGGTATTAACTAGAATAGGACGACTTCTTCCCAGTGACGGAAAAAGTAAACAGTCGTTGCTATGACAACAGTGTGACGTCTGTGGCGCATGTTGACATGACATCAAACATTTGCCCCTTTCTTAAAAACAAAGAAAATATCTAGTTAGGACTGTGTATAAAGCTCAATACAAAAATTTACATCTATGTTTTTAAAAACTATTTAATATCCGTATTCTGGCTTTCAGTATTGGCACCTCCCAACCACTAGGTGGAGTTATTACAGCGTGCCATTACTGTTCACAGGCTCATTTTGACTTTAAAGCCAATGAAGGAGCCTAGAACTTGACAAAACAAATGCATGCACTGCAATGGTGCCGTACGCTTTACTGGAAAGACGACCAACTTGCGGGCTCGCCTACAGAGGCAACATGCTGGTAAGCTAGCAGCACCAAAGATACAACAGAAACTTGTAGACCCAAAGCAAATGACTCTGGACAACATCACGTATAAGGTTCCATCTGTCTCACCCTGTGCCATCAAGATCAGACTTGCTTTATGTTTGTTTTATCTGCCTGGATTTCAGTCTTACTGCGTGGTTGAAAATAGAGGCTTTCGCTATATGGTAAATACACTGGAGCCCCGTTACATTATCCCAACCTATCACTATATTACTGAAATAGCGGTACACAAGAAATATGAAGAAGTCAAAACACTTGTCAAAACATGGCCAAGTTCAGCTTCAAAAGTTGCCCTTGATGCAATGGGTGAGCGCATTTAATTGTATCATAAGCTATGTATGGAGAATCATTTCGAAATGGCTCACCCAACATGTTACCCAGCCCAATATCCTATCTATTAAAACTATTTCAAAGACGACATTCCCTTTAGGAATTAATAACTTTTTTGATTTATTTTCCCCTATCTTTTGATTGTGACTTCACACCTCTGCATTGTCTGTGATATCACACAGCTGATTTCTATGGCTGTCAGAATGTCCGCCCTAATCGCTGTATAGTGATTACGGAATTTTAGATCAGTGTCTGAATGTCTAGTGGATGAAAAAGTAATGGACTCAAAATTTTCTACAATGCACCTTGAAATATAGTGATCATCCATGCTCACTAGACAAGCAGATATTTCCCAGAATGCTTTGCGAGGAGAGCTCTCCTCACAAAGCATCATGGGATGTATTGTCACAATGGCCTGCTGTCCCCATAGGCTGCTGCTACCTGACAGTGCTGACAAATAACAAAGATAGCACAAGCACCGTGCGAGGGAGGTGGGAGTCACGTGACCAACAACGAGCGAAAAGTAGTGATCATCTATCCGAACTGAGTTCACTATAAAGTCCACTATATAGTCCCCGCTCTATATAGTGGTTGAGGGATTTAGGGGTTATGGCGGACATTCAGACACAGCCTATCTATGCATCTCATTCAGCTGATTGCCCTGAACTAGGCCAAGCCGTTACCATGGCAATCAGCCTCTGTGCGTTCCAGAGGACACGCCTCCTGTGTTTCATTGCAGAGAGATCTGGTGTTTTTTCATTACTTTTGAGGCCCTATATTTACATGCTTAGCAGTTTAACAATCAGTCAAAATTGTTTGAGGGGTTCATGAGACATATTTCTATATTTGGAGAAACCCAGAACGCCTCTTTATATGGACTTAAAAGAGTTTGTTACAAGCTAAAGAAGATCTATTGAAAGTTGGCTTTTATTTTAATGAATGAAAAGCAACTCTAGACTTTTCTGAAGCCTAACATTTTTGTTATTTTTTTTGTTCCTAATTTCACACAAAAAGTTACCCAATAATTAAACCCTGGTTCACTTCTCATTAGAAAAATGAGTTTAATTACTAATCCTCATATTTTCAGTGATTCTGGTCTAAATCATCCATGTAACCCTGGAAGAAATGTTGTAGACATCAAATCAGACTGTTGATTCAGAATTATTTTACTGTGTACTAAATAACAAGGCTTTTTGTCTATTATTTTGCTTTATAGGCATGAACACTTTAATCGGATATGACCTGGTCCCAGAACCCAAGATCCTGGATTCAGCGCTAAGAGCCTGTCGAAGACTGAACGATCTCGCCAGTGCCATTCGCATCCTTGAAGCTGTCAAGGTGAGTCCAACCCCCTGCCTCCGTCAGGAACTGTTCTTTCAGCACTACCAAACTGAAATAAAAGTTAACATTTTAACTGAAATAAACAATTGTTTTCCTCTATTTAAAGGATAAAGCAGGTCCCCACAAAGACATCTACCCCTACGTTATCCAAGAGCTGAAGCCCACCCTCACAGAACTTGGCATTTCAACACCAGAGGAGCTTGGAATTGACAAGTTATAGACCAGAAGGGTGAGAAGAGGCAGTGTTGACTCGCAGCCATGTTGTTTTTTTGACTGAAAAACTGTAAAACATGTCTTTCTTTTCTTCTCAGGCCATATTTCACATCGAGACGATTCTCCTGATTACCTCCCATTGGAAATGTCTATATTATTGATCCAATACATGCTGTCCTGTTGTGTACAAAATAATGGAAATAATAAAGAACCTAATTAGCAAAACCTGTTCTTAATTCATCATTATCACACTTCACAGGACGGCGACATGCCACAAACAATTTCTGCTGAAAAGGGTTTATGTTTAGAGTTCTGCATCAGAATATTAAAGAAAAATGGAGTGAAAGTAAAAAGTATTAGATAAAGGTGCAAAAATGATAGTGGATATTTAGGGAAAGGATGTAGGAAGAATCACAGAATGCCCACAGCGGTTAACCCCAACTCTCACCAGATATGACATGGGATCCGATCTAATGAAATAATTGGATCGTATGACGCAGCAATTACATCTGTTTAAAGCAAATGGACTGCATAGTTCCAACCAAAGTAGAACCCAGGTTTATCTTTGTCAGACGGGAAGAGGGACACGTTGGCAAACTAAAACTTGTACAGTTTAAAGAGAACCTGAATTAAATAATCAGAATCTTAAACTTAGCAGCTTCTGGATGCGTTTATTTCTACTATTTTTTTCTTTTCTGAATCGCATTTAACCTAGACAACGGATCAAGTTATACAGCAAATGTGGCTTTTGTTCCAGCAGCGACCACAGCTTCAGGTTCCCTAGAAAAAAGACGGATCAGACACATGGTCATGTTTGGCTTCATGTAGCTTAACGTGTAGCTTATTCCTTATGTTTGAGCCACTACTAGGAAAGTAAATGCAGGGAGTGTTTTGTTTGTGCTAAAGGGGGAAAGAGTTGACTGTTATTGTCTTTTCCTTTATAATGATGAAAATAAATGTATTTGGGAAAAAAGCTCGGAAAGTGGAAAGGCACAGAATCCAAGTTACATGTTGAGCTGGATGTCTGAAGTCTTCAGGTTACAGCAATTTCTAGAGCACATGATGCACCCATCTGCTGACTAGCTTTGTGGAGCTGCTGATTTTTCTACTTGTTTTAACGATACAGGTGCTGGTCATAAAATTAGAATATCATGAAAAAGTAGATTGATTTCAGTAATTCCATTTAAAAAGTGAAACTTGTATATTATATTCATACATTACATACAAACTCATATATTTCAGATGTTTATTTTGTTTAATTTTGATGATTACAAATGACAACAAATAAAAATCTCAAATTCATCATATCAGAAAATTAGAATATTGTGAAAAGGTTCAAAATTGATGGCCCCTGGTGCCACACTCTAATCAGCTAATTAACTCAAACCACCTGCAAAAGCCTTTAAATGGTCTTTCAGTCTAGTTCTATAGGCTACACAATCATGGGGAAGACTGCTGACTTGACAGTTGTCCAAAAGACGACCATCGACACCTTGCACAAGGAGGGCAAGACACAAAAGGTCATCGCTAAAGAGGCTGGCTGTTCACAGAGCTCAGTGTCCAAGCACATTAATAGAGAGGCGAAGGGAAGGAAAAGATGTGGTCGAAAAAAGTGTACAAGCAAGAGAGATAACCGCACCCTGGAGAGGATTGTGAAACAAAACCCATTCAAAAATGTGGGGGAGATTCACAAAGAGTGGACTGCAGCTGGAGTGAGTGCTTCAAGAACCACCACACACAGACGTATGAAAGACATGGGTTTCTGCTGTCGCATTCCTTGTGTCAAGCCACTCTTGAACCACAGACAGCGTCAGAAGCGTCTTGCCTGGGCTGCTGGTGAGTGGTCCAAAGTCATGTTCTCTGATGAAAGTAAATTTTGCATTTCCTTTGGAAATCAAGGTCCCAGAGTCTGGAGGAAAAGAAGAGAGGCACTTCATCCACGTTGCTTGAAGTCCAGTGTAAAGTTTCCACAGTCAGTGATGGTTTGGGGTGCCATGTCATCTGCTGGTGTTGGTCCATTGTGTTTTCTGAGGTCCAGGGTCAACGCAGCCACATACCAGGAAGTTTTAGAGCACTTCATGCTTCCTGCAGCTGACCAACTTTTTGGAGATGCAGATTTCATTTTCCAACAGGACTTGGCACCTGCACACAGTGCCAAAGCTACCAGTACCTGGTTGAAGGACCATGGTATCCCTGTTCTTAATTGGCCAGCAAACTCTCCTGACCTTAACCCCATAGAAAATCTATGGGGTATTGTGAAGAAGAAGATGCAATACACCAGACCCAACAATTCAGAAGAGCTAAAAGCCACTATTAGAGCAACCTGGGCTATCATAACACCTGAGCAGTGCCACAGACTGATCGACTCCATGCCACGCCGCATTGCTGCAGTAATACAGGCCAAAGGAGGCCCAACTAAATACTGAGTGCTGTACATGCTCATACTTTTCATGTTCATACTTTTCAGTTGGCCAACATTTCTATAAATCCTTTGTTTTTATTGGTCTTCAGTAATATTCTAATTTTCTGATATGATGAATTTGAGATTTTCATTTGTTGTCATTTGTAATCATCAAAATTAAACAAAATAAACATCTGAAATATATGAGTTTGTATGTAATGTATGAATATAATATACAAGTTTCACTTTTTAAATGGAATTACTGAAATCAATCTACTTTTTCATGATATTCTAATTTTATGACCAGCACCTGTATTTTTAGTGACTATTTCTACAAAACTAAAATAAAAAAACTAAAAGATCAAAGCAAAATATGATTTTAACGCAAATAGCCACCTTATGCACCATGGATTCTGGCTTACGCAGTCCAAAAAAGGTCAAAATCCACTTCTTTGCTTGCTTTATTCTACGTACAGACAAACAGGTTAAACCTAGCTTACACCGTTTCCTCACTCTGTTTCCTACACCTGTTCTTTGACTGACTGAATGAGACTGACTGAAAACTGGTAAAAAAAAATAAATAAATATGACCACCCATGTCCATAATTAATAGCGTAACTTTTTTTTTTCCTAAGACCTACCTATTTATACTGTGAAACACCCACATCCCAAGTTAAAATTAATTAACTAAGTCAATCACTAAACAAGTACTACTATAGTACTACTATAAATAACAAATCAAACAAAATAATCCATAATTCTAAGATTTAACTAAAAATGGAGAAAAATCTACAATATTATTGGTCTGGGTTGATCAACTTTCCTGCAGTCTTATGTCTGTTAGGTACTGTCAATAAAATATCCACAGACTTGGTGAAAACCTGAGAACCTGTACTTTCTTTACCTTAATAAGAATCTTAGGCATAGATTTAGGCTGGTCGCCTCCACTCTATGACAAAATTAAATCCTTTAAATATCTGTGCAAATTGAATTAATTTGCATTACTTTAAAGACACAATATACATTTACAACAATAAACACCCTAAATAGATTTAGCTATGTTAAATTATGAAATAATCTGCCTACATTGTTCATAGTCTCGTATTTACAGAAGAGGATTAGGGCCACTGAAAAAATAAAAGGTTAACTGATTTTAAAATATTTCAGTTTATTATGGGAAAAAGTCAGAATTCTGACTTTAATCTCAGAATTCTGACTTTAATCTCAGAAATTTGCATCTTAATGTACATGGGCATCATGAAGGAAGAGATGTGGGAGCACTCAGCTTCACTGACAAAGATCTGAGTTATTTGGGAGGGCCAGTGACAAACTGGTGGAAAATAATGGAATTAGGCGACTTCTTACGTGTCAGAGGGGTCCCCAGTGATGCAATTAATAAAATTGCATCACTGGGGATTCACAAACAGTCCAGGGGGAGGCAGAGCAACCTTTTATTTTATTAAAATTAGATGGTTTGGAGTTAGAGGTTCAGGTGACTTGGGGTCATTAATTCCATCAACACTGAGTGGTCGACCATTGATGATAGACATTGCCTCATAAAATAGTGTTCTTAGAGAAGCATCATCCAGCCTGCCTTGTGATTTGGCAATGGTGACATTGAGAATGTTCCTAATGGTTCGAATCTGTCGTTCCCACACACCTCCAGCATGGCTAGCAGAGGGGGCATTAAATACAAATTCACATTGTTTGTCTGCAAGAAATGCCTCCAGAGCATCTGGATCACATTCTCTGAGAGCTTCCTTCAGCTCATTTTTGGCCCCGATGAAATTTGTGCCTTGATCACAGTACAGTTTACTGACAGTTCCTCTTAAGCTGACAAAGCATCTAAGGGCATTAATGAAAGAGTCTGTAGAGAGGTCCTCTAACATTTCAATGTGGACTGCACGTGAAGAGAGGCAGGTAAAGAGGAGTCCATACCTTTTATGCTCTTTGCGGCCTTGTCTGGTGGTGAAAGGTCCAAAACAATCCATTCCACAGTAAATGAAAGGATCTGAGATTTCGACTCGTTCCTTTGGTAGTTCTGACATACGTTGTTCCTCTGTGGGCCGACGAAGTTTTCGACACTGCACGCATTTGTTTATTAGCTTTGCAACTTGCTTGCTTCCACCAATCACCCAAAACCCATTTGCTCTGATTTCCAAGAGTGTCTGGCTTCTGCCTTGATGACAAATTTTTTCATGAAAGTGAGTTATGATCAATGTTGTAATATGATGGTCTTTCGGGAGGATGATTGAGTTTTTTAGTCTTCCACCAACTCTGAGAAGTCCATGATCTAGAATGGGATCCAGCAGGAAAAGAGGGCTAGAACTTGGCAGGCTTTCATCTGTGTTCAGCAACTTTACCTCTTGAGGAAAGGCTTGCTGCTGGAGAAGTTTTATTATTATATCAGCAGCTCTTTTACGTTCATCCACTGAAATAACATTGCCATGCTGGGATTTATTTGTCAGTCTTTTTATTCTTGCAACCACTTTAAGTAGCATTGACCAGCTCAAAAACCTTTCAAGGCGACTGAGGATGATGTCTTGCTCACTTGTTTGAGTTGTAAAGATTTTGACTACTTTAACTTCTGGATCTCCCACCAGCACCTCAGCTGGCTGGATGGCTGGGAAGGAAATCTCTTGTTCCCACAGAAACTTTGGGCCAGACAACCAGCAAGTTTTCATGATTTCTGATGCACTAAGGCCTCTGGAAGCATGATCTGCTGGATTTTGAGCTGTGTCAATATAGTGCCACTGTGTAGGATCTGTAATCTGCCTAATCAGCTGGACGCGGTTTGCAACAAAGACATGAAATCTTCGTGCCTCATTGTTGATATATGCTAGAACAACTTGGGAGTCTGTCCAAAAGAACTCCTCAATGCGCATCTCAAGCTCTGATTTTAGCATTACACTGATTTTGGCAGAGATGACTGCAGCTGAGAGTTCTAGTCGTGGGATGCTTGTAACTTTGGTAGGTGCGACTCTAGCTTTAGCCATGACCAGACTACAGTGTACTTTGTTGTCATCACTTTTGAACCTAATGTAGGAGCTTGCCCCATAGCCAATGCTACTGGCATCAGAAAAGTGATGCAACTCCACTTTAATGATGTCATTTAGTTCAGGTGGATGGTAACATCTGGGTACTTCAACTGATTTGAGTTTTTCCAAACTATTTTTCCAGTCCTCCCACCTTGAGCGTAGGTTGTCAGGAATGGGATCATCCCATCCAATCCCTTTACGGCAGAGCTCCTGTACTATACCTTTACCACTCAAGCAAAGGGGGCTACAAACCCTAGTGGATCATACAAAGATGAAATCACTGACAGTATGCTCCGACGAGTGGGAGGCTGGTTCTTTGTGTTTACATTGAAACTGAATGTGTCACTTTTGATTGACCACTGGATTCCAAGCACATGGCCTTCATATGAAGTATCAGGTTTGCGGTTGAGAGACTCTGTTGTGGTTGCTCTTTCTGAGGGTGCAAGATGAGACAGAGCGTCACTTTGGTTAGAATTGAATTTGTGCAGGTGTAAACCTCCACGTTTGCAAAGGGCTTGTGCTTCAGTGACGAGCTCCTGAGCCTCTTTGACAGATGGAACACTTGTCAGCCCATCGTCTACGTAAAAGTTCTTTTTCACAAATTCTGAGGCTTTAGGGTAATCTAACCTGTGCTGCTGTGCTAAGTACTTAAGTCCAAAATTGGCACATCCAGGGGAGGATCCAGCCCCAAACAAATGTACAGCCATCCTGTACTCTTTAGGCTCTGTGTCTAAATCCCCATCCGGCCACCATAGAAATCGTAAGTAGTTACGCATTTCTGGACAAACAAAGAACTGGTGAAACATTCTTTCAATGTCATAGGTGATAGCCACATTCTCTTTTCTGAAACGACAGAGCACTCCCACCAACGAGTTAATCATATCAGGTCCTGTGAGAAGAGTATCGTTCAGTGAGACACCAAGAAACCTGGCAGAACAGTCAAAGACTATTCTTAACTTTGTCGGCTTCTTAGGATGGTACACCCCATGATGTGGGATGTACCATACAGTCTCATCAGTCACAGGAGGGACTAGTTCTGCATCACCACTGCTGATAATGTCTCATAAAGGCACTGTAATGCTCATGATACTGTTTGTCAGCCTTGAGCCTTTTCTCTAGGTGGTGCAGTCGAACTGTAGCTAGCCTCTTGTTGTTGGGAAGGGCTGGTGGCTTGTTATCCCTGAAAGGAAGGCGCATCTGGTAATGTCCATCATCTCTTTGCTTTATTGTGTCACTGAGAAGCTGTAAAAAATAGACGTCCTCCTGAGACACATACTTATCTTCATAGTTTCTCTCATTGAAGTCTGACTCCAAGACTTTTAGCACATCAGCTGTAGAGGGTGTGGGCATTTCTTTAACTTTGATTCAATGCACATAACTCTGGTTTCCCTCTCTGTCTAAGTGGGGATTACTAGACCCAATGATACTCCAACCAAGTATGGTTCTTTGTGCGAAAGGCTCAGTTAGTTGTCCTGTAAGAACTTCTAGGGGGGCTAGTGCTGATGGACAGTCATAGCCTATTAGCAAACCCACTTCACAATCTTGTAGTGGCTGTAACTGGTTGGCTATACCTTTAAGGTGTGGCCACTGAAGTGCAGTTTCTCTTGTGGGAATGCTGGACTTGTCAACTGGGATAAAATCACGAGAGTAGGCTTGTTTTATTTTAACATGGGTGTCAGAGTCAAAGCTACGCACCAGCAGGTTGCTAGCAAGTTTACTTGCCACAACTGTGTCAACAGAGGTCATTGTGCTGAGTTTTAACTGCACTGGTTGATTTTCTAAGTTTAATTCTGAGACCAAATCTCCTAAAATAAAGGATGAGTCACTCTGAGTGTCGAGCATGGCATATGTGAGTATTTCTTTCTGCGGTTGGGACACCGCTGACACGAAGACTGGTACTATGCAGGATGTTGCAGATGTCTTTCTCGTGAGTAAATGGGTCAACACTTCATGTAATTCTTTATTTGCATTCTCTGCTGGGAAAACCGAGTCCTCAGTTCTCCTTTCTTCAGGTTCCTTTACCCTTTCCAAATGCAGACATGTGGGGTTACGTCGACCACATTTACTGCAGGAATGACGTCTTCTACATTCCTTAGTTATGTGCCCTTTTTTCAAACATCCAAAACAGAGATGATTTTCATATATGAATTTTTTCTTTTCGTCACTGGTCTTAGCAGCAAAGTCAGGACACTTTATTATGCTATGCATTTTGTCTTTACAAAACAAACAAGGTTTGGGTTTAAGAGTAACTGCTGCTGGCAAAGTAGACTTTGCCTGCGTAGCTGTCTGAAAAGCTTTAGCTCTTCTAAAGGATCTGTCTTCTGATTTTTCATTAATCATAAATGCTGAAGCGACAGGATTACAGGCTACTTTTGCCTCCTTTTGGATGAACTGAGTGAAGTGGGCGAAGCTGGGGTACTCTTGAGTTTTTTCCAGCTCCTCCACTACGATGCGACTCCACCTTTGGACTATCCAGTCAGGCAATTTTTGGAGAAGTTTGTGATTTTCCTCACAGTCATTGAGGATTTCTAGGCCTTTTACTTGTGGAATAGCCTCTGTGCAGCTTTGGAGAAAGTCTGCAAACTCTCTTAGTGCTAAGGGGTTATTAGCAGGGATTTTGGGCCATTTTGTTAGCTTAGCTCTAAAGGCTCTTTGAACAATAAATGGACTGCCATACCTCTCCTGTAAAACGTTCCAGATGCCCTGGTATGCCTGCTCAGAATTACGGAAAAAATATCCCTCTACTGCCTTTCTTGCCTCACCTGCAAGATAACTCTTTAGATACAATATTTTCTCACATACAGGTAAGGGTTTGTTGCCAATTAGTGCCATGAAGGATATTTTCCAGTCAACAAACTTTAGAGGGTCACCACTAAAGATACCTGGATCTGGTACAGGAAGTCGGTTTAGAGTAAGGGAACTGGCAATAGCTTCAACCAAGCTGGGTTCTTTTAGTCCTGCAATGGTGTGGTGATGCTTAAATGATGGAGCCAGTGGATTTAAGGCGGACTGTGTTTGTCTAACAGGATCATTTAAAGCATTTTCAAAGTTGTGGGAGGATGCAGCATCATAGCTTTCAATGTCATTTAATGCGCTTAAGGCTCTTACACGTGCAGCTGCTATTTTTACTTCACTTTCTGCCTTTAATTGCTGCAGCTTTATTTTTTCATGCTCAAGCTTTGCCTTTGTTTCCACTTCTTCTTTTAACTTTGCCAATGCCATGTTTTCCTTTAATTTCCATTCATTCTCCATTTGGTTGACTTTAATTTGCTGTGAAAGTATTTCCTGTGTAGTCTTTGCTTGTTCTATGTTAGCTGCAAATTCAGCTTCTGCCTCACGAATGCTTGTAGAATCTGTCTTTGAGCATGCAACTGAGCCCTCTTGAAACAATGTTTCAGTTTTTGTATCACCAAACACAGAAGCATAGTCATTTTTGTTAAGCATCACTCTAACCCTTTCTTTTTCAAGATGATCATTAAAGGGCTGATCAATAGTTTCTTGTCGTTTAGCAATGATCTCACAAATGTCTGTTGTTAGCACTGTACAGGCATCCATTCTTTTTACTATTTCTGGGGTCATGTTTTGGTTGCGGAGGATGGGCTCATAATATTGTTGCACCTTCGTATGTTTCTCTCTGATTTCATGGCTGACAGTGTTTAAATTTTCAGATGAGCAGAAAGCCTTCAATTTTGTTCTGATTTCTTTAGCTGACTCCTTCCAAGAGTTATATATGCTCTGTTAAATGCTCTTTCATTTTTCTTCATGTTCTGTTCATGCATTTCTTTTCCTTTTTGAGTTAAGTGTCTTTCACGACTACTGGATCTCACCTTTTGCTGCTCTATGCTTTCAGGTTCTTCTGTGGGGCACAACATTTTGTGCCTTTATCAGTAAAGAGTTCGATATGATGAGCAGTGATGGTAGCAATTATTCTTGATAGGAGTAGTCTCTCTTGGCTGACATGTGGCTTGCGTTGGTCCACCGTGGGGCCAGCTTTCACTCAGCGTCGAGTTTTCACTGTAGCAGTCCCTCAGACCAAAGAAGAAACGGAGAGCCTCGATGGGTGGAGTTGTTTTCCATTTAATGGATTCATAATCAGTTTACACCGTGAAAACTAAACAAACAAACACAAAATACATCTGCTTAGATACCTTTCTTTGACACAGAACAAAAAAAAAAAATTACACAAAGTGCAAACTTTGTAAACAAATAAAGTCTCAAACCTGTACCTCGCTCCGCTGTCCAATGGCTGCAAGGTTTTTAGCTGTAGGTCCATAAATCTGCTGCTAACGAGCCTCATCAAGCTGCATTCAGACAAACATGCACCAAGTCCTCATCTCAAAAAAAAAAAAAAAAAGGTGCCTTCTTTCGTACTCTCGTCTGTGGGATATTAAGCCCTGAACACTGACTGACAGGAAGGTAACAAACTTTCTTACTCACACGCAGCTTACTGCCAACTGAGCTACAGCACCCCCTACTGTACAGAAGGAGTAACAACATTGATTCAGCTTAAAACAAAGAACTGACATTTACAGGAGCAGAAGGTGATTAAAACAAGAGAAGTAGTTTAGTCTCTACAACAGACATGGCTGCGGTGTCAGATTTCGGAGATTAAAGTCAGATTTCTGAGATTAAAGTCAGAAATCTGACTTTTTCCCTTATATTATCCTAAAATTAAATTTCAAAATCAGTTGACTTTTTTTTATTTTTTCAGTGGTCCTAATCCTCGTCCGTACTTATTTATGGGCACAAATGTTATTTTATTTTTAGTCACTAGGGGGCGAAATACTGCTACACATCAGGGTAGAGAGACCACAATAAACAGGAGAATCAGTGTAGCGTAATCCCATAGTTCTGGTAATAAAAGACAGCATCTTTGGTTACAGTTGGGTTACAAATAGGTGTTAGCTATTTTGTTAAGGTTTTTTTTACGCCTCCCCCCTGTATCTGCTTCACTTGTAATGAATCACAACCCCCGGAAGTAGAGACCCCCGGCTAACCAGCCCTAACTAACCATGTTAGCCTAGCAGGCTAACAGGAGTGTGATTAGCAGGTCCCTCTGTTCTGGGACTACTATCATGGCTGTGCTGTGGGAGAACTTGTGACAATAATCAAAGCGAAGATGATGAACGACATAATAGAAGAACCCGAAAAGGACACGCTCCTGGAGGCGCAGCAGGAACAACTAGTTTTGTCGGTAATGTCAGCTAAAGCTAGTCTGCCGATAAGAAAAGAGAAACTGGGAGGCTCGCTAGCTAGGCTAGCATTTACATATTTTGACAGTTGTTTATGTGAGACGTATTTTAAAGAAAGCCTTCTGACTTATGTATATGAACGTAACGTCAGGCTGGTTAGTAACATGTAAAATACGTGTTTTGAAGCACTTATTTCGCTTTAACGATTATTATTCGAGCCGCAGCGAAAAAAAAAAAACAGTAACCGTTAAAATAAACAAGTGACTTTATTGCTTTGATGATGTTTATAAGTAAACCCCGAAAGTACCAGCCTTGCTGCTCATTAAATATAACTTAGGAAATACGTTGATTTGCTATATGTTTTTGGAAAGCCCCTTTCTAAAGTTTGAACTTCTCCATTTCCTTTTTGGCCACAAAAAGTATTTAACAGAATGACTAATAAAAAAGCTCAAAAACAAGATGAATGTCATGGAGTTTAAATAGAAGCCTTACAGTATGGTGTGTATTTGTATTTATTCCTTATAGAAATATCTTCTTTTCTGACACTTTAGGGGATGTCTTTCAGCTTTGTGTGGAAAAGTGTGTTCATTCTGTCCTGCAAAATTGTATATTTACTCAAGCTTTTTTACATTCACTGGAAAGTTTGAAAATCAATGATTAAGTCTAGCCACCATCTCAGTAGGATTCAGGTGTGGACTATGATTCTGACACATGGACATACTTTGATCCATCTGCTGTACGCTCAGAGATGTTGTTTTGTTGGAAGTTGAACCTCTACCCCAGCCTCAAGACCTCTGCAGCATCAAATGCTTTCTTCTTGGATTTTTCGCATATTGGTATCATTTAAATTATGACCTTCTTCCATGTCTCTGCTGAATGAAAGCATGATGCTGCCAACGCTCCCCCCAGTTTGGATTGCATGTTTTTAGTGATACTTTTTTGCTCCACACATAGATTTTTTTTTTTTTGGGGTTTAAACCATAGAAAACAATTTTGGTCTCATGTAACCAGAGAAAATTCTTCCATATTCCATAAAGGCCATATTTTTAGATCTGCAGCAGCTTGAGAGATTCTGAGTTTAGATGATCTTTCATGTCTTGATGTGGTTTTAGGGATGTGGTGACGTCCAAAGGCTGTTGGTAACACAGGAATTGACCTTAATAAAAGGGGCTTACATAAAATGTAAACATATATTGTTTATAAGATTAAAAAAAAAGTAAATACATTTGAGTTTTTTGGTTATGTAGCAAAAAAATAATCATCATAATAATAATCATTCGTGAAATTTCAGGGACCCAGTAACGGCACAAGACCTAAGATTCCAGATGGAGGCATTCGGCCGGTGGAGAAGAGAGGACCTTACATCATGTCCAGAGCGCCGGCCATCCACCTCAAACTACGTGAGCATTTCTACTAATGAAGGGAGAGGAAATGTAAAAGTTGCAACTATAAACCTTCAGTCTGTTTTTATGAATATTAATGTTGGCTGAATGGTTGTTAGTTAAGTAACTACCTTTTTATAAAGTTAAGGGTTTTATTTATCCAACGATTTAGAGTGCTTTAATATGCAGAAATTAGTAGCTTTGAAGATTGAGTGAGGTTAAAGATTTCAAAAAGTTCAAAACATTGCATAGATTGAGAGGTTTACATCCACGTATATGGAGTGAACTTTGTTCCGTTATTGTTTCAAGCAAAAAGCACGTTTTGTAAACTGAAATTTGGAAGAGAAGAAAATTGCTATCCAGGAATAAGACTTTTTAAATTTTTTCCAGAAAAGGTTTTGAGAGTAAACTTTGCTGTTTTCTTAGATTTTGTTTTTTGTTTTTCTCTAATTATTTTTTATTTGGTTTTTGTTTTGTAAATAAAGTATTTCACCAGGTTTTTTTATTTCTATTTTTATTTTACTGCATTTTTATTGGTTAAGAGGGAGCATTTTTATTAGGCTTAAAGGGAAAAGATTTGCTCTGTGAAAGAAAATGTGAAGCAAAAAATGCAATTGGTAAAAACTAAATCTGAAAGATTATTTAAAAAAGATAAACAATAACAAGAATAAAATGTGAAAATATCAAATCTTTAAAAACACAACAAAAAAACCCCTAAATTTTAAATTCTAAAATGAAAAAAAACATTTTCATTTTACAATACAAAAAAAAAAACACAAACCTCCAACATTTAAGTAAAATTTTGACATTTCCTTCTGATTAAAACTTCCCCAAGTTTTATTTCAGGATCATGTTTTTTTTTTTACTTGGAACAATAATGTAACAAATTTCCCTCCATAAAGAAAAGTCTCTGTAGTCACATGAGTTTGACCAAACAATGTGAGTTTCCAACCATTTAGACCAGGAGCATGTGCTTTCCTCTATTTAATCACAAAATGTCCATGAAAGCAGAAAAAAAGGATCACAAATACACAAACCTATCCACATGAAACAATTAATGGAGGATCTATTGTTCATTTGTGCTTTGCATTCAGATGAAATAGCTAGAAAAACAGCAATGATCTAATGTTGTCCATCTCTCTCTCAGCCTGATGTTTTCTGTATGTAGTCTCAGAAAAAATAAGTAAATAGATATTTAGTTTGAGTCCTACCACATATTAATGAATGTACTCCCTTTGATAATCCAAAGAGAAACATAGAGAGATGGTGAGGAAGGCGCTGAAGAGGAAAGCCCTCTCTGCAGGCCCGGCAGTGACTAATCAGCCGAGGCAGGGAGGCAAGAGGTGAGGAAAGAGAAAAATAAATTTTCCTTTCTTTATTTCCAGTAATGTTGACATGAAGCAGGAAATGTTAAAGCAATGCTCCTCTGTCCATTCTGTTTTAGGATGGTGAAGTTCAACAAGGGCTACGCTGCTCTGAGCCAGAATGCTGAGGAGATGTTGGTAGCTCTGGACTCAGACAGGTAGGTAATAGAACCAACAGATGAAGCTGCTGCAGACAGAATAAGATTGTTTATTTAATTCTCATTATGACTTCCCTTTGTAAAGTTTTATGGCTGCTCATGTTCTTTTTCAATCTCCACACTTAGCCGACCCAGAATCTTTCGGCAGCCTTTAAAGTTGGCCGACTTGACGTCTTGTTAGACAGCTTAGACTAATGAGCCTCTCTTGATCTTCACAGCGATGAAGAGATCGACTTTGAGCATTATTCCTCAGGATACTCCTCCGCTGAGGTGAGGTTGCCTCACAGGTCATTTTTCAGATTTCTCCAATGCTTCATTTGCATATTTGCAAACTGCCTGTTTGACTGTTGACCAGTGGGTGTGGTGAGATAATTCACTGTTCTTTTATTAACCCATAACGTACACATTTATCGTCCGTGCACCTTTCTATACTGCTATCACCGAAAGCCTTGCCTTCAGGGTAAACATTGAATACCAGGTGTCTGTTTTTTCTCAAAGCACTAACTGAAAACTACTTTATTAAATCGATTTATCACCGTTGCCAAATCAGTTTTGTTCTTGAGTTGATAGAAAAAAGCCCTGACGGTTGCTCTGTACAGGGTTCCCGTGGGTCCTTAAAAAGTCTTAAAAGGCATTGAATTCTTCAAAATAAAATTAAGGCCTTAATTGGTATTAAAATGTCTTAAATCAGTCTTTCGTAGGTCTTAATTTTTAAAACATCATAAAAAGAATCATTTTTATTATGATTTATTTTTGTAATCTAAATAAAACATTAAAATTGACAAATTTTTTTTCATTAAAAAAAAATAACGGCTCGCCATTATTGGTCGTCCCGATAGCGGAACCAATAAAAGCGTTGCTGCGGCCGGGACATTTGGGAGATGCGCCATTAACTTTTTGTCTTGAAAATATGAGCAAGTGTGAATGTAACGAAAATTGTCTCCAGCCAAGAGTTTTCTCCATGGCTAAAACCAGGGAACATACATGAGACACAGTGGATTTTGTACAAGAAGTCATTCAAGCTCAGAATGATGGGAATTAAGGCAGGGGAGTCACACATATGAAGCAAGAAACACAAAGCGTCAAAATCGAGTTACCGAGAAACAGCCGGTATTTCTCAGTTTGGTTCCACCCTTGTCTCTGCAACGCCTCCACTTATCACCAAATCAAACATACTAAGAAAACGATACAAAGAAAAATAGCTGCAAAAAAGTTATTGCGTCATTCAACGGTATAAGGTTATGTTGGGGATTTAAAACTGATTTGTTTTGTTCCCTGCTAAAAGTTTGTGAATTCAGTTAAATAATTGTTAAAATATATCTGTCATTTGTGTGTTTTTAGCTTTCTTCCTGAGTGGGACGTTTTTCAAAATTTGAAACATTAGTGCAGTGGTTTATGTTAAAATAAACCTTTGGGTTAAGTTGTCGTGGGTTTTTCTTGTGTTTCTTGTGAATTTGGTCTTAAATTTTTATTTCAAGTGGCATTAAAAATTCTTAAAAAGTCTTGAAATAACTTGCCTTATGCTGTAGGAACCCTGTCTGTAGAGAAAAAGCTTCACTGGATTACTTATTAAAGATATATTTAGACGTATCCGCTTGGGGCTAATCCTCCTACACAGTGTTGTTTTGTTAAGATTCAGGTTTTCTTTCCTATTAACTCTTATGAAACAAACTTTTAGGACATCTTGTCTTGGAACTCCGATAAAACAAGCTGAACTTGTTTATAACTGCAGTCTGTATGTAGCCCGTTGGGTCTTAGATAAGCTCCTGGTATTATTTTGAGCATTGAACAATCTCCCCCTCAGGGTAAATACACTGGAACACACCCATGTAGTTTGGATATATGGTATGCTCATAACAAATATGCATTTAGAAGGATTTTAAATGAAAATGTTTATATTTTTGTAGAGTTTTATCTGAATCCCTGCTGTTAGTTGTTTATTGTTTCAGAAAATTGGATCTTTAAGAGTCTGTCATTACTCTAGGCAAGGCAAGGCAAGGCAAATTTATTTGTATAGCACAATTCAGTACAAAGACAATGCAAAGT